>OX457031.1:43340268-43972829 GCA_949752745.1 Protula sp. h YS-2021 | reverse complement strand
AGAGAGTGCATATATTCGAGGTGTGCAACGAGTGGTTATTTTTGATTTTTCTAAAAAAAAATGAAAAATTGCCAGATTTCTTAAATGCTATGAAAAATGTGTAATTTCGACCACTTATGTATCATAAGCCCACAACCTGTTTTTGAACTCCGTACCTATCGCTTGTCGAGCGAGCATTATACCAACTGAGCGAAACCAGCCAAGTGCAAATGCCAGCTTTGAAATGTGCTCTCATTAGCTATTGATCGATATTACTCGAGAGCAGCAGAGCCTGCAGTTAGATGATTGCTGTTGTATAAGGCGGGTATCTCAAGTTTAGCTGGAGACATTTCAACTAAAATTGGTAGGTAGAACGGTGGGCAAAGGCACTTGACCTGATTAGGTTTTTGTGACCTTGGGTCAAAGGTCAAGGTAACTTTTTTGAGGTCACTGAAACTTTAAAATTTTTCTCTTGGGGACACAATATCTCAGTTGTGCGTCATGTGCACGCTGTTGTGGACGTGATATGTCAAGTTCGGCTTCACGGATTACAACTAAAATTGGCAGCTGGGTTGGGAAGCTAAGGATCTTGACCTGATTAGGTTTTGGTAACCTTGGACCAAAGGTCAAGGTCACTAGAACTCTTTCATTTCAAAAACGGAGGTGCGGCGGGGGACTTAACCAGTTCACTGGTATACTTGTTATTATAGGTCTGAGGTCTTTGTTTGATAGTCGCTGAAATTTTAACTAAAATAGCCAAATGTTTGTCATATAAGTTGTACCAAGTATTGTCTGTGTCTTGTCAATCATCATCTTAACGACTTCTCCATAATCTCGGCCTCCGTGGCCTGGCTACATATAGAAAGTTATGCAAAAATGAAGCGGGAACGATGGGGGAGGGAGTGGAAAGCGCGGTGGGTAGGGTGGGAATTGGGCGGGGGCATGCGACGTTTATGAGCATGCTTTACTTACTTGCATTGGAACATGTTATTGTTGATTGTCAGGTGTTGAAAGCATTATTTTTAGATCTATTCTATAGTCTTGTAGAATTTATTGGACTACAATCTTGCGGTTACCATTTTACTAAAACAAAAACGTCAGGCGAGTGTGTTCAGAATGACTAGTCCCGAAAAAGTATATACCTGTACGAAAGAACACATCTTAAATGTGTAAGATAGAGGGCGCTTTTTCGGAGGGGTGGGGCGTAAATGTTCAGGCTGAGGAAAGGGGTCTTGGATTTGGTTTGTCAGTTTATGGGATTTAATACACCTCTCGAGCTCTGTCAAATCATTTACATCTGACAACAAACGAAGAGTAGGGAGCATAAAAAACGTGGGTCAGGAAAGGAGTCAGAAAAGTTCGTATCGTACAAGTTGCTGAATTGTTGGTGTGTGGTGCCTGTCGCAGGTGCACACGGATTGGGTGTCAACCCTCGGCAGTCTTATTACCTACTGGAGGCAATGCCACATTGATTTACTGTCAAGTTTTTTCAATATAAGTGAGCACTGAGGAACGTTCGCGTTGTGAATTCACCAGATTCCTTCAAGTGCTACGGACTAGCTGACACTTCCTAATATTTGTTGACACCTTCACTTCTTGATTCTCTTCCCCAATCAGTTTTATAATAGTGTATAGATTGCATACGATACTAAAGTGGTTCATATTGAAAATTGGTCAGATCTATTAATGGATTGCGACCCAGGTGATATTTAAAAAAAATTCACAGGCCCCTGTCTTTTTTTCTGGGCCGATGGTATATTGCAGGTACAAGAAGAGAAAATAGTGAAGAGGCTTTTTCTTTTTCTGTTTTTTTTTGTCCCTGCTTTATTTTTTTCGCTGACAATTTTTGTATTGTGTCTAAAACTACGTTGCAGTCCATGGAATGTTCAGGTTTGAAAATGCGGCTGTTGTGTCCCAGCTGATTGCTATTTTCATACAAGCATGTCCAAGAACATGACCCAGCCGAGTTACCAAACAAGGAAAGAGAAAAAAACTCTGAAATGAATACTGTTAGGCCAATAAATGAAGAACTTTTTTCTGAACGTATCTTTTTCATAATTTTTATACACAAAAATGAGTTTTCCCGGTGAAATCTTTAAAAAAATAAAAAAAACATGCACGTCCAGGAACATGTAGAGCAGCCCACGAACGTTCACGCGTACTATTGAAAAGATTCAATGAAAAAACAAACAAACAAACAAAAAACCACACCAAGAAAAAAAGTAGATTGTGCTAAAAACCACTTCAAGAACTATGTGAATTGCATTTAATTCGAATTTGGAAGCTACCCGAAAAGGGACGTTGGAGTGGTTGGGTTTTGACGATTCACGTATTTACCGACATTTACACAATTTTACCAAATTTTTAAAATTCCACCATTTCAGCATTTTTTTGTCATTAGCGAAAAAGAGCGAAGTCCAGGTGTAGAAGCACCTAAGAAACTTGCGATTAAAATTTTATAACTATTTGAAAAAGACTGAGAGAAAAGAATGGTTTGACAATTCAGCCATTAACTACCATTTATTCCAGTTTTGCCAAACTTCAAAGTTCCGCCATTTCGGCAGTTTTTGACGAACCGTGAAAAAATAATAGCCTGGTAGGCGAACCCCTGGGGAACATCCCTGCGTAACATCTAAACGATTGGAGTAAAACTGTAGGAGGAGTAGCATTTAAAAATGGGTCAAAACGGCCACAAAAAGTGCCGCCATTTTGTCAGTTTTTCGTCAATCGTCAAAATAAGTAACAGCTAGGTGGGTGGGGGACCACCCAGGGAACATTCCTGCGTAATATCAAAACGATTGGAGCAAAACTGCAGGAGGAGTAGCATTTTAAAGAAAAAGTTTAACATACGCACATACATTCCAGACCCCAAAAGTGATACGACTATTCCAGTCCGACAAAGTCGGCTGGGTTAATTACGCGGATAGCTTGCCTGGGTTAAAAAAGTAGCTATTGAAAGTAGGCGAGATCTATGGCTCCGCTGACATTTGCAAAAATGAGTTGTTTAGACGTTCATTTCTTGATTTCCTCACCGATTGCGACTTGTTCTCATTGAAATTGACCTGTGTCTGACAAAGCACAATAACTCAGCGTTCATTTTAAATTTATTAACATGCTCACCGTTTTCTCCCTTTAACCGTCATTTTGTTGTATTGCATGTATAGATTGCTGGGAGTACTGGAACAGTTCCGTATTGAAATAATTTTCATCTTTTTTATGTAGCTGGCCGAGGACACAAGAAAGGTTTGCCGAGTTTTTTAGATCTGTACAAAGAATATACTCAGCTGACAGTTTTAGCCCAACTGGCTTCCGTCGGTGGAGTGTTACCATTACTTGTGGGCTCTCTGCCGTGAGTTATGTGTGTCTGTGTTTGTTGTTTACAAAATGTTGTGTGCAAAATATCTCGAAAACGAAAAATCGGATCGACTTCAAATTTGATCTGTTAATCGGGTAGGACGATCCTTTCAACGTTTAACATGTTACATTTTTTAGGAAGGCGTATGACGTCATTACGTAAAAATCTTAGATTTTTCTTCTGAAGATTTCTAGGCCGCTGAACATTTGAGATCTCCAGATTTTGTTGTAGTATTGCTGGGTAGGTCCGAAAGTCTATCAAATTATGAGCCAGCGAAGTCCGCGTATAACGTCATTATGTACAATCGTTATCTATTCCAAACAAAATATCATGAGCAAAATATCTCGATGACGGAATGTGGTATCGAATTCAAACTCGGTGTAGTCATTCCACGGACAAGTCGGTTATGCGTAGGGATATAACTGGACGGCGCGTGAGGTCATATGTAAAAATATGTGAACTATTATTCTTTCGCTAAATCTCCCCCGCCCCTCTTGTTGGCTGTGTTGTTAACTAAGATAATCAAACATGCCTCCATTCTTGAGGCATTGTAGTTAAAAAAAGTGACAGCGCAAGCCATCGACCTATACTATATGATTCTTAGTGTCTTTTATCGGATGTCGATGAACTAACGAGTAGGGTGAAAACAAGAGAATCAGCTCACTTGATGACGTCATACTGTCTGGAAGTGACGTCATCATGTCTGGACCGGAAGTGTTGTCTGGACCGGAAGTGTTGTCTGGACCGAAGTGTTGTCTGGACCGGAAGTGCTGTCTGGAGCGGAAGTCATGATAAGCGTTAGGATAGGCGCGGCCATCCATGACGTGATAATGACGTCATGATGACGTCATACTGTCTGGAGCGAAAGTTGCTTGATAGTTTTGGCCGAGTCAATCATCATGAAGCCAACGAACTCCACCTGTCAATCAGTGTAACCATGGCAACAGACCCTAAAAAGCCATGACCCCCCCCCCTCGAAATTGTGATATTTGCATATTTATCCGTTTCAGACGATTCTGAACATTTTTCATTTTTTGGGTCGACCGACCACCCCCCCCCCCCTCGAAATTGTGATTTTTGCATATTTATCCGTTTCAGACGATTCTGAACATTTTTCATTTTTTGGGTCGACCGACCACCCCCCCCCCCCCCCTCGAAATTGTGATTTTTGCATATTTATCCGTTTCAGACGATTCTGAACATTTTTCATTTTTTGGGTCGACCGACCACCCCCCCCCCCCCCTCGAAATTGTGATTTTTGCATATTTATCCGTTTCAGACGATTCTGAACATTTTTCATTTTTTGGGTCGACCGACCACCCCCCCCCCCCCCCTCGAAATTGTGATTTTTGCATATTTATCCGTTTCAGACGATTCTGAACATTTTTCATTTTTTGGGTCGACCGACCACCCCCCCCCCCCCTCGAAATTGTGATTTTTGCATATTTATCCGTTTCAGACGATTCTGAACATTTTTCATTTTTCAAAGTGAATTATACTAACTATGTGTTTTCAAAGCTTCCTACTTTTGAATGGGATTGGATGCAGCAAGTGAAGAATTTACATCTGCATTGGGAAGCTGTCGGAAAGACTATTCCAAGTGATTTCATCGACTCGTTTCTACGTGACTGTGAAGATCTACATATACTATCAACTTATGACATTGATTTAACATTTATCATATCAACTTATGACATTGATTCAGCCTTTATCAACGTGAATACAATTTGGGCAGTGGAGCTCGTGTTAGTTGTAGCTGCAAGAATCATTTTACTTTATGATGATGATGTTCCATTGACGACGAATGTATCAGACCTTGTTCGGTTCAACCATGGACGAGTTGAAGTGAATTCAAAGCTTTGCAAGAAGTTTGAAAAGCTTGATTCAGCAGATAGTTGGGTATAAAAGGGAGTGAACTCAGCAGAGTGAAGTCATTTCTCAGCAGACAGTTGGAGGGAGTGGATCATCAATACATTGTTGCAGCCATGGAGAACAAGACAAGCAACGCAGCGCAGCGTAGCGCAGCAGCGCAGCGCAGCAGCAGCAGCAGCTTTAAAATTAGTGCTAACTTAACCATTACTGTGGAGTATGGAGAATATGGGCCATTTCTACGCATCACACGTGGAGAGAGATGGTGTGCTTATTCACCATCTTTGTGGAAGATTGTGTGCCAGAGCTTGAAAAATTTACGCGACATTGGCTTCAAACTGTACTTAACGCAAACGAAGTGGCTTGAAGTCATTTCATACTTGGATATGCGCTATGTGAGTTTTGTGCGCACGTCACAGTTTGAAGGGAAAGAATACACACATCACATCAACATGAATGATGGTGAATGGGAGACACTGCTTCAGGAGATGGACAACATCAACTCAGCCATATCACCATGTGAGGAATCTCATGACAAGAAAACGATCATCAAGCTGCAAAAGGATGGTCGGATGAAGGTGTCAAAGCTATCCAAGAAAAGGCTGAATGAAGTTCAGTTGGAGAACATGAACGTGCAAAATCAACTTGGACTTACCTGCGACTATTGTGGTGCTTGTGGATATGTGGAAGATTATCATTGCCACTGCCACAAGTATAATTGCAAGTTGTGTGAACCAAACAACTTCTGCGGCAAGTGTGGAGTACTTGAAGTCAGTGAAGCAAAGTAAAAGCACACAAGACATTGAAACAAGATGGACGCATGTTTTAAAAATGCTTATATTGACTTGATGATTGCTAAACTTGCTTGCTATGGCACTCCAGACTATCAACTTTATCATTTGGATGCTTTTTGGGATGTTGTACATCATAGTCTTGATGTGATTGAACTGCATTCAAGATTTCTTGGAGAATGTCATAAAATTGGAATAGAAGAAGATCCTAACTTTGACTTTGATTCTGCACTTTATTCTGCTCGTACTGATGTTGAAGTATATTTCACCGTAGTGGATCATTTGAGAGATTGTTGTAAAGAAGAAGAGGAAACCGAGCAGCTTTATCAGGTAACTTTAAAGATATAAAAACCTTTTAATCATCTTTGTAACAACATAGTGAATTGATAACATAACAATGTTTTTCTTACTAACAAATTTAGTTTTATGTGAGTGGTTTCAACGTAAACAAAGAAAGAACATGATAGAAGAGGCAGCAAATATATTAAAAGATATTTTATTACAGGAAGAAACCGACATGTCAGAATAAAGAAACAAAGTCAACATGGAGAATCTTGTACTATTCAGCGGTCATAAGGACGTTCTTTCAAACATGTTTCCAACACGACTTGAAAAGTATATTGCTTCAGCCATTGTGTCATCCAGAAATGGATATGAAGCGAAACGTATTGCTAAAGGGATAAAGCCATGTCCTTACCAGTGAAGAGAAGCAAAATGCAAGATGTTTTACAAGTCAAATGGAATCAGTGTGTATTGATGTAAAGTTGAAAGAATGTAAAGACAAAACTTTAGTTGAAGCAACGTATGATCATTGGTGGGGAACTGGTGTGAAACAAGTGTCATCTGGATATCCTGGTCAGAATATTATGGGAAAGTTGTTAGAACTGTTCTGTGAGACTTGATGTGCAGACGTGTGAACATGGAGAAGTGTGTTAAGTGAACAGCAACTGGAAAAAACTTGCTGAACTTGACAGACTTGTGCTGCCGGAGCAGCATAACCTGCTAAACCTGACAGACTTGTGCTACATTGCCGGAGCAGCATAACTTGCTAAACCTGACAGACTTGTGCTGCATTGATTCAAGACTCACAAGACTGCATAATGGCGGACATGACACTGAGACAATATATTGTGCAAAAAGCTTATTGTGAAGAAATGTTATCCGCTGTAAAAAAGTTTGCCTATTTAGTCTGTCCTGCTTGTCAACATGAAGAGTGTCAAGAACATACTTGTCATGCTGCATGTGTTTATACATATTGGAATGAAGCTAAATATTACATTCATTTAGATAAAGTGTTAGAGAATGCAAATCAACGTTGTGAGAAATATGGTGTAGATGTTATTACATTAGATGAACTCAGTCATTGGTTAATGTTCATTGAAGACCAATGGTCTCCAGTGATTCATACCATTGTATCCATACTTGATTTGTAAAAAACTTGTTAGTTAAGTTACTATGTTAGTTAAGTGATGTTGGTTGAGTTATAAAATAAAAGCTGTTCTGTTGAGAAGGTGGTTTTCATTCGGTGTGACCATGTCGACGTGGAAAGACTACTTGACCAATATTTACTTCAAACCTGGACAGCCTGGAGCATTTGCTGGTCCTTACAAACTGTATCACATCTTAAGAAAACATAATCAAGCAGTCACACATTCACAAGTGAAGAAATGGCTGCAGGATCAAGATGCTTTCAGTTTACTCCAACCTGTCAAATACAGGTTCAAAAGACAACGTGTCATTACACGTGGTATTGATGATATGTGGGATATTGATTTGGCTGATATGGGAAACATAGCTCCCTATAATGATGACATACGCTTTTTACTCATTGTCATTGATGTGTTTTCCAAATATGTCTGGGTACAGCCAATACCTAATAAATCACATACCAGCGTCATACAAGCTTTCCAAAAGATTTTTCATGACACACGATGAAGAGCGCGAACTCTAAGGTCTGATAAAGGAACAGAATTTAAAAACAGATGGGTTAAAGCATTTTTGAAGAAAGAAGGCATTCATGCTTATACCACAAAGAATGAAACCAAAGCCAACTTTGCTGAAAGAGTCATTCGTACTCTGAAGGGAATGATGTATCGGTATTTTCTACATAATCAAACTTACCGTTACTTAGACATTCTTCCAGACTTGGTGTACAATTGCAACCATAGACCTCATGGTTCTCTTCCTAATAAATATGCTCCAGCCGAGATTCGTAAAGACAACGAATCAAAAGTGTGGAGGTATATGTATGTCGACAAACTGAAATTGAAACCGAAGAAGAAGAAGAAGTATAAATTTAACATTGGCGATCATGTTCGTATTTCCCACATTAAATATGTGTTTCAACGCGATTATCACATCAAATGGACGCAAGAAGTCTTCATTGTCACACATCGTTGTAAGAAGCAAGGAATACATTTGTATCGTGTGAAAGACTTTTTAGACGAAGATATTGATGGACATTTCTATGAAGAAGAACTGCAGAAAGTGACCAAAGATATTGAATCTATTTATAGAATTGAAAAAGTCTTGAAAACACGTAAAAGGCGAGGAGGTGTGAAAGCATTATTTATCAAGTGGTTAGGTTGGCCAAACAAGTTTAACAGTTGGGTGAAAGAAACAGACATTCAACAATGAAGCATCCATTTACATGTTTGGTCTCTGGACCTACAGGCAGTGGCAAAACGTCTCTGGTGAAGGAAATTCTAGAACAAAAATTGATTCAACCCTCTCCGAAAAACATTTTATGGCTCTATGCAGCAGATCAGCCTTTGTACAAGGGAATGAAAGGCGTGGAATTTTACCAAGGCATTCCAGATGACATTGAAGAGCGTTTTAACCCGAAGAAACCAAACTTACTTATCATTGATGACTTAATGACCAAATGTCATAGTGATGAGCGTATGACACGTCTCTTTAGTGTTGGCAGCAGTCATCAAAATCTAAGCATTATCTTTATTGTACATAATTTATTTCATCATGGGAAAGAGATGCGAAATATTAGTTTGAATACACATTATATCATTCTGTTTAAAAATCCGAGAGACAGTCAACAAATTAGTACATTGGCGCGGCAAATGTATCCTGGAAGATCTCAATTTCTCATAGAAGCCTATCAAGATGCTACTAGCAAACCTCATGGTTATTTATTCATTGATTTAAAACCAAAGACAAATGATCAACTACGTATTCGTACAGGCATTTTACCAAAAGATACACATTATGTATATATTGATAAAGCAGTGTATGAACAAGAACCAACTCATTTGACCATTCGCAGTCAAGATGTCTAAACGTATTCGAGCGAACCAGCCGTTTCTTCATTTGCTTGCACGCATGGGCCTAAACGACGCAAATCCTTGCTACAGCAAGCTACAAAGGAGGAATTAACAAGCTTGTTTGAAATTTGTTTGAATATATTGCAAGGACATTTACCCTTAAGCTCAAAACGGTTTAAGGAATTTAAACGTGAACGTCATACGCTACGTACTCTAGCAGATAAGAAGATATCCCTTCGACGAAAAAAGAAGTTGATTAATCAGAAAGGAGGATTCATTGGAGCTATTGCTAGATTGGCATTACCCTTGTTAGCCAAACTACTGCTAAAATGAAACATACAATGAAAATGGTTCTTATTCCTGAATATGAATATAAAATGTTGCTAGAAAAGAAGGGAAAAGATGGTGAAATCAAAACGAAAGTGAATAAACTTTTACGTGGGAAACGAACACGTGAAAAGGCTATAGAAATGTCTCAACTTCTTGGTCGTCATTTACGAACAAGTCAGTCTAGGCAGCAAAAGCCCTCATCATCATCACCTGAAAAGCCAGAAAAGTTATTTTTAAGTCATTTTCAACCTATCTATCATGGAAAAATAACACAACTTTTAGCAGAACTGAAGAAATATGGTACGACATGGTCAGACAAGAATGAACTTGTGTTGAAAACGGGCGATATTATAGCAAATTCCAACATGGTTGATTTGATGAAAGAAGCATTGGTGGCGACAAGAAGAAAAGAACGAGCCATACCACCATATGGCTGGCATCCATTTATCCAGGAAATTGTTGATGCTAATATTCCAAAAACAATGTTTAGTAAAAAGACCACTCGTGACGACATTACAACAGAAATGAAACAACGTCAACAAAGACAGTTTCCTGAAGGATGGGAAAATTTTTAACATGGCTGAAAGAGCTATGTTGTTGCCAAGACACAACTATTCCTGTAAAAATAAGATGTACAAGTGCTTGTTGTGAAGGAGAAGTCATAGATCATGTAGATCATCATCATGATGTGAAAGATCATTTACATACTTGGCCGAATGAAGTATATAGACAACGTCAACGCACCTATACCATTTAGTTCCCATCATGGAGTCGACAAGCTTTTACATCACTTTGCCTAGCAATGCGAGTATGAACTATTATCCCAACAACAAGGCTTCGAATTATCAAATTCGTATGCCTCGAACCATTTATCTGAATGGAAAATATGAAGTGGCTTTAGCTGAAATTCAATATCCACATACATGGACAACGATGAGAAAGGGCATGGACTACTCTATTCAGTATCGACAAGAACTATTCGATGATCCTATTCTTAGCACTCTCGATATTCCTTATGGGTACTATAGAACCATACAAGAACTATGTGAGGCAGTCAATGAAGAAGCGACTAATGCTCTGAAACTTACAGAAGCTATTCGAATAAAGTATGATAAAATTAGACGACGTGTGTTTCTATTTCTCGATTATGGCTATGAAGTGTCTTTTTCCGCTGGATTGGCTGAGATTTTAGGATTTATCCCAGATCACTGGTATACTGAAACATGTACAGCTAACCATAAAGTGGATGTGATACAGGGGTTTTATACACTGTATGTGTATTGTAGCATTTGTGAACCACAAGTTATTGGTGATTATTATGTTCCGTTACTACGTTCTGTTGGCATACAAGGCCATGATGGAGATATTATCATGAAAACGTATGGCGAACCGCATTATGTTCCTGTAAACACATCCAAATTTGACATGATAGAAATGAATATTAAGGACGACACAGGCCATAATGTTCCATTTCAAACTGGAAAGGTGATCTGTAAACTTCATTTTCGACCAAAAGCATTATGAAAGCTTATACACACGATCCGTCTGCATATCGCAACCATTTTCTTCGTCAAGTGGGCGGGGAATTACCAGGATTCAAAGGAGCGCGATTCCAATATGGCGATGGTATTGGTTCAATACTGGGATCATTGGCTCGCAAAGCTATTCCACTACTTAAGGCTGGGGCTAAGATCGTTGCGCCACATCTTAAGAAGGCTGCAAAGAATGTCGCGAAAGATGTGACGGGCCGAGTAGCAGAACGTGTGTTTGGAGAACAAAAGCGTGTGCAACCGACGAAACGTGCCAGAAGACGAAAAACAGCCAGACGGATAACATCAAAATATCGCAAAGATATCTTGTGAAATCATGTCTCTCATTCATAATCATTCGTGTGAATGTAGTCTTTCTCCATTGGAATGGTTTCACGTACCACCGACGCAAACTGCTGTAGAGAAAAGTTATAATGTTGACTATCAACCACTTACAAGCATTAGAGAAGGCGCTCCAATAGAATTCTACATTCCTGCGAGTACAGAAGAATATCTAGATTTAAAGAACAGCAAACTTCATATTGTATGTCGCATTCTAAAGGCCGATGGAACAGAGTGTGGCGCAGATGATAATGTCTCTTGCATCAATGATGTGTTTAATGGGTTATGGTCTAATATTGAATTGTTTCTGAATGATCGTTTGGTTTCGCATAGCAACAATACTCATGGTTATACCAGCATTATCTCTCATCACATCCATGATTCGGAAGAAAGTCTGCATTCTGAGCGCTCTATGCGTCTCATGTATAAGGATACTGCTGGGTCAATGAATAGTCATGAGGTGAAAAGACCTAATCATGAACAATATGTATCCGGGTTTCATGTCAATGCTGACGGTGGTGACTTGGCTGAGCAAGGAAATAATGGCTTACATCATCGTTATTTACATACTCGTCTTAGCCGTGATGTTATGCTCACAGGTGGTTTAAGGATAGATTTGTTTGAGCAGGATCGTTATCTTCCGAATGGCATCAGTTTGAAATTGCGTTTCCATAGACAAAAAGATGACTATGTATTGATGGCTGCAGATAATACCTATAAGGTAGAAGTGAAAGAGGCATTTTTAACCATTCGCAAAGTGAGGGTGAGTCCAGGTATTCAGTTAGGACATACAGATGCATTGATGAAAAGTCCTGCCAAGATCATCATCACTAGAAAAGAATGTAAAGTCTTAGCTATTCCAGCAGGATTTCAGTCTTTTGTGAAAGATAACATCTTTTTGGGTCAATTACCAAATCGTATTGTCATTGGTCTGGTTCATAATGAAGCTTTTGGTGGATCAGTATTGAGGAATCCATATGATTTCAAACATTTTGATCTGGACTATATGCAACTGTACACGGATGGTGAACCAGTTCTATCCAAACCTCTCAAGCTTGACATTACACAGAACAAATACCTGGACGCTTCTGAAACGCTTTACAAATCGTTTGATCGGTTGAATGGTGAGAAAAGTTCCATTATAAAACGGGAAGATTGGCCTAGAGGTTATGCTTTATTTTCGTTTGACTTAACACCGGATTATGATGGCGATGATCATTTCCCCCTGATCAAGCATGGGAATTTGCGGCTAGAAATGAACTTTGCTACGGCTTTGCAACCTACCATCAATGTCATTGTCTATGCTGAATTTGACAACATTATTGAGATCAGTGCAAATCGCAGCATTCAATTCGACTACCAGTCATGAACACGAAGCAGATTGATGCCATATTGAGTCATGATGTCATGACCAAAGACTTGTTTCAAGGCGTGTTTGCCATGGACCAGTTACCGTCTTTACAACGCGGCGCCTATGTGATCAACACAGACGATCAAGATGAACCAGGAGAACATTGGGTGGCAGTGTATTATGATAAAGACCCTGTGGAATATTTTGACTCTTATGGACTATTCCCTCTCGATGATCGTTTAGATATGTTTTTAAGAAATGACTATATGTATAATTCTATCTCATTACAAACGCCAATATCATCATCATGTGGATTTTATTGTGTGTATTATATATGGCATAGAGCTCGAGGTCAGAGTATGTTTGATATTGTGAATATATTAAAAAGAAAGGATGGTGATTTTATTGTAAAGGATTTTGTATATAGACATTATAAACCACTGTTTTATTAATGTTGTTGTTGTTATATTAGTTAAGTTGTTGTTATATTAGTTAAGTTGTTGTTAAGTTGTTGTTGTTGTTATATTAGTTAAGTTGTTGTTGTTAAATAAAACAAACCAAGTTTTCAAACAACTATCTTGTTTATTGTGTTGTACATACGTTTATTTACAAATTCTTAACTACAAACACTATTTACAAAGTTTACAAACACTGTTTACAAAGTTTACAAACACTATTTACAAACTTTTATTTACAAAGTCTATTTACACTATTTACAAATTCTTAACTATAAATTCTATTTACACTATTTACAAACTTTTATTTACACTATTTACACTATTTACAAAATTCTTAACTACAACTCTTAACTACAAAGTCTATTTACACTATTTACAAACTTTTTATTTACAAACACAGTCATTTTTTTCAATACATTCATGAATGCATGCCATTCATTAGAATCTAAATTAATATAGGTATCATAGACATTACATCCGTGTTTGTAAATGCTATGAAAGCTCACATAACACACATCACCAAACTTTATCACTTTCACAGTTTCATGTTCAGACAGTTTCAGTTCATATCCTTCTTCTAAGTCAATGTCCATCACACGCATAGGTTGTGTCAGCTCAATGGATTTGGTACCCCGCATAAGTTGTATTCCATACTCTTTGAATTCAAGCGTTAGGTTCTTTCCAATCCAATGCCTGTAACAGAGCGTACCATTCCACTGTGTTGAGGGTGATGTAGTCGTAGCATTCTGTAAGCTCGTCATACTGACGAAATTGTACAAACACGTCTAGACCGTTCTCAGTCACACGCACTTCTAATTCATTTGAGACTGCTAGGAGAAAGCCGGGTATTCTCAACTTGTCTAGGTGATCCTTCAACACGGATTGGTCATCAAGCGATAGGACGAGATACTGTCCAAAATGTCGTAGCACAATATCATCACATAAGTTTCTCATGTATGAGAATCCATATGTCATGGGTTCATAATCCAACACATAGTCTTCCATCTCGTCCATGTATTTTATACTCGGATGATGTTGAACAGTGGATGTTGTATCGCTTCTAGGAATCGTAAGGCTGCGTGCCAGTTCTTGATATCAAAGATCAACTGTGCATAGGGTGTATCTGGCACAACTCCCTTATAATCCTTTGGATAATCCTGTAAAAGATTTCTACAGAATGTCACACGTATCTTAGAATCATATTCAGCCACCGTCACTTCCAGTTTATTTTCAAGTCTGCGTTCAAACCCAGGTTCAAGCGGTATGTTTTTAAAGTCTTTCCACACTTCAGGTTTAAACCGATAAGCAGAACTTCTCCGAGAACCCATCATCACTTCATTCCTCTCATTAACTTTAAGGTAAACACCATCGTCCAACATGAGTGCATTCATGATTGTTACCTTGTTATGACTTGTCGTCTTGTCTGCGAAGCCTTTTATCCACTTCTTTCACCTGCTTCTTCAGCATTTTCCATTCAGGTATTGTCAGCAAAATTCCCTTTTTTGTTGGACGGTTTTTTCAAGTCCCCTCATCTCTGAGGTATTTGCGAATGTTTATCACACCTTCATTACTTTGTTTCATAATCTTGATATACTTTCCATTGCCTAGAGAAAGCATTCCATCCCACGACTGTGGTGTTGGTGCCGTCGCCGTCGCCGTCTCCACTTTTAATTTCTTGATGGTAGTGTCAGGATGTTTCACATTCATGTCTTTCACTGTATCAGCAAGAGTATCCATATCCGTTGTTGCAGATCTTTTCCGATTCATGTTGACGCTTCAGTGTTCACACCTCAACTGACTCTCAAGTTGAAGTGTCTCCCCCTTATATACTGTAATGCCCATGCGCCAAAGTGGAATAGCCATCACTCATCACATATCGCTTGTCATCAAAGGGGGAGAGAGCCACTTTCCTCAACTTCTCCGAGAAGATCTGGTGGTCATGACTTCGAATGATGTGTCCTGTAGTCATCGTTTGCGTTTGGTTAACAAACTGTCTCTATACTGGTGATGTTTCATACGTCTTTGACACGCGCGAGTGATGCCTTTAGCCGTACGTTTTTCTTTCCCACCATACATCATACTATACATTTTCGGCCGAAGTCCAACAAACTCTTCAATGGGAATGCCCGCCGTCTCATCTTTCATTTTCCCAAGCACTTTCTTGTTCACGTTGGAATGCAGGAAATGATCTGGGGGATAGTCACTTGTGTCGAACAAGTCGGCATCTTCCTGCATGTCTTTGTAGATATCGTCCGTTTCTATGTCATAACATAGACTGTCGGTGTCGCTGAACAACAGCTTGGCGTCGGGATACTTGGTCATGATGTAGTTGTAATGAAAGTGGAACATGAGCACCTTGCTGAGGTCGAGAATGGTGAAACCAACTTGAATGGGTTTATCCAGAAGCAGATCCACTTTGCGCAAATGTACCGCGGTCAAATCTTCGTTGAAAATTCTAAATTTGTGGAAGGAAGGTTTGGCCACAGGTTTCTTGAACCGCTTTTCCTGGTGAACAAGTTCCACATTCATGCGCTTTCTCACATTTTCCATGGTTTTGCCAAACACAGAGTTGTTCATCAATTTGAAGAAGTCTTTCTCAAACGGGTTCTTAGCCAACTTTCTCTTTTCCGTGTTTAAGGAGATGTATTTCGCCAACCATTTGCTCTGTGCAAACATGATGGCACGATGCACCTTCGTGACTTTCAATCCCAGTGAGACATACTGCTGTAAATTTCTATAATGAAGTACATATTTCTTCTTGTCGCATAAGTTGGGAATGAGCTTTTCACTAGGTTTGCCTTTCATGTTTAGATCTTTCCTTAGCTTCTGACTATGTTTTGACAATTCTCCCACTTTCACACATTTCCGTTCTGGAGCCACTGGGTAGTGATTATGACGATCATGGATTGAATATGGGTATTCCAAATCCACTTCTAAAATGTACCCAATCTCGTCATCTTCATCCACATCCATAAAGTCAATGGATTCTGGCTCGCTCACCCACATAAATCCACTTTCCGGCATGCTTTGCGACATAGCCCAGCCATATAAGTTGTTTGCATCCAGGTACGTCAAGTAGTTGGTTGGTTTCGTGGGATCGTAATCTGGTACGTAGGGGTTATTTGCTTTCGCATACTTGTGTGTGATGACAGATATTCCTCCACGTAGACCTTGTTCAACCATTTGGTACATGTCAATGTCGTTGATCAATTCCAATTTCACCTTTGTCGCTTTCAACATGGCATCCCAGGACAGTCCTGGCGCTGTATAGTAGTGAGCAGGATCCAATTCATACGTGTTGAGACATACGTGACGAAAGTTTTCAAACACGTCAGCCAGCAGCAACACATCTGATTTCAGGTACAGGTCATGGTATTCGCCAAATGTAGTACAGTGGAATGTCTCCCACACCTGCGCATGCGCATAATCCTCATCGCTAATGTCTTCTTCACTGAGTAGACTGTAAAACTTGTCTTTGGACGGCAGTTGTGTTTCAGCAAACATCCACGTAATCATAAGGGTATACTCCCTTTCTCAACAGTAAATCTTGTTGGTCGCTATCGTGAATGTGTGACGTCATGTGATAAAAGTTGTCTTTCCCTTCTGCTGCCAGGTTGGATACCAGCTTCTGTAGAGAAGTACTCATGAACTGATAACTGTCTGTAAATTTCAGATTGCTCATGGTGAATGCAATATATTTCTCAACGGTGTTGGGAATGACTGTAATCCTTTCGTTTTTGAACTTTCCAATTTCTTCCATGATCAAATGGCTGTCATAGCCTCGTAAATTGTGGAAAAACACAGGAATGATGAAAGAATCTTCAACATCCTGCTGATCTTTTCGAAATCTAAATTGCAAATTGCATTGACTATGTGCAGCTCCACGGTATTTGCCATTGATATGGTCATGATCTCTCACATGATCTGCTCCTAGAGGCTCATGACAAATGTAACAATCTGTGGCGTTCTTATAATGCTCTTCATCTTCATGAGTCATCACCATTTTCTTTTTCTGTTGTAAACCATGCACAATACGATCACGCTCATTCACCATATGGTCTAAAAAGACTTTCACAGCATTATCTCCTCGATATACGACTGGAGCACGTGTATCATACTGGCTGACAACCACATAGGCGAAGCTGTTTGGACGATGATGTTGATACTTGTCTCCTTCATGCTTTTTCGTGAAACATTCAAAGTCTGCATAAATGACAAACGGCGCTCGCTGTTGTTTGGCTACATTCTTGAACTTGATGAAGGGTTCCTTGGGGAATGATAAACGTTGTGCGCCATGCTTGCCACACACTTCACGATGCTTGTCTAACAGATCTTGTCGCCTAAACCCGTGAAGACAGTTGAAACAATAAAAAGCAGCAGCCTTATGCTTTGATCGATAAGCCATCAGTCTGCTGAAATTCTTGATGAGGCAGTAATGTCTTGTCTTGTCATTGCTAATCAAAAGTAAGTTGATTTCTCTCGCACTGGTGTTTCGGCTGAGTTGTATGGGAACAACGACATCATGTTCATATCCAAACACGTTAATGGACACATCATTCTCCTTTTCAAACTTTGGAATGTCTGTAATCGGTGTGGGAAATGTCATGCCTTCTACCTTCAATTCGTTCTCAAATAGCTTGTATTGATGCACACGCTGTGGGTTGTTTGTTGAAGGGTGAAGGTGAGCCAATACAGACCATAAGAAACATTTGTTGTCTTTATTCTGAATGTTTAACACACCTCCTGTATTCTTTACTTTCTTCGGTAGTGGGATAAAACTGCTCGCTTCCAGTGGCGCTGACGTAGCTGTATGTACTTCAATGAATAATATGTTATCCAACACCCAGCCAGAACCTTGTCGCTCATGTTCATCAAACCTGGTAAATAATTCTTTATAGGCTTCTGGCAAGTCCTTCTCAATATCCGCTGGATTATATGCTGCATATGTCGGACTACTGATGAAGGCATTATCCACTTGTTCTACCATCACGCCTTCAACATTTGGTGTCATTTTCTTGAAGCGTGCATGTACCACAATGTACCATTTCATGCCACGGTTTAACGTCTCTAGCAAATGTCTCTTGATTCTATTCTCTTGTTGTCGCATTTCAAGTAGCAAATCCGATCCATCTTCAGGCTCAAACCGTCTTTCCTGTGCGTTTTCACCAAGACTCACTCTTCTGCCTCTGCCTACTTGTCCTGTCTCTTTCTTTCTTTGTTCTTCATGAGACACATTTTCCATCTCAACACATGCATGCGTCTCAAACGCATCCAAAGATGGAAATATTTTAATACATTCACCGCAGAGGACTGGATCAGGTTTTTCAACATCATCTTGTACCGTCTTTCGTCTCTTGGCTTCAATCTGCTCAACAAGCTCTTCACGAGCACGTTTCAACCTAGCTGGTTTACATCTATGTGTCACGAACACTTCCAGAGATGGAAATGTCACATCACAATCATGACAGTAGACTGTTGCCATCGTTGTTGTTTCTTCAACTGCTAGAACTGAAATGAAGTAAAATATACGTTTCACTCTTCCTTTTATACCACTTCAATGGTGTGTTAACTCAGCAGAATGTATCACTAGTTGACTAGTTGACATGTTTCACTCATGCTTTTATTCTACTTCCATGTAATCAAAATATGGTGTGTAACTTGTTCAAAAATTGCTGACTCAGCAGAATTTTACTTGTGTATATGAATATCTCACTTACAGTTGTACAGTTGTACTGCTGCACAGTAGAGACATCTAGCGGTGAAGTTAAATGGTCTGCCAAATGGTATTCATCCGCGAAGAAGCACTGTAATGGTGAAATTTTCAGTCAACTATAACGAAAGTTATAACGAAAGTTATCACAATTTTAAGTTAAAATGGCGGTAAAAATGCATACAGCCAGCTGCGCAAATAGCCTATGACTACCTTATAACAAAACTTTACATAAAACTGAATCAAATGGTGAAATTTTCATATAAATCGACCAAGTATAATGAAAGGTATTGTTTTACAAAGTTTCAATTGAGCAAATAACCAAAGTTTGTTTACAAAGTTTGTTTACAAAGTTTGTTTACAAAGTTTGTTTGCAAATTTTCAATTATGTAAATAAGTCAAGTTTGTTTATAAAGTTTGCTTACAAATTTTGTTTATAAAGTTTGTTTACAAATTTTGTTTATAAAGTTTGTTTACAAAGTTTGTTTACAAAGTTTGTTTACAAATTTTGTTTATAAAGTTTGTTTACAAAGTTTGCTTACAAAGTTTGTTTATAAAGTTTCAATTATGTAAATAAGTCAAGTTTGTTTACAAAGTTTGCTTACAAATTTTGTTTATAAAGTTTGTTTACAAAGTTTGTTTACAAATTTTATTTATAAAGTTTGTTTACACAGTTTGTTTACAAAGTTTGTTTACAAAGTTTCAATTATGTAAATAACTAAAGTTTGTTTATAAAGTTTGTTTACAAAGTTTGTTTACAAAGTTCACTTTTTATTTATAAAGTTTCAATAAACACTTACCGAAATAGTTGTCACTGGATGCCATCCCTGGATCTGATGTGATCCAATTGCTGTCTGTAACTTTTGCTTCCTTGCTCCACTCACCGAAATGACTGTCACTGCTGGATGCTCATCCCTTATATACCCCTCTGATGGAACTGAAGCTGACTTGACAGAATGTTGCTCGCCTGGGGGGGGGGGGGGGGGTCGGTACATAGTATGTCCTAGGGGGGGGGTCGGTACATAGTATGTCCTAGGGGGGGGGGGTCGGTCGACCCAAAAAATGAAAAATGTTCAGAATCGTCTGAAACGGATAAATATGCAAAAATCACAATTTCGAGGGGGGGGGGGGGGGTCGGTCGACCCAAAAAATGAAAAATGTTCAGAATCGTCTGAAACGGATAAATATGCAAAAATCACAATTTCGAGGGGGGGGGGGTGGTGGGTCGACCCAAAAAATGAAATATGTTCAGAATCGTCTGAAACGGATAAATATGCAAAAATCACAATTTCGAGGGGGGGGGGGGGTGGTCGGTCGACCCAAAAAATGAAAAATGTTCAGAATCGTCTGAAACGGATAAATATGCAAAAATCACAATTTCGAGGGGGGGGGGGGGGGTCGGTCGACCCAAAAAATGAAAAATGTTCAGAATCGTCTGAAACGGATAAATATGCAAAAATCACAATTTCGAGGGGGGGGGGGGTCATGGCTTTTTAGGGTCTGTTGCCATGGTTACACTGATTGACAGGTGGAGTTCGTTGGCTTCATGATGATTGACTCGGCCAACACTTTCAAGCAACTTTCGCTCCAGACTTTCGCTCCAGACAGTATGACGTCAAAATGACGTCATTATCACGTCATGGATGGCCGCGCCTATCCTAACGCTTATCATGACTTCCGCTCCAGACAGCACTTCCGGTCCAGACAACACTTCCGCTCCAGACAACACTTCCGGTCCAGACATGATGACGTCACTTCCAGACAGTATGACGTCACAAAGTGGGCTGGAACCCCCCTTTTCACCCTACTACTAACGACTGAGTGGCATTGCGCAATGCATTCGTCGGCCAGAGGTCAGCCAGTTCCAGTTGAATTGCAATTTGTAGGTCATATTTTGCTGCAACTGGCTGTGTGATGGGGGGAACTTAAACAGTAGTTATGTACTAAGAAATATGATTCAGTCGATTCAGGGAGGTGTGTGATCGAACGGTATAAAGAACAACCATCCTGAGATTGCCCTAAAAGTACAGTGCACCTACTTCTTCACGTAAACAGTTGAATGGTATGTTGTGCAGTTTTATTTTATGGAGTTTTGCAGGACTCGTAAAATGGGTTAGGTTAAATAGGTTTCTGAGCCCATTGTTGAGAGATAGGTGAAGGACACGTGAGTTTTCTTGGTATGTGTGTTAGGGTGGGGTGCAAGGAAAAGTATAACGTGATTAAAAATACCGTATGTTATTACATATTGCAAGTTTTCGGAATGTTTTGATAAAATTTTTTTTTCTTTAAAAAACCTGAAATTGATATCGCCAAAACTGGTTACTGCAGTCTAATAAGTTAATGAAAGACGAAGTATATTTACCAGAATTAGTTTTTTATAGAATTTTTATTACACTTTGAGTCACTCAGTCATTAGGATTAGTCAAATCATAATTTTTCTAAAAAATTAACTTTCTTATTTAATTGTTTAAAGCAAATCACCTAATAAATAAATTTTAAATCTGCAGGATAAAGATAAGTAATGTAGAACGAAAACGTCGATTAATTACCTTTTATTGGGCTATACATTATTTGAATGACGTTATGATATCACTATTCATGAAGCGATTTATTAGTTTTCATGAAAAACCTCTCTTTGCAGTCTTTTTGTTCTAAATAATTATCTTTAATGTCATTTTGTGTCATTATTTTGAAGGGAAAATAAAATACTAACAAAAAGTCCGGAATAAAAAGTTTGTGGGTTCGTGGTAGTCAAAGAAACACCGACACTCACTGTATTTATATTTCACTGCAGAAATAGATCATGTATGTTACATTTGACACTTTGTTGAAACAAATCAGTTAACTGGTTCGAGCTAAACTGTCACCTAAAAACAAATGTCACAAAATTCAATTTGTGGTGTATCCTCCACCCGAAGCTTAACCTTCTTCTGCTCTCCTGTGAATGCTGTCGTTGCATTTTTGTTTTGTTCTCTGCATTAGTTGATGTGTTTAGGTGAAAGTTTTGGTCGAACCATTTAACTGATTTGTCCCAACAAGGTGTCAAATGTGACATACGTGATCCATTTCCGCAGTAAAATATAAATACAATGAATGTCGTTCTTTCTTTGACTACCACCCATCCACAAACTTTTCATTCCGGACTTTTTGTCAGTGCTGTAGATAAATTTTCTTAACAATCTTGAGTTTGATGATTGGATATGATAGTCTGCAACAAACAAGAATTGAATATTCACCAAATATACGTTACGTAGGCGTTTTATATAAATGTAACCTAAACAAAAAAACCACCAGAACTTCAGAAAGGTTGCGATCAACCTTCACATCCCTTTCCTTAAGACGTCAAAACGGCATTTTTAATGACGTACTTAAAACTTTTGATTTATATGGATACATTATAGACATACGCACACTAAAATACAAATGGTTGTGACCCATCGTTCTATAACTTTTCTTGAAACTTCTACAGTCTTTTCTGGCTAACTGACAAATGACAAATGAACGTTGGATAAACTTTATAACATGGACATACATAAGAAGAAGAAAAATGGTATGATCTATTTTCATGCAATTTTGCCTCACATTTTCTTACAGCTTTCTCCAATGACGTTCTTTAGTGTTTAGTCTTAAGTGTTGTTGGACAGATAACTGCCGCTTAATTACGCTAGATTTTTCATTTTATAATCCGAATTGAATCTTAAACCAGATATCTGTTTTTATTTAATTATGTTCATTTCTTTAGAAAGATTTTTAAATTTTTTCACACCTTGATTGATCCTCGTGTGGGCTAATACAATAAAAAAGGGCCTGTTCCTTCATTGTATATGCATATTGTAGGAAATAGTCATTATGTATTATAGAGATTTTAGTTGTGTGAATAGATTTTAACGAATTTTTATTGAAATGTTTATTTATTGAATGAATGTTATATCTTATCTATGCCTTCAACCCAAAAACCATTCTTATCGAAGCTATACCCTGAAATTCATTAGATCTTTATACATTTGATGACACTATTTCACGTCTGACACTTGTTTTTGGTTCCAACGTATTGTGTTGTATAGAGTCATTTTTATAGCGCCTACAGTAGCTTAGCGCTTTACAATTCTAAAGTAAAAACTAAAATATAATATGAATATACTAAAAACCGATAATGAGACACAATTACTAGTCCTGCGCAAAATTGAATAAATGGGTGTTTAGTGACTTCTCAAAGCTGGAAAAAGATTTCGACGCTCTAATATTGAAAGGAAACTTATTCCATAAAATTGGCCCCGCATTCTGAAATGATCTTTAGCCTTATTTTGTCCTGGCACGTTTTTCAATCAAAAGGAGTTTGTACGCGGAACGGAGCTTCTGTTCGGACGATAGGGACCTAGGAGTTCTCGTAGGTACTCCAGTGATGAGCCATGTACCGAATTAAAACAGAACGGTAGAACTTTATATTCGATCCTCTGCTGAATGAGGAGCCAGTGTAGTTCTTTCAGAGTGTCTGATATATGGTCGAACTTACTTCTACCACTTATGACACGGGCTGCCATATTTTGGACACGCTGTAATCTGGATATCTGAGACAGATTAGAACATGTTGCAGTAGTCCAGCCCGGAAATAACTAGATCATGTGTTATAGATTTGGCACTGTCGAACGTAAGATATTTTCTAACTTTTCTTATCAAAGAAATGTGAAAATAGCATATTTTGCAAATGTTGGTTATGTGATCTGTCGAGCTTAATGCACTATCCATAGTAACATTCAGGAGCTTCACTGTAGGGGAGCGTTTAACCTCTGTTCCATCAATTTTCATGTGCTCAACTGGCATTCTGGTTTGATTTTTTCGGCTGGTAAAGAACAGAAATTCCGTTTTTTTCCAAATTCACGTTTAGTTTATTTTGGTTCCTCCAGTCATTGACCTTAGAAACAGATTGTGCCATATGACAAACTTCACTGTTGAAATCCGAATTCATGTTGATTGGCATAATCAGCGTATTTTCATCAGCATATCCGTGATAGAGCAAGCACAGTACAACTCCAATAAGGTGACCTATAGGAAAAGTGTAATCATTATAGAGCCTTATCCCGAGCAAGCTCCCTTGTGGGACAGATCTTTCCAGCTCTTGGATTTTCGAGTACACACCTTCAACGAACACTTGAAATGACCGATCCCTCAAACATAATCGTAACTATTCGAAGGCAACATCCGAGATGCCATGCGGCGTATACAGACGCTCGAGTAGAATTTCGTGATCCACCGTATCGAAAGCGGCTTAGAGGTCTAGCAGCGTGACTATCACAGGTTGGTTGCTGTCTAGGCTTTGGAGAAAATCGTTGAATATGGGAGTCGTGGCAGTTTCTGTACTATGGTGATCCTTGGGAGCCGACCGGAATTTTTCAGAGAGACAGTTTCTAGAGAAATGTTCTTTGAGCTGAATATTCACGACTTTTTCCAATAATTTACTGATAGAGGACAGATTTGAGACCGGACGATAATTATTGATGGTATGTAGAAGAGAAGGTTTTCGTGTAGTGGCTTGACTATTGCCTTTTTAAGACACTGGGGGGGGGGGCATGTCCTTGGGCAATGGACAAGTTGACTATTTGTGCAATTACAGGAGCTAATTCCGGCGAACAAGCCTTTATCAACAGCGTTGGTCGGAGATCTAGCTCACAGAATTTTGGCGTAGATTGCAAAATTTGTTTTTTTTTTCATTTCCTTCATATTTAAAAGTGTGCATTGTGAAAACTTTAAATCCAGTTCTTGTACGTCGAAATCAAATGCCTTCTCGTGAGTTTTTGGAAATCTGGCATGAATTTTGTCAATTTTTGATTGACAATGATCAGTAAACGTATTGTTTAAGGATTTTGGCTATGTGTATTCTGGGAGTTGATTGTTTTTTGTTCGATTCATGATATTATTCATAGATCTAAATATTTTTTTTGAATCGCAAATGCTTTCTTTAACTTTGTTTTCTATGAGGTGTTGAGATTTCATTCTATCCAGTCTTTGTTCAAATTTTGATTTACTGTTCCAAAATAGTTGCTATCGAAGACTGATTTCGATTTGTCCGATAATCTTTCATTTTCCGGAGTTTTTTCCTCTCGTCTAATATCTCATTTGTTCCCCCCGTTGATCTTGTAAGAACCGGTGCTTGTTTGTCAAGAACTTCAAATAAATTATTGTTAAGCTGAACCAAAGAGTCCAGACCATTGAGCAAAGATTTTTCAAAGTTCAGTTTCTTTTAGGCTGTCCTTAAAACCTTCCAAATTTTCTATACGATATGGCCCTTTTAACCGGAACTTCTAATGAAAATGTGAGAGAACATTGAATTACTTTGTGATCCGTGATTGTACCCACTACTTGACAATGTTCGACTAAATTATCCGAGTGTTTACTGACGATAAAATCTAGGATGTGAACCTTAAATGAGAAGGATTTTTAACATGTCGAAGGATATCCATAAAGCACCTCGTATGGGAGCAATCATTATTATCTCAGTGAATGTTGAAATCGCCGGCTAGCAGTAAGGGGTCACCACCAAGAACGTTATCCTCCAGCAATGTCGTAAAGTCCTCGAAAAAACCAGGATCGAATCGGACGGGGGCCGATAAATCGCAATTATTTGTACAACTTGCATTCCGCATTTCAAGGTGATAACCATGTGTTTAAATGATTGAAATTTTGCAATAGTGCTATCACTCAGAATTATTTCAATATTTTACTGTTTTACGTGTCACACGTCAACATTTGTCACAACAACGTCTGTCTGTTTCAACAAATGTAGAAGTCAATACTCAGTATGCGAACAACTACCATTTCAGTTGCCTCTAGTCATGCTTTGAAAAACCTAACGAGAAACTTCACTTAGGTCCATGTACTTTTATTTTACTTTAGTTCAAAGGTTAACATATATTGTTCATCACAGACGTGGATGTGGTGAAGCAATCTCAGCTAAAAAACGATAGGTTTGAAATTCTCTTTTGTACGACTCAATTATTCATCTATGATAACCAGTCCCAAAGAAACGTCGTAGGGTAAAAGTATATTCCAACTTTACGCCGGCGAAAAACTTTGAAATGAACCTCTTTGTTGTTTATCAAACAAAACTTACATTTCAACAATCCCCAAACACCACAATGCCGTGGTACATGGCAAACAAAATTGTTTCCAATTTATTTTGACATTACAGCATACTGCTTTTGTTAAACCGTTATAACTGCGACAGAGAAGGTTATCAACTTATCGATTTATCAATTTAAAGTTAATTCCATTTAGCCAGAAATGGTTCAAAACCATATCCAACACACTGATGAAATTGAAATAAAATATTGAATATTTGTTGCCATGATTCAAAATAGTTCGTGTATCTCTTAGTTAATAATGTCTAACAGAAAATCAGGAAATTGAGGAACTTATTTAACGAGTCTGATCAATGCATAGTCAGAGAAAATGAAACCGAAAGTGGCACGTCGATCCCGGAAACAACCGGTTGCGCTTTTGCTTTTGAAAACTTGCCTCGTTTCAAGTTAAACATTATAAATACTTGTGGTAATTTCTAAACACTAGTTTTCTACAACCGGTCCAAACCTCTGAACAAACCCCACGTACGGTTACGTAGCTGTTACAATGTTGAAGTTTAGCTCCTAGTCAGCCCTTCCTTAGCTCCAAGTCAGCTCTTCATTATTTATACTTGGTATATTTCTTTATCAGCCGTTCGCCGAACCTCAGTAGCGGCTGGCTTCTTGGAGCTAGTTCTTCCTTAAGTTACTTCGTATAAGCCAAATCACACTTTGATATGATGGAGAGATTTCGCCTAAATGTTAAATTTCTCTTGCATCAAATAGCTCCAAGTCAGCTCTTCATTATTTATACTTGGTATATTTATTTATCAGAAACCGAAACTCGGTAGCGGAGGGCTTCTTGGAGCTAGCATCAAAGAGCCATCGGGTTTTTAACAATTCGTATGCTATTTTAAAAATTAATAAAGGTTTTAACAAATAGTTTCAATTTCTTCCATGTTCCGAGTATGAGCTGCGTTTGCTATATTTCTTCCATATTTTCTTTCATTTTTTACCCGGTTCCCTCGCAGTCAAAGTCCAAAATTCATGCGCAGTATATTCGAAACACCCAAAGAGATTTGGCTTATATATCTCTGTCGGATATGCCGAACATTTTTGGAACTAAGCTCTTTCTTACTTTTACCCTGTACTCTTACATCTCCCAGCGTCAAAGCGGCAAGCCGAGCCACAGCTGCAGGTAGCGAGCTGCTTCTTAAGTTAAAGTACTAAGTTTCTTACAGCTCCAATCCAGTTCTTCCTTGGTTTCACTTTGTATATACCGATTGCCCGTTGTGGTGAAATTGTATAAGTTTTACAGGGCTTTAGTAGCGTTTTCCAAATGCCCCCAAAGTATTAAATTGTTAAAGTTTGTGTTACGATTCCCTTTAAAGAAAATTTAGAAATAACCACAAATCTTCCCGCAATAACTGATATGTAAGGATCATGCTTTACGATTTATTTCACTACCCCAGGTGGGTGTTTATTGAAAAAAAAATAACTTTAGACAATAAACAATAAGCAGTTGTTTGGTATAGTTGAGTGAATCACACCGTGGTGTAAAACAATCTAATATCTATGAAAATATGTATTCTTAAGATAGATCTTGAGTTGGATGAAATGGACAAACTGGTTTGTTTTTAGGCGGTTAATTTTGTCACATATAGCACAATGGAAACATGACCACCAGATGGACTGCACCAAAACGGTCCGGTTTCCATAATTCCGAGCTGTTTTGTTTTGTTTTGTTTTTTTGGTGGGGGGAGGGAGGAATGTTTCTTCATTTTGAAGGACACTGTTGAAGATGATGAACTGGACCCGCTACTATAGTGTTCATATGTCTAAAAAATGTCCAGATAACAGGTCTAGTTAATGATTATTTGCCGCAAACATCAGGAGAAGTTTAGGTATGTCATTAGAGAATGACGCCATCAGTATGCGAAATGAGTCCGAATGTGGAGATAGCCTACCGTAAACATCAGGAGAAGTTTAGGTATGTCATTATAGAATGACGCCATCAGTATGCGAAATGAGACCGAATTTGGAGGTAGCCTACCGGGCCATCTCGATCAAAATTGATCAAATATCAACCCCAGGAGGTGAGGATATTAGCCGCCAACCGGGCCTTTAAGCCTCGGAGCGGGGTTATAGGTTTGGGGGTTCTCCGTCCGTCCGCCACCGGCTGTTACTCCCACTCTGATAATCCGTTTCCTATGAGATATAGTATATTGTGTGAAGGTGCACGCTATTTTTATTTTGACCTTGACCAAATTTCAAGGTCATACTGGCTGCCATCTTAGATTCTCACCCGCAGTTTCTGAAAACACAAAAGACTACTTAACTTATCATCACCTAAACAGACACGGCTTAACCATTACAAAAGCACGCCCGGGGTTCATTTTCGAATCGATCTGTAAATAAACATGATTACACAAAAACAACTTTCGTTTACAAGCTGCTGTGGCCTACCGTAATCACAATCCAGTCCGGTTGGGGACTGTGCCCTCGACGATTGCCTGTTACAGTATTAACAATAAACGACAGTGTTAGAAGTCTAGTTGAAAGTATAGTAGCGGCCTTCATTGACCTCAATGCCAATGTTATACTGGAAATTCATGTTCCAGTGGTGAAAACGTCACCAAACCGAAAAGTCATATGACCGTTCACATCTTGTTTCATTAAAGCGTAATCACAGACTCTGCTTGAAAGTCCAGCAGCGACCTAACAGGCCAGGGCAGGTTACCAAAATCTAATCAGCGGTAAAGGCCATCCATAAGAACACTCACATTGAGTTCCATCGTATTCTGTTCACATTCAGTGTTGGAATTGATCACCAACAGCTATTACCTAAAAGACCGCTCAGTCAGTGGTCAGTGTTAGTTGTCTTACATTATTAGGTCTTTAACTGGCTGTAGTGTGGGAAAGTTAAGCACCTCAGTGGTAGGTCTATACCAAGAAATGTTACACAAATGATTCAGGGAGCTGTTTGGGGAAACGGCAAAGAGAATAACATTCCTAAAATAGCAAGAAATATACAACACAGTTATTTCGGAAGCGGAACGGAACGTTCCCAGGACAAAACGCACCCGGGACAGAACGTTCCAAGGTCAAAACGTACCCAGAACAGAAGGCCCCTAGGTGAAAAGGTACCCTGACAGAATTTACCTAGGTTGGAACGCTTGATCTCGGGATGCTGTGGTCGTATTTACATGGCTCTGAAATGATTCTACTCGACTCAGCAAAGTCATTTTCACTTTCACATTTTACAAACTGTTCTGTATATGGAAGCGGTTATGTAACCCTATGCAGCATTGTTTTTAGTACCTGTTTGCAGTAATATCGTGTGTTATGACAAGCAACAAGCAACTTCTGGGTACTTCAGATATACATTATCATATTTATTTATATAAGGTAGAACTCTTTTAATTCTGAAATAATACCACATTGTCAAAATTCAAATTTTGCACCCCAAACGAGGGGCAAGCAGAGGGAAAGAGGTAGGGGGGTGGGCTGTCAGGGGAAACAAAACGGCTGTGGCTGGCTAACAAAAATGTTTCACATCTTCGGGTATACTTATATATGTGTACACTGGCCGCTCTAGTTATGTTCCCTCCGTAGTGGGGAAACATTTTGTTTTTGTACTTTACGTGTGTGTAGTGTGTGCGTCTTCTGTTGTAGAACACTTGATTTTGTTAACACGAAAACTCTGAAACGAAACGTTGGATCAGCTTCAAACGTGGTGAGATTGTGCCACAGTACATATTGGACAGCGCGTGACGTCAGAGTACGTCAAAACTTGACAATTGCTGCATTACTGTAACTGCAGAAAAAAAGTCAGATTAACTTCAAACCTGATAGGATAATGCCTCGCGTGGGTCCGACGGTTGATAATTTCATATGACGTCATTACGTGTTTTTACTTTATCAACAGGGTCACTCTCTACAAGTCGGATCAGCTTTAGTCTTGGTAGGATTATGCCTTGGGTGGATCCGCCGGTTGCTTTTGTATTTGACGCATATAGGACAACGCGTGACGTCGTTGGACATCAAAACGTAAAAAATGCGTCATCGCTGTTACTTGAGAACGAATCGGCTTCAAACTTGGTAGGATAACGCATTGGATGGGCCCGAGGGTCAGTATCGTATTTGGCGTACATAGCGCGACGGATGACGTCATATGTGGACACTTGACTTTGTTAACACGATAACTCTCGAACGACAAGTCGGATCAGGATCAGTTTTGGTGGGACTGTGCCTTTGCTTTGAATTTTGAGGAAAGGGATTCGATAGCACCCAGACCCGGGGTGGGGGGAGGTGGGGTAAACGGTACCTTTGCTAACAGGTTATCGCTTGTTAACACTAGTCAATCGAAGACTTGCAGAGGGTATATTGGAGTTGTACGGGGCCAATGTCTCGAAACTTTTTTTCTCTGTTACTGGTCCGTCATTTTGTCTTTTCTACTCTGACCATACTGGCCCTAGGACTCTCCAATTTAGTACTCAATAATTATGTAGTACTTGGTCTGAAATGTGCATTTCGGTTTTTGTTTTCGCCTTTGTTTTCATTTTCATCATCAAAATGCGAAGCAAAAAACAATGATTTTTTTTATCAAGAAATGCAACTTTTCAAAAGCGTTAAGATCGTATAAATGCTTGCATGCTTTTGTACGATCGGATACGATCTTGTACGAAATTTGTGGTATCCCGACTTCTCGCCGTGCGACTTTTCTTCGAGCGACTTTTTGTCGAAAGTGGTAAGTGCGACTTTTCGTCGAAATTCTTGAAACTTTTTCACTTGAAGTCAAGGCGTCAGTTAATGATCAATGACGAAAGTCACTCTCAGAACTCATACATAGAGTGAAAAAACATACTACAATTGCAATTGCAATTAATATTAAACCATGATTAATTCAACCGTATTTTGAAGATAATCTGTGATGCTCCTAAAAACATTTTGCATACGTATCCATCAATGCTCAGAGTCGCTCTCAGATCTCACGCATTGAGTGAAAAAAACAAATTGCAATTAACAAATTGCAATAATATTAAACCGTGATTAATTCAATCGCATTTGAAGATGATGAAGATAATCTCTGATACTTTTTTCAATATAATGCTCTTAGAAAACATTATGCAAACGTATCCATCAATGACCAGAGTCGCTCTCAGATCTCATACACAGAGTGTAATTATATTGTGAAAAGTGTTAATACAAAAAAATCTACACTCAGGACCTCCAAAAACGTAAGTACACAAGGTTATCTTGAATTCCACATAATAAACATTTATTCCTATAAAAAAAATTCGACGAAAAGTCGCACTTGCCACTTTCGACGAAAAGTTGCTCGACGAAATGTCGCCGACGAAAAGTCGATCGACGAAAAGTCGTGGATTCGAAATTTGTATGTAAATTAGAAAAAATTGCAAACTATTGCGTACTATTGCAGACAAGGAGGTTAGCTTTCACATGGTTTTCTTTTTTTTATACGCTTTTGTAAGTTTTTGTGTGCTCAGACTGGCAAACTTAAACATATGAAAGCGTACAAAAGCATACTAACCAAGCAATCGCTCAATTCATCACTGGGCTTGTTTCTCTGCACAGTTTAAAAAGGACCAGAGGAACAGAGTGAAACAACAGCTGATAATGACACAGCAAACTGTGTCTCCTGCAATAGTCAATCCAAAGCGGAGGAGCCAGAATGGTGAAAGAGTATCCATGAAAAGTTTTTGAAATTCTACTCAAAGGGAGAAAATGATTTTAAAGAGATTATTTTTTTTTGTCCAAGGTTTTAATATTTCGCCTTTGAGAAATTGTTATTATTTCTTGGTGGAGGGGGGGGGGGGGGGCGTGGGTCATCCACCGAAAGTTGGTAGACTGTTACTATTTTAAAAAGCGATGTTGCTGGATGTTTAAAACCTGTGACCAAACTGTTTTGGTGAAATCGCTGTTAAATTTGATGATAATATTCACTAGGTGGTATGCAGGCTTGAACGCTTGTGACCACGGGACAGAAATGGCAAGATATTTTCATAGCTTGCATATTAAACGAAAAAAGCTCAGTCTGCCGATTACCGACATACTATTTCAGGCATTTTAAATGTGACCTGAAAAGGTAGTTAATGTTTTACACAGTATTAAAATCCAGCGACTTTGAGTCGAAATTTGTGGTTCTCAAGATCAACTGAATTCTGCAATAAAATTATTTATCACTTTGGGATAGGGGGGGGGGTTAGCTTTTTGTATAGCTGGTAAATATCGAAATGATGTGCTTAAAATCGTTCAAATCACATATCTCCTGCGTCTAATAATGTAGAGCTGGAACATTGCTAGCTTCGCTTCGCTCGCGCCAAAAAATATCACAAATTTCCCGGTTCAAAATTTTCCGTCGATTTCTAAGGGCCCGAGAACTATCCCTGTTATTGTGAGTGCAAAATGTTTGCGTTTTGTTGATATTAATCCATCGTCAATCGATTTTAATGCAGCAGATGTCAGGAAAGTCACACAACTTCGTTAATATACAACAAACTTCTTAAAAAACGTAAAATGTGAAACGTTGTTCTTTTTGTTGATTGCAGATAGTAGCTGACTCTTACATAAAGGAGATACGAAAAGCCGAAATGTTGTTTGTGTTGTTTTGCGCTAAAAATGATGAGAAAGAGGGAGAAGATATTGTACAGACTCTTAAAAACATGGACATGGAGGGATGCTTACATTCCGACATACTGCCCGGCGAGTCGGAATATCAGGCCCCCTTGGAACTAGCCAAAAAAGCTAGTATCGTGTTCTTTTTGGTGACCGAGCATTTAGGAGCAGATGACAAGTGTAGTCTTTTCAAAAATGAAGTATTGGGGAAAAAGTTATTGGATCCGGATTGGAATAAGCTCGTTTTTCCCCTGTTTTTAATAGAGAAAAAAAAGCTCAGGAGGTTTAGATGTCGAATGTTTGCTGGACTAATGTCTAGGAGTGGATGTAATGTAAAGGGACCGTATTTTAAAAGAGCCATGGAAGATCTTAAAAAACGCACGTTTTGTCTTTCAATGAAACCGGAAGTCGATGTTAAGAATTTCCGGAGCAATCAAACTGACGTTAAAAGGAGAGTGTGCACGGAGGCCTCGGATGGTTTTGATGATGTTGATGGTCCCGTATTACCATCGTGTGACAACGTGGAAAAGTTCAGGAAAACGACGGAAGCCCTCAAAGATCTCCTCATACTGACGATACAAAAACCCAAAGATCTGATTGACGGTCTTTATTATGGCCACTACATCGATGACTGTGAATATGAAGAATGTAGATGGTTGCTCCGCTGTGGCGAGAGAAGGAGAGCGTTGGAACAGCTACTTGGAATCGTGCAGGAGAATGGGGAAGATGCAGCTGAAAGCTTTCTCGCGATTGCACAGCTTAGTATCGTTAACAAGCAGGCAAGGAAGGTAATCGAAGACACGCTGGACGCAATTGGACGTTACGCTCAACTGGACAACAGAACTACAGGTTTGTGTATTTTTGTACGTGTTTGCCCCTGATTTACGTTACAGTGGTCCATGTTTGACAAAAATAAATTTAATTTTTTAATGTGGTAAAAAACATAAGCATGATTGAAATGTAATCCATTTTCGGGCACTATCGTTGATGATTGGTTGGTAGAAAAGTGACGTCATTGATCGGGCGGCAACCGAATTCATAACGATATCGGTATGAGGGGCCTATAAAAGGCATATTTCGACTATCAACATACGATGCCCATGCAACGATGGTAATGAGACTACACGTTTTAATATCATGTAATGAGATTAAAAACATATTATAAATCAGTCGTGGGTGGTTTCAACGCCGCAAAATGAAACAACGAATTTCAGCAAACTTGTTTCAAAATTATCACTTCGATTTACGTCAGCTGACTGTATATATGGGACTGCGACAGGGCTGGAATATTCGTCGTGTACGTATGTAGGTTTGTGTGCACGTAAGACAACTGAATGTTGCTGCACCAGGTGTTTTGCTCGCTTGACTGTGCTTTGAGAGGTTGAGAGTTGAGACCACTCGTAGCCGATGCCTACCTGAAAATAAGTCCTCTGCCTTATCTCGCGGCTTGTTCATACTTTTCGGCTTTTGGTGATGACGTGCATGCAAAATTAATGTCTTTATATTGTTTCAGAACAAGTCGAGGCGGAAATAATCGGGCCTTATCAGAAGAGCTTGCGGAAGCACATCGCTGATTTTCTTTGCAGTTTCGAAGATGAAGATGAGATCTTTACGGCATTGTATCACCATTGCATCATCAGCTTTGAAGAGTACAATACACTGTGTAAAGAGGAAGGCGAGAAGGCGAGAGAGTTGGTGTATTGTATGTATTATCATGATGAGGAGGATATAAGGGCATTGCTCGGTTTGCTTCGTGACTCGACAGAGAAGAATCAAAGCCTTGCACAGTTAGTAGAAAAAAGTGCAAGCACAGCTTACAGTGTTGCCACACCGTCCTGCTTTTTGCAGATGTCCTGCTTTTTCGCATTTTTGGAAAACGTCCTGCTTTTGTCCTCCTTTTGAGCTAAAAAAATGTCCTGCTTTTGTCCTACTTTTAGCAAAATTTTGAAATCTCTTCCAGCTTTTTTCCTGCTTTTATAAACGAATAATTCGGTGCTTGTACAGAACGCGACTATTAGCAGGTTTGCAGGATCGTTCTTTTTTAAAGATTTAGTCTTTATTTTCGCATCGTGCTTTTTTTTTTTTTGCCTCAAAACGTTTTTTTTTTTTTTTGCACTTGCGTTCTTTAGTGTTCTTTTTTTTAGCCCCAGCTTCTTTCAGAAGCAGGGGCTACAACAGTTGTTGAAAGTATGTGCGAATGAACGCTTTAAGTTGAAAAATCGTATATTCTCCCAGGATTCTAGCCTGAATGTCTTGAAACTTTGGTGGAAGGTAGGGCGCATAAGTGTCCACCTGGCTATTACTTTTTGGCGATTCGCCAAAAATTGGCGAAAACATTAGCGAAAAACCAAATTTTTTTCGTAAAGTCTTAAGTACTTCTAGGAAATTAATCGTACTGTTTTTAAAGTTTCAGTGAAGTTAGCAGGCTTTACTACTACCTAGCTATTACTTGTTTTTGACCAGCCCCGGTGGCCTTGTGGTTAGAGTGTCCGCCTCGAGACTGGAAGATCGTGGGTTCAAACCCCGGTCGGGTCATACGTGAGACTTTAAAATTGGGACTGCTCCTTGCTAAGTTGCTACCCTGTGAGGCACTCCACATGTAAGGGTTAGAAGGAGGGCTGGAATGCCCCATGTCAGTATAATGTGGCAGGGGGATCCCGATATGACCATAGCAGTTGAAAGGGATCTAAAGAACAATACAATACAATACTTGTTTTTGGTGATTGGCCAATAACTGGCGAAGATTTTCTGTAAAATCTTTCCTAACTGCTGAAAAGTAATCTTGCCGTGTTGGAATTTAAAGGGAAGGGGTTACCGTCTAACTGGCTGTAACTTTTTTAGCGATTCGCCAAAAATTGTGGAAAATATTGGCGAATATTTTCGTAACGTCTTAACCATTTCCAGGAAAGTAATCTTACTGTCTTGAAATTTTAAGTGAAGGTACCAGGCGTTACTACCTACCTGGCTATTACTTTTTTGGTGAGTGCCAAAAATTGGTGCAGATTTTGGCGAAAAACAAAAAAATATAGTACAATCTCAACTAACTGCTGGAAAATAGTCTTTCTGTGTTGACATTTAAAGTGAAGGTAGGCGGAGGTACTGCCTACCTGGCTATTATTTTCTTGATGATTGACCAAACATTGGCGAAGCTTGTGGCGAAAAGCAACAAAAATTTAGTGAAATCTTAACTAACTGCTGAAAAATAGTCTTGCTGTGTTGAAATTAAAAGTGAAGGTAGCAGGAGTTACCACCTACCTGGCTGTAACTTTTGTGGCGATTCGCCAAATATTAGCGAAAATATTGGCGAAAAACAATGTTTTCGCAAAATCCTGACTATTTCGGGAAAGTAGTGTTACTGTCTTGAAATTTTAAGTGAAGGTAGCAGGTGTTACTCCTTCCCTGAGCATTACTTCTTTTTCAGTAGAATCTTAACTAACTGCTGTAAAGTAATCATACTGTCTTGAAATTTTAGGTGAAGGTAGGAGGCGTTACTACCTATCTGGCTATTGCCTTTTTTGGCGATTCGCCAAAAATTGGCGGAAACCCAACAAATTTTCGGTAAAATCTTGACGGTCTCCAGGAAAATAGTCCAAGGCTTGAAATTTTACGTAAAATTTGCAGACTTTCTTACTTACCTGTGCTGGTACAATTTTTGGTTATTGGCCAAAAATTGGCGAAAATTTTGGCTAAAATATAAGAAAAACGAAATTCCATAAATTCTGAACTAGCCCCAGTAAAATAGTATTACTGTCTTGAAATTTTAAGTAAAGGTAGTAATCAATATTACCTAACTGGCTATGAATGTTTAGTGATTGGTAAACAATCGGCGAATTTTTTGGTGAAAAAGCAAAGAAATTTGAATGGTTAACGATTTTTACTATTTTTGACCTTTGCATTCCCATCGTCCTGAAAATTGTAAGTAAAGTTTTAATTTTTGAACTCCAGAATTAAATGCATTTTTTCTTCATGTTTTGGCGCTGCCCATACATGGTTATATCGAGTTAAGTCACATTTTAAACTAAAATATTGCGTCCTGCTTTTTAAAAAGAATCGTCCTGCTTTTGGCAGGACAGCGTCCTGCTTTTATCTTACAAGGGCGTGGCAACACTGAGCTTAGCTGAAAGACCTCTTATCTAGTGGCTGTAACTCGACTGTAACTGCAAAGTATTAGAGAAGAATGGGGGGAGGGGGGAGATGGGGAAGGAGGGGTCGAAGGTGTGCTATTTTGACAACTGGGGAGTAAAGACATGTTTTATACCAGTCTGTGCCTATAGACTTAATTTTGGGTGGAGTGGTTGGGGTGGAGGTTGTCGGAGAATATGTCGAATCTCGAAAACGGTTAGAGATAGAGCGATTTTGAGCTTATTTTCGACCCTTTTGGCCCAAAAGACTATATGTAAAAGGTACATCGGTGACTTTGACCTTCTTGGTCATCGTCTAAGTAAAAAACCGGAAGTTGACAATTATCTCGAAACGGTTAGAGATAAAGCGATTTCGTGCTTATTTTCGACCCTTTGGGCCTAAAAGACTGTATGTAAGAGGTATCTGGGTGACCTTGAGTTCCTCGGTCATGGTCAATGTACAGAGACCGGAAGTTGATGGTTATCTCGAAAACGGTTTTTAGAAAGAGCGATTTTGAGCTGATTTTCGACCCTTTGGGCTCAAAGATATGTAAGAGAAACCTCGGTAACCCTGACCTACTCGGTCATGGTCAAAGAACAGGAAGTTGGCCATTATCTCGAAAACGGTTAGAAATAGAGCGATTTTGAGTTTATTTTAACCCTTTGAGCCTAAGGGACTATATGTAAGATCGGTGACCTGGACCACCTCGGTCATGGTGACGGTGAAAAACTGGAAGTTGACCAGTATCTTGAAAACGGGTAGAGATGAATATATTTGGGGGCTTTTTCGAGCCTTTCAGCCTAAAAAGCGTTATGTTACCTCGGTGATCTTGAAAATTTCGGTCATGGTCATTGTCCAAAACCGGAAGTTCAAGAAACGGTTAGAAGAAGTGCGATTTTAAGCTTATTTTCGCCTTTTGGGCCTAAAAGACAAGATAAGTATCCTGGTGACATTTACCTCCTCGTTCATTGTCATATCTGAATTTTAAGAGTTCAGAATCATATTTTTGTAGCCCCCAAGTGTAATTTTCTCTGCTCGGTAGCGAAAAGGGTCTAATTTTATGCATGTTATACATGTAAATTGCAACAAAGAAAGACTGTGATGCTATTACCGTGTTTAATCAAACATTTTTGTGTGCCATTTCTAGTGTTTCCAAATAATGAGTGCAGAAGTCAATATCCAAGTCATTTGTCTGTGTAAATACTTGTGCTTCTTGTTGCTATGTTTCAATCAGTGGCACTTATCTTCTGACGTCACTGAAGTACTGACAAATATAGCTGGTTTTGATATCCATGAACGTTGCGGTATATCACGAGGTGGGCGGAAAAATCCGCCCGAAAAAACGCTCCAGAGAAAATCCACCGATTTTGGAAAACGCGGAGAACAGCTGCCGCTCATCCTCTCCTTCCCCACCCCTCGAGTCTTGATATTCAAAGAGAAAATCTTACTACTCCTGTAAACATTGACTCAGCTTGTCACCGAATGTGAACACTTTCTGTGCATTCAGGAGACTTAAATGTATTCGAGATTCCGGTGGTATTTTGTTTATCACCTACACTAGCCGTTGCTAATCCCTTGTGCTATTATTCTAAACAGTGACTTAGCTAGTCACCGACAATGAACACTTTCAGTTTATTTAAGAGACTTCTTAAATGTACCGGTGGTATTTTGTTAATCACCTACACTAGCCGTTGCCCTGGGCTATTATTCTAAACACTGTTTTCTGACCCACTCTGTGCATAATCCCGAACAACAAGATCGTAGATATTAAACAGAGAGAATTTACATCCGGGAAGCCCTTTCTTGCAGTTATCAAAATTACCTAAACAGGGCGGGGGGGGGGGGGGCAATAACCCTAACGAGAATACGCCTCAATACCTGAATCATACAAATAGGTTGTGGAGGCGACTTTTGTTTTGCCAAAAAAAAAAAAAAAAAAAAAATTGGGAGATTTTTTAGTGGTGATTGAATATTACTTTGTTTACACCGTGTAAGAATATATAGCTCTTTTTAACCCAGATGACTTTGTCGGACTGGGTTAGTCGTATCACTATAGGAGGCTTGAATGTATGTGCGTATGTTAAACTTTTTCTTTAAAATGCTACTCCTACAGTTTTGCTCCAATCGTTTTGATATTACTCAGGAATGTTCCCTGGGTGGTTCCCCACCTGGCTGTTACTTTTTTTGACGATTGACGAAAAACTGACAAAATGATGGCAATTTTTGTGCCCGTTTTGACCCATTTTAAAATGCTACTCCTACAGTTTTACTCCAATCGTTTAGATGTTACGCAGGGATGTTCCCCAGGGGTTCGCCAACCAGGCTGTTATTTTTTTCGCGGTTTGCCAAAAACTGCCGAAATGGCGGAACTTTGGAATAAATGGTAGTCAATAACTAAATTGTCAAACCATTCATTTCTCTCAGTCCTTTTCAAACAGTTATAAAATTTTATCTCGAGTTTCTTAGGTGCTTCTCCACCTGGAGTTTGCTTTTTTTCGCAAATGACAGAAAAAAATGCCGAAATGGTGGAATTTTATATGTGTTAATATCATTAAATACGTGAATCATCAAAACCCAACCTCTCCAACATCCCTTTTCGGGTAGCTTCCACCCGGGAAAACTCGTTTTTGTGTCATAAAATTATGAAAAGGTTACGTTCAGAAACAAAGTTCTTCATTTTTTGGCCTAACAGTTTTCGTTTCAGAGTTTTTCTCTATTTCCTTGTTTGGTAAGTCGGCTGGGTCATGTCCTTAGACATGCTTGTTGTATACAGCCTAGCACTGGTTTGAAAGGACAGAACTCCGAAGTCGTTTTCTTTTGTGCAGCCTCGCTTTCTTTGAAATCATAGAACTCCGAAGTATTTCTTTTTTTGTGCAGGCCTACTGTTGTTTGTTGGTTTTCAATACTGGTGTGGAAAAACGTGAACGGTGCTAAAAAGTCAAACATCAAAAGTGTTTACTGAGAAACAAGTACTTGAAATTACATGACTAAAAGTATTAAAAACTTGAAATTTTTGAAATTTTTAGTTTAAGATATTTTATAAACTATTTCACTTGAATATTTCATATCAGTCCTGGAATAGAATTTTTGGTGTCAAAACTTGTTGTAATATTGCTACCATAATGTTTTAATCCAGCTGACTTTAGTTGGTGGGCTATATTCAGGGTTCACAGCGTTCCTTGAAATCCTGGAAAATCCTGAAATTCGGCCAAAATCCTTCAAGGATCCAGGAAAATCCTGGAATCTGACAAGAAATCCTTGAAAATCCTGCAATTCGGAATTCGTAATTACTTTTTTTCTAATTTTTGAAATATACCGATTTTTCCTGTTTTTATGATTTTTCCTGTGAATAGTTTTCGAATCATTTTACTTCGTCTTTGTACTTTGAATAAAATCAGCTCTTCATCAGTCTATATAACATGATTAAGTATGCTTTCGTGATATTAGCGCGAAATAAAGAAACTTTAAAAGAACCGAAATAAATACAGGTGGGACTATTTGATCTTATTCCGTCTACTTTCAATGGTTCGAAATTTATATTTCATAGAGCCCAGTGATGACTATAATGCGGGCTGGAATTAGACTATATACTGTTAAATCGTATTTAGTCCTTGCCTTTGAATAGCCTTTAAACTCTGGACAACATTATTTACCACACAACCCATGAAAATTGAACGTCATTATTCAAGACTCTAATTTCAGGTCACAGCTGATAAGACGGAGGTGACCACAAAAAAAATTATATAAGTAAAAGTTTTGCAAAATTTCTCTAAAGTCTGTTAACTTTGACCGCAATCCGTCCAGTATGTTATATTTGAAAAGCAGCAGTTTTTATATCGTGCACAAAAATATCTGAAGGCAGTTTTTTCTGTAAGTTTGTCCGTCCGTCTGTCTGTCCATAAAAAGTACTGTCCAGCCGAATTTTCATAGAAGGAATTGTCGTAGGAACCTGAAACCTTGCATGGTGAAAATGTATATATTGAAGATGTGCAACGTGGCATTATTAACCCAGCCGACTTTGTCGGACTGGGTTAGTCGTATCACCAAAGGGAGCTTGAATGTATGTGCGTATGTTAAACTTTTTCTTAAAAATTCTACTTCCCCTACAGTTTTGCTCCAATCGTTTTGATATTATGCAGGAATGTTCCCTGGGTGGTCCCCCATCTGGCTATTATTTATTTTGACAATTGGCGAAAAAATGGCGGCACTTTTTGTTCCCGTTTTGACCCATTTTTAAAATGCTACTCCTCCTACAGTTTTACTCCAATCGTTTAGATGTTACGCAGGGATGTTCCCCAGGGGTTCGCCTACCAGGCTATTATTTTTTCGCAGTTCGCCACAAACTGCCGAAATAGCGGCACTTTGAAGTTTGGCAAAAAAACTGTAATAAATGGTAGTGAATAACTGAATTGTCAAACGATTCATTTCTCTCAGTCTTTTTCAAATAGTTATAAAATTTTAATCGAAACTTTCTTAGGTGCTTCTCCACCTGGACTTTTTCCGCAAATGATACAAAAATGCCAAAATGGTCGAATTTTAAAAATTTTGTAAAATTGTGTAAATGTCAGTAAATACGTAAATCGTCAAAACCCAACCTCTCAAATCATCCCTTTTCGGGTAGCTTTCACCCGGGAAAACTCGTTTTTGTGTATTAAAAGTATGAAAAAGTTACGTTCAGAAACAAAGTTCTTCATTTTTTTGTTCTAACAGTATTCGTTCAGAGTTTTTCTCTCTTTCCTTGTTTGGTAACACGGCTGGATCATGGCCTTGGACATGCTTGTTTTGAAAATAGGCCAAAAATTGACGGCGTGGGAAACTGTCAAATATGGTGAATTTTGGGCTTGAACTTAACCGTGGGACGATGTTTTGTCCGGCCGACTTCTCATGGAAGGAATTGTCGTAGGAACCTGAAACCTTGCAGCGTGACTTGACCTCATTTTACTTTTACTGCTTCACGGGGGATCCTACCTTACTGAGGCTCTAGTTATTTGACGTTTTTGGCTCGGACTTTTCTCAATTTTCTGAGGATGGAGCCAGAGTATTGCCAATTACCAATTACAGAGTATCGAAATACCCTAAATGGAACTTAGTTAAGCCCTCAGTATTGAAAACGCTATCCGAATTCCCAAAAGAACAAACTAATCCATGTGTGTTGCGATCGAAGTTCGCAGAACTCAAGGAAGTTTACCAAGACTTCCACTTTATGTATACTGATGGTTCTAAACTTGACGACAAAGCTGTGGCATCAATTGTCACAGAGAACAACATCTTAAAATTGTCAAAATTAGTCGTTACCAAAATTTTATGTTTTGCATTGACTCCATGTCAGTACTAGAATCAATAGAAAACTTGAAAATATCAAATCCTATAATCTTGGACCTAGTAGAAAAGCAGGACGAAGCTGTAAGGGGGGGGGGGGGGAGGTAATACGGTTCTGTTGGATTCCAAGCCACGTAGGAATCCCAGATGCAGTTGATAAGGTTGCTAAAGAGGCTTTAGATATTCAAAACTCACAATTTCTTATCCCATCGTCAGATTACAAATTGCAGATTTCTAGATATGTAAAGAGCAAATGGCAACAGTATTGGAATGAACAGATCAATAATAGTGTCGTTAAAAACCATACAACTAACTAACTTTATTTGACGAGAGTATGAATAGATCAACTCATAAAATACAAATGGATATTCATCTTCGGTATTGGTGCAACGTTTTGTTGTTTAAATTTCGGGTTCACCGTTAACCGATGGAACTGAGAATGTTTTAGCTTTATGTTGGTGTCTTTACCTAATTTGATGGTATTTATGTAGTCGTTGAGTTTTATTTGTTTTGTTCCATCGCCACCAGTTGATTTAAGTGACCAGATTGCATAGGATATACTGCATAACTTGAGTTTATTATCTCATTCAAAAGTGTTACTAACCGCATAGCATTTGATTTGATGATGGATATTTTAACATTCCACATACTTTGAAGTATTTATTTGGTAGAAAATACGTTTGTGACAGAAAAATGGTTCAATTATTAATTCATCTTGTGTTTTAAAATGAAATGAGTCTCATTACCCCAATGATGAAAACTTAGTGAGGTCAAACTGGCCCTCTTGATTGAGTTTCTTTTATTATGTAAATATGATAGACTTTGCATGTAGTTATATGTTGTCGATTGGAGATTATGACAAAGCTGGTGTCATTATTTTTCATATTGTGCTTTCTACTGTTTCAACAGTTTGAACATTTTCAAAGAAAAACTCTGATCAAAATTTCTGTAAAGAGGATTGAATAGATGTTTTGAACGATGGTCACATATATGCACTTCGATTGGGTGATTCAGATGCCATATTATTGCATCATAAAAGAATTATTTTAAAACCATTAGGAATGTTGTTCAGATCCAGTTTTTTGTATTGCAAAAATATATCTCGTCTGATTTTAGCCACGGTGTAGATGTTATATTGAAATATATTTGTTATGACAAGATATCTTTAGTTTACGCCTGTTAATTAAATACGGTGTAATATAAGTTTAATTAGTGTTGATTTAAGAGCGGAAATTATCAGTTTTCCATTTGACACTACATGGCGTAAATAAGATGAATCTGAGCGGTAACATGACTTTTGTATTTCGGGTTTATTGAAAATTGTCTTTCAAAGTATAATATACACAAGTTCTTGGAAAAATCCTTTAAAATCCTGGAATTTCATTTTAAAATATCCTTGAAAATCCTGGAATTTCACCTCCAAATATCCTTGAAAATGCTGGAATTTTACCTCCAAATATCCTTGATAATCCTGGAATTTGACGTTTGGTTTTTGCTATGAACCCTGTATATTGAAAAAAATTGCAGAAAAAAGACAACATATTCCTACTTGATGCTCCTCCGCCAGTGGCTGGGTGTCAAGATTGAATAGGCCAAGTGGTTAGGTGTGGGCTGATAATCACGAGGTGGTGAGTTCAAGCTCCGCTCAAGCTTTGTCTGTTAGCGGGCCATATTTATGGTTATATATATATATATATATATATATATATATATATATATATATATATATATATATATATATATATATATATATATATATATATATACTAATCCTTCATTCTAATGTTATCTAATGTACTTTGTCTTTGCCTGAAGCGAGAGCCGTACGTAGCCTTATACTGTAGACTAGCATCCCTCAAATGTGCAATGACGTGTTACTTTCAATTAGGGTTCGCAATCGGTGACCGAAAAAAAAAACGGTTTTGTGCAATATCATTTTGTCGCTCAACCCGAATGAGAACCTTTACTTCAGTCTTTGGCTATTAGGGTTTTACCAGTTCGTGGTATACCGCGGTTTTTTTGGTTTGTTTGTTTTTTTTTTGTTTTTTTTTTTTTTGCTGTGGTTCGGTTTTTATTTTACAAAACCTGTCTTTTTCGGTTCTATAAAATTTCATACTGGCTCTTTACTTTCCCAATAGCCATCGTACCTGTATTTAAAACTACTGTCGAAAAGCATGATGTTACATTTCAAACGCAATTTTCTGTATTATAATAAGCTGAAATGTGAATTAAAATTTGTGAATAAAATTTTCAAAGCTACATATTTTTTTCAATTCATTGCTTATAGAATCTGTTACCCTTATATCCATTATTAACTGCTTTGTAAGATAAAACTAGAGTGGCCAGTGCACGTCAAAGATAAGAGTAAAGGCTTGTATGACACGCTTTCAATCGACACTTATTGAGATTCTTGTTTTCGTAAACAAAAGCAAATGTCCTTTCACCTAAACCCATAATTCCCCGATTACCATTTCGATTTTTCTTTCTATTGAAGTAAAGATTCATCTCTGCAAATATAATCATGATTTATTGTCAAAAAAAAAAAAAACGAAACTAGAGCGGCCAGTGCTCACCAACAACGGTGTGCCCGAAGATGTCAGCCTATTTCAACAAGCCGTTGCCCTTCTATGTAAAGAATGACACATGTTTTCCCCGGCAGCTCTTTCACCCAGTCTTATTTGAACAAGTTTGTACTATTTTCAGAATTATGAAACGTTTTAGCTTATATAAATGTATTTCATGTGCCCAGAAGTCGGGTTGCGTATCACTTCTATCCAATTTTTGAAGAAGGGGGGGGGGTGCACGTGTTTTGACCTGTAGGTATTTTATTCTTTTCTATAGGTCCAGGTTAAGCTGTTTTTTCTGGGTCTGGAAGGTGGTCACTACAAACAAGTTTTACTTTGCATCTTTTTATCTGGGTCTTGAAAGAAATAGATAAACACCGCAGTGTTTTTCATATGGGTTTGGAAAGTGGTCACTACATCACCAATCTACCTGCTTCATTGGTGATTTTTCTTTTTGCTAACCGTCATCACCTTCAATCCCCACCGCCGGCCACCTAATGTAGGTGCGACGCTAAACGAAATCTAACCTTTTACCCAACGTTACGGTAAGGGTCACCCTAAGTGTAGTTATAGCCATCTAACAAGTATGTCTTGAAAATACAGGAACATTCGAGAACGGTCTGGAAAACGTGGAAATCCGAAGCGTAGTTAATAACCTTGAGCCGACAAAGTGAGGAAGGTTTGGGGGAGTCGTATTCATGTTGAGAGTCAATGACTGCAAAATATATCATATAATAGTTTTTACTCAATGGCGCCTTTCTTAGTTTTCTATACAAGTTTAATATCTAACGAAAACCGTGTGACTTTTCCTGGGGATAGTCACAACAAGTTTAAAGTCTATCTATTCACTTAAACTTTTTCTCATGACGTCATGTGCTGTTTTCGTTCGTTCTACTGGAAGCAAAATTTTACAGAATCTTTGCTTCATTCGCACCAAATTTGAACTTTTAGCAGCTGAGAAATTTTACACAACAGATCTTTACGTAATGACGTTATACCATTTCCTTAATAATGCTAGAATAATGCCTGAAAAGTTGTTATAATCGTCCGAACTGCCAAAGAAATAAACAGATCAAGTTTGAATTCAGTCCAATTTTTCCTTGTTGAGTAACCTTCAAACGATATTTTGTTGAATTACCAAAAGCAAGCTTAGTCTGGCCGATAAGCCGTGACATCGCAGTATTGTTAATCTTAAGAAGAGTTGTATTTCCAGTCGTATTTCCTTTTCAAGAAACTTAAGTGGTCCAACTTATGATAACACGCCTTTATTCAGGTAGCTACCCAACTTTGGACGAGTTGGAGGATAGAAGTTTTGAATCTAATATAAGGCAGCCGATGGAATCGATCTAATTGATTCTAATTAGAGAGAAAACGTATACATGGATTAACATTTGAAGATTGTAAATTCATAAAATGGTTGGGAAGAGGAGAGTTGCTTAAGTTTACTGAGATGTCAAGGCGTATGTTGCAGAACCTTTAACAACAATGTCATAGCAACACCTTAACGAATTAATGGAAGCATCAGGTGTGTAAAATAAAAATGTGTAAAGTGGTTGATTAGTTAAGCGCTGATTAAGTTTATAATTGCATACGGGGCAAACAACATTCAATTTGATCAGTACCTGTAGTGCAGGACCTAAACTAGACCGATTTCGCCACCGAGTGACGAAATTAACGCTTGGAAGCAGTCAATTAGAATGTTAAGGATATAATTTATCATTAATATGCTTTTGTATGGAGAGTTTTCAATATTGTGCGATTTATCGAGCTTCATTCCCATTGTTAGGCATAACCTGTTCACTAATTACTGCGTCCCTTTTGTTTTATGTCCACACTCGCTCAGCTGTGACAAACCTCGAAGTCACGCAGTACCCTTCTTTATCGCTGCTTTGATCCAATCTCCTTTTTTTGGCCTTGACCGTGACCAAGGTCAAGGAAACCGAGGTACCTCTTATGTAACATTCTTTAGGTCCAAAGGTTCGAAAATGAGCTTAAAATCGCTCTATCTCTAACCGTTTTCGAGATAATAGTCAACTCCTGGTTTTTGACCTTGACCGTTACCCAGAAGGTCAAGGAAACCGACGTACCTCTTATGTAACGTTGTTTAGGCCCAAAGGGTCGAAAATGAGCTCAAAATCACTCTATCTCTAACCGTTATCGAGATAATAGTCAACTTCCGGTTTTTGACCGTGTTCATGACCCAGAAGGTCAATTTCCAATAATAGTCAATTTCCAGGTTTTTTTACCTTGACCGTGGCCGAGAAGGTCATGTTCACCGAGGTACCTCTTATGTGACGTTGTTTAGGCCAAAAGGGTCGAAAATGAGTCCAAAATCGCTCTATCTCTAACCGTTATCGAGATAATAGTCCACTTCCGGTTTTTGACCGTGTTTATGACCAAGAAGGTCAAGGTCACCGAGGTACCTCTTATGTGACGTTGTTTAGGCCCAAAAGGCCGAAAATGAGTCCAAAATCGCTCTATCTCTAACCGTTTTCGAGATAATAGTCAACTTCCGGTTTTTGACCTTGACCGTCACCCAGAAAGTCATATTTTGAATAACAGCATAGAACATTCAACCCTTTAATTGATTACTAACTACGCTCTGCCCCCTCCACACACACACCCACTCACTGTAAACAAATTCCTGTTTCAATGGCATTTTTAACTTTTTATTAAGTCAACGGATACCTGCTTTTCGAGTGGCTCTTCCTTATCCTGCACAGAACTTTGTAAAACACAAGAACAAACAGCTTTTATAATCAGCTTTGTCAAATAAATAACTTGCAAAAGACTATAAAATTTAAGAAGCAACTTGTTCTCGTTGTAATCAAAAACGCAGTCAGCTGCTTCATGAAAAAAACACTTAAATACACTCCAGCGATAAGCGAAGCGAAAATGAGTACCATGAGGGCAGCATTGCATGCAAGAGGTCAGACGCAATGACAGCACAGTGATGGGAGCCTTTCTGTATCAGCCAGTTACAGCAAGCATTGCTTATTTATGCTTATTATTATTTGGGACACATGCCGCAAGTGGCTACTGCGAATACTCCAGTATCTGTTTACTTGCTGACCTTGTGATGGCAGTATTCTGTTCACGTATTTTGGGGGTGAGGTGCCATGTCCCTTTTTATCTCAATTTTGAATTTGATTCATACCATAATTAATATTATTTTTGGAAAAATTGTGTCTGGGAGATGTCCAAAATAATTTGTCCGAATTAGGGAGTTGTTCACATTTACATTTACTGTATTTCGTTATTAAATCATGTACAATGTGTCGCTCAACAGGACTTACTGCTACTGTTCTCATTTTGAAATAATTGAAACACATTTACATCACAGCAACACTGTTGATTGAAACATTTTACAAACCAATTAAAGACCAAATAAAGTGTAACACATATGCTAGAATTAGGTCTTTTTGAGATTATTGGTCAACTGATATCAACTAATTTCTCGTTTTGATTTTTATAAACACATTAAAGTTATTTAGTACATATAACAGATAACGCAAGATTTTTAACTTCCTTCTTCAAGTTGCCTTATCACATACGATGATTAAGTCATCCTTAGTTTGAAAGTAGGCTTTAACCATTAAAATTCATTTATTGTTTGTACACATTGTTTCTAATGATAACTTATTTGAGGGATATATCCGATACATGACATGAAAGACAAGAAATGTATAAAAGCCTTAACAAACTCGTACTTTAAGCTAGAAAATCCAAATGACTTTAAAAGTCACTGTTATAAATGCACGTAATACATCCATAGAACGATGAAAAGTTTGGATTGATACGTACAACAGAAAATTTGACAAAATTTGTAAATTTCGGAAAGGTATCCGGAAATTAGACCTAACGCTTAGTTCTGTGCTTTTCAACTTGAGCAGAAAAGTTAACGTTGAATTGACGTATATGTTCACAACGCGTCCGGTCAAATATAGTCGATCTTACGCTGACAAGGAATGAGTTTTTGCGTTTTGACATAAACGCAAAGATCTCGAACTGGCCTGCTTTTCCGAATGTTAATCCAAGCATACAAGAACAGAGTTATAAGACACCACTAACCTTTTGTTATTGATTGAGTTTAACTGGTACTAGTTTAACTTTTTTCTATTTATTTCGGATAAGGAATGGTCAAAATCTTTTTAAAAAGCAGAAAATGTTTAATTTGCTAAGAAATCAAAAAGGGGTAGTACTATTAAAACTTTGCTATTTACCTACAATGCATATTGCTAAGTTCTCCATTTCCGTAATATTTAGCGTGTGCATGATACATTCGAATTTTAAATTTTTAAAAATTTTACTTTACGTTTCAAGATAAAGAATGGTCATGCAGTTTCACATTGAACAGCCTTCTTTTTTCGAACTGAATGCTACACACAAGCATGGTTGAAGTGAAGTTTGCAATCTGCTTTTTTTAAAACATGCATCAAGAACCAGTTCTCTGAATTTCAATTTAATTACTTTTACTACGTAAGGTATGTAACCTTACTTCTCAATTTTTATGCGCTTGCAAATAAATCGTGACACTATTGTGGCTGGTCTCTCGTCCCATTCCCCCAGTGTTTCTTTGGGAGTATCAATCTGGTCTCCTTTCAGCCGATCAAGCAATGTAACACAACAAACAGCACCTGCAAATATATTCCATTTCACAACGTTACTCTATGTCTTGATAGATTAGTTTTATGGAGTAAGATAACAGAGAGCTTTTCAAACTGAAAAAAATTTAGTATAGGAAGCCCATGCCAAATATGTTTGCTTCTAAATTTTGCCTAGCCTACATCTAATATGGTTGCTGCTAAAAGTAATTTATTTAGTGCGGTACCAAGTGTACTTAATTGACAAATAACTTGTTTGTATTAATAATGCAAATAAATGGGATTGGTGATTCTTATGCACACATTATCAAATCTAGTTGTCCTTTATTATTAGTATTTTGTTACGCGAAGTTTGCTTCTAAATTTTGCCTAGCCTACATCTAATATGGTTGCTGCTAAAAGTAATTTATTTAGTGCGGTACCAAGTGTACTTAATTGACAAATAACTTGTTTGTATTAATAATGCAAATAAATGGGATTGGTGATTCTTATGCACACATTATCAAATCTAGTTGTCCTTTATTATTAGTATTTTGTTACGCGAAATTCGAATTTTGACCCAGGATCAATGTCAAAGTGCTATGCATTAATGACTCTGAACAAATTGTAAACAGTTATCCTTAATTATAAAAATGTTTCGATGTGCAAAATCGTTTTTGTAAAGATGTTTTACTTCAAGGCCGAGAAACATTTAACGCACCCAAAGTGCGGCGATTCCTAACTGGTTCACTAAGAAACACAGACATTCTTCCACGTGTATTGTGTTAATATGTGCAAAAAAGCTGAGTAGAAAAGAAAGAAATTATTCAAAAGATACAGAAGTATGTTTGTCACGGAAAATATTTAAAATCATTTACAACAGAGAACACAAAAGTCGTTTCTGAGAAAGTAAGGGTTGATTAGGTTTTCAGATCATGACGGCCAGTTTAACGGACTTTTAGAAAATGAACAAAATTCAACATATTCACGTCGGATATATTTTAGTAATTTACTTCAATCTTCCGCGATTTTACGCAAAAAATTTATTGGATATATTATTTAAAAAGTGGAATTTCGTTTGATCTATATACTAGTAAATTGGCACGTTGGAATTACATAATCAACACTCAGAAAAGCTTAGATTGCCTTATATAAGTTATACAGCCAAATTCTTAAATATCTATTCTGGCCCCTTCAGTGAAGAACCACAGATAGGAAATGGGAATAAAATAAACTTGGTTTATATTCGTTTAAAACGGTCTTGGGCGTCTGTTTATGGCACTGTCTAAGTAAAATGGAGCGAAACTTGACTACGTCTCGAGGAGTACGTCTATCCCCCGTGGGCGACATGGTGTGCATAAGGCTGTTGAGTGTTGACTACGCAAAATTTAAACGTAGAAGATAGGTAGACGTAGTGTCTAACATTTAAACGAATCAATCCATTAACCAGTAGATACGCTAAGTACAGCGCCGATTTTAAAAAATCCGCCATTTTGTCAATTTAAGTCCCATCCTTGGTTACTACACTGCGGAAGGGTCCGGAGAAGCCGTATGCGAAATTTGAAAGGAATCCATCTATCAATGCGGCCTGTAGGCGCGTGAGAGTGCCGATTTTCAAAAGTCCGTCATTTTGTCCATTTTTTGCCGATCTGGAAAATTCTTGGTCATTGCAACGCAGAAGCGTCAAGAGAAGCCGTGTACAAAATTTGAAAGGAATCCATCTATTAATGTGGCCTGTAGGCGCGTGAGACTGAAGCCTGGCAGACGGACAGACAGACGGACAGACCGAAAAGTTCAAAACTATATCCCTTCGTTCCACGGGGGATAGTTTTCTCTGACTTTCAGTTCATTGAAACAACCCTCCAAACCTGGTCTGAAACGGGCAAACTTTCGGCACCCTAGATTCTCGATAGTGAACACGCACCACAGACATCTTGTCGCAAATTTCGCCATGCGCTACATGTCGCGTTTTGTGCTCATTGGCCAAATGCCTTCCATTGGGGAGCTACTGCTATATATAAATCACCCCTTTTCACGCTTTATTCATCAATTTGAGCATGCAGCTTAGGAACATAAGATTTTTTAAATAACCAAAACTCTGCCTAACTCCATTCCCTTCCTCAGCCTAATCCGTACAGCCTTGCGCACCCACTTCCTCATTTTCTTCTTTGTCCCCATCTTCGTACTAGTTGCACTCTCACTCGACTTGTATTTTTGTTATATTTATGTTGCACTATCTCCTTATTCCCCTCTTATCGCATTTAATGGCTTAGTTACACCCTTGCTAATCCTCTGCGCTGTCTCCCTTCTTTGTGGCATTTCATTAAGTAGAATAGTAATGATTTTATACGGTTTTGTCAGTGTTAGACTTTGGACACCTTAAGTGCCTCTGCTTTGCATTATTTGTTTCTTTTTATATTGTTCAATTGAGAAAAAAGCGGGAAATCAGTTTACCGAAAACTTTCCTACTTTTATTTGAGTTCAATTGACCCTAATTTGTCTGATTCTGTGCAAGAGACGAAAACAGCTTATTCGGATATCGTACCTGGATGGAAACAGTCGCTTAAGATTCTAAATTTTAACACTTAACGACCTGGTTTGTGGACGGCTGATAAAGTTTACCACATGGCCAAGAAATACTTCATGTATTAAAGGAACAAAATAATTTGTTTGGGGGTGCTTAATGTCATTGCGTTATGAGCTATACCGTGTATAAATTGTAGAGAACAAGCGTGGTGCATCTAAACCTATACTCAAAGGCAATACCTTTAATTCCAGCACGGTGACACATTGCAGCAAAGCAAAGAGATTCCATTTCGATATTACGCACGCCTTGGTCGTAGCAGCTTTTTAAAAACGACATCTTGTCCTGTTCAGTGTAGTCACAAAATGCTCCATCTAAGCGGCCTTGTCCTTTTAAAAATAGATAACATAAAGAATAGAAATGTTTTCTTCTTTAACGTTTTTCATTTATCACAGAACTATTAAAAATGTAATAAATTAAGAACAGCATACACAAGCTAAAACGAAGTATATTGGTTTCTTCTGTGATAATTTTGAAAAGTTAAATAAACAGCCAGAATCGTGAATAGATGTCATGTTGTTCACGTAAAACTAATAAAATGTCTATGTTGCATAGTTAACAACATTATATTACCTTCATAAAAATCCATAGTACACATGGTTTTTCCTTGTATTGTTTGAAAGCCATCTGATTCCCTGCCGCACTTTTTCAGTTCATCAGTGATGCTCTGGTCCAACACTGCATCATGACGAACCGTCTTTCCTAGAATTTGCTGAAATCATACACGAAACGATATGTTTGTTTGCACTGTTCGAGTAGACAGTACAGTGCTATGAATCAGCAATCAATACAACATGTATACTTATGTATATCAATAAATCTAAAGGTTAAACGTGTAATTTTACCATTTCACTTATTCAAAGGTACTCATGTTGTGTAAGTTTATTTTACAGTTAAGATACTTCTGTTACCATATTATCGGGTTCACAGCTGCAATTCTAAAAGGTATCCAGCATAAGATTAAACTGTAGTGTCTGTTATGACATACCAGTTCCATAAATGGATTCATACAACCATCAACGGCCGATTCGCTCACAACAACAGTGCCTGGTTCTAAACCTTTATAAATAAAAGGAACCTTATCAGATCATTTAGAGGCATGCTTAATCCTACGTTTTTCAGCATCCTTTTAGCTGATACATATGAATAAATATGGGCATGATTTGATCCTAATAGATGAACTGTTTATTTTCTGTTTTATTAGAAGTCGAAGTCTAATCAAGAAGAGAGTCAAAGAGAGACGAAGTTTTATTTGAAGTTGGTAAATTGTAAGGTTAGCATTTAGAAAAGAAACACTTGTTACGTTATCCTACTCGTTGTTTGGTAACTCGTACAGAAATTTCAACTGTAATAGATTTAACACAGAGATCACAAGCATGCTAAAAGAAATCACAATGACAAATAACACATACAGAAGTGATTACGCATAATCATCCGCCATCCGTTGTCCTTCGGATGGAGGTGAAAATTTGAAGGATAAGACGACCACGATATTTAAGGTATCACAGAATAGGAAATAAAAGTAAGCAACGATATCAAGCAACGATATCAAATAACAGCTCGTCACTCAGAGGGTGTTTGATAATGCTCTTTGGACATCATAGCCCAGTACTGTTTAGACTTTACTTTTTACATAGAAAATAGTAAAGAAAATGATGATTGCTTGGATATTGTATTGTTTAAACATTTACTATTTACACAGGAAATAGCAAACAAAATGAAGACAAACTCGACATGAACTGCACACCATAAAACATGCACGCAAATCTTAACAGTTAAAGTTTTGAAAAGATTTTAGTATGTTTGTGCCAATTTGCCAGCCAATTTGTTTTAATTTTGTTTAAATGGTTTTAATTTTAATTTAAATTTTAATGTTATCATTATTATAATTTCTCCAACTAAATTAAACAGCAAACAAACGCACACATTAGACAAAAACAAGCGCATTAGCACACAAATCAATCAAAGTTTTACATCTTTCCCCGATGTACCGAAAATAAGGCAATGTTAAAAGCTGATCAAACACAAATGTTTGCGTTAATTCAACGGGAACGGATCAAATCTACGAATGCATATATAACACAGATTAAAACAAAAGCAGCGTAAAGAGCAGCGAGTGAAAAATGTACAGAATCTTACTAGACCGATTTCGCTACCAAGTAGTGAAATTTTACACTTGGGAGCGCAAGACCAAAATAATAAAGGCAGACGAATATTTTATCCCATTAAAACTTAGTTATAAACTAACGCATAAAAATCCCAAAGAAATCGATTAAATATTCACTGCTGTTGCAAAATTTCAAAAATTAGTAGAACGAGACAGTTTTTAGCAAAAGAAATTTTGAATTCACCAAACCAGAGAAATTTTGACATTGTAAAAATAAAATAATAACATACCCCTATCCATCCCACACACATACACCAACCTGAGTAGTCAATCTATCGGCAAAACTTTATCTCAATTAATTGAAATCTGTTAGAGAAACATCATTTATTTAAAGCTTAGAGAGGAATGGGCAGAGACGAGCCACGCCGTGGCTGTAGCTCATTCGGCTGAAGACCACCTGTGCTAAACTATAGTAGAATGTGTGGCAAATGCAAATAGCAATAATTCTCAATTATATTGATTAAAAGCCTGATATCATTTTGACGAAGTTATAAAGTAAACATAACTATTTACACTCGTTCGAAACCGTTTTAACAGACAGCCTCAGACAATTTATATCGTCTTTCATTGGAGATAACCGAGTGCTCTCACGGTCAATCCATTGTTATTGCAGTATTAACCACTGCAGTTGGATGTCAAAGAAGCAAAGGCTGTCAAGATAGCGAAGTCTAGTATAGCTGTACTGTTTGTTTGACGTGATACAGGAGCTTCTTCTCACATGTGCAAAGCGGGTTTGGGTGGGGCGCGTTTTATTTTATTTCATATTTTTATTCTTCAAAGCCTTCGGTGCACTGTTGAAATCCCGGATTGAAACCGTTCAGAAATACATATGACGTCATTGTCACGTCACAGGCCAAAAAGTACGTCACACAAATATTCCCTGTAAAAATGGTCACATGACGTATTTTGTTTTAAAACTGTAGCTGCCACTGTTTTCGAGATATTTCATTTTGAACGTTCATGGCGTCATAAAAGGCTGATAATGACGTCGTAGGTCAACAAGATCTTATAGACCACTATATGTGTGACAAGTTTCAAGTTTGAGTCTATTGTTTCGGAGGAGATGCGTGGAAACAAACAAGTGACGAGAAAAAAAAACATGAAGAGAAAAGGAAGTAGGGGAAAAGGAGAAACTGATAATACCTGCTAACTACGTCCTAATTATAAATAAAATCACATAACGGTAGATTATACCTAGTCCGCCACAGGTGCCCATTCTTAGAAAAGACACATTCGTGCATTTGGCGTGATGCACAAGTTTGATTATTTCATGAAGCATAATGGATATGGAAGGAATACCCATTCCATGCTGAAACCAAGATAAGAAAAATGTTTACCAGTTTTTTAATATATAATTTACCACATCTATTGTTAATAATAATTGTTTTTGCTTTGACAATAACAGTAACATATGGAATGTGAATTTCCAAGTGTTAAAATAGTTAAAAGGGTATACTAATTCAAAGGGTAGTTGCACAAAGATGATGTTTTAGCCTATCATGCATAGTATGGATAGTTTTTGTTTGCAGACGAAGTGTCTGCAACCTAAATTTTCGTTTTTAGTCCTTTACAACGTAGCAAATAAGACATGATTCCTATGGTAAGGCAAATATTTACCTTGTTTTTCATCCCTGGGGCGGGTCACAAAATGTTTCGAATAAAAAAAAAACAAACAAAAACTTAAAAAATAACAAAAAGGTTCTGCCTCGAACGGCGCAGAACTTTTCTTTGAAAATGAAGGTATTATTTAGCATAGATAAGTCTGTGTTATTTGAAAAAATAATTTGTAAGTAGATCATTGAACTTAGTTAGAGTCCTCCGCCAGTATGGTCACAGAATACTGTTTATTTTGATTGAAGTGGTAGATTCCGAAATACGGTACATACAATATATCTAAGTTCGTAACTATAATAGCATTTTTGTTCAAAAATATTTGCAATGTTTCAATTTTAGGTTGGGGGATCACGTACTAAATGGTTAACTTGTGTGTCCATGACTCACTAAAACGACCCCTGAACGCGGCGTGCTCATTTTCAGATAATACTCCCTGTCTGAACTATACACAGAGTAGAATGGTGAAAAAAACCCCATTTTGGGGATAAACGCGGAGTACTGAATGAAAATCACCTCTTTTTAACGAGATAAGCACCGCGTCTCATCTTAGAAATTTTTCGACACGCATGTTAACACATATCATACTATAAGTGGTCCCCAGGCTATGAACATCACACATGCGTTTTTGTTCTCTTCTCAGATGAATTCAATAAGGGCACTTACGCTAGCTGCCAGAACGGACCCGACTTTGTAGAGTGCATATCTGTCAGTAGCAGCGGCTATGTTACTGAGTGTCTGTCCTGCTGGAATATTGTATTTCATTTCTTTTGCCAAGAAGTGAGCGAATTTTCCCATCCGTCGTGGGCTGCCTCCAACAACCACAAACTTGAAAGAAGAGATATGAAAAAAAAAAGACTGATGGTAATGCCAACAATTGTATTTTGCATAACATTATGCAGTTTTGCCAAAAAAAAACAAAAAACAAAAAACAAAGAAACAAACAAAAAAAAACAAAAAAGCATTCTGGATCATGTCACCATGTTTTTTTTTAAAAGTAAATGGTCATCTAACTAAAAGAGATCAGTGGTCAAAGCACTTTTAAAGTGGTGCTTGGGCATATTTCCGATTTCATGGCACTGTTCTTTTTCATTCTCCGCTCGGGACTAAGAAGTGTCAGAGCAGGCGAAACGAAGAAAAAAATATGCCACGCCAGTCGCGTAAATAATTATCGTTTTGATGCGTTTACGCTTGGCATTTCATGATTCGTGAAATTTGTGCAAACTGGAAACAAATGAAACTGCAGACACATTATTAGATTTCGGCATTGTTATGGCGAAGCATAATCAGAACATCTTTACGATAATAGGACGATCTTAACAGTAATCGGACGTTTAATTTACTGATCCCCCTTTAGAGAATTTCCATTTTCAACAGAACGCGAAACAGGCATTTTAGTTGTTCCAGCCTTGTTGGACCAAACCTTCCTTGCTCTAATCAATATATATGGGACAAAACTGAAGCGGGGATCCCCTTCATTCATGTAGTCCTATTCTCCGCTTGGGGTCCCACTGAGTGCTTTTCGTGTGCCCTTGTGGACAGATGGCTACTTTGATATATTTGTGACCAGACTGCCTATGCGAGTAGACAGGGAAAAATTTAAAGGACTGTGGCTAAAGTAATTAATTATGCACAAGAAAACCATTGGTTTCATCAGCAGATTAATTCACGCTGCCTGTTTTCACTCTTACATTGCCCTTGCAGTTACCGCAACTAAACACGACTCGCTTTGTGTTCATAAACCATTTTTCGAATCGACAATTTATTTGGAGGCCGTCTGTTTGGTCGTTCATAAAGTACGGGCCTATTTATAGACAAGCCCTTGGCTTGCACAGTTATTCTATCAGGGAACTTGTAGAATTTTTTGAGTCGCCACTCATTCAGTACGAAGGTACCCAAATATTTCGGATTTTTCCTCAGCCTGTTATAAGCCTCTGTCATTTCTGCTCAGACAAAAATGTCACGTGACGTCAATAACAACGTTTCACAGTAAGTCCCCAAATAGGAGCGTCTCGTTCCAGAAAAGTTAATGATTTGATCGGCTTTGCATCTCAGTTTTAGTTGGGGGGGGGGGGGGTCACTCTCTCACAAACTTGTTACCATGCATGTCTAATACAATTGAAAAGGACCCCTGAACGCGACAAACTTGAATACCAATCTTGAAAAACATCGCATGCAGATTTAACGCAGAGTTAAATTTATATAACTGCTCACTTTCACCAAATTATACATTTATGAGTATATGCAGGCGCAGCTAGAACGCACACTGCTGAAATCCAAGACAAAAACAAACACACACACACACATACACACACGCGTGCGCGCGCGCGTTTAAAGTGAGAAGTGTGTGGTTCTCCCTTTTCCTTGACGCGATGTGCGTTTCCGAAAGACCTCCCTCCCCCAGAAAAACCCTCTTATCCCCCTTTTTAAACGACCCCGTCCGGCCTCACAATTACTCCCTCTTCTTTTACGCCTTATTAGACGCATATAGTAATACAATGCTGCTATGTATCCCAGGGGTTTTATTACAACCAACGCTCCTGCTTAAAAACAAACAAGCAAAAACACTTAAATTAATGAAATGGCATCAAATTAAGGAGTTAAGAAGCTGAAATCTGCGGCATAAAAGACCCATATTCCTTTTACCTGAGCGTCAAATTTGCATTTTATTATTTCCCACCCCGTCCCTCCAGTCTAAAATAATTTCCATTTTAACAAGTAATTTTGGCAAATTGAATGTCAACCAGAACAAGCACTGTTCTACTTAAATTTAACAGCAAACACAATACTTAACTAATTTGACAATTTTGCCTTCTTGAAACAAAACTATTTAATATCAGAAAATTATATTCTACAAGCCCAAAATTATATTCTCCAAGCTATGTACTTCTACATTTTTATCCTGAACTGCTCTAATAATTTTTAAAGTTTTTTAAAGAATAAGAACAATTATTTTTTACATTTGGAGTGATAGCATTCTTCGACAGCATCAGTCAAACTTTTTATGCAAATTAGTCAATACAAATTGATCATGTTTTAGGCTTAAAACTGTCAAATAGTCCAAAACTCTGCTATTTACCAGATTTAAAAATTACTTTTATCTAAAAAAATAAAAAAGAATGGCCTATAACTTGCATATACTTTGAATGTTTGGAGTTTACTCTAAAACGGTTGTGCACTGAAGGTTTCAACAGAATTTACAGTAGATTAATTTTTCACACCAATCAAGGCTCTAACAATTACACCTGTAATGCCTTCTAATTTAATCTTGTTGTGGTGACGTTATATTATTTCAGGCTATATAAAAGCATGCACGCCTGTAAGTTGCTTTGAGTCTGATCCAAAGATCCAATAAACAAGAACCAATAACAGTCTCGATATTATTGATCTCCATCATCACAATACCCGTGTACAGATCGTTCTGATTAAAAGGACTGATCAAACAGTTTTGAATTTCACAAAATATGACGTCATTTAAATAGCATAGTATACTTGTTTTATCAAATATGCTGTGAACAATCGACGCCCTCCCCCTAACAAACTAAGCAACATCTTTGGTGCAACGTTGAATCGACATTGGAAAATCGATGCTGTTATATACGTCGGATTCACAACCAAAAACAACCACCTGCTATTATCGCTCAAAATGGTAGCCATGACAGGTCACTTGAAAAAACAGAACAAAACGAAGACGTGAAATAAGAGAAATCAAGAACGCGTTTTTTCACCAACTTTTGAAAAATATTCGAAGAAATCCACTTCATTCACGTTCTGCTGACCTGATGACTCCAAACTGCCATTTTCAATCTATCCGTAACGTTAATTTGAAGTCAAGTAATCACAGTTTATGCAACGTCGGAAGGTAGACATTGTTTCGAATTCTATAAATAACTGAAATCCGACGTTTATCAAACGTCGTTGTATTGTTGCAATGTTTACTGGTCAGATTTAACATGCAAATCAACAACTTTATACAAAAAAATTTGAATAGTTGGGTTTCCCTTTTGTTTGTTTTTATTTCTATTAGTAATATCGTTCAGTTAGTTAAATGAACAACATTGGACACTTACATATGACCCACTTGAGACAAACGTTACGAGATTAAACAGTTCACAAACAGAAGTGATGTTCAAATAGCCCAAATTTCTATTTTATAAAAATCAATTGAAAATTTAAAAAAAACAAAAGACTGAAATATTTTGCTCGAAAGAGGTAGTTGTCCACATTATGCAGGTTTGCCCGGAGATAGGTTTTACTGTACTGTATTAAGTTTAAAAATTGATTGTGATGTTCACATTTTGGGTGTTATTAATATTTCAGTGTCGCGTTACCTTGACATCCCCAAACATTTGGGGTAGATCGTGGCTTCTTGTGCTTAGAGCAAAGTGATACAAAACGTCTTCCGACATATTACTAATATTTGGGTTTCTCAGTTTCACTCGTCCACTTCTGCAACAGAAAAAAGAGATTAAAAATAAATCATGCGTTTTGAGAAAGGAAATTGAATTCAAGTCTGCCAGTTGCACCAGAGCATGCTTCGGTTTAAAGGTGACATGCTGAAATTGCTTTACACTGGCCACACTCCCAATTCTGTGCAGGTTCCAAATCAATCGAACGGGGACCTAAATGATATACCGATGATCAATTGGCAACGAGTGACGTTTATGGGAATGTATTAAGATTTCAGAGACTTCTAATCACAATAACCGAGATTTCGTTATCATATCGGTAAAAGTTGAATAATTGAAAACTCAGTGAATCGTCGGTTAAATATATGGAGATGTGAAGTTGAACTTTTGATGTCAACAATAACAATACAATTTTTGGCCACAAGATGCTTCAATTATATGTTGTACAAATAAAGTGAAAGACTGTATACAGTGGCCATTCATTATTTCATCCACAGGTATCTGCTGCTGAATTAGAGAAATCAAAGATAGGGCCTAATATTTTGATAACAAAAAATCATTGTTCGGATAAAACATTATTTGCAACTATCAAAATATTAACGAAAAAATTCTCATTCTTGGAAATAATTTCTAACATTCTTGATAACAATAAAAAGAAAGTAAATTATTCGCTTCATAAGAGTGAGAGATTGTTATTTAATGGTTCATTTTTGCTATCAGAAGAATAATTTTTAAATATCTAAAAATCTCTCAAAATCAATTTAGTTATCTTTACACTATTTTTAATATCAACACATGTTTTTCATGTCTATGAATAGTTTTTGATCTCATGATGTATTTTGAGATGCAAAATATATTTAGAGACATAAAAAATAATAGTTAGTGATATCAAATAAAAAGTAATTACAGATATAAATATTAATTTCTGGTGCGAAAATAAATTTTGGCTCTCAAAAACTAATTCTTGATATCAATATTTGTCTAATAAATTTGAAAATTGTACCCCGTATTTTTATGCGCATTGAGCATACTTGATTTAGAGAAAAAGCTACATTACGCGTCCAAAGCTCGTTTGTGTTGGCTTAGAATTTCGCACAGAATAAATTTAGATATTACGGTAAATTGAAGTTTAAACCAAAGTTAATACATTTATACCAGTATATTCTGTCACTATTCTAAAGTAAAACCTGTTTAAACCGGACACCGTTGGGACCGTGCTCATTTGTCCGATTTAGGGAGGTGTCAGATAGATCGAGGGGTCAAGGTGAGGTGTCTTATATTGCATAAAAATACATGTAAATCACAAATAACTTCAACGTCAACACTTGCACCCTCTCCGCACAGTACTTGAAATGCGATGCTAAAGCTTTTACGAAATTTAAAAATTTTTTTTTTTTTAAAAACTGCAACTTCAGAAAAAAGAAAAGAAAATTTTAATATAATTTTACTGCAATCAATGTCCATGTTTTTCCACAAAATGCAATTCCATGCTTACATCTGTGCCGTGTACTGCATTGTTTGCAGGTACTTGTGATGTATTATTTCCATTTGCTATAAAGACTCAATCAAAATCACAATTGCATAAGCGAATGATGTATTGTTGTATGGAATACATGCGATTAATGCAATTACGCCATGGCGTGTGTGATGTGTTGTGGCCAAGATTTGCCCGGGCTATACCCAATTGCCATTTTTTCAAGCGAATGATGTATTATTGGCTAAAAAACATGCGATAATGGCAAATAACGGGAGAGCGTAGATTTAAAAAAACTCAACATGGGATTCATCAGGGAACTCCTCAGCAAATAATTGCAAATCCTATTGATATGTTTCTAAGTACAGTAACAGTCAGAACTACAAAAAAATGTCCCCCCCCCCCCACACATGAGCTTTTTATTCTAGGATTTTCACATTCCTCAGTCTCTTTCGAATAACAATGCATCTTTCTTAAAATATCCGCCACCGTGTTTCTTGTCTAAGACAAATTCTTCTACTAATCGTACGGCTGACTCATTTTTATCAAATTGATTTTATGTGTTAAATTAAGCCAAATTCTTTGTTCCCATTTCGACAGCTGATAATTATTCCGAACACTTGAATGATGTGTAGAAAGATAGAAAACGCCCCATCTCAAAATGGGATGTCCAGACACCGAACTCCTCTATTGTTTATTTAAAACAAAAAGGATAACCAAACATATGCAAACACCGTGGTATTGCGCAATAAATGACCCCTCGTTGCGATTGAAACCCCGCTGTGGCAAATCTCTCGGCAAATACATCATGCACGCTCGCTTTTGTACACAAGCCATGTTTGCGTATCACTGTCCGGTGTATCAGGGTTCTTTATACAGTAAACATGCATATGGAACCAGAATTGGTGTCCGGTGTCCGGAATAAAGAGTTGTCCGATTTACAGAGGTTCTGTTATAATGGAAGTCTATGGCAGAAAATCGGGACCGGGAAAATCTGTCCGGTTTGAGGAGTTGTCCGGTATATCAAGGGTGCCTGATCCTCAGGTTTTACTGTAAGTCCAGGCTTGACTAATTTTACTAGCACAAAGATTTGCCCATTTTGACACTGGCATATATATTTTTCTTAATAATCCACCATTATGCATTTTAATGCTTTACAATATAAACAGCAACAAAATAAACTAAACAAAATGAATTAAATATATATTAATTATAATATGGGAAGAAAAGGTACATATCAAATTTTAGATTTATATGAAATATGTAATGAATTAATCGACTTTTACTATTGCAGACTTATTGCCACTCTGCTGACTTTTTGCGTTGGGTTTATCTATGCTAGCTGAATCCGGGACAGAAGGGTCCTGGACAAAAGGGCCTTGGACATAAGGGCCTTTCCCAAAACGGCCTTTTCCAAAAGGGCCTTTCCCAAAACGGCCCTAAATGAAAAGTTGGACAAAAGGGCCTTGAGAATTTTTTTTGGATATGGTTCTCAAAATTATTTTTATTTTTTGTGCAATAAAATAACAACTCCAAAAACAAAGTTTGTTGATTTTTTTGCCTGATTCAGACAAATTTTTGGCTGTCATTTATTACTTTGTTTTGTGTCCATTGCTGTTGGTCACAGTTCAAATAAAGACCTAAAATTCAGAAGTCATATATCGGCAAGACACTGACACGCCAACATCATCCGGCTTAGCGTGTGTGTTTAAACAGCACATTGCAGAGGAACGAAACAAAGGACAGAGATTATCTTTTGTGGCACAATGACTCCGAAATCTGGCATCTAAAGACAGTGATGCGAAGTAAATAAAAGAGTCTTTACAAGAAATTCTCAAGGCCCTTTTGTCCAACTTTTCATCTAGGGCCGTTTTGGGAAAGGCCGTTTTGGGAAAGACCGTTTTGGGAAAGACCCTTATGTCCAAGGCCCTTTTGTCCAAGGCCATTCTGTCTGGATACCATGCTAGCATTTTGCATTTAGCTCAAGGTGCATTCGCTTTTTAGCTCAAGGCGCCTTTTTGGCAAAGCTTCTTAAAAAATCACAGTTTTGCTACGAATTTATGCATGGAAACCATCAAACTTGCCGGTTTGTATGTGAGTGTCCCCTAGGGCTGTCCTTTTGGTGCCAGTGTTTATATTCACGTCAATAAAGTAGACAAACATAATGCAAAGAATATGGTGGTTGTATTCTATCGATATCGGCACACTTTGCCTGCAAGTATTTACGATGTTGCAAATGGAATGACTACTTGTCAGTTATTGTAACAACATAACAACAACTCAATTTTTTGCACACGCCTGTTAAAGTGTATGTGTGTGTGTGTGTGAGGGGGGGGGGGGGGGGGGGCTGGACGGTGGTTAAAAAATCCCAAAAATTGTTGCGAATTATTGAAATGATAGATTTACCCGTCCTCTTGTTTCGGTTGCCCTTTGTATTCCTTCAGGTATGTATCTCCGTGGGACATCTCGCCTGCGGTTGCTTGCTCTGCCTTCAGTAAACAAATGTAAACAAACATAACCCATCTAGAGAGAGAGAGAGAGAGAGAGAGAGAGAGAGAGAGAGAGAGAGAGAGAGAGAGAGAGAGAGAGAGAGAGAGAGAGAGAGAGAGGGAGGGAGGGATAAAAACTTTCTCATAATGTTGCCTCGCATTCTTACATTTCTTCTAATTACACTTGGGGATTTGCCAAAATCCCTTAATGTATTGAATCTGTACAAACATTTTAGCCGCAGTTATGGCATTTTTTTCGTTTTTGAGTTTGTTCGCGGAACTAGTCAGAGGCCGTTAGGTGTAGAAAGATATAATTTGGATATAATAAACTTCAGTATGTCTAGTTGATCCTCCTGTATTTTTTTACATTCGCTTAATTTTTCAATTAAAAACCGACAAAATAAATTTGCGAAACAGGCGACAAGAAGCTGAGAGCAGTGGTTTAAACTGGTATTTGAGTTTTTCCCAATTGCTAAAGAGTGATGAAATTTGGCTCACTGATAGAGGGTGATTAGACATTTCTTAAACCATGACCTTAGAGAACGATTGACATCCTCGGCCATGGTCAAAGTCAAAAACCGGAAGTTGGCCATTATCTCGAAAACAAACGGTTAGAGATAGAGCGAATTTGAGCTTATTTTCGATCCTTCGACGTTATCGAAGGGGTCCTTGGTGACCTCGACCTCCTCGGACATGGTCAAAGTAAAAAACCGGAAGTTGACCATCATCTCGAAAACGGTTAGAGAGAGAGCGAGAGAAAGAAAGAGAGAGAGAGAGAGAGAGAGAGAGAGAGAGAGAGAGAGAGAGAGAGAGAGAGAGAGAGAGAGAGAGAGAGAGAGAGAGAGAGAGAGAGAGAGAGAGAGAGAGAGAGAGAGAATTTGAGCTCATTTCGACCCTTTGGGCCTAAAGGAAGATATGTAAGAAGTTAAGAGTTTAGAATCGTATTTTTTGTGGCCCCCAAGTGTAATTCCCGCTACTATTTAGCGAAAACGGTCTAGTTTTGCCTCATTTTTTCGAAACATTTCTGAGTGGTAGACGAGCTATACAATGGCAGATCCAAGGAGTATTGAGGTGTTACGAACCGCCCCCCCCCCCCCCACTCCAAAGGCAAATATATATTCGAATCTATTTTTGTTGTTGAATAACACATACCTTTATAAGCAAACTGGTCAAATCCGTATGATATTTTTATGTTTCTTGTACTACTGAGTAGATCCTAACAGTCTTATGTTGATAATAACAATCAGCAGTTTATTCTCTCTCTGAAACCCTCTTCTGCCTTATCATGATACTGGTCCAATATCATGTTCGCTAAAAATGCACTTTATAACAGGCCAAATATCCCCTTTCTTTATAGCGGCCCACTTATCGACCCTGCTAGCGTTCCCCCCTGCACACAGCCTGGCCTTATTATCATCTAACACCCCAAAGCTAATACTATGCGCTATTTGTCTCTCTAAAACACTTGGGTCTAGCCACCTACATATAGTTATACATGCACATACATTTTTCTGTACTTTAACACAACAGTACTGACAATTGCAGTAAGGGTTGTCGTCTGCTCGGGACCTCAGTACCACTAGTGGTACTGGGGTCCCGAAGTGGCACTGAGGACCCGGTGGCACTGAGGACCCGACAAATTTTTCATATGAACTGTATTGTATTCCCACCGCTCCCCCACCACCCAAATATGTTTATCTCAATATCTTACAGTTTTTTCATAAAATATATACAAATACACATATCTATTCACAAAATTTTTCAAAAAAGAAAAAAAAAGATGCGACGTTTCTCTTTCTGGCATCGGAGGGGGGGGGGGGGGGGGGGGGATAGAAATTACTTCATTTGGAGATCCGACTAATATTGGCTAAGTGGGGGCATTTTTCTTTTTTAATTTTTGGCTTCGGATTTTCAAAATGCTTCTTCTCTTGACCGGATTCCTTTATAAATTTGTAAGATTTTTCTGCACCCGGGTTTAGCAATTTGACCACTTTCTGGCGACCATACAAGCCTACTGATACGTGATTTACTAGATCTCGGTTGGTCACAATGTCCCTGGACATTCTTGCTTTGTTTTCATTTTATGTTAGATTTGTCATGTTTGAGAGGAAAATAAACCATTATAACAATAAGAAAAATCAGGTTTTTCGAGAAAAAAACTCCAAGTGGTGGCATCGATGACCTGTTGGTGGCCCTGAGGCTCGGTTGGTTGTACTGAGGATTCGGTGGTGGTAATGAGGACCCTGTTGTGGTAGTGAGGACCCAATGGTTGTAGTGAGGACTCCATGGTGGTAGTGAGTACCCGGTGGTGGTCCTGTGGCCCCGGTGGTGGCCCTGAGGACCAGGCGGTGGCACTGAGGACCCGATTATTTTTAATTTTAGATTACGTATTTTCAGTGAGAATGATAATGACAAAGCTATCTTTTTATTTCGTAAAACGCTTGTTTACGAGTGAACGCGTAGTTCGCGTTCTCCACCTGCGGTAACTGATGCAAAATTGTGACTCGAACGTTTCTACACATGCAGGCGTACAATGTAAATAAACATGGCCAAAAATTGCCTTATTGGGCAGTAAAACCACCTAACCTAGCATTTTGAAGAGAAAAAAAGTTTGGGTCCTCAATGCCACCATCGGGTCCTCAGTACCACCACTTTCATGTTTATGGAAAGTAAGCATTAAATTTTAGTTTTGAACGTTTCTTTCGGCTTAAAACAACCTAATCTAGGTTTTTGAAGTAAAAAATAGTTTGGGTCCTCAGTGCCACCAGCGGGTTCTCAGTGCCACCGGGTCCTCAGTGCCACTTCGGGACCTCATTACCACTGGTGGTACTGAGGTCCCGAGCAGGCGGTGACCCCGCCTCGACAATTGCGAGCTAGGGCTATTCTTTACCAAGACTTTACACTGGCAAGATATGGCTATCTTTCCATCCACTTGCTGTCACGTGTTGTGGCCCGTCCTCCAAAAGATTAAAAATGAACGTTTAAACGGAAATATATAGCAAGAATACTATTTTCGACACGAACATAGCTGGTACTTGTCCACAGTCATTTTATATACATTTGACTGTTTTCTAGAAAAAAAAAACAACAGAATATTCGTCAAGCAGTCCGCTACTACAGGTCACGTGACAGTCACGTCTTCCCATTTAAAACTAGCTTTGCACATGGTTATCGTGTTCACACCTTCGCCTTGACAACTTTATACACCCTTGCATTGCATATAAGGACCGGTGTACCGATTTCAGATTACTCCCTTAAATGTCCCCCCCCCCCTGGAAATCTGAAACCGATTTCAGATTCCTCCCCCTGGAACTTGAAATCGATTTCAGATTCCCGGGGGGGATCTGAAATTGGGGGTAATCTGAAATCGTTGTCTTCTTGACATCCTATTCTGAGCTGATCTGGAGAGGGTAAAACTTGTTTAAGGAGTTGAATTGCAGGAGGGGGAGGGTTGGGCTGTGGGCTTAAATTTGGTGACATGTAAACATGATTTTCCTTGTTACTGCAGAGGAAATGCTCTCGTTTGACGCAATCGACAAATTTTGTCTCCGGCGTGTGTGACACCCCATTTGTGGTTCGTCCGCCTTGAATAGCATTGTCGGCGTTTGGGGGATTTCCTCCGGTTCGTCTACCGAGTACAAGAGAGTTGGTCCGAGATCGTCCTCGGCATCCCGCGTTTGTAATTTCCCTCCCCTGAGCCACTCAACTTCGGAAGTGATATGTGTATTTTTTTAAAATCTTGTTTTACTGGCGTCAGAACTAAAATATATGCATAATTATTATTGGATAAAACAAGCAAGGAATGCAACTTTGCATTGCAGTGCTTATCCTGTGACCTCTTTTCAAAAATGTTACGATGTGACCAAAATGGGACCTTTTTGGACTTGTCCAATATCCATATATGGTGTCAATTACCTCGCGACCAAAGTGGGACCTTTCTGGGTTTTTCTAAATGTCTAGATTTGGTCTGCATCGCGTCGTAACCATATTGGGACCTTTTTCAGACCATATTTTGCCTGCTGGGCCATGCCACTTCAACCCTTCTTTCGGGGGATTTTACCTCGGCTTGGGTCGTCGACATGAAGTCTTGCCTGAATCCCGTGGCATGACGTCAAGTGGTAAAACATATGAAAGCGACAAGAGGCACTATATTCGCAAAAGGAACAGAAAAAACCAAGAAACCCAAGAAACAAGGCATTAAAATAGTCTGTCTTAATGCAAGATATGGTTTTTAAAACAACATGATCAATCTCCATATTCTTCATGCACTACTAAAATGCACTACTCACATTTTAATCAAAATCACCAAATCTTTTTGGGGCTTTTCAAGATCTTTTCAAGTGTCGTGACCATTTAGTTGGCCACAGAAACTTATCCGAATGAAAGGAAATCGTCTATCATCATGTTCTCTGATGCAGTTTTTGATCAAATCTTACGCTCATCTCTGGGTTAGTCTACAGTGAACGTCATTTGATAAGTTTGGGCAACAAACTGGGCTTTTTGAGAAGAATATGTACGCAAGTACTGGACCCAAAGCTGACAGAGAGCGGTTTTACCCCGACGCCATAATCACGTTTCTGTCTCTCTGCAGTAAGTTTAATGTTTGTTCTCACTATTTCATGGGTTTGCCCAAACTTTACCCTCAAATAGTTAACATAGCTAGATATGCTTGTTAGTGCAGCGTTCGAAAGATCTAGCAAAAACGTGATGGCCCACCGGACTCCGGACCTCAAAAAGTTGGGAGTCGGACGAGAAATCTTGGAATCCGGCAATTTTTAAAATATTTTTTTCTAGCTTTCATATTTACATGATGTATTGCATGGCAGCTATTCTATGTACATAATGAAATACACGTCCAAGCAAATACGTTTTACGTAATACACAACACTAAACATAAATTGGACAATTTTGAAAACAACAAAACTCATCTTTTCCATATTTTAAAAAGTTCACACCACTGAAAATAATCGGATAGCTTTCTGATATTCACAAAAATCCAAACTCAAGTTTTATGAAGTTCGGAGACACTGTTCTATTGCCCAGCAAACAACCAATGTCTTTATGGGTTGTAAAATGCTTGTTATATGGTGATGACATCAATTCAACTCAATTTGAACTTTTGAAACTTCGTGTTACGTTGTCAATCATCCAGTACTTTCCTGATGCGCACTACGCCTGGGGCTTTCGTCATGGCCTTGAGTACTTAGGAACCTCGTTAGAAAATATTTTCTGTGCCGTTCATGCGTTGTAGCCAATGATTCGTGCTTGTGAACCGGTTGTTTTTTCTCTTTTTTTAGTTTATTACGCAAAATGAACGTGAAATATTTTTAAACCACAATATCGACACCGGAGTGTGGCATAATAATATTTGGAGAGCCAAAAGGTATCTGTTAAAGATTCTATTATGGAAATTCCGCGAGGGAGTGAGAGACATGAGATAGAGCGTTCAGCCTTCCACAGTCATTCTTCAACGTTGACAACTTGATTGCCCAGGGAGTGGGAGGCATAACCGAAAGATTCCTTTAAAACCTAGTCCATTTCTGTTAGGAACGGGTTAATTCCCTCACAAAGGGTGGGCATGTCTCCCACGACCTCAAGGAATTTCCATAACAGAATCTGAATCAAACTTCATCCTTAAATAAGTATTCGTTTAATTCTGTAATTCTATTATGGAAATTCCTATTTCAGGAGTATCGACACGAGACTTCAACACATGACAGTTGTCAACACAGCATGAAAACACGTAGACATTTCCAAATTTATTGGTGTTAACACACTCGAGAACAATTCAATGTACAAAGAACATTAAGACGGCATATCCTATATCTTATCACATTATTTTTACTAGAAGCCACATAGTCGTATCAATGTATTCTCAATACCGAACAGATTGTCTATGTAAATATAATACTAAAAAGGTCCAGTAATACTTTTTAGTTTAACAATATTACAGATTCAATACTTATTACGATTTACCCTCCCCCTTTTCACAGCATGTTGCAAGCATTTGGCAAAATTATTATCAGACATAAGAGATTTGTTTTAAAACCTTGAGAAAGTACTATGAGATCTCCAACCTGCTGCTCTCATAATGGTTTTAATACTGACAACCCTTTAAGCTGCTGAACCAGAAGCACCTCTTTACTATGAGCCTTGAACTTTTTAATATCTCAACCACATATGTACAATGGAGTCATGATCCAAGAAGCTAATGTTGCTTTAGAAACGCACTTGTGTGGTTTTCCACCCCACCCCTAAAAATCTTCGTTCTAGTTAAACAGTCATTCAAGTAATGCACAATACACACAGACTTATCCGGCAACGCTAAAAACACTAACGTTTCCTGGTGCTTGCCAGGTTTAGAAGTCTTAAGTAAATCAACAAACATAAACTGTACAGAAAAATCATCAGTTACCATTTGATCCAACCTAAGCATTTGTAAACTTTGCACTTTTTGACAGATAAAATTGCATTTAATAAGACTGATTTCAAAGTGAGCCGTTTTAGCGATAACATTTATGCGGGATGGTATTTACTTAATTTCTTAAGTACGTCATTAGCACCCCAATATAAACAAATAAACGTGTATCTAGGTGAACTGGGTTTGATGTTAAAAATTCCTTTCATGGACCGACCCGTAAGTGGATGATTGCCTGTAGCGATCCCATCTACATAAAATAAAGTACTGATAGCGCTTCTTGCCGTATTTAATCCACTATAACCTAAGCCACTCTTATTTAATTCATAAAGAAAATCTAACACAGTCCTTATATCGATATTAAAGGGATCTTTACACCGTTCCTCACAATATTTTGCCCATTGACAGAGAAACACTCTATGTTGTTCTCTGGTTGACCTTCAAGACTGCATGATTTTCCGAGCCTGTCTTGAAATAAACGGATTTTGCAAGTTGAACCTGATATCTGCGTTACGATGAATCTTGTCTTGATGTTCTCGGCGTCCCTCGTGACTGGACTGGCAACCGCCTTTCCTGTCGCGAAAAATAAGGATTATTAATCAGCATATTGATTAACTAGTGAGCCAATATTACATTGTCCAAAAAAAAAAAATTACCAAAACAAGGTCGGATGTTTCCTGTTGTACCTTTTGCAAAATTCTTCCAGTGACTGAAAAAGGAGAAAATGCGTAGCCATTAACTGTATTCCAGTCAAAACTAAATGCGGCGCAGACAGAGGCCATGGGGTCGGGGTACCAGGAATCACAATTTTTTAGCTTCCTATTGATTCCTGAAGGAAAAGATCAAAAGTCAACTTTGGGGAAGTTGTTTTTAGAAAACAAGTTAGCAAGTAGAATTCAGTTTATCACTTTTCGAACGAATCCATACTTTCTTTACCTCAACATTGTCAGCCTCCTGAATCTGGTTCAAAAGAGAACCGATTTCGCAAACTATTAGCGAAATGAACACTTGGCAATTGAACAGTTTATTTTCATGACCATATTTAGGCTCTTGTTCACTTGGTGTCTTAACTCACAGATAATCGGCAAGTTATCTCTTTGCAAACATTGGGTTATAAGTTCCTTAACCTTTACTATTTTCTCCTTGGTTGATCTCACCGTCATGTTAATTGTATTCAACACACAACCCAATAGAGGTGTCCCTAATAATTTGTTTGAGTATGAAAAACTGAAATAACCAACCATGATAAAACCTTAATTTCTTTCTTTGATTTCCATGCCTCTTCGAACAATAAGGAAAATGTACATAATAGAGCTGAAAATTGAAATAAGCAAGGCGTTACATCAACAGCGAATGTCTTGCATTTGAGTGATTTATCCGGAACTGTCCGAAAGAATGATCTAGTTGCATGCATATTGTACACATTCTTTGGTTCATAACCATCTAGACACCTTGATACCGATTGATATTTTGCTTTCTGAAGTTTTCGAGCCAGGCATTTGAATAAACCACAAGTTAACAAGTAGAATTCAGTTTATCACTTTTCGAAGGAAACCAGATCTTCTTTACATCAAGATTCTCAGCCTCCTGAATCTGGCTCATTAAGCCTCTTTATTTTTCAAAATGTTTGGAATTTGCGTTTTGCTAACACTAAATTTATCCGCCAGGTGTGTTACATTTTGTCCTTCACTACTCAGTTTTTGTAAAAGCGCCAATTCAATTTTTCTTTTTGCTCCTTCCATGTTTTGATTATAATTGCTTTATAAGTACAGATTTAGCAAAGAACTCGTCTTTTATACATACTGCCAAGATCGGAGATAGATGATATTAAGCTCGGGTGCTCTATAAATTCAAAGAGCAAGAATTAAATGAAAAAGTAAACATACCTTCTTCTGTCTTCGAAATAAATGCAAATAACATGTAAAAACTCTTTTTCAGAGAAGCTTTTTCACAAATGGGGGTTTTAAACTGTTTTTAAGCTGAGTAGTTCTTATTGATGTAAGCACAGGATATGGCGTTATTTCCGAAGGAAATAACGAGATATATGTTCCTTCACAAAACCAGTTAGCTAGCAAAAGGAATAAATGCTGGCGAACAGATCGATATTTTGGTCATCTAGCTACTAAACCAGAAAATCATTCCTATGGAATTTCTTAGCTTAGGAGGATAAAATTGTAAGCTATGGAATTTTATCTGAGCATGTTTAAATAAAACAATATAAAATAAAATGTTTTATTTGTGCTTTGTCATTTTTCTAACTAAATGGAGCAAACTACATAGTTTTGGTTTATGCTTTTCTCGAATACACCAAAATAAATCGTTTATTTGTTCGTTTGAGTTGGGATGGGTATTGATTAAAGACGTACATCGCCACCTCCTCCCCCCAAATAAACAGTCCAGGAATCTCAGATATTTCTAAATTCAGCACTGCTTTGGGGCTGGTAAGCCTTGTATTGGATCATTGAGTGTACAAAAGTACAATCGTAGTTTGAGGTAAAAAGAAGGTTATATCAACCAATGGTCATCCATGTGAGTACTAAAAGAATTAACACTGCTTAATTTCTGACACAGGTGTTTACCCGCCTACCTTTGGTACAAGGAGAGTTCTTCATTTCACTTCTTTCAAGTCAGCACTTAGAAATCTTTTCCTTAAGGAAAACATGCTGCTCCACGTTTTTTAATACCTTAACTCATAAATTTGTAAATCAATGGTCCCTGCTTTAGTGTTCTATGTATTTGTAGATACAGATACAATATATAGAACATCAGTAATCAGTAAAACATGCTTCTATTTAAGGGGAATGTGCGCATGATTAGATGCTGCTTTTTCTTGGAGTAAATTTCAAATCACCGGCCTTTGTTGTGGGAAACAGAAAGTACTGACTAAATATTACCCCTTCAACCAAATTAGCTCTACACACGGACGACACTTGGTCTCAAAGCCACCACTTTTTCCAATCCAGCATCCCCTGGATATAACTCCAAGGATTTAGTTGTTATTATTGAAATACTGAAACGACTGTGAGTAGAATATAAAAGGGATGCTGATCCATCTAGTGCGGTGTTACCTGTTTGTCTGTAAAAGAAAAGCATATCGGTATGGGAGTGCGAGTGAAAGAGAACGTGGCGCTCATTCAAAATTGAAGGAAAATAAAGAAGTTTCTAAAAAGCCTTATAAACTTGTGAAAAGGGCAAAGTTTATTTAAGATCGGAAAGAGAACCTATGTTAAATGAAGATTTTCCAGTATGATACCACTGTTCTTGAGTTTAAGATTTTAATTTGGTTTTCCCAATTATATGTGAATTTAAGATAACAATATTAGACATGACTAGATAAAGAAAAATAATCGTTATCTTAAGTCAAATAAATTTTAAAGGCTTCATATCTTAAAGCCAAAGGTAGGATTTTTCAATATGTTTTTATATTCATTTAAATTAAAATGAACGCATGATTTTACCTTCAGTACCACATTAAAATATGGTCCTCGGTATAGCTTGCAAACACTCAAGCTTATCCGTAGTAAACCAGTCTTTCACAGATCTAACCATTAAAATGCACATGCTCTAAAGTTTACATGATTCGGTAGATCAACTTTTCTTACGGACAGAATTACAGCTATAACATCACATCAGGCTTTCAGGGACGCTGTACCACTGGCAGAGAAACATCGGTCAAATTTTTCGAGAAATTCCCATTGAAAGTGAAAATAAACAATCCAATATATGTATAAATACCAGTACAAGAAAACATACTCAGTATAAAAACAGATATTAACTTGCTTATATCTATTTACGATGCCTGAGTCGTTTACAAAACAGTGGATACATAATAAAATAGTTGATACAAAGTAGAGTTGATGCATAATAAAACAGTTGATACATAATCAAAATAGTAAGTATTGCATGACAATTTATGAGAAAAAGAAACAAAGAAAACTACCATACAAAAGTAGAAATAACGGTGTGTTTTCACTTGTTGGGAGTTTTTACAAGGTCTGACATAGTGTGATTTTTTATCTTGCTTTTATTTATCTCCTTCTGAATTCGACAAAGTATATAATACAGTCAACGTAATTATGCACTGTTAAGTGTTGTAGTATTATTGAAAGACATTTAATAGATTGAAAGTCGATTGAATTCGACAAAGTATATAATGCAGTCAACGTAATTATGCATTGTTAAGTGTTGTAGTATTATTGAAAGACATTTAATAGATTGAAAGTAGATTGAATTCGACAAAGTATATAATGCAGTCAACATAATTATGCATTGTTAAGTGTTGTAGTATTATTGAAAGTCGTTTAATAGATTATCATGTTAGAAATGCCTGTCTGTCAGTTTCAGTTTCAGTTTTCAGTCAGAGTCGGGTACACACTGCACAAAAATAGTTGTTTTGAAATGATTTAGCAAGTGATAAACTTAAGGTCAAATTGATTAAGTAGCACACACATTTGCTGCAAAAGGTATGCATGATAAAAGCGTTTTTCCTGGCTGCAACGCCTTCCATAAAGCATTTTATTCGAAGACGAGCGAAGATCCACAAAAAATAGCAACACAATATGAAGTGTTTTTAAAAATGAACCAGAAAGCCATGGCTACAAGGCACCACATTAGCTGTTATCTGTTTGTACTAAATAAGAGCAAAGTTGTAGGCAGATATGGAACAGAAGGTGGTACGGAAGGCAAAAATGATGCCGAATTTCTTTTTCCAAAAGCATGTTTCCTGTGGAATTTTACAGTTTTTGAGATAAAGTAGATGTTCAGCTTGAATTCTGTGATAGGCCGTCTAACCTACTACATTCTCTCAGCTAAAGAAGCTGGAGCGAACTTCAATACCTCGCTTATAACCCGGGTCGGAATCTAATCCTCAACCTTGGGATTACCAGCGCCATTGACCTTACCATGCAAATCTATTAACCCTTTAGAAAAAGCGTTGAAAATCATGTATGAATATATAGCGTAAATGGTGTTCTTACTATAAATATTTAATATTCCGTCATAATACTGAGATAGTGTCTTTTTAGAAAAAAAACAGCTTAAACCAGTAACAATTCTGATGAAATAAAGAGCAAGTTAGCAGCTGTAATATTGGTTTCATCACGATTTTATCGAATATGTATAGAATTGTACTCTGTGCTTTTGACTGAGATGAAATATTGTATTAATTTAATGCACATTTACATATGTCTCCAAACAGTTAGGCAGATATTTTCTGTTTATTTTTGTAGCCTTTTTGATTTCCTTTCTTGCTTTCTGCATATAACCTTCTGCCATGAGCCATCGAGGTGATTACATCAACCAGGCTGCACAAAAAAACTGTTTAAATATCTTTTCTCTGAAGTGAAAGATAAAGGTTTACTATATAAATGACAACTTTATTAGACAAATAAGATACACTATACGCACCAGCAATATGGCAGAAGCATGAAAAACATGAGACGAAGAAACAACTGAAGGTATCTGTAGTCATGAATGAAGTATGGAGTGAGTGCTAGTATCACATAACCACATGCAATTCAAACTTACTAACATACACCAGGTTTCATTCGTTGTGATGTTTCAATAGAGTCCATTACTATTATAATATATGGAACAGAACGAAATAATTTATTTGCAAATGCATGGAATGTGAAATAGAGAAGTGCATACTATGTGGACTAAAAGAAATAATTTTAAAATGCCATTCAAAAAGAGATTGTTGTATATTAACAGGTTAAATTGTTAAGATGGATGGATTTAAATTGTAGAATTATCTTAAGATTTTAATATGAAAAAATAAACGGGAATATAACACAAAATTGTACAGGCGAAAAATAACAATTATGCGTACCATTATTATATATCCCAGCTATACATAAACCCAACAGAACGCGAAAACCTATGAATAACCAATAATTAGGTATAAAGGCAGCAGCGCGTGCTCTCACTCTTGACAGGGGCATGCAAACCACAAATATAACTCTTCGACCAAACCTGCGACAAACAGGCACGGAAACTGATAGCATATGCCCGAGGGACACTCACACACCAACTGGTTACAATAACCGACTGTTAAGTTAAAACGATACCTCCTTTTTAACCAAAAACACAGTTCCGAACGATCCGCCGGTTATGTTGGAAACGCGAGTACTGAATGGAAACCCACATTTTTAACAAAAGTGCGCGTCTAACCTCAAAAACTTTTACCCTCATTTCTCGGCGTTTTTTTTTCTTGAAATGCAAAGTAATACTTTTGATATGAAGTGTCCTTGACATTATTTAATAAAACATAGCTATTTGATAGATAATGTTATGATGAAAATTGGGATAGGAATTGTTAAGAAACCTGATTTAGGAATATTACATTGTTGCTTGTTTTCGTCTCCAATGTATAAGCTTTAGTGGCAGGTCCGTTTTATCAACAAATACATCTTGGTTTTAAGTAGGCAATGAATATTGCTGGAAATTATTGTAACAAACCATTTTAGATGTCGGTATCACGGTATTGTTACCTGTATGACGAAGTAACAAACACAATGCTACCAATCAAGCAGCCAGCCGTGATCATTGCTTGTGACATTGCAATGAACCATTCCCTGCTGCATACCATTTTCCACTGAATGAAAAGTAAAACTGAGAGTAAAATTAATACTGTCCTGATGAATGAGGGCTATATTTTAATTGCAATTTGCAAGACTTTGAGCGTACCTTGCCTGAATATTGTTGGATTTACATCGATGAATTCCGTCATGTCAATTTGAGCATATCGAAGAAACATTACACGTCAAGAGACCTTACTACATGACAATATCGTCAGGAAAATATGGCAATATAAGTGAATGGGTGAAATATTCAGCTTGTCAAGACTATTCAGAGGAATTGTAGCTCTACCCTATCAATAATGATTATATATAAAGTCGCGTGACGTTATTTTGCCTAAAAGCAAGAGTAAGTTCAAACTAACAAGTTTCAAACAAAGGAAAACATCACAATGCCCATTTAATATGTCAGATCTGGCTATTGTTTATGTTTTTTTAATTCAGCGTAAAATGTTTGAGGGGAAGATTTTAATTTGGTGTCACTTGTCATATTGTAATAGTCAAGCAATTTATTATCTGATTTTAAACCCAAGAGGACGTAAAATCTCAGCCAATGAGAATTGATTCAAAGGTGCAAACACTAACCCAATATAAGTAAAAGAAATGAAATGCTAGCACTCTTAAGCATGCCTAACACAACTACTTCGTACAAAAATGCATTGTAGTTATATAAATACTAGGTAAAAAGCTTGACTAGTAAACTTCATTGTGTTTGTGTAAATAGTAAGATAAAAAGCTTGACCAGCAAGCTTCTATTAATACATTCTAACACTGGAACGTTAAGAGAACAGAAGACGAATACACTGCCACGATCGTTGAGTTCACTGTACATCTATTTTCATGTCGCAATCTGAGAGACTTTTGCAATAATCAGTTCCAAATTTACCAGCAGACAAAGTAACTGGCCCTAAACTTGATCGTGCTGCTTTTCTGTTTAACCAAAATTTGTTTCAAAGAAAACCACATCAAAGTGGTTTAGTGAGTTATAGACTGTGGCTCTTATTTTATCATAGCATCATGAATATTACCCTAAGATCAAATTACAAGACTTAGACACTAACAGTTTATTTCAACCAGTGAAATGCAAATGGAAGAAACAGAGGATTGCAATCTTAAACATTAATGCCCCGTAGACATGGATTTGGTAGATATGATCATGAGGACGTGGTGACATGATGACGTGAATTTTTTATGTATTGCCATTGATGTCAAACATTCAATGGTAGAGCATATGAAGAATAAACAACATGGGACTGTCATTCAAGAGATGGAAAACATTTTTGAAAGGAAGTAACGCTTTAGAGGAATGGTGCAGTCTAACAAAGTTAGTAAATTTCTTAACCGCTGGCGGAAACACTTTTTAAAGCACCGGTTTCAGGTTTCATATGCCAACCAATAAAAAATACTAAAGTCAATTATTTAGCCAATTTTCAAAATGCTTCTTCTCTTTCTCCTCAAATTAAGTGGGAGTTCTTTGAAATTTTTGTCGGAATATTCAATTCGTCGTCATCTGTTGAGGATTTCCTTTTTAGCGATCCCCTAAAATTTCTCAAATGGCAGTATTAGCCAATTTTCAAAATGCTTCTACCATAATTTTGAACGGGTTCCTTTCAAATTTTGTAGGAGTGCTTTTGTGGAAATGACGGCATTTTAAAAGGTTTTGTTAGCTAATTTTTAATCTGTGTTGCCTCCTACATTTTGATTGGATTTTCCGAAATTCGGTCTGTCTGGAAAATTACTTTTTTATTAGAAATAGTGGGAAATGCTAATCTTAACAATTAGTAACTACTTTGAAGTCTTCTACCAGTTCTCGGTGATCCTACATTGCGAATGGCCCCTAGACGTTTTTGTTTCTGAACCAACCTGTTCACTTCTTTTCTTTCTGGCTTAATAAGAATACACATGAGGAATATCGCATATAATTTATAATCATTACTTGTAAAATAAACACAAATAGAAGCTAACTTTAAAAACGAATGCTTAAAAGATGCCTCCGCAATGATTGTATGTCCAAACTTATTTTGTTCATATTCCCAGTGTTTGTACTTTATTGTTCCAGTGAAATTTTCTGCTTCGTAAAAACAGACTTACTCACATTTTCAAATGAATCGCCCCTTGTATTTTGAAAGCATTTTTCACATTGGTAATTACGCAACCCAGAAAGAAAAACCGAAGCTAAGAGGTTTGCTCAAATAGCAATAACAGGAAGGCCAAATAGGATAATATTCTGGACTTGGTATCGCCTAAAAAAATCGTTTTAATAAAATCGTCGAGGTCGATGTTCGTTGTGTCGATGTTAAAATAGACTTAGGAGCAGAGTGTAAAGATTATGTTTATTTCTTTTCAGAAAAAGACACTAGCATAAATCTTGTTCACGAGCTGTGTTATTAATGCGGCTGATCTGTAGTTGTCTCCAAGCACTGTGCTGCAGTGACTTCAACTTATTTAAAAAAATTTCCTTTTTATCTAGAAGTCACTACCTGTAAAGGAGGTATAACGTAAAAAATTGAATTGATTATGCAAGTTTTTATTCGTCTAAGTAGGGTACAAATGATATATTAACGTAGGCAACAAACAAAGGAAAGACAGAAAAAATTAAATCGGATTTACTGGTTCACAGTAATGTTCTTATCATCTGTCGCTTCATCAACGTAATAAATTATATCGCACAGCTTTGATAAATTGCACAATGTCGTCTTACAATGAATTTGAATATTTTCCGAAGCTGAAAGATAAAGCTTACGATTCTAAGGCAACAGCGACGTTTCATTCTGACCTGATTTGAAATACTTTGAAGCATGTTGCTTTTAGGTTTCAGATAGGGTAATGAATTGAACAAAGTTGATAAAGTATTTTTATGCTGCATAAAACCGCATACACAGTATATGCACATTCATGCAAGCATCAACAAGGCAGCGTTTTGGTGGCATATTGCCGACTGTGTCGACTTATTATTTCACATAGAATAAACATGATAATTAACATGTTCTTACCCATTTTATAAGAAAAGGACTTCCAAAAGATTCGAAAAAAAATTACTGTTAAGCTATAAGAAAAAAATTTGGAGAAATATCCACATGTTTTCTGGCATGGTATTATCAAGGTCAAATACATGTGCCACTAGGCCACTTCAGTGTAAGCCTCGTTGTTCCATGCCTTAACTGGCGGACGATCACGTGACGTGCCCCTGACATGCTCGTCTCCTGTTGACGTATCTCTTCTACTGTTCGTGTTTTCAAAACTTGTGTTGTTGTTGACAGTGGAAGCTTCAGCTCTTCTTTTTCTGCTCCAAAAAATGATCATGAATGTACACAGTAATTTAGTTGTCGGCTGTTCTCTTTCAATTTGTCACATGTGCCTTTCCCAAAATTATTATCTGATGGCAATTGGGTGTCCAATTACAATATTATAACGATTTCTTATTGTGCCTTAATTGTGTCATTCCTTCCTTAAGCCCAAGAAGTGCTTGGAAGAGTTTTGCAGTCAAAAGATTTTCAAGAAATATAAGTAAATTGTTTCTGGGGGAATAATTTTGAATTGTACAGGATGAAACTCTCATGGTGGCGGTTGAAGGAAAATTATAATGGTTCGCTTTTGGAAAATAGATAATGTTTTATTCTACTGCTTAATTTTATGGCTCTATATTTTTTAATATAAAGCCATTTTAATATAGAGCCAGTAAAAATAGCACATTAAAAAATTTAATCCAGGAGTAACAGAGTCATTTCTCGCTCGGTTACTAAATGATCAGGATTGATAAAATGAGCCAGCTGGCTGAACGAAAAAGTTGGAAACTAGCCATGCCAAAATAAGAGAAAGGTTGCGAACGACTCGTCTAATGAAACAGTATTGCAAAAAACACTTAAAATAAACAACAACAACAACAACAACAACAAAAACTAGATGGAAAAAAGTAATGAAATTATTTAAGATAGATAGATGACAGAATTTTATAAAACAGGTATAAAGAACATTTCAAAGTAAACCTGCAATAACTTTGACCTAGGTTGGTTTAACTTTTCTTATAAAAATGCTGCACAAAAGATTGACGTTAAAACAGCTTTGGTGAAAATTAAGACTGTGGAGTTGTCTAATGATATCAAATGAACCGTACTTGCCAAAATCTTCCCCGTCTTGTATGGAATCTGGAAGGCTTCTGTTTCTGGTCTCTGGAAGTGGAATGCAGAGCAGTCCAGCAGTGATGGACAATCCACCGAGAACTGCCATAGGCAAAGGCGACCATAATGTGTTCTGGATTGCGAAAAGCAAGCATCCCGAGCAATGTTTCAACAGTTTTCTAAATGATTTTATGATCATGGCTTAAATTGTATATTTTCGCAAGAACTTTATAATGGAACAGCTCAGCGGAATAAAATTTGTAAATAAGATGGGACCATTAGATATTTTGATTTGTTTCATTTGGTAGTTGTACATTGACACTTACCAGCGTCATCACGAATGGCGCTATAATACTTCCCACATGGGAAAACAGAGATACAGTGCCTGTGGCCAGATTCCGCAATACAGTTGGAAACAACTCAACATTGTATACATAAAGAATAGACATACTCCCGGTGATAGAAATTTTACCAAGCATCGCTAAAACAGTAATTGCAATTTCATAGTCTGAAAGAAATTAGAAATAACAAGTTAAAACAAATTCTGATTGTGAAGAATGTATTAACGCGACCGGTTATCATGCTCGATGGAAATTCAATGAGAATAAGTCTGTGTTCTGTCTTTTTTGCCTTTGAGTGTTACAGTTACATTACTTATCTGCGCAGATATCTAACCATATAGCTAGTACATTTAAACTTAATATTTTGCCACTCTGTGACATGCCTGTTCCTTTTCAACGAGACTTACGCCTAATTAATGTTAACATCAAATTGTTCTCGACTGTAGGCAACATATTACAAAATTTTCCCTTGTTTTTATATCTGCACATTTAGCATATAAGGCAGAAAAAGGTCAGCAAATACAGGTTGATTTCTTCCAATAAACTACAAAATAAGATACTGCTTTATTGTAATGCACAGGGGGTTATAAGGTAGAGCTTAAATGCAGACGGAAAGAATTTTGAGTGGATTTTCCCTGTGCAATCAGAAGTATCTGCGATCACAGTACAAGTATCGATTCACTTCATAACTGCATTTGAAGGACCTTGGCTGTCACCTTTCTAGGCTGTTACAATTTTTTGTTGGTCTGGCCAAAAGAGAAAGCCAGAATTTGTAGAATTTCGCTGTATAAATGAGAAGAATAAAATTAAATGGGACATATAACTGATGATGTGAGAATATGAACCTATTTCAAGCTCTTAGTAGATACAGACTATTTTAGTTGTACTTATGTTCTAAATTAGCTTCTTGTATTTGTGGGAAGCATAATCTTTAAAGGTTTGCTATATTACCTATGTATGTGGTAAATTGTGACCTTTGAATTGGAACTGGGAATGCAAGCTAGCAAAAATAAATAAATAAATAAATTTTTATGGAGGGATTTTTATCTTCAGCCATTTCAAAGTCTTGGTAAATAACCAGCTTTCATTGTCTTTTACATGTAAGAAGCTGAGATATTTCATATCAGTAGACCTATGCCCGCTATTCTCTAGCTATTGGCCCAATGTACTTGGTACAAAAACAAGTAAATGTGCAAGGTTTTGGAACCTAACTGCTTCGAAGCTACCATTAATAAAATTTGGTTTGAAGTTTATGGAGTTAATATCTATTAGATATTACACGTCAGTTTTTAAAAATCTGTCCTAAAACCAAAAACAGACACGACGTTAAAACACTAAATGTTTTTCAAAATATTAACCAAGCCAAGCCATAACGAGCTTACGGATCCCCCTGACGAAGTGTCAGCTGAGGTTGATCATCTTGGCCGCAGCTTAAAAGAATTGTTTGGAATTTAGTCCTTTGCTAATGGTCATCCACTACCTTTAAGAAAATCTGTGACGTAACTAATCAAATTTAACGTAAACATGAGCACATTCGAAGACCCCTTACTGCATTTTACGGACGAATTCTCACCATATCGCACACCGCAAAGTATATTTCAAGCCCGATTTCATCACTACTTAGAAGGTGCTGGAATGGCTTGTGAACACATGTCGGCACAAAAACTTGATTGGGCACATCATGAACAGTTTTGTAATATTTGCAGAAGTTTGAGGCAGTGACAATTGAAAACAACCTTGTGCCGCTATCAAAATGTGCAGAATTATTGCGAAGATTTAATTTTGGTAGTTTTGAAACAAGTTAATTCTTCAGTGTTATATAACTTGTGTGTTGTACACAACGGATTTTATAACTTACACATGCTTTAGAGGCCAGTTGTAAAGAAAACTTATGCAAATAAATTTATAGATGAAGTAATTTATGTCTAAGTAAGTGCGAATAATACTAGCATCCTATAACAGTTCTAAGATAGATACTTTTCGGTATTGCTGCTGTTCCCAGGCATATCATTCCACTAAATAATAAAAGCGATATAAGGATGACTCGTCTTCCAAAACGATCAAGCGTTAAACATACCACAAGCAAGGCAGGAAACTCCATTAAACCTAAAAATTAAATTAAAAAGTAAATATATCTTTATTCTGTCTTCGAAATAAATGCAAATAACATGTACACAATATTTTATCAGAGAAGCTTTTCACTTTTAGGCTGAATATGTCTGACTGATACAACCGCAGTATGGCGTTATTCCCAAATGAAGGGCACCAAGCGATCTATTTCTCGAAATATATGTTCCTTCATAAAACCAGTTAGCTAGAAAAAGGAATAAATGCTGGCCAACAGATCACTGTTTTAGTCATCTAGCTACTTAACTAAAAGATCATTCCTATAGAATTTTTTTGGTTCAATTAGGCAGAAAAAGGAATACATATTCAAAGACAGATAAAGCTGTAAGTATGGAATTTTATCTGAGTATGTTTATATAATGGGAACAGGCGGTCTCCCCCCTGGCGCTTCCCCCCCCCCGGCGGTTTCCCCCTGGCGGTCTCCCCCCCTAGGCGGTCTCCCCCCTGTCCTTCTCCCCCCCCCCACGGCAGATTTTTTTTGAACTTACATCAGCAAAACTTGTTCATTTCACTCCTTTTTTTCCTTCTCCCCCCTCAAACTTGTTTTCCTTATTCATGTATGAAGACCAAAGGGTTATTGATGTTTCTTTAATCTGTTTAATTAAGTGATTGATATATTGAATATTTGACCGAATCAATGAAACGTCGGATCTAGTGTTATGCTCATTGCATGCACAAGAATTGCAATTGTTTATTGGCCTTCACGGCCAGAGTAGGCTACTGATAATGATGTTTTACGGAGTAGTTTGGTTTATTTATGGATATCAGATTTGCGTCCGGAGAACGTAAATGGTTGTATAAAAGCTCACCAAAAAGTAGCCAAATTATCACATCAAGATGGAATTCATTACCACTATACGAGGAAAGCAGTAAGGTGGTGACACAGTAAAGCTGGTGATCTGTAGATTAAATTTCGTGATCACATTTGAAAGATCAGTTTACAGTAAGTGTTTGATTGTAATTTCGTAACTGGATTTTAAGCAGATTAATTTCCTAGTGATAATTATGTAAAAGTAGATGAAAGGTGAGGTTGAAAATTAAAAAAAGGGAATGAAATGTACAAGTTTTGCTGATTGAAGTTTTACTAACTAAAAAAAAATCTGCCAGGGGGGGGGGGGAGAAGGACAGGGGGGAGTCAGCCTACGAGGGAGACCGCCAGGGGGGAGTTGGTAGGGGGGAGTCCGCCGGGGGGAGACCGCTGGGGGGGAGACCGCCTAGACCCTATATAATACAATATAAAAAAAATGCATCATATGCGCTTTGGCATATTTCTAGCTAAATGACGCAAACTACATAGTTTTGGTCTTTGGGCGCCTTTCTTGAATACACCACAATAAAAAACATATGTTTGTTTGAGTTAGCATGAGTATTGACTGAAGTGATACATCATCCCCTAATACCCCTTTCTCGCTCCAGCCTTCCTGGGAAACAAATCCAGTTAGTTCTTATTATTTAAATATTCGAACAACGGTTAACGGGAATATAAAAAGGATGCTGTCTCATCTAGTGCGATGTTACATGTTTGTCTGTAAAAGGAGAGCATATCGGTATCTGACTGCGAGGAAAAGGGAATGTGGCGTTAATTCAAAATTTAAAGATAATGAAATTTGCTTAACAATCCTTAAAGCCTGCACAGTAAAAAGGATAAGTTTCATTTAATACCAGAAAGAGAAACTCAAAATAATTCATTGTCAATTTAAGATATTGCGTCTGAACTTAGATGTTAATGAGTATTTTAATTCAGTACCACTATTCTTCAGTTCGATGTCAGTTCAAGATTTAAACTTGGTTTTCCAATCCGAGGTTTAAAATCCGATTTTATAATAACAACAGGGACATAACTAGAGCAAAAAGAGATTGAAAATAAATTGGGTCGAATAAAAGCTGTTCGTTTGATTCTCTCACATCAGTATATCCTCGACTACCAAATTGAAATAAATTTTTAGGACTTTTTAGAATTTATATTGCACATTTTAAGGTCAAAATCGGATTTGCATTATTTGTTTACATTAATTTATATTAAAATGAGCACACGATTTTACCTGTCATTACCGTATTAACATATGGTCCTCCGTATAGATTGCCAACACTCAAGCTTAGCCCGTAGTATATCAGTCTGTTCACAAACCTAACCATAAAAATGCACATGATCTAAAGTTTATATGATTTGGTAAATCAACTTTACTTATACACAGAATTACGACTGTAAGATTACATGAGGCTTTCAATGGGTGTTAAAGAAGCATCTGTCAAAGTATAAGAAATTCCCATTAAAAATAATTTTAAACCACTCAGTGTTTATATATGTATAAACACCATTACGAAATAACATAATCAGCTTAAACGCATATCCACTTTCTTAAGTCGTTTACAAAACAGTGGATGCATAATAAAGCAGCTGATATACAATAAAATAGTTGATACAAAATGAAAATAGTAAAAATTGCATGGTAGAGTAAGAGGAAAAGAAATAAAGGAAACGTACCAAATAAAAGTAGAAATAACGGTGCGTTTTCGCATGTTAGGAGTTTTTACAAGGTCTATCATCGTATGAGTTTTTACCTTGCTTTTACATGTGTCAGAATCCTTCTGAAGAGGACAGATATAAAGTATGAAGAAATATAATTATGCATTGTTAAGAGTGTTGTAATATTGTGCAAAGATAAAGTCAAAAGTAAATAAATAGATCTGTAAATAAACATTTGTTGTTTGTTTTATATTAACTTATTAATATTTTTAGATTTCCGGTTTTATGATATATTATTGAGATGCCTTATATAATGATATAAGGCAATTACCAAGGGGAGCACATTTTGAGGTTCACCTATTTGACGGAAGGACGAATTGCAGACAAAACTCGCGTGCATTTAAGAAAAAAGCGGTCCAATACTGCTTAGTACTTAATGAAGAATATTTCTCGATTCTCTTTTCAATCAAAGTCAGGTATACACTACACAAAAATAACGGTTTCAAAATGATCTGCTAAGCAATAACCTTCTGTAAATGATATGCATTCCTTTTCACGATAAACACTATCCATAAAGCATTTTAATCGAAGAATAGCGAAGATTCACGATACATAACAAAACCAAAATATGGAGTGTTTTTAAAAATGGACCAAAGGCCACACCTATAAGGTACCATGTTAGTTGTTATCTGTTTGAACTAAGATAAGAGCAAACATTTTGTCATACAAATCCAGATACTGAAAGAAAAGTTAATGTTCTCGGGATGAGTAAGGGGTAGATAGGTGTAGTACAGAACGCGATAAGGGAGGCAAGAATAACGTCCAGTTTTGTTTTTCTGATGGCAAGTTTGCCGTAGGATTTTACAGTTTTTATGGGATGACCAAAAGACTCAGTGGACGTTCATTTTGAATTCCGTGATATCAAACCTACTGAAAGATATCAAAGATATCAAACCTACTGCATTTGCTTTGCTAAGGCATTTAGAGTTAACTTCAATGACTCGATGATCACCAGGGCCAGATTCGAACCCTTAACCTTGAGGATACCAGAACAGCGCTCTGTCGTGCACTGTCGAGTAACCCCTTAGAAACTAGTTTAGACTAGCGAGATTTTTTTACGAAATATGGAGCAAGCAATACTGGTTTTATCATGATTTTATGGAATATGCATAAACTTTGATTTAATGCATATTTATACCATGTCTCCAGTCCTTTGCAGACAGTTAGGCAATTGTTTTTTGTTTATTTCTGCAGCCCTTTTGATTTCCTTTCTTGCTTTCTGTATGTAACCTTCTGCCATGAGCCATCGAGGTGATTCACCAGTCACGCTGCACAGAAAATCTGTTTAAATAGCTTGTTCTGAAGCGAAACAGGGGTTTATAATAAAACTGACAATTTCTGACATTTGTTTTTTGTTAGAAAAATAAAACACAAAATACGTACCAACAGTATGGCAAAAACATAAAAAACAGGAGACCAAGAAACAACTGAAGGTATCTGTAGTCACGAATGAAGTATGCGGTGAGTGCCAGTAACATATAACCACTTGCATTCCATGCTTGGTAACATATACCAGGTTTCATTCGTTGTGAAGTTCCAATAGATTCCATTACTATTATAACATATAGATAAAAAAATAGTTTATTTGCAAATGTATTTCGTGTGAAATGAGAACAGAAACAATTTTCAAATGCATAGTGAAAAAAAACAAATAATCTTAAAATTCCACTTAAATTGTAAATAATGCAGCACATTAACAGCTTAAATTGTTAAGATTAAACCTGAAAAGAGTTAAATTCACACTAGAAAACTTAGAATTCTCTTCAGATTTTAACATGACAAAAATTAACGTAAAGATAATATAAATTGTTGCTGCTGAAAAATAACCATTATACGTGTAAAATTTTGCGCTTGTCAGACAAAGTTACACATTTATATATATATTTTTTAACGTATGCACTTCTAGTCCAAAAAGCTTCCAATGTCTCACTGACGCACCCAAAACGACACCAATATCATATATTCCTGCCATAGACGCTCCCAGCAAGACGCGCAAAGCTACGAATAACCAGTAATTAGGCATAAAGGCAGCAGCACATCCACTCATTCCTGCTACGGTTATGCAAACCATGTATGCAAGTTTTCGCCCAAATCTGTATCAAACAAGCACGCAAGTTGATATGATATGAACTCAGAGGGGAGGGACACTCATGTAGCAAATGGCTACCACGATTCTTAAGTCTGAGAGCACTAAGTTGGAAATAATACTCCACTTCTGAACGATGTCCCCCTTTATATGGAAAACACGAGTATTGAATTAGAATCCTCCTTTTTGAATAAAATTGGTAATATTTGCTACCCACGTCACACCTCAAAATGACCCTTTTTGGGCACGCAGGGTAATACATACGATACCAAGTGCTCCCTTGAGAGTATGCGATAAAGCAAAGCTATTCGATAATTTATGCTGTGGTGGAAATTGTGGTAAGAATTGTTAAGAATTCTGACTAGTTCAAGAATTTTACGTTTTTTTTGCTTGCCTCTTTAATGTATTAGCGTTAGTGGCAGGTTCCTTCTACCACAAAATACTTCTTGGTTTCAAGTACATAAAGGAAATTATTATAGCTAACTGTTTGGGATGACAGTATCATGGTATAGTTACCTGTCTGACAAAGTACCAAACACAATGGTACCAATCAAAGAACCAGCCATGAGCATTGCTTGTGACATTGCAATAAGCCATTCCTTGCTGCATACCAAATTCCACTAAAAATAAAATGAGAGGTGAAGCTATCTTGATGAATTAGGATTTTATTTATTTATTTAATTTCATTACAAGCCTTCGATGAAGCCTTCGTGCCTAGCATGAATATTACTAGATTTACATTCTCGAGTGTCGCCTTCTACACGTGCGCTATTTTATTCCCACTTGCAAACACAGTTTGCAAATGGGTATGGTTTGCTAAGAATTCCGGCGTTTATTCCTTCCTTTTTTTTTCTTTTTTTTTTTCTTTTTTCGTCACGGAGGTTTCCAGATAACTCCTCCTACGCTATTTGACGTAGGGCGATTAAATTTGGCACAGAGATAGAGGGTGATGAGATGTCGTGAAATCCGCAAATTTTTTTGACCTTGACCTTCAAGGTCAAGGTCAAATTGAGGTCAAAGTTTTTTTACCTCAAAGTGGTTTCCAGAAAACTCCTCCAAGGCTATTTTATGTAGGACGATGAAATTTGGCACAGAGATAGAGGATGATAAGATGTCGTCAAATCCGCAAAAAATTTTGACCTAGACCTTCAAGATCAAGGTCAAATTGAGGTCAAAATATATTTTAAAAACCTCTTCCATCATGAAAAATTGCTGGAAATAGCGCTCAAATCCTTGTTTCAACCCGTGTACGGTGTCAGTAGGCAGTAGCATCATGAATTGAATCTCGACATTCAGTGTCAAGGTCAAGGTCATGTGACTTGTATATTGAATTCCGTTAGAGAAAAATTGTCCATTATCTTGAAAACGGTTATCTTGAAAATAAGCGGTTTTGAGCTTATTTTCGACCCTTTGGGCCTGAAAGACGTTATATAAGAGGTAATTCAGTGACCTTGACCTCCTCCGTCAAGGCCAAGGTCAAAAACCGGAAGTTGACCATTATCTCGAAAACGGTTAGAGATAGAGCGATTTTGAGCTTATTTTCGACCCTTTGGGCCTAAAAGACGTTATATAAGAGGTACCTCGGTGACCTTGACCTCCTCCGTCATGGTCAAGGTCAAAAACCGGAAGTTGACCATTATCTCGAAAACGGTTAGAGATAGAGCGATTTTGAGCTAATTTTCGACCCTTTAGGCCTAAAAGACGTTATATAAGAGGTACCTCGGTGACCTTGACCTCCTCTGTCAAGGTCAAGGTCAAAAACCGGAAGTTGACCATTATCTCGAAAACGGTTAGAGATAGAGCGATTTTGAGCTTATTTTCGACCCTTTGGGGCTATAAGACGTTATATAAGAGGTTCCTCGGTGACCTTGACCTCTTCCATCATGGTCAAGGTCAAGAACTGGAAGTTGTCCATTGTCTGAAAAATGGTTAGAAAACTGAATTTGATTATTAGAGATTACATTATATTTACTTCGATGTCCTAGTTCATGATAATAATTCTGAAGGTGACAATTATGTGGAAAGACTGAAAAATGTGTCTTTGACCAGATAGATTGTACCATTGTAAGTGGGTGTCATTTCGCTACGTGTAGCGAAATTAGGTCTAGTTTATTCTGCAATGATATCATATCATGTGGATTTGTATAGCTTACATAGGAAGCCTTACGTGTGATGTAAAATATTTATGAGCATTTTGTGATCTTACCCGTCACGTGAAATGTAAAAAAAACTATCGATCAAACATGTGACGTCATATATGGCAATATGGCAATATAGGAAATGGGTGAAATGTTCAAATCATTAAGACTATTCAAAGGAATTGTGTCCATATTCTATCAATACTGACTGAGAGATTAAGTAACATGATGCTATTTTGTCTAAAAGCAAGAGCAAGTTCAAACTAAACTCGCGTCGAACAAAGAAAAACATTGCACTGTCCATTTGATGCTTCAAATCTTCTTGCATATTGTTTATGTTTTGTTGGATTAACAATACAATCTTTGAATTTTAATTTGATTTCAATTTGGTGTAATTTTTTATTTTGTTATAGTGAAGAGGTTAATTATGTGACTGTCAAGCCCAAGGGGCTGTAAAATCTCTGTCACCTAACCAGGATACAGAACCCATTAGAAGTAAGACGAAATGAAATGCTAGCTCGCTTGTGCATCCCTAACTTTACTATGTCATGCCAAAATGCATTGTGGTAATGTAAATACTAAGATAAAAAGTTTGATCAGCAAGTTTCTGTTAATACACTTTAACACTGGAATATTGACCAAACAAAAGAGGAATACACTGCTTCGATCTTTCATTGTTCAAGAATTTTTATGTCTCCATCCGAGAATTTTTGCAACATGAATTTCTGTTCTGTTGAAAGAAAAGACTGTGGAAAGAAAATTTAAGTAGCGTAAAAAGTTCTGAAAGGAACTGCAAAAATAAATGACTTATGCTTCGATCTTTCATTGTTCAAGAAATTTTATGTCTCCATCCGAGAATTTTTGCAACATGAATTTCTGTTCTGTTGAAAGAAAAGACTGTGGAAAGAAAATTTAAGTAGCGTAAAAAGTTCTGAAAGGAACTGCAAAAATAAATGACTTATGCTTCGATCTTTCATTGTTCAAGAATTTTTATGTCTCCATCCGAGAATTTTTGCAACATGAATTTCTGTTCTGTTGAAAGAAAAGACTGTGGAAAGAAAATTTAAGTAGCGTAAAAAGTTCTGAAAGGAACTGCAAAAATAAATGACTTATGCTATTCACGGGAACGGAAGTGACGCTACAATGTCATGATTTCAATAGTCAATTTTACCTTTTTAGCCTCAAAAAGTTCCACATCTTAAAAGAATTTTACCACACATCATTTGCAGAAAAATTGCCTCATTTTATTACACATGCTTTTCAGCAGCCATGGGGGCGATTATTCAAGCTCTGCCCAGGACGGCAGCATGGCAACAACACCTTATAGCTCCAAACAAGAATAATCAAATATTAAAGCAGAAAGGCCAGTTTAAAGTTGATTACCTTACTATTATATTATAAAACGGAGACACTAAGAGTTTATTTCAACCGGTGAAATGAAGAAACACAGGATTGCTACATGAAACACCGATGCCGTATAGGATATGAACTTAGCAGATATGATTGAAGTGGAATCACATAATGATTACTTGAACTTTGGTGCATTGCGGTTGGTGTCTTCTCCACTTATTTTCTGGTACAGCATTTGGATAATACACAACATAGTACTCTCATTTAAGACATCTAAAACATTTTTTAAAGAACCTAGCCGCGGCAAGAAATGCTGAGTTCAACAAACACAGTGAATTTATGAACCGCTAGAAGAAACACTTTTTTCTAATATATAGTTTTCGTGTATGTACCAAAAAATACAAAAGACAATCATTTAGCCAGTTTCCAAAACACGTCTTCTCCTTCAGCTCCAGTTTTAGTTGGACTGCTTTGAAAGTTTTTGTCGGAATATTCAATTCGTCGTCCACTATTGAGAAACCACTTTTTGACGGCCCTCCTTATATTGTCCAAATAGCAATATTTAAATAGTTTTGGCAGCAAATTTTCAAACAAAGGAAAATGGAACACTGTCTATTTAATGTGTCAGACCTTTTCGCCCATTGTTTATGTTTTTTCCTTCACGTTAACAAGGGAGGATTTCAATGCTGAATTTCGTGTACTTATGTGATTTTCTTATTCTCAAGACCAAGTGGAGATGAAGTAGCTCTGTCTCTAAGCCCGAACTGAGAATTGATTCAAATTCGTCGTCCTCTATTGAGAAATTACTTTTTTAGATCGGCGGTAAAATTGGTCAAATGGCAGTCATTAAAAAAGCAGCAGTAAATTTTGAAAATACTCTTTCTATAATTTTGAATGAGTTGCTTTCAAATTTTGCACGAGTGCTTTATAAAATATGCCAAAAGCTACCAAATGGCGGCATTTTAGCACGTTAAAAGCTATTTTCCAACATGTGTTTCCTCCTGAATTTTGAAATTTCCGAACATAGGCCTGTTTTGAAAGTTACTTTTTGGGAACTCTCAAATAGTAGGCAATACAGGAATTTAAGAAATTAGTAATTTCTACCACTTCTTGATGATCCTGTTGCAGCCCTTTTGATATTTGGTTATCTACATTTCGGATGGTCCAGATACGTTCTATTTTCTAATCCAGCCTGTTCACTTCCTTTTTTAAAGAAATTTAAGAAATTAGTAATTTCTACCACTTCTTGATGATCCTGTTGCAGCCCTTTTGATATTTGGTTATCTACATTTCGGATGGTCCAGATACGTTCTATTTTCTAATCCAGCCTGTTCACTTCCTTTTTTAAAGAAATTTAAGAAATTAGTAATTTCTACCACTTCTTGATGATCCTGTTGCAGCCCTTTTGATATTTGGTTATCTACATTTCGGATGGTCCAGATACGTTCTATTTTCTAATCCAGCCTGTTCACTTCCTTTTTTAAAGAAATTTAAGAAATTAGTAATTTCTACCACTTCTTGATGATCCTGTTGCAGCCCTTTTGATATTTGGTTATCTACATTTCGGATGGTCCAGATACGTTCTATTTTCTAATCCAGCCTGTTCACTTCCTTTTTTAAAGAAATTTAAGAAATTAGTAATTTCTACCACTTCTTGATGATCCTGTTGCAGCCCTTTTGATATTTGGTTATCTACATTTCGGATGGTCCAGATACGTTCTATTTTCTAATCCAGCCTGTTCACTTCCTTTTTTAAAGAAATTTAAGAAATTAGTAATTTCTACCACTTCTTGATGATCCTGTTGCAGCCCTTTTGATATTTGGTTATCTACATTTCGGATGGTCCAGATACGTTCTATTTTCTAATCCAGCCTGTTCACTTCCTTTTTTAAAGAAATTTAAGAAATTAGTAATTTCTACCACTTCTTGATGATCCTGTTGCAGCCCTTTTGATATTTGGTTATCTACATTTCGGATGGTCCAGATACGTTCTATTTTCTAATCCAGCCTGTTCACTTCCTTTTTTAAAGAAATTTAAGAAATTAGTAATTTCTACCACTTCTTGATGATCCTGTTGCAGCCCTTTTGATATTTGGTTATCTACATTTCGGATGGACCAGATACGTTCTATTTTCTAATCCAGCCTGTTCACTTCCTTTTTTAAAGAAATTTAAGAAATTAGTAATTTCTACCACTTCTTGATGATCCTGTTGCAGCCCTTTTGATATTTGGTTATCTACATTTCGGATGGTCCAGATACGTTCTATTTTCTAATCCAGCCTGTTCACTTCCTTTTTTAAAGAAATTTAAGAAATTAGTAATTTCTACCACTTCTTGATGATCCTGTTGCAGCCCTTTTGATATTTGGTTATCTACATTTCGGATGGTCCAGATACGTTCTATTTTCTAAACCAGCCTGTTCAGTTCTTTTTTTAAAGTCGAGTTCGGTGATCTGAAGCAATATGTGAAAAACATTACTACTTGCAAAGACAAATACAGACTAATTTTAAAGAAGAATGTTTAAAAAATACCTCAGCAACAATCGTATGTCCAAATCTATTCTGTTCATATTCCCAGTGTTTGCACTCCATTGTTCCTGTAAAGTTCTCTTTTTCGAAAAAACAGGCTTCCTCACATTTCTGAATTGAATCATTTCTTATATTTTGAAAGCATTCTTCACATCGGTAATTCGGTAATCCAGAAAGAAAAACGGAAGCTAAGACGTTTGCTCCAATAGCAATGATAGGAAGGCCAAATAGGATAATATTTTGGACTTGGTATCGCCCAAACGAACCAATCGTTTTAAGAATATCGTCGAAGTCGGTGTTCATTGTGTCAAAGTTAAAATGGATAAGGAACAAATTGAAAAGACAATATTTATTTCTGTTCAGAAAAAGACGCTGTCGCCCCTGCCATGAGTCTTGTTCACAAGCTTCGTTATTAATACTGCTGATCTGTTGTGTACTTCAATGTATGTAAAATCGTTTCATTTTTTTCTACATATCATTACCTGTTAAGGTATATGGTGTAAAAAGTAGTTTATTGTAGAAGTTCTTATTCGTAAAAGTAGGATACAAGTGATATATTAACAAATGCGGACAAGAGACAGAGGCATACAGAGTAAAATTAAATCGGATTTACTGGTACGCAGTAACGTTTTTCCCACTTGCAAACATAGTTCACAAATGGGTATGGTTTGCTAAGAATTCCGGCGTTTATTCCTTCCTTTTTTTCCGTCACGGAGGTTTCCAGAAAACTCCTCCTACGCTATTTGACGTAGGACAATGAAATTTGGCACAGAGACAGAGGGTGATGAGATGTCGTGAAATCCGTAAATTTTTTTGACCTTGACCTTCAAGGTCAAGGTCAAATTGAGGTCAAAGTTTTTTTACCTCAAAGTGGTTTTCAGAAAACTCCTCCTAGGCTATTTTATGTAGGATGATGAAATTTGGCACAGAGATAGAGGGTGATAAGATGTCGTGAAATCCGCAAAAATTTTTGACCTTGACCTTCAAGATCAAGGTCAAATTGAGGTCAAAATATTTTTTCAAAAACCTCTTCCATCACGAAAAATTGCTGGAAATAGCGCTCAAATCCTTGTTTCAACCCGTGTACGGTGTTAGTAGGCAGTAACATCATGAATGGAATCTCGACATTCAGTGTCAAGGTCAAGGTCATGTGAATTTTGTATATTGAATTCCGTTAGAGAAAAATTGTCCATTATCTCGAAAACGGTTAGAGATAGAGCGATTTTGAGCTTATTTTCCACCCTTTGGGCCTCAAAGACGTTATATAAGAGGAACCTCGGTGACCTTGACCTCCTCTGTCAAGGTCAAGGTCAAAAACCGGAAGTTGACCATTATCTCGAAAACGGTTAGAGATAGAGCGATTTTGAGCTTGTTTTCGACCCTTTGGGCTTAAAAACGTTACAAAAGAGGCAACTCGGTGACCTTGACCTCCTCCGTCAAGGTCAAGGTCAAAATCCGGAAGTTGACCATTTCGAAAACGATTAGAGATAGAGCGATTTTGAGCTTATTTTCGACCCCTTGGGCCTAAAAGACGCTATAAAAGAGGCACCTCGGTGACCTTGACCTCCTCCGTCAAGGTCAAGGTCAAAAACCGGAAGTTGACCATTATCTCGAAAACGGTTAGAGATAGAGCGATTTCGAGCTTATTTTCCACCCTTTGGGCCTAAAAGACGTTATATAGGAGGTACCTCGGTGACCTTGACCTCCTCCGTCAAGGTCAAGGTCAAAAACGGGAAGTTGACCATTATCTCGAAAACGATTAGAGATAGAGCGATTTTGAGCTTATTTTCAAAAATTTGGGCCTAAAAGACGTTATATAAGAGGTACCTCGGTGACCTTGACCTCCTCCGTCAAGGTCAAGGTCAAAAACCGGAAGTTGACCATTATCTCGAAAACGGTTAGAGATAGAGCGATTTTGAGCTTATTTTCCACCCTTTGGGCCTAAAAGACGCTATATAAGAGCTACCTCGGTGTCCTTGACCTCCTCCGTCAAGGTCAAGGTCAAAAACCGGAAGTTGACCATTATCTCGAAAACGGTTAGAGATAGAGCGATTTTGAGCTTATTTTCGACCCTTTGGGCCTAAAAGACGTTATACAAGAGGTACCTCGGTGACCTTGACCTCCTCCGTCAAGGTCAAGGTCAAAAACCGGAAGTTGACCATTATCTCGAAAACGGTTAGAGATAGTGCGATTTTGAGCTTATTTTCCACCCTTTGGGCCTAAAAGACGTTATATAAGAGGTACCTCGGTGACCTTGACCTCCTCCGTCAAGGTCAAGGTCAAAAACCGGAAGTTGACCATTATCTCGAAAACGGTTAGAGATAGAGCGATTTTGAGCTTATTTTCAAAAATTTGGGCCTAAAAGACGTTATATAAGAGGTACCTCGGTGACCTTGACCTCCTCCGTCAAGGTCAAGGTCAAAAACCGGAAGTTAACTATTATCTCGAAAACGATTAGAGATAGAGCGATTTTGAGGTTATTTTCGACCCTTTGGGCCTAAAAGACGTTATATAAGAGGTACCTCGGTGACCTTGACCTCCTCCGTCAAGGTCAAGGTCAAAAACCGGAAGTTGACCATTATCTCGAAAACGGTTAGAGATAGAGCGATTTTGAGGTTATTTTCGACCCTTTGGGCCTAAAAGACGCTATATAAGAGCTACCTCGGTGTCCTTGACCTCCTCCGTCAAGGTCAAGGTCAAAAACCGGAAGTTGACCATTATCTCGAAAACGGTTAGAGATAGAGCGATTTTGAGCTTATTTTCCACCCTTTGGGCCTAAAAGACGCTATATAAGAGGTACCTCGGTGACCTTGACCTCCTCCGTCAAGGTCAAGGTCAAAAACCGGAAGTTGACCATTATCTCGAAAACGGTTAGAGATAGAGCGATTTTGAGCTTATTTTCAAAAATTTGGGCCTAAAAGACGTTATATAAGAGGTACCTCGGTGACCTTGACCTCCTCCGTCAAGGTCAAGGTCAAAAACCGGAAGTTAACTATTATCTCGAAAACGATTAGAGATAGAGCGATTTTGAGGTTATTTTCGACCCTTTGGGCCTAAAAGACGTTATATAAGAGGTACCTCGGTGACCTTGACCTCCTCCGTCAAGGTCAAGGTCAAAAACCGGAAGTTGACCATTATCTCGAAAACGGTTAGAGATAGAGCGATTTTGAGCTTATTTTCCACCCTTTGGGCCTAAAAGACGCTATATAAGAGCTACCTCGGTGTCCTTGACCTCCTCCGTCAAGGTCAAGGTCAAAAACCGGAAGTTGACCATTATCTCGAAAACGGTTAGAGATAGAGCGATTTTGAGCTTATTTTCAAAAATTTGGGCCTAAAAGACGTTATATAAGAGGTACCTCGGTGACCTTGACCTCCTCCGTCAAGGTCAAGGTCAAAAACCGGAAGTTAACTATTATCTCGAAAACGATTAGAGATAGAGCGATTTTGAGGTTATTTTCGACCCTTTGGGCCTAAAAGACGTTATATAAGAGGTACCTCGGTGACCTTGACCTCCTCCGTCAAGGTCAAGGTCAAAAACCGGAAGTTGACCATTATCTCGAAAACGATTAGAGATAGAGCGATTTTGAGCTTATTTTCCACCCTTTGGGCCTAAAAGACGCTATATAAGAGCTACCTCGGTGTCCTTGACCTCCTCCGTCAAGGTCAAGGTCAAAAACCGGAAGTTGACCATTATCTCGAAAACGGTTAGAGATAGAACGATTTTGAGCTTATTTTCCACCCTTTGGGCCTAAAAGAGGCACCCCGATGACCTTGACCTCCTACGTCAAGGTCAAGGTCAAAAACCGGATGTTGACCATTATCTCGAATACGGCTAGAGATAGAGCGATTATGAGCTTATTTTCGACCCTTTGGGCCTAAAAGACGTTATACAAGAGGTACCTCGGTGACCTTGAGCTCCTCCGTCAAGGCCAAGGTCAAAAACCGGAAGTTGACCATTATCTCGAAAACAGTTAGAGATAGAGCGGTTTTGAGGTTATTTTCCACCCTTTGGGCCTAAAAGGCGTTATACAAGAGGTACCTCGCTGACCTTGACCTCCTCCGTCAATGTTAAGGTCAAAAACCGGAAGTTGACCATTATCTCGAAAATGGTTAGAGATAGAGCGATTCTGAGCTTATTTTCCACCCTTTGGGCCTAAAAGACGCTATATAAGAGGCACCTCGGTGACCTTGACCTCCTCCGTCAAGATCAAGGTCAAAAACCGGAAGTTGACCATTATCTCGAAAACGGTTAGAGATAGAGCGATTTTGAGCTGATTTTCGACTCTTTGGGCCTAAAAGAGGCACCTCGATGACCTTGACCTCCTCCGCTTATTTTCGACCCTTTCGGCCTAAAAGACGTTATATAAGAGGTACCTCGGTGACCTTGACCTCCTCCGTCAAGGTCAAGGTCAAAAACCGGAAGTTGACCATTATCTCGAAAACGATTAGAGATAGAGCGATTTTGAGGTTATTTTCCACCCTTTGGGCCTATAAGGCTTTATATAAGAGGTACCTCGGTGTCCTTGACCTCCTCCGTCAAGGTCAAGGTCAAAAACCGGAAGTTGACCATTATCTCGAAAACGGTTAGAGATAGAGCGATTTTGAGCTTATTTTCAAAAATTTGGGCCTAAAAGACGTTATATAAGAGGTACCTCGGTGACCTTGACCTCCTCTGTCAAGGTCAAGGTCAAAATCCGGAAGTTGACCATTATCTCGAAAACGGTTAGAGATAGAGCGATTTTGAGCTTATATTAAAAGACGTTATATAAGAGGTACCTCGGTGACCTTGACCTCCTCCGTCAAGGTCAAGGTCAAAAACCGGAAGTTGACCATTATCTCGAAAACGGTTAGAGATAGAACGATTTTGAGCTTATTTTCGACCCTTTGGGTCTAAAAGACGTTATATAAGAGGTACCCCCAAGACCTTGTCCACCTCCGTCATGGTCAAGGTCAAAAACCGGAAGTTGACCATTATCTCGAAAACGGTTAGAAAACTGAATTTGATTATTTGAGAATACATTATATTTACTTCGAGGTCCTTGTTCATGATAATAAGTCGGAAGCTGACAATTATGTGGAAAGACTGAAAATGTGTCTTTGACCAGATAGATTATACCATTGCAAGTGGGTGTCATTTCGCTACGTGTAGCGAAATTCGGTCTAGTTTTTATCTGTCGCTTCAGACTGTTATTAACTTATATGGCATAGGTTTTGAATAATTATACAAAATCGTCTTGCAATAAGTCTGAATATGTTAAGAAGCTGAAAAATGAAGCTTACGATTCATAGGCAATAAGGGGGTTTCGTTCTGATCTTAATTTGCATGATATTCTTTGAAACATGTTTCTCTATAGGTTTGAAATAGGGCAATCAATTGAATTTTTCTTTTTAAAAGAAAATATTTGTCTTCACGGTCATTTTTCTCTTTTCGTCCTCTATCACACCACTTTGACACCTGTTGTTCTTTTTTCAATTAAATAAAATAACAAATGAAAATGCTTGAATTAATGACATTATATAATTCATTTGAACGATAGGTCCAACAAGCGGCACATCTCTACGGTATAAAATAATTTTTTTTTTATAGAAATTGACACTATTTAATACATAGTGTCTTATTGTATAAGTTTTCCTTACCGGGTGCTGTAAAATCAAATATAAATTTGGCGTAATAAATTGTTTACCATAATAATAGATCCCTGCAATTAGGAAATTCTGAGTTGTAAGTAGAAAAATATATCATAAAATTTCAGATAGAATTTATATTATAATGACTTAAAAATGATAATAACTACATTAGAATAATATTTATCATCAAAACAAAACAAAACAACAACAACAACAACAAAGAAAAAAGAAAAATGAAAACGTCCTTGTAAACCAAAGGGCCCAGTGTTGAAGTTTTCTTTCATAATAATTGCAATGTTAAGGCCAGACATTAAAGCCTTAAATTTTGCAGCCACATAGTCTCAAAAGACGAAATATCTAGCATTAGATTGCCAAAAATTAGACCTGTCTTTTCATATATATATATATATATATATATATATATATATATATATATATATATATATATATATATATATATATATATATATATATATATAATGATAATGATAATATCATCAGGCAAACGAGAGCTGTATTAGGAAATATCACTGTTAAATATTCAAAGCCTGGCCTAAGCATTATTATACAGACATAGAGATTAAATCTTTGAGCTAGACCGATTTCGCCACCGAGTGACGAAATTAACGCTTGGAAGCAGTCAGTTAGAATGTTTAGGATATAATTTATCGTTAGTATGCTTTTGTATGGAGAGTTTTCAATATTGTGCGATTTATCGAACTTCATTCCCATTGTTAGGCATAACCTGTTCACTAATTACTAATTACCCTTTTGTTTTATGTCCACACTCGCTCAGCTGTGACAAAGCTCGAAGTCACGCAGTACCCCTTCTTTATCGCTGCTTTTTTTTTACTTGACCGTGACCAAGGTCAAGGAAACCGCGGTACCTCTTATGTGACGTTGTTTACGTCCAAAGGGTCGAAAATGAGCTCAAAATCGCTATGTATCTAACCGTTTTCAAGATATAGTCAAGTTCCGGATTTTTACCTTGACCGTGGCCGAGAAGGTCATGTACACGAGGTACCTCTTCTGTGACGTTGTTTAGGCCAAAAGGGACGAAAATGAGTCCAAAATCGCTCTATCTCTAACCTTTTTCTAGATAATAGTCAACTTCCGGTTTTTGACCTTGACCGTGACCCAGAAGGTTAAGGAAACTGAGGTACCTCTTATGTAACGTTGTTTAGGCCCAAAAGGTCGAAAATGAGCTCAAAATCACTCTATCTCTAACCCTTTTCGAGATAATAGTCAATTTCCGGTTTTTGACCTCGACGTGAACCAGAAGGTCATGTTCACCGAGGCACCACTTATGTGAAGTTGGTTAGGCCCAAAGGGTCGAAAATGAACTCAACATTGCTCTATCTCTAACCGTTATCGAGATAATGGTCAACTTCCCGTTTCTGAACTTGACAGTGATCCAGAAAGTCAAGGTCACAGAGGTACTCTTATGTGACGTTGTTTAGGCTCAAAAAGTCGAAAATGAGCTCAAAATCGCTCTATCTCTAACCCTTTTGTAGATAATAGTCAACTTCCGGTTTCTGACCTTGACCGTGTCCCAGAAGGTCAAGGTCACCGAGGTACGTCTTATGTGACGTTGTTTAGGCCCAAAAGGTCGAAAATGAGCTCAAAATCGCTCTATCTCTAACCCTTTTGTAGATAATAGTCAACTTCCAGTTTCTGACCTTGACCGTGTCCCAGAAGGTCAAGGTCACCGAGGTACGTCTTCTGTGACGTTGCTTAGGCCCAAAGGGTCGTAACTGAGCTCAAAATCGCTCTATCTCTAACCATTTTCGAGATAATAGTCAACTTCGGGTTTTTGACCGTGACCATGACCCAGAAGGTCAAGGTCACCGAGGTACCTCTTATGTGACGTTGTTTAGGCCCAAAAGGTCGAAAATGAGTCCAAAATCGCTCTATCACTAACCTTTTTCTAGATAATAGTCAACTTCCGGTTTCTGACCTTGACCGTGACTCAGAAGGTCAAGGTCACCCAGGTACCTCTTATGTGACGTTGTTTGGGCCCAAAAGGTCGAAAATGAGTCCAAAATCGCTCTATCACTAACCCTTTTGTAGATAATAGTCAACTTCCGGTTTTTGACCTTGACCGTGACCCAGAAAGTCATATTTTGGATAACACCGTAGAACATTCAACCCTTTAATTGAACACCAACTACTCCCTGCCCCGCCCCCCCCGCACACACACACACACTCACTGTAAACAAATTCCTGTTTCAATGGCATTTTAACTTTTTGTTAAGTCAACGGATACCTAATTTTCGAGTGGCTCTTCCTTATCCTGCACAGAACTTTGTAAAACACAAGGACAAACAGCTTTTTTAATCAGCTTTGTCAAATAAATAACTTGCAAAAGACTATAAAATTTAAGAAGCAACTTGTTCTCTTTGTAATCAAAAACGCAGTCAGCTGCTTTATGAAAAAAAAACACTTAAGTACACTCCAGCGACAAGCGAAGAGAAAAAGAATACCATGAAGGTAGCATTGCATTCAACAGGCCAGATGAAATGAGCACAGTGATGGGAGCCTTTCTGTATCAGCCAGTTACGGCACATTGCTTATTTATGCTTATTCTTATTTGGCACACATACCGCAGATGGCTACTGCGAGTACTACAGTATCTGTTTACTTGCTGACCTTGTGATGGCAGTATTCTGTTTACGTATTTTAGGGGTGGGGTGGGGCGTTTTACGGGGCATTGGGTAGTTTAAAGTTACTTTTAACTGTCAATTCGTATACAACTAAGCTTTCTGTATACCGTGTGCAAAAATCCCGCTTTAAAACCGACCAGGAACAGAAAACGTAGAAATGACGTCAGAATTACGCAATACGTAAAAAATAGTGCTATCACGGTGTTCTTTGTCAAAAAAAGTAATCTCATGACGTATTTAGCTCCAAACCTCTAGATTCAGCGGTTTTGGAGATACTAAGCTATGAAATCGGCGTGACGTCACAAGACGCAGATGATGACCTCATAGGTCAATAAAAAATTCATTTAGCACCACTTCGCATAGTCGACTTCAAGTGTGCCAAATTTCATTCTTCTAGCTTCAGCCGTTTCGGAGGAGATGTCTGGTAACCGACGGGGACTTTGCGTGAAAAAAAATGAAAAAGAAAAAAAAACAAAAAAAAAAAAAACCCAAAAAACTAACAAAAAAGGAAAAATAGAGGTACTTTAACCCCCACAATTCGAGGAAAAACAATAACTTCTTGGAACGAAGTTCCAAGCGTTAATAAACCGATGGCATAAGATGCAATGTGGGATTAGATAATCCTAGGTTGTGTTTTTTCAAGCTGGCTTTAGTCTGAAAATATTTACAACCCGGTTCTGCAACTTCTATTACTTGATCGAAGATTAACCCTAGATTACAAGATAAATTTATTTGCATTGATTTCAAGTCAGCAGGGACTTGGATAACATGGCTCTTTCAGGAAAGTTTCATCGAGTCTTTCGTGTAATAGTTGCCTGTCTCTATTGATGTTTTCAGTGCCATTAATGCTTTCGATAAAATCTAATGGTTCAACCATTTTAAAGTCCATTGTTTAATAAATTTCATATGGAGTTAATCATCAAACTTGAAAAGAATCAACACAATTTCGACAAAACGGTAAAGTACACCAAGTGCTTTAGATAAACGTGAAAACGGAATGAGCATATGCATATAGACCGGAACCCGGAAATCAGACCACCTATGGGACTGGCCAAAAGTGGTCTGATTTCCGAGGTCGTCCGATTTCCGGTGTTCCAGCAAATTTGATGTGTAAGAGTGCATTTTTGTTATGTTAATAGTGCACCCATATAGAATGAAATAATAGCGCCACTTAGTGCCAATCTATTGAGCACCAAATAATTCAGTGACCATTTTTATTTACACTTGGGTCGAAAAAAATCTGAAGACTAAAAAGTCTGACCAGAAAAATTAATCAAGTTTTACATCAACTTTACAGCCAAATCTACGGAAATCTGGAGACTAAAAAAAGTTTGACACAGAATAAATAAGTGTTTATGTGCATTTCCAACTAAATCGACAAAATTTGAAGACTAACGGAATAGCCTACTGACACTACGCTTTATTTAAGATTTTTCACAACAAATTGGTCCATCTTGGTCTGCTTGGAGGTACACTATCATTTCACAGCGACACTTTGAAATGGGATAAAACTGTATGATCAGCAGCGAAGATGCGATAGGACACACAAGAAAAACCCCGTTTTATGATCACATTGGTGGAGTTTTTTTAACCAAACAAGTCCTTCGTGTACTCAAGAAGGCATAATCCCCACCCCAATCAAATCAGTCAATAAACCTAAGTTTATTAAACATTATAATCCCCAACAACGATAACCTCAATTGATGTTTATTTACTGAGTACATGTCATGTGCGTATGCTGGTACGATTTCCGGGTTCTGTCTGCGTTTGGAACTCACAAAAGTGGCCCTATGGTTCGATTTGCGGGGTGGTCTGATTTGTGGGGTTCCTTAATAACAGAAATCGATGGGTTTCATTCGGTTCTGGTAAAAAGTGGTCTGTTTTCCGGGGTGGTCCTATTTGCGGGGTGATACGATCCTGGGGTTCTGGTGTATATATGACTAGAAAATATACAAATCTCTCATCATAACACAAAATTAAAAAAATACCAAAAAGCTCCTAATGCATACTTCCAGCTATGCTGGTAAATGTTCTTCCTCAATACTATTAAGATAGTGTGAATGCCTCCCAAGGCAAAATTCTATTCAATAAATTTCTTTAAGGTGTTCTCTTGATGCTACAAATTTATAATATAAGCCCACTCGTGTGTTATAGACGTATTGCCTTTAAAAGAAAACACCAATACCTGTTGAAAAAACCTGATGAAATTGTTTACCGTCTTAGCAACAATGACACTTTATGATAAAGTGAATTTTTTAGTTGGCCGTGAACTAAATGTCACAATGTTAACACATGAAACACCGGCTCGAAATTACCGGGACCCTTTACTGTTGAAATTACTGTTCAGTGAAAGTATGGCTGTGGGTGTAATGAGCGGCTCGAATCTATCCCTTATTTTATATACGATATTGCATACGCATCTGTACAGGAACTGAAGAAAGCGGGGAGGGAGCTTCCTGCATCTGCTCATATATTTACCCGGGGGACACTAGTATCTTATGTCACACGTCCTTGTAATATTGGCTTCGAGTATCCTAGCCCCGACCCCAAGCATGGAATAGATTAGACTTAGCATCCACATATACTGTCTGATCCAAGGAAAATTAGCACACAAGTAGCAAAAATATATTTTTGTGGTATCTTTTTAGATCTTAAAAACGTTACAGCTTTGTAACACTTAGTAGATTTTAAATTTAAATTTGACAAAAATATTATTTTTTATAAAATTATACTTGAACTAAATTCTAAGATGCAAAATTTCATAGAATGTTTAAAATAAATGCCGACTTGATCCTGTTACATCGTATGAGAATAACTGCAACCAGGAACAATTCAAAACATAATATGGGCGTTGTTGTCGGGAAAATTTCATTCCATAAAAATCAAACATCCCAATATATCTATACTGTCTTCGAGAATTTCGCCTTTTTGTATACTTATCATGACTAATAAATAATTTTCTAAAAAAAGTTTAGAAGGGACGGATAATAACTTTGTGACTATTTTCTTGGAGAACTGCTGTAAGTATTGAACCGGTTGGAAAAACGTCTGGTAAAACTCCAAGATCAATCCATCACAGACTTGAAAGCATTTAGCTCTCACCTTAACTTTTTAGATCGTTATTTGATTTCATTGCCGACATATCATTGTTTCGTTATTTATATAAAAAGTGTGTTTTTTTTCATTCATTGGGTCTAAACTTGCTTTTTCTATCAAATCGTTTTTGTACAGTTCGTGTTCTTTATATTTTCCACTCGATATCATGATGAGATTTTTTGTCACGCTCACTGAGTCTATCCTCGCACTGATGTCTTATCTTTTCTTTGTGTTAATTCTTTCAAAAATTGAATTGAGAAGCAGTGAATTTCAAATTTAAGGAAATCGTATCTAGTTCTTACATAATTTATATATGTATTCTCTCTGCATTTAGTTTCTTTTAGCTCTTCAATTGTCAATTATATTTAATTTCCAAGAAAGCTGGTCCTCTGTTTGCCTCACAAGGCACACATCACTAAAACTAAATACTGATCGGGACGAGAAACAACGAAAATGTAAACCCTTTTAATTGAATTATGTAGGTGTTTGCCCACTAGGGGATTAGGCTGCATCCAGATGCATTGTTTCTGGTTAGTTGCTGTATCATCAAGCGTCTAGTAATCCCATTGGGGTTTTCAGACAGTTTTTTGAGGTTTTCAGCCTTTGTGCTTGAAGTTTTCAGTCATTTTTCTTCAGATTTTCAGAGGTTTTTTTCTTGGTATACTACCTCAAGTTTATAATTAAAGTCATCACATAACATGTCATCATCATATGGAATTGTAGTTAAGACAGGAATAAATATTTGGAAAGAAAAAAATAAATCTGGGAAAGATTGCCATTTGATGTACAGATTGTTGTCTCAGCAACAATGCGAGTTTTCGGCCTGATGGTAACATATCTTTATCTAGTGTGTAATCTGCAATTTGAAGTGCTGTAGTGAAGTACTAAAGTGAATGGTTTTACTTCGCAAAAGCTTCAAATTCGCTTATCTCGACTTGTTATCTATTTATCGACCGATGAAAATTAGGGAATTCTATGGTATTACGTCATTGATGACATAGAGCATTCCTTTTAAGAATGGTGTTACAAACACACACCATTGTGTGTGCTCCGCATTTTTTTGCTCCAGGCAACTAGTTAGAGTGTAAATTTGCTTTGAATTTAGTTATTTAACTAATAAACCATTAGTTCATCATATTCTGAAAGTTGGATAGATTTGGTTAAATGAAAAAATCCATTTCAGCACTTGTAACTTTGGTCTGGTAGATGTTGATTCCCAAGAAGTGTGCTCTTACTCTCCAGAAGAAGCTAACAAGATCAAGAATCAGTTTCTAGTTCCAGCACACATCTCCTTAGGAACTGTTTCGAGTCTTTAGAGTCAGCATTGTCAGGGGACAGAGAAATCTTTTCAGAGCAGGTTCTACATTTCTGGTCTTTGTCCGACTGAAAAGAGATGTTTTTTGGAGTTTCTAGAGTCTATGGCACGTTTTTGTGCCATTTTCCCATTATGGAACCGTCTTCGGCCGTTACCGTACGCTTGGCCGACGATCCACGGTACACTCCCCCTCCGACGGTCTTCTTAAGGCTGAGGGGCAGGGTACAAGCCTGGGATGGTACTAAAACGGCCCCATAGTCAGAACCGTTTCGGCACTTCGCGTGGACGGTCCACGCAAAAAAGTCTAAGCCTCGTGTAGAATAGTCCACTGGAAGCAATTTAAGATGATTTTCTCACACTCAGTCACTGAATAAAGCTTGAAGTGATGCGTTAAGTGTTATTAAATGTTTAACTGTGTGTTTACTGGTGACACGAACAGGAATCTTATTGTCTTCTTTCTGCTTGCTTATCAGATATGACAGAGGCCTGCCTTTACAGTGTATACATCCTTGCACCGCGCTTAATCCACATCATTAATCCACGGCTCTGTCATCCTTGTTGAGGTTACAATAGTCTCCAGCAAGAAGTCGAAGAAAGCAAAGCCAGAGTATGCTTTCTCAGAGACATGCCAAAAGGGGAGGAATGTAACAAAGCTTTGGCAACCGACAGCCTCCGGTCGAGTTTTTCCACGGCTGCAGGTCAAATAGGCATCTCCATCCCAGGAGGAACTGTCACCCCTGTCACAGCTGCCGCGACTGCCTATTGACTTTTCGGCATTCTTGTCCCTACAATCACAGCTGCAAAAGCAACTACAGGAATTATAACATAAAATACCGGGCGAGGAGGTACTTATTCAACCGAAGTAGTCTAAGCTATCCACCTCGGTTTCTGGCCCCGTCCAGCTAGCCAAACCCATATCTCTACCCGGTGTTCACCTCCTTCGCTAGTAACGAGTCAGCTGAGTACAGCCAGCCAAAGACTATAGGGTTATAGAGAGGAGGAATCATTGCGACCTCCCCCATCTCGACAGGTGTCTGCGACACTCCTGGAATATGACGACGAACTGGTGCAAACAAACATATCTCTGCTCCCAACAGGGAGCAGGAGATTTACACGCCATAAGGGAGGGAGAGGTACCCGCGCCCGATACACGGTACTATAAACACGCGATTCAATTCAAAACTCAATCAGGGGTCAGAAGGTGAGGAACCGGAAGAAAAGAGGATTCGCCACATCCCTCTCATTTTCACCTCCTCTTGGGAGCTATTGACTGTGTCTGATCACTATTCCTATTCAAAGCTCTGGAGAGACCCAGCAGCGGCAAGAAGTCGTTCAATCTGGACTCCTTCCCAACTGTCTTCGGATGTCCTTCCCATCATAGCCCCGGAGAACGTACCGTTTAGGGACGATATACAGGAGATCATAGCCCGTCTTGTAAATGTCACCAGTAGCTCCACCTGCCCCTAGACCACGAGGAACCCCCAGTACTCATGATATCCCAGGCCGTGCTACCGCACCAGGATTCATCCATCAACTCTCCAGGGCATCGCAAAGTGGTAATAGCGCGATCGAAGTAGTAACTTGCCTTAACATCGTGTCCACCCCTTGAAAGCCTTGAATACACCTTGGCAGAATTTGCGCCTTGATGACCCGGTCTGCTGCAAACTTTAGGCAGTACCGTTCCTCGTCAGAGCAGTCCAAACCCAGTGCGCAGTCAGGGCCATCCAATCCCAAGCGAGCCAAGGCACTGAATGGCGACAAGATGGGAGCCGTCTTCACAGCAATCCAGGCAGCAACCGACCAAAGTACCGCCAGGAGACGCTCTCGTCCTCTAGAGAGACTTTAATAAACTTAGAAAGTTTAGACAATTTGCTGTCCTATAAAGCCTCCTTACCCGTAGGCGGAATGCTGGATAACTTCTGGCAAACTTGTGAAGAAATGGAAGCTTCTCGGCGAGTAATCAACTGGCTCAAAATACGGCTACTCTCTCCTCTTTAAACCAAATAACCGAGAGGACGCAAGCTATCCATTCCCCTAGTTTTCTAAGTATCGAACTGTCTAGTTACCTCCTACCCTAGGAAAAGGATGAAGCTCTCTAAGAAATGTTATTGAATTCGAGGGGCAAAGGTGCGATAAAGGAAATGCCAGAAGATCAGATCTGCTACTTAAACAGAGAATTTCTGGTCCCCAAGAAGTCCGGGTATGGAGAAACTCTGCAGGCAGGTATACGGGAACGATAGATCAATAGACCTATCCGTTGCTTCCCTACACATCCCAATTCACCGCTCGACCAGAAAATTCTTGGGTTTTCCAATAGAGCAAAAACGGTTCTATATCCCAGTACTTCCATTCGGCTTGTTCACAGCTTCGTGTGTGTCTCCGAAGGTCATGAAGGTACTAAGGTCCTGGACTAGTCTAGAAAGTATGCTGGTATTCCAATATCTAAAAGACTCGTTTCTGGCACATCAGGATAGAGAAACAGGCAACTGAAAATGGTAACTGAAAAGACAGTCTGCCCGGGCCGTCTCCATTATAGACAAAGAAAGGTAAGGCCAGCACGAAGACTTGGAAGGTCTACCAAGGCATAACTGAGAGTGCTTCAGGCCTCACGAATTACCCTATGTTGGTGCTTCGCCCCGCGGGTCATGAGCGAGGGCATACCTTTCCACTTCCCCTACCAGGCACAGGACACGGACTCATATCAAGTGGGATGGAGAATCCATTATCAGGGTAAGGTATGGAAGAGCAAATGGCTCTTTTCCCTAGCCAGGAACCAAATCAATTAGCTGGAACACCGAGTCAACTTGATAGCTCTGAACAAATTATCCGGGAAAGAGTGTCTTGAAGGCAAAACTGGGTTCGAAAATTCTATCATTTGCCCGCCACTCTCGGATATTGCTCACCACTTATCGCCTGACAGTAAAACTCAATGTATTGACAGACCTAGCCTCCAGAGTATGTCAGGTCATCCGCATCGAATGGTGCCTGTTCCGTCCGTACTTTCAATGGATTGTACGCCAGTCACTATGGGGATCCCCTACTCTGGATCTATTTACCAATGCAGTGACAAGGTTGGTCTCTCTCTGTCCAGACAAGAAAAACTGGGCAGCAGACGCCCTCAGCTGCCAATGGCCAGTAAAGGAAGTATTGTCAGGAAGTTGTCAAATCAATCCCAATCATGTGCAAAAAGGAACTACTGTCTCAACCACACTGGAAGCTCTTCCATCCTCTCCTCACTTGCTGAACCTACAACCTAAGCAAGTAGTGGAGAAAACGGTAAGCAACCATTAACAACCTACGGCTTAGGTTTACAGGGGAACAAATCTGTCTCGTGAGGCGGTAAGTCTAAGCTAGACCCATGTCAGACCTCCCCAGCAGTGGTTATCAATTTTTTGGATCGCCTTTTTTAAGGATGAAGAGCTAAAGGTAGCGTTCACTGATGGTTATACAGCCACTATCGGCTCTAGACTCAAGGCATGCGCGGGATAAGGCGCAAGTGAGGATATGGCTTGTCTCAGTCTATCAGGTATTTCAAGGTAAATTCCCGCATCCCCTGTACTTATAACGTAGCCCCAATGGGACTTTACCTACTTCTCCTCTACATTTTCGGGGAAGAGGTCATATGTGCCAAAAATGCTGATTCACATTTTACTGAAAAAAGCCTCAGGTAAGAGAAGAAGCGAGATCCATGACTAGATAGGACGGTAAGAAAGGAAAACGGGAATAAGGAAAAGTTTTTCTTATCCCAGACCCATATCTTGGAACACTTAAAAGAATTCGGTTAATAGTCTTATTCAACTTTAACTACAGTCCCACTTACTTAATTGACCGTCTTCACACCAGACTTGTAAGGCCATAGTGCATTTCGCAACCTTTTTCGTGCAGTTCAAAATGACAGGCTCCAAAGCTCCGGACTTTACTTCTATCTACAAGTAGAAATAAGCAAATTTGAAGCTTTTGCGAAGTAAAACTTACGTTTTATTTGATAAAACGAGCTTTTAGGAGTAAAAGCATAATTCCCGTTCTTTACTTTTAGCCTATATCTCATCCATCTATCCCACAACACACCTGGATGAGTTTGTAACCGCCTTTTTAGGAACCTAAAGAGGATGCCTTGTGTCATCAATGACGTTGTACAGAGGATTCCCTCATTCTGATTAATCAATGCATGGATAGCGGGATACGTGTGTTCTAACGGCAGTTTCCCTCTGGAAGCTCGTTTTACGAAATAAAACGTTAGTATTATAAATAAATTCGGTACAACATTCCGAGTTGAGATCAGCGGTCATGAATCAGAAGTATCGATTTAACGCACTCAGAGCAACCAGCCCAACTTTCGAACAGTCCTACATTGTGTGCACATGCTGAACAATAGAATAAAATTAATATATAATTACAGTTACCAATACAGGATTCAAAAGAGCTTCAAACGAAATTTAGGACTGGCGACCTCTGGGTCACATATATGACCAATTAAAGACTTTAAAGAGCAAAAGAATCGTGTTTGGGAAATGACTAAAAAGCAACATACAATCTAAATACCCGTAATGGGCTTTCGAATAACGAGAGAAGTTTAAAGGGAAATGCGGGTATCTCACCTACAATTGACATTTCCTTCATACTTTCACAGTTTAATGCTTTGAGGGTATACATTCAAAAATTGAAAAGAAAAAGGGGGGGTCACCGATATTATAAGAGAAATAAAGACGCTGAGAGGTCGCATACTTTTACTATAGAAACCATCGGGAAAACCAAGAAATTTCAATCAAAATGCAAAATTCACACATAATCACAATTGACAATTGCCTCATTTTTTCCCTGTTTGAAGAACACGTCATACGAAATGTTTTAAGCAAATAAAAAATATATGTCACCGTATCAATAAGAAAATTATACAATCTTTTTGACAAAATCCCATTGACTCAATTGACAAATATGTGAAAACAGTGTAATATGATTTTAATGGACAATATATCAACACAAGCCCTTCTAGGAACAAAATATCAATACAGACCATTTCTGGACACGACCATATTTGTCTTTGAAAATAATTTTTCGATCCAGACGGATTTAGTAGTTATTTATACTGTGTAAACATGGATTCAAACTCAGCGATATTCAATGTAATGCACACTTCGGTCGCTAGATGGCGCAGAGATACCCGCATTTCCCTTTAATGAACAGTACAACAGATATGCATAGCATGGGTCTAATTCAGTACAAGTGACTGAGCACTTTGTGTCAAAGAGTAGACATGCTGTCCAAGTAAAAGAAACGGCTATTTTATTTTAAAGCGATTTTTTACGAAAGCTATGTGATAAATCTTTTCATTGACATGGGTGCAAGACATAGTATTTTTTTTAATCGAACCATTATCTTTGAAGAATCGTTAGCTAAAATTTTAAACACAGGCATCAGAGATGGAAAGCCCCCAGCCAACGCCTTTATGTTCAACGCCTTATATCAAAGCGTTCATATCGAAGTGACAGCGCAATACACGAAAAATTGCCGAAGTTTAGAGGACCATAATTTTAACAATTTTTGAGCGATCAAACTGAAACCTTGACGTTGCACATCTTCAATATACATTCTTTCACTTGCAAGGTTTCATAGCTTTATATCAAAGCGTTCATGTCGAAGTGATGCGTACAAAGTTACCTGTGTGACAGTGCAATACATGAAAAATTGCCCAAGTTCAGAGGGCCATAATTTCGACAATTTTTGATCGATCAATCTGAAACCTTGCCTTGGCACACCTTTAATATATATTTTTTGACTGTGTTAAATTTTAAAACGATCCGACAACGGAAACTTTGTACAAAATATAGCACCCAAATGTTAACGGATGGACGAACAGACGGACAGACAGACGGACTGACGGACAGACAGGCTAACCGATAGCATTAACCCTCAGCCAAAATTTGTCTGGGGGCTAAAACGTGCATTGGGTTTGTCGGAGTTATGTTAAATGTGTCTGCAGCATTATGTACGCGTACAAGACAGCAAAAAAAGCCAGCACTTTGGCTGTACTGGCCGATACGACATGACCATTTCATGAGGCAAAAATATCCTCCAGTTTGTCTTAACGCCCACCTGGAACTTGGGCATACCCAATTATTCTAAGGTCTATCCAACGGCGATTTGAGGTTGCTACGTCAAACCGACCAGACCACAACAATAACTCTGGTTGTGCTTTGGCTGTGATTAGTCGTGACCATAGATCAACGTGTAATCAACGTCTTTGAAACATCATTGGATGGGCGTTAGGTAAGCAGCGTTGCGTAGACGTTGCTTTTGATCAACCAAAACTTTGCCTGACATCTAATCATCATCTATGATTCAGCTTTGAAGAGACGTGGGACTCACGACCAAAAAAAAAAACCTTGTGTTATCACTCATCGGAAATGGTAGCCATGACAGGTCATCTTGAAAACTTAAAAAGTGAAAATTTAAAGAGCGCGGAAGTTTTTTTTACCCACCTGCTTTTGAAAAATGTTAATGGAAATCAATTTCATACTCTTCTGTGTGACCGGAAACCCCAAGGATGGGCCTACTGTAACGGAGAGATGTTGTTATTTTGACGGCGATTCCTGCACAAGGCTGCTAATCCGACCTCTGTACAATGTCAGGAGATAGGCGTCGTTTCAAGTTCCAGTTGCAACCTTAACGCAGCGCTGATTAGATGTCGCATAATCGACGTCTCTCGAACGTCGGAAGATAGATGTTGTTTTTAACTTTCATAAACAACTAAAGACCGACGTTGATTCGACTTCGGGCGTGACGTCTGTCCAACGTCATTAAACGTGGCAATGGTTACTGGCTAGTAATTTTTTGTGACAATAAAGTCCCAGGGCTCGCATTTTCCACAGGCACATATCAAGAACGCCATTTCATGTTCGGACTCTTTGTTAAAAGCAAAACTTCATGCGGATTCCATGAAAAACAACTTCATGCCGATTCCATGAAGAACAACTTCATGCAGATACCATAAAAAACAGCTTCATGCGGATTCCTCGAAAAGCAAGTTCATGCAGATTCCACAAATCACCTTTGCATGTTGCATAATGAACTTTTGATTTGAAGGAGGGGTCGTTCAGGATCACTCAATTAAATTTTCGTCAATCAAACTTGAATTGAACCAATGCGTTTGAGTGTTTGAATGCTTATTGAAAACTTTAGAATAAAATTTCCGTAAGACTTCAGCTGTGAAGAAAATATCTGCAATCGTGAGAGACAGTAGAACCTAGTATATCCGGACAGCGTCAGGACTGACCAAATTGGTCCGGATTAACAAGGTGCCCGGACAGCTCAGGTTATGCAATTATGGATTGTTTGTTTATCAAATTAATCATTGTTTTAATGTAAATAATCTGCCCCCTTCCCCCTCCAAACACACATACATAATGTCCTCGGTTGTTCTGTCTCTCATTATTTTATTCGGGGGTTGGTGGGAGAATGCACCAACCCTTTTAGAATTATTCAGCATTCTAATGGTGATTTGTTATCTCAGTGGAAGGCTGTACCTCCTCACCTTCACCCAACGCATATATAATCAACAAATTTAAAGACGCAACACACATTTTTTGCGTTATTTTTTACGTAGTCGGCTTCATATCACTTTCTGTATATGAATTTGCTCCTAATCAAGATGTTAATTGAAACTAAAGGCCGAGGAGCTTAAGTACCCACTTTGCCACACCGAAATTTATTACTTGCCTTAGTAAAAACTGAACTTTTACGGTTAAAAGAGGAAATATAGTCGGCACGCTCTACGAAGTTTCAACCTAAGCCTAAGTAATAGTTCGGCGCGAACGCGCGATCGGGATGCTTCAAATTACAAATTCGGCCCCAGTGGTCGCTGGAGCTTATGGAGTGCACAAATCCACAGTAACACGTCGTAGAACCCCTCTAGAGGGGAAAAAGGGTCCACCGCAGACCACTACCGACCGGGGAGACCGCGGGTTACTGCTTCCAGACAGGACCAAACGATACGGCGGACATATTTCCGAGACCATTTGCTTCCGGAAACAGTCACTGCCAGGCAACAGTCACTGCCAGGCAACAGTCACTGCCAGGCAACAGTCACTGCCAGGCATCAGTCACTGCCAGGTAACAGTCACTGCCAGGCAACAGTCACTGCCAGACAGACCCCACAATAACCCTGGCTGTAGTCAGACTGGGAGAAACCGGCTCCGTCGATGCGATTTACACGTGCTGCTAACCCCCGCCCGAAGGCGCGCACGACTTCAGTAGGTCAATGCACACCTCCACTGGACACAGAGACAATGGAAACAAGTCCTTTTCACAGATGATTCCCGTTTTTGCTTAAACTACGCCGAAGTAATAGCCCGCGCGTGGCGCCGAACGAACAAGGACTATAGCGGTGCTTGGGTTCAAGAAAGAGACCGATGGGACAGTCACAGTGTGATAGCATGGGCAGGCGTTTCGTTCGCTCATCGCGCTGAAATCTGTTTTGTCAACGCCATTCCTGAAGCTGAACAGTATCGAAAACAAATTTTAGAGCCATCCGAGGTCCCTTTGTGGGTCATAATGCTCTCATTCTACAGCAGGACAACGCACGTCCTCATTCCACCAGAGCTTTGCAGCAGTATCTTCAAGCGCAAAACGTCTAGGTCTTACCCTAACTCGCTTTTTCGCTGTATCTTTCGAACATGCATGGAGCATGCTTGGAAAAGCCGTGCAAAGCGCAACACCTCACCTGAGACATTGCCAGAGCTTAGACAAGCGCTTGTGGAGGAGTGGAATCGCTTTCCACTTCACAAAATACAGAGTTTAATGAGATCCTTGAGACGCAGATTAATTGCAGTCAGAGACGCTCGCGGAGGACATACTCGATATTAAGAGCGTATGTTTAATTAAGCGTGATACTGTCGCTTTTGACGCAAAGTCGACTTTGTTTTAAAAAAAAAACAGAAAGCTTAACATTTTAGCTGCTAAAATATGTAATTACGTTGAGGCTTTATTACTTTCTCAAATTATACATTTCTCAGGTTTCAAAGTTGTGTTTTTACTTTTGTTGTTGAATATATATATATATATATATAGCTTTCGGCTTTTTTTTTTCAAGACAGGGCATTTTAACGGTTGTTGACTGATTTATGACGCAAGTCGGTGTGATCTAAGGTCAAAAACATATGGTTACGACAAGTTAACTCCCTTTACGAGAAGACAACTATGCCATGTATATTGAAAGATGGGCGTGACACTCTTAACACGCATGCTTGAGTTCTCTCGACACTCCTAAATGCTGTAAGGTTAAACAATATAAATTGCTTCTGTTCACTTTGTACAATGACAACACGGGAACTAAAGCAGAATTCTATAAATTAAGAATGCATTTTGATTTGTTTTCGTTGTGAAAGTCGCGTGTTTGCTTTTCAAGCAAGTTATGCTATTTGTTGATTCAGAGTAAGAAGCACTGCTGGTGTTCGGAACAAATAACCCCTCCCCCTCTCCTCCCCATGCAAACAACCCCTCCCCCTCTCCTCCCAATGCTAACAAACCTCACCTGATTGTAACCATGAGTTCTTTATGTGTTGTTTTCTAGGAATAAGCCAAGTAATTCTTGCATGGCAATTAAGTCATCTTAATGATTTTTTTTGAGCGAATTGCGCATTTTACACAAAGGGGGCTGCTTGTAAGTGAGCAGTAAGTTACACCTTCAAAGAGGAGTTTATTTGCACGGGGTTGGCATGCACGGGGTATGTATGTGCGGGGTTTGTATGTGCCGGGGTTTGTATGTGCGGAGTTTGCATGCACGGGGTTTGTATGCATGGGGCTGGCATGCACGAGGTTTGTATACACGAGGTTTGTTTGTACGGGGGTTTGTGTGCACGGGTATGTGCAGGGACTTCTTTGTTTTGAGGTTTGTTTACCCAGAGCACTGGATCCGTGTATGAGAAAATTATAAATTGAAATTTTTATATAATCATTATCTTCATCCTCTGCATGATACTCATAATCATCAGAAGCATGGGAAAATCTCCATGTTATGTTTTTGGGACGGGGTCGGGGGGGGGGGCGGGTGGGGAGAGATGGGACGGGAGGGTAGCTCGGGTATGTCCGAAAATATTTCTGCAGTTAACATAGATTAAAAAAATAACTTGCATAAAACAGATTTGCACCCAAGAAATTTGTTAAAGCCTTACTATCTGGAATTTTTTTGAGACTGAGGAAGTTCAAATTCACCACTGACTGTTATTATTTATTATTATTCTTATTTTGCAATGGGTGTGACTTAAATTTACACGACAGCAAATTTTTTACCCATAACTAGGAACTGCATGGGCGACCCTTCACAAAATCACAATTCTTTAGCGTGTCAACGACATGATTGTAAGTGGTGATCTAAATATTTCTTGTTTTTCTGTCTGTCTCTTCAGGGTGATCAATATCACTGCGTGAAATTTGAAACCCCAATGTATCTGCAATGTTTGCCAACTGCCTACAGACTTTTATTTGCTAGCTAGGGTTTTGTGAATGAGTCCTGTATCCCATTTTTTTCTAAATTATTCAAATGAATTTTGCTTTCAAATGCACTTTAGTGTGGTACTGTCTTCTTTGTGTATCAAAAGGTGACGTGATCAAAAGCGGAGCAGATATTTATTTAATGAAACCAGGTCTATATGATCAACCCGACAATGCACATTTGCTGGTACTTTGACGTCGCTTTCTTTATTTGCCTTGCAAAGCATTGAATATTTTTTTAATGAATCACGTATATATTGAAGTACATTGAATTTTAAGTTCGAGGTCAACACCCCCCAGTTATAAAAAGGGCATGTACTTTTGTATGACAGTACCTACAACCCGCTACATGAAACCTAAAACACACTGGGCTTTCTTTCAATCGGTGAATGGATACTGAAGTTGATTTTTTGTGTCTTCTTCGTCTCCCATTCAATAATTGAGGATATGTATATTCTTTTATTTAAAAAAAGTCCGACTGCGGATAATTGCGATATTTTAATTGAAAAGCCGGACCACACCTTGTTTTACAAACATGGATGCAGCCTATGTGGTTTCCGTGCCAACTTCAAATGTTTGACACATGTATAATTACTGGTAGAAACCTTGATTTTCAACAAAACTGACCTCGATTAAAAAAAGTACAGGAGAAAATGTTTTTATGGGCCGGTATTAGTCCTAAAATCATTTATGTGATATTTAATTAGTGCATGGAACATTGCTGTCAAGGTATATCTTGAAATTTTAAGAACTAAACAAAACGGAGAAACAAATGATAATCACAGCGAAACTTGCAACTGTAAATTGTTGTTCTTCCTGTGGAAGTGGCACATTTCATTTAAATCTTGGTATTATTATTATTTTTTTTATGTTTTTTTTTAAATATTCTTACATTCACGCATTTGACTAATTTTTAATATTCAGCTTAAATGTTTACCACTCACTGATGGTGATGTAGTGCCGCTTAATAACTTAATAACTCTGATTTCTGTCCTGTTGCTTCACGCAGAGTGTGGATTTCGCTGTCTATTTCAGGGAAAACGGTGCCACTATAAGCCGCCAACGCGAGTAAACAAGCGTCACGTGATGATGCCACCATGAGGGTAGCGTGCGGTCTTTTCATATGGTTCTGTCTGCAAAGTGGATCAGGCATTGCCCAGGACTCCTCGGAGGAATCGACAGAGGGCAGCACACCCCAACCAGTTTCCGGTCAAGGATGCAGGACGAAGTCAGAGGAAAAACACTACAGTAAGCCGCTGCGAGGGTTGTAAAAGTGGGGAGGGGGGGGGGGAGAAGGAATGGTTACAGCAGATCCAAATTGGTGAAATGAAAAAGAACAAAAGTTTCTTTTGTCAAGTATCTAAAATAAGGAATATTTAAGAGCTATCCAATGGAGTCGGAATGTAACATTTTGTGGGTCAAAAATTGTGATCAACTATGACCCGGGTTATGTCCGCTTTCTCCTACCACGTGGACACGTATCACTTTCCATGTCATGAAGGCTGGGGAGTGGGATTCATGACAGAGCTCTTTTTCTTCCAACCGAGGGGGGGGGGGGGGGGGGTAGGGGGTGTAGCAATGGTGTGGCGGCCTAGTCTCAGTTGAAACGAAATGTATTTTCTCACATAATCTAAATCCCATCATATTCACCCAGTAATCTGCATTTAAAGTCTTGAGTATCATACATGACGTAAGCACGTAATGAGCGATGGGCTGGGGTGGACGGGGAGGGGGCCGTGTGTTTGTTTTAGTCTTTGGATAACAAAGTTCATGAACTGTTCACCCGGGGTTGGGGGGGGGGGGAGCTAAAAAGTCAGAAATTTGTTTGAATGTGCTTTGCGAAGGTACAATATTATTATGGAATTGCCATTATTGCTCACGACTGACTCAAAGGTGAATTTATGTCACGTTATCGTCAGTTACTTGTGTGATTTGTTTTCTAGGTTATTTGAATGACGTACTCAAATCGAACAGAACAAACTGCACGCTGCGTAAAGAATGCGGCGAGACAATGAGAGAAAGTTGTGACATTCTGTCTGACGGTGTCACCAGCACATTGGTGTCCACGTCCTGGAACGACAAGTGTGGCGGTGCCTGTGGTATGGAATATCTCAAATGTACAAGTGTGCAACGTTGAGTTATTGTTAGCCGTTGTTAAGGTATCGCTGAAGAAGTCTTCAAGTGCTTGAAAGTACAAAGGAGGTCGAAAAATAACAACAGGTTTCGAATTTCGTTGACTTTTTGTGTGTAAAGACTCAGTTTTAAGTCCGGACTCGTTGTATCCAGTCAGAGTTATACTTGTGTGTAGTACCAATTTATTTTCATTAAAATGAAGTTTTTGTCTGAGTTATGTGGGAAGTACATCCTGTTATGTTATTACTCTTTTCTTTATAATTTTCTCAATACCGTAAACCCATTTTGAATATTAGAATTTGTTGACAGTTCGGGACCAGGCAAAAATCATCATAACATTGGATTCTGTACGAAGAATCTCAACTGTACGCATCAGCGCTAAAAGAGGTACAAAGAAATTGGATGAAATTTGGATAAACGATCGCGAGGTTAGTTTTTAGAATAGATAGTCAGTTTAATTTCGCTAAAACTAGTATCGAGATTGATATCTTTCTTACCACTAGTAACCTTTATCATTCCAGAACATGGATCACAGATACGGAACCTAAATTGTTAATGGCTAAATTGACCAATTAACAGTAGTAACGTGAATATATAAGGAAGTCGATCTCTTCCTACTGACGAAAAGCCATAGGTAGGAGTGTGGCTGGAGGGGTGTAGGACAAAATACCACCGGACATAATACCACCGGGCAAAATGCCACCGGACATAATACCACCAAGGAAATGAAAACTAGGACAAAATTCCACCACAATCTTTTATTGCTTTCTGTGATCACCTGAGCTATTTATAACTGAATGTAACTAAAACAAACGTAAAAGTACATTCACTGAGGACATTCTACTTTACTGAAACTGTTCTTTTTTGTAGATCCTAGTTAGTTTATTGTCGTGGTTTATTGCTGTTGATATTGGTTTAAATTGGTAAACGGTCATCTGACCCCCCCTTTTTTTGCAACCCGGTCGACTGACACCCCCCCCTCCCTTGCAATTTGACGGGGTCGTCATCTGCCCTCCTCCTTTTTTCAGTGGAAAAAACTTTAAAAAATTAGGCAATTGTGATGTCCCCGTCTACTTCGTCTCTGAAACAATTGATCTTCATTGATCTATTCACCAATATTGATCTTAGGAGATACTGATCCTTAAACTAATTGCAATTCTAATTGCAATTAGTTTCCTATTGGTGAATTGCAATTTGCCGAGGTGCAATGCATTGTGTCTTTGTAAGCCACAATGTCCGGTGGTATTATGTCGGGTGGTATTATGTCCGGTGGTATTTTGTCCGGTTCCCGGCTGGAGACCACACCCAGGTCAAAATGGTGGTTTGTTCTACTCCCCCCTCCCCTCATTCTACATTGGTCTCCAAGCTGCGTGGAAAAAGTTATCTTTAAAAACTGCGTGTTTATCTTTGTCACCTAGAAAACATGTCTATTAATAAAAGTGGAGCTAAGCTCTACGCATTGAGGCATTCCTTCCTTGTGCCTTTGTGTTTAATATGTCAAACGCTGTTGTTATACAAGTGCCATAAAATGCACTTAGTATAAGTTTCATACTGCAGTATTCCTTTAAAAAACACTATGGACAGTTTTTCAACAACTAGAAAATACATCAAGCCTACTGCGCCGGATACTTGAAGGCGTGTCTGGTTGCAGAGCCATGTGGCTCGTACGGTTAAGTGCGCTGGTGTCATGGTAATAATGACATGCAGTTGTGGGAAATTTGGTTGAATTTTAAACCCGAGATTTTAGGTGGCACTTGGTATGTTCAGTGATGTTGTCAATTATGTTGTTACAAATGACTAGCACAAATATCCCATGTGACACATGTAGTGTGTTCGGCCAAATTATCTGGATACTTCATGAAGGCACTCGTCATGTAAGCAATTAAAAGCTCAATAACTCACAATAACGTTATATAAATTTCACTGAAAATGTCCTACGTATTTTTTTAAATATTAAATGGTGTCATTCACTTTATTAATAATAATAGCTAAATATGAAAATTTTATTTTTTGTTTAGATAAAACTTGCACAAGAATCACCATTCTTCGAGTATATCACAGTAGGAGAAATAAGCCCTCCGATAAAAAGTGACACTTTAAGAGTTGAATTCAAAGTTTCAATGGGCTCGGAATGTGAAGCACTGTTTCTATCCGAATTAGAAGTTTATGCCTTGCCAGGTAAACAGAAAAGTGCGATCAAAGAAGTGATTTACTTCTGGAATTTATCTGTTGTTGCTGCCAGTAGCTTAACATGAGTTATGTAAAATAAACTTCACAGTTTTTTTGTAATTTAATTGGTGACATTAATGAAAAACATTCGCTTAAATTAAATATCAATGCAATGTAATCCGAAATTACTTTAGAAAACGAAGCTAAAATCTACAATTTTTGCGGAAAGTAGTATTCTATAATCTCCCTTGAGCCCGTCCCCCATACCCCCCCCCCCCCCAACTAAAGAAAGAACGAGACCTTTCCCACAGCTGCAACATAACTTAACAGTATCCTGAATCGGCGTATGAACTGCCCGAGTTTCAGAAAGTTGATATCCGGATGGCAAATCATTTCGGAGCTTTTTCCCTGCTTGCTGCATCTTGTCCAAATTGTTTGAAATATGCATCAATATGTGCACTCAACCCATGCTTGTGGTTTTACAAATTTATTTTTACTTAAAAAATACTTAAACATAGTTTGCAAAATATTCAGATTGCATTTGCATGTTTGGCATGTTTCGCCAACTTATATTTGGTCAAAATATTCAATTTAACCATATATCAGTCAAATTATATCAATGAAATTATATCATGAAATGAAATAATGGTCATGGCGTCGATTGTTGTTAAAAAGTATTTTTTAAACTATGTTTTTCTTTTTAGATAAAAAATACTGTTTGGTTATTTTAAGTGCAAAACAAAAAAAAAAAAAAAAAAAAAGAAGAATTGCTCATATAAAAATAATAAATTATTTTATTGCAGATGGAACAGAAAATATATTCAACACATCGCAGTCAGATTTAACACTGTATAGTACCCTGTCATGTCAGAGCCGTGTGAGGTCTGACATTGGGAACACCTGTATCGCTTTCGCGCCCAGCGAGTCGTGCAGATGCCTGTTTGACCAAGACACAGACAGTGGTGTTTTGAGTAGCATATCCTGGACCTTCATCAACGCCACTGTGGCGTTCAGGCTGCAGGAGGATTTGACTTTGTTGTACAGTAGGCTATATATATTCCCACTACAATGCGAACACTTTGAGATTCACTTTAAATGCGGGGGAGAACGAAGTGAAGACCCTTGTGTAACAGCTACACCCGTGGTAAGCCATTCAATGCTATGGTGTTTTGTATTCATAATAGAATATATTCTGTATATATATATATTATATATATATATATATATATATATATATATATATATATATATATATATATATATATATATTTCTATACCACTATATTTATAGCAGAATCTATGAGTAGATTTTTTTGCTCTGATACAATTTACAAAAACGTCCCGAAAATGGCAGCAGCAACAAACGCCCCGAAAACAACACAAATATCTACATAAAATTCTAACCCTTCTTGCTGTTATTATTATTATTATTATTATTGTTGTTGTTATTATTATTATTATTATTATTATTATTATTATTATTATTATTATTATTATTATTATTATTATTATTATTATTATTATGTTCATGTTCGAGCTTTAAATACTAAAACAACTATAATAGAAGAATTATAAATATTGCAGATTTCCAAGAGTAGATCAGATCTCAATTCAACAAAGCCAGCATTTTGGTGGGTTATACCACTCAATCAGCTCTCAGGCACCACATCACTCTGCATCGAATTTCGATGCACACCGTCAAATGCCCATATCCGAGTAATTGAAGTGGAAATCTTCGCTAGAACTGGTAATCTTTTGCTCGAATTTTTTGTACATGTAATTTCGATATTAACTACGATTATTGGAGTGTCGTACACGTATTTGGATAGCAAAAGCAACCAATTACCCAGTACGGCTGCTAACCGGGTCGAAGGCTACTTGGTTTCCGTATGTCGGTAACATTCTAAATTATCACAAAAAGCAACAAATGGTTGTGAACTTCGACGCCCCGCTACGTCAGTCGATGGTGCAGGTCATAACACTGTTCCCCGACAAACGCCCAAGGCGTGTTATATATATATATATATATATATATATATATATATATATGCTGCAGTAAATCTGTGTAATCAGCAAATTCACGTAATTACTAAAAGCTTTAGGAATTACGTGAAATTACTGTCTGTCTGTCCGTCTGTCACGCTTCAGTCTCACGCGCCTACAGGCCACATTAATAGACTCATGCGCCCATAGGCTAAATTGATGGATGGATTCGTTTCAAATTCTGCACACAAATTTCCCGGACCCTTCCGCAGTGCAGTGACCAAGAATTTTCGGGATAAAAAAATTGACAAAATGGCGGAGTTTTTGAAAATCGGCGTATATACGGAATTCTCGCGCGCCTACAGGTCACCTTTATAGATGGACTCGTTTCAAATTTTGTACACGGCTTCTCTAGTGACTAAAAATTTTGCTTATTGGCAAAAAATTGACAAAATGGCGTTCCTTTGAAAATCGAGACTGGACTCAGCGTATATACGGCACTCTTGCGCGCCTACAGGCCGCATTGATAGAGGGATTCCTTTCACATTTTGTACCCAGGTTCTCTGGACCTTTCGCAGTGCAGTGACCAAGAAGTTTCCGGATCCGAATAAAATTTACAAAATGGCGGACTTTTCAAAATCGGCGCTTGACTTAGCGTATATACGACAGTCTCACGCGCCTGCAGGTCACATTAATAGACAGATTCGTTTCAAATTTTGTACACGACTTCTCTGGACCCTTCCGCAGTGCAGTAACTAAGAATTTTGCGGATCGATAAAAAAATTGACAAAATGGCGGACTTTTAAAAATCGCCACTGGACTTAGCGTATCTACGGCAGTCTAACGCGCCTGCTGGTTATTGGATTGATTCGATTAAATGTTAGAAACTATTGTTGTATTGAAACAGCCCATCCGTAGGATGGGCCCATCCAATAACAGCGAGGTATTGATTTACCCCATCTTCGTTGTTTTGCGCTTCTATTGTTTCAGCCCATATTTGGCTATAGGAATAGCACATATTTTGTTCTCCCCTTAAAAATGGGAACAAACTGCCTTGTGTTGTGAACAAGATGGGCTGTTTTAATGGTTGATGGGTGTAGAATGGGCCCATCCTATAGCTGTAAGCCACAGAAATTGCATATATATAATCAGTATGTGCCAAATCTACATACAGATGCAAAGGAATACCACATCCATAGAAACAACACATCTGATCAAAAATATGGGCCAAATCTACAGACAGTTGCATAGAATTACCCCATCCATGGAAATAGCACATGCAGGGCCGGCAGAATTGTACCTAATATTTGAGGCGGGGTCACCGTCTGCTCGGGACCTCAGTAACACCAGTGGTAATGAGGTTCCGATCGAAGTGGCACCAAAACTATTTTTTACTTCAAAATGCTAGATTAGGCGGTTTTAAGCTGAAAGAAACGCTCAAAACCAAAACTGCTGCTCATATTGCTGCTTTGATCAAGCCTCTTGAAGGCTTTAATTACAAAGCCGATGGGAAAGCCAAAAAAAACGCAATTTGCCTTTACTGCGTAGGAGGGGTGGGAGGGGGGGTAGGGCTATATATATATATATATATATATATATATATATATATATATATATATATATATATATATATATATATATATATATATATATATATGCCAAAAAGAAAAATTTTGCATTTTTTTTCTTGAACAATCCGTATATTTTATGGAAACAACTAAGATGTTGAGATAAACATATATTGGGTGGTGGGAGGGGGTCGGTGGGAATACAAGAAGATAAAAGATCCCATGCCACCCCTGACGGCGTCGCCTAATGGGGTGGTAGGGAGTGGGGCGGAAGAAGCAGTGATTTTAAGGCTCAATTAAAGATGGGGGGCAGGGCGGGGGCGGGGAGTTCGCATGAAAAATTTGTCGGGTCCTCAGTGCCACTTCAGGACCTCAGTACCACCAGTTAGGTCCCGAGCAGACGACAACACTTACTGAAAAATATTGTCATTGTTTCGTCAATTAACAATTTAAAAAAAAAAAATAGCACCCAACTTTACTGAGGCTACAGACGAAGTCCCCATCTGTTGTGTTTTCCTTCACTGAGTCGTGTTTCATGGGGGGAAACTGTGTGTGCTGTTTCAATAGCCTCTGTATTGATTTAGCCCAGCCATTGGATGGGCCCATACAATGATGTGGTGTTTCAATGCTGGGGTGTTTCAATGCTACAACTACGCCTGCCTATCTTCCACTTTTAAATTTTGCGTAGTTAACACGCAACAGCCTTAAACCATATCGCCCACGGGGGATAGACGTACTCCTGGAGACGTAGTCAAGCTCAAAATGCTGCTCTTCCTGCATTTCTGGTCCGATTGTCTTGAAATTTGGCCAAAACCTGACCAAATAAACAGACGGCTTTAAGAGAAACACAAACAGTGCTGTTCCTCCCTCAGATCCAGTCCGATTACTTTTGAAATCATTTTCTGAGAAAGTGTTTAACTGGACTACTGTCCAATAAATAGGCCGTCTATTTATTGGACTACTGGGTGTTCCTGTGGCAGGCTATCTAGTTATTGGACCACTGGGTGTTCCTGCGGCGGGCTATCTAGTTATTGAACCACTGGGTGTTCCTGCGGTAGGCTATCTAGTTATTGGACCACTGGGTGTTCCTGCGGCGGGCTATCTAGTTATTGAACCACTTGGTGTTCCTGCGGTAGGCTATCTAGTTATTGGACTAATAGGTGCTCCCCCGGTAGGCCATCTAGTTTTTGGACTACTGGCTGTTCCCGCGGTAGGCCATCTGTTTACTGGACTAATGTGTGTTCTTGCCACAGGCTATCTGGCTATTCGTTCCACATAGTTTCCTTGCGGATCATGTACTCAGCGTTTGTTTCGCCACATGCATTTCATCGCTAAATTCATTGCTTTAAAGTTGCTTAAACTATTCGGTATTTTTTATCCGTTAATTTCAAAGCTTCATTTTGTCGAATTGAAGTCTTTCCCTCCAATACCCCTTTTTGTTGCTATTTTGCCGGTGTTTTTTAACTGGGACTCATTACTTCAAAATTACATTTCACAACATTTTATTTATAGTTATAGTTATATTTACTGTATATGTATATTTCAACAGCGGGTTTTTCTAATTAGGATTCATTAAGTTAAAATTTTTGATATTTTAGGCTGTATGTATTTTCAACATTGCTAAAGTTAAAAGAATAAAACCCGTCAAAAACAACGTTCAAAGTAAGGAAATCAGTTTCTACATCCCGCCAAGACGGAGTCTTTCTATTTTTGCTCAACGCATGGTAGATAACTATAGCAATGTTGCACCTGAGCTCTTCTAGCAAATCTACATTTTGTCAAAATTGGTAGGTCTCTCCTATCACCTTTGTTATGTCTTCGTTTTAACGGCTGGGCACAATGTCCAAGGACAATCTTGTTCCCTTGTTAAATTATTGAGAACGCGAATAGACGGCTGGGTAAGCTCGGCAAAAGTTGCTTGTTGCAGATAGAAACCGGTATACCTTCATGAGTGTACCCGCTCTCTTCTCACAAACGCTTTGGGCAAATTTCTCATGCTAGATTTAGATCTGTCACCCGCAAGATACATAATGGAAAACCACATCTGTACACAGATTGACAAATTGATCCTATAAACCAGAGCCTCATTTCGCTAGCGAAATGTTAAACACTTGACAAAAATTAAAACGCAAAAATACTTCCTTCAATGGGTTATTTCTTTAATAATATATTGCAAATAACACAGCTTGAATACGTCTTATAAGCCGAGTAGTTTGGTTTTTGTTGACTTAAGGTTTTATTGGCTGATCAGGCATACGCCGTGTTCTCTATTTACGCAGTGAGAGCTCGCACTAAGCTAGGCAACTGTGTGCTCCGTGCTGTGGGATAAATGCTCCACATTTACTTGCAAAAAATACACTCTTTTCACATGGCGTTCAAACAAGAAAACGAAATTGAAGGAGAAAATAAAAAGTGTCATGCACATTTATAACAAGTTCTACGTAAGTCCCAAGTTTCGTGGCCCTAGGGCCCGTAATGTCAGCTGAGTAGATGACACAAAAAATCCGTTCACTGTCAAGAAAAAAAGATACCAACGGCTGCTCGCAAAAATTCAGAAACACCTTGCAAGCCAAAGGCTTATCAAGTGTTAATAAAGTGTCATTAATGTAATTGGCATTATAAATTAATAAATTTTATTCTGTATTTTGTAGGTGCAGCCGAAACAACTACCCAGCCGTCAACTACCACTGCCCCCGCATCGGATGATACAACCTTTATTGAAGGTGTTACCTGTTTCTGTTTGATCAATTTTAAACCTTGCAGTTGTTATTTCTATTATAATTATTATCATTATATGCCAGTAAGAAGTAATTCACCAGAAATTAATTTTCAAGTACTGAAATTAGAAATTTTTTAATGCCCAAGAGAGGTAAAAAAAAGAGAAATTATGAGATAAATTTGACAAAAAGTACGCATTCGGGAATGTCGCGTGAATGTACTAGTATCAAAGAGATTGGCTGTTTTGTGGTTGTTTTTCGACTTAAGCAAACCTAACAGCCTTTTGAGCTACATTAAAAAAGAGCTATTATTTAAACCCCATATTTAACCGTTTCCAGGGCGTTTCGAGAATAGCCCTTCCCCTCCAAATCCCATATTTGGCCTCATTCCAGGACGTTTCGAGAATAGCCCTTCCCCCTGTGTCTTTCCTCTACGATTGCTTTTTTTTCGTAGTAACTCCATAATCAGACTGTCCTCCTTGAAGCAAATCTTACCCCTTGTGACTCGAATGCTTCCTTTGTAGACATAAACTACCAGGCATCTCGATATTAAGTGCTCATAACTGTTAAAGAACGAGGTGGGGGAGGGAGTGGGTGTGTTGGGGTGGGGAAAAGGTAGGCCGCAATCGATCTGCTGGTAGACATTTCTTTATATTTATATGTCTCGCTTAAGGGAGACATATATAGCTTTTTATGTGTACGCCCGTCCGTCCGTCTGTCCACAGTGAGTTCTTCTAAAATTAATGAATCGATTTTTCTCAAAACGTATACATATTGGGGTACATGTCTATATGATGCCCGTGTTGTTTTTTTTTTTTCGTTCCTTCAAAAATTCTATTTTTGGCAAATTTTTGAACATAGGAGGGTTTTCGTGCATTTTTTCACTTTGGGGGGCTAAATTTCCAAAACAGTTTGTTGGATAAGGCTCAAACGTCACAAGAAGAACACACATATAGCGCAAATGTATACTGCAAAGTTTTTCTTCATTTCCTTTTAAAATGTATTTTTGGTGATTTTTTTTACATTTCTGATATTTCAGTTTTTTTGCCATACTGTTGCGATATCTCCGAAGCAGTTTAGGCTGAAACGTGGCAAGAAGAACCCCCATGCAATGCAAAATATTACTGCGAAGTTTTTCTTCATTTTCTGTAAAAATGTATTTTTGGCGATTTTTAAATTTTTTGGGCTCGTTAATGCAAGAAAGTTTATGTAGTTTTAAGCAAGAAAGTTTTTCCACGTGACTGATTGGGGGGGGGGGGGAGACATATCCGTTTTTGTTTTTACAAGTCTAGTTATTCGTAACAGTTAAAATACTTAAAATATATAAATACAAACTGTTATTTTCAGAAAGTACTGCCAAGGAAGTGACAACCTCTACGGCGGAAGGCAAGTTTTTATCATTGCACTTTATAAGATCTGTATTTGAGCATGGTTTTTTTTTATTTAATAGGGCAGGAGAGTATTGCAAATTATTTTGTTAAAGGCCTGAATAAAGATCACGTTAAGACGTTATTGTGAGAAAAATAGCAGTCCATTTTGTTTCTTGGCAACATCTAAATAGTTTCTTATCAGTTGCACCTTCACTGTGTTGTCCGTTGATGTCATTTCGAGTTGATGTAAACAAAGTGAAGAATAACCCTCATTTAAAACTAGAGCTTGTTTGACTCACACTGCGGGTTGAAGCGTGGAAGAAAGTGAGACTACTACGTTCTAAAACTTTTCAACATAGATTGTAGTGAAAAAAAAGATTTTTGAAAGACACCATGCTCTTATTTTTTTACGAACACTTGTGAGTCTACGTATTTATATTGAATGACTGACGTGCAATCTTGAGGCTTTTTGATGTTTATTATGGGTTTTGAGTTTTTATTCCCTGCTTAAGTAATAGGTGTGTGTTATTAAAATGGCTTTCAGGGCCTAGTGTTACTGTAGCACCTAGCACAAAGTCAGCAATCAATGGCCGTAAGTTTAATGTTCACTGCATGTAAAAGCTTCATTTTCTTTTCAATATTGATTCTTTTGTCCTTGGTCTTAGCGAATAAAAATATCTTGAGTTAAGCAGATACATTGCTGATAATTTCTCGTGTGTACTGGAACTTTCGAAGAAGCAACCTTTTGGAAGGTCTTTGTGAGCAATGGCAGCTTCACACCACGACGCCGTCTCGTTTCACCTGTGTTTTTTATGTGTTCTTATTTTCTGACGGAGCAGTAAACACTTGATTCAAAATCACATCGTGTGAGTGGGCCAAGACACTAAATTAATTTCAAGAACTGTTTTCTTATTCAAAAATAATTTTCTACAGGTTTACAAAATTTTCAATTTTATTTAAATTTTTTATGTTATTTCAAATTTTCGAAATTTCCAAAATAAATTGCTTTAAATGATCCGAAAGAAAAATCCTACTCATACAGGAAGTACGGTAAGGTGGGTAAATATAACGGAATACACGCCGCAAACAGCAACGGAGGGAGAAAATCTCACGCGTTTTGGTGTCTCGCCAACAAGTGGTATGGTCACCAGCACACTGCACATGACGACAAAAACACTGCTACCAACCGATCGATTTGGTAGGAGTGTGTAAAAGGACTGTATATAAGTCTTTTGCAAACGAGACGGCAATAATACATGATATAGAAATGGCCTATAATTTAATAAACAAATATTGTATGGGTATAGGTATCAAGAACTGTAATTACAGTGTTATCTAGGTTTGCTGTTTTATTACTTTTTATATATATTTACGCATGCCATCAACTGAAATTTATGTTGATTAAAATCATTTGTGTTTTATTGCTATATTTTTTTTTTGTTTCATCATCTTCTGTTTGTAGCTCCGAGTGTCACATGTACTGTAATCTTTTTTGTTTTGTTTTTCTACAAATAGAATATTCCTTCAGTCAGATTCACTGATAGTAATGTAAACTTGTCAGATCTAATTCATCTTTAGTGAATTTATTCATTTTGACTTTCTAAAAAACACATGCCCTAAATAGCTTGAAAGTGAGTCTGCCTGTTCGTCCGTCTATCCCGTTTTCGGCACCATGTTTTACGCATGCAAGTTCTTCGAGACTATGTATCAGCTACTGATATTAATTTCTTACACGGATGCTTGACGTTGTATTATTTTTCAAATCAACCAAAAAGTGGCTCACAAATACTTGACAAATTTGGCTCAAAATGTGAAATATTTCTTCCTGGACTAACAATTTTTGGCATTAAAGTTTTCCAAAACTGTATGAGCTATGGTTTTGTTTCTTGCAAAATAAAAACAGATTTGCAACGTCGCAATAAAGGAAAAATGTTTGAAAATTACTAATGCACTGAACTCATTTCACAAACAATAACTTGTTTCAGAGCATTGTCAATTTGTTGTGTGATTTTTTTTTTTGCTGCAACCCACGGCGGACATTCCGGTCTCTGACCAGTCTAGCTTATGTACATTATTTCAGATATTTAAACAGCTTGTCACAGGCCACATATACAACATAGCCAGGGTATCATATTATGAAATTATGTTATAATATTCAATTATAATATTACAGGGAAAACATTTCCTTTATTTGACGGTTGCGTTTTCGTTCTGTTTCAAACGGTTTGCTTTCATTTTGCGAAAAGTATACCAGAATAGAATTAATAAGCTTTACTGATTGCTTGAGCTCTCGAAGCTGCTATTTCTTAAAGGTAGCGGCTCATGCAATATTTTAGAAGTGTTTATCTGATAAATTAATTAAGAAAACGTGTAACCAATAAACGGTGGGATTCTTCCTGCTTGCAAACAATGAAGAGAAACCTATAATTAAATAGAAACTCCTCAGCATTATAATTGAGAAGTATTGTTCACTTTAACTACTTATCCCACTCTTGATATGTTCACCAGTTCGCTAGCCTCGTTTTGGCTTGCACTAGCCTCGTTTTGGTCCTCACCAGCCTGTTTGTTTGGCAGTGAAATATGGTTAATAGCATTGTTGTTGCAGGCGTTTTACACAAGACTCTAAACGGAAAACCCCTTATATTTTTATACATTTTGTTAGAAGAAGAAATGTGTGAGAATGGTTGCTTTTGCACAGTAATACTGAAACAACTACCCCTGTTTTCTTGTTAACAGAAACTACAGCGGTTCCCGGACTAAGTGTAGACTGCAGTATGACGTTATTACAGGATTTTGATGAAGGCTATGGTGAAGTTGGATCCCCAAAATACACCGGCCTGTTGGGAAACATTCAACCCTTGATAGACTCCAGTTTTACAGAAGTTTACGGCGTTGCTTTTTTGTCCACTTATGGTTGGATTTTCAGGTCAGATATCATTACACTTTTGTCATGAATTTTCATAGCGTAATTTTAAAATTAAAACTACTGCGTGTTCTTGATCTTTATAAAAGTTCAATATTTTAAGTATTACATGCTGAATTTGCCAGAGCACTTCTGTTGAAATACAGTTTAAACAGAGCCTTTGCACTTTTTTTCTGTGTGGCCTAGGAAAAAATATTTTATAATAACCTTTTTAATTCATCCAAGGTTATAATCTATGACACTGCACTTTAGTTGAATTTGATTTACTACTCTGGAGTGCTGGTAATTCTGCAATGTTGGAGAGAGAAGCCGGGGTTAAATCCTTGTATGGAAAAGAGAATCTAACTAGCCGGTATTCACGTATTTGCTCATTATTAAAGCCTGGATTGTCGGGCATACCAGCAATATCCACATATCCAGTGTATATTATGAGGGGGGGGGGGGGGAATGATGGGGGTGGGGTGTAGGGGGAGGCAGATCAACATATAGTCGTGAGCAATCATACAACGTCATTGTGATTCACAGTGAGGGCAGCGTACAGACGCAATACACAGCAGACTTAAAACAAGGCAGCACTTTAAATTCCGACCAACAAGAGATCTTAAGAAACACAATCGTGGATACGCTGAAAGCAAACAACATCACGGTTGATCCTAATTCCCTGGACTTTACACGTATGTTTTCGTGCTCCATTCATAACATGGGAGGGGAAAATTCACGAAAAAAGTTAATTGGCTGTTTCTTTTTTTATCTGCAATGCCTTCATGCTAATAATGTCTTTATTAAGATAAGATATCACAGCAAACGGTCATCAGGTGTAAACTTTTCCTCTTTAATGTGTCTGTGAAAATTTTGATACAAATAAATGGACATGCATAACGTTAATATACTAAAAACGTTGTTTTGCTGGGCGATAATGTGATTTGAGGCCGACGTTTTTTTTTCTGAGACCCGCCTTTTTACCATTTGAAGCCTGCATCCTTGACCTTGAGGCCTTACTTTTTGAGGGCCTCAAGCGCCACGCCTCGGGCGTCAAATGGTTGATACGACCTCCACGTTTGATACGACCTCCACCTTTGACATGACCTCCACGTTTGATACGACCTCCACGTTTGATACGACCTCAAAGTTTGATATGACCTCCACGTTTTTTACGACCTTCTTTGTTTGATTGGCCTATTTTGTGGTAAATTTGATTTTCACGCAATCGACGAAACATTTATTGAACCTTTATGTTGCTGAAATATCACACAGCAAGTTCGCTGCTTTACTTGTTTAACAGCACAATGTTTACATGTTTTTTTTGGGATAAAATTCCCGATACCTATTGCCTCACGTGAAATGATTGTGGCGGCGTTTTTTTTTCACATTTTATTTGATTTTATTTTGTATTTAAGCCCCAAGTTCTTTATTTGAAGCCTGGCTTTTCCATGCGAAATGTAACAAGGCAATAAAATTACGTATACAAATATTTATATACCAGTGTTTCATATATTGATAACAATTTTTATACTTTTATTTATCTACTGGTTTCGTTTTTAGCGAGAACTACAACCACAGAACCCCCAGCAAAAGCAGGTATTTATATTTCATACCACCAACTGTATTGTTTTGGAATAAAGAAGCATTTGCAGAAATAATAGTAGTGTTGTTGCTTCGAGGTCGGGTCTTAGTACTATTTTGAGATTTCCCCCTTAAAAGTTCTGATTTGGGTCGTGGTTATCAACAGTGGTTTAGCTATAGCCTCGGGAAGAAACTACTTGCACGGCAGAGACTATGCCCGCATGGTAAAGAGTGTGTATTTATGGCGTGAATAATTGTTACACAGATACAGAACAATTGCTACTGGCGGGAGTAATGGGCGCTGTCGTCACTCTGCTGGTCATAGCTCTGGCTATAGCAGCCGTTGCTGTGCGCCTCTGCATAAACAGACGACGGAGGGAGCAGTCTGGACAGGGCTCTTTTGATAACATGAACACAGACTTGAGTAAGTTATACGACCAACTCAGGACTGTTTTGATAACATGAACACAGACTTAAGTAAGTTATACGACCAGCACAGGGCCGTTTTGATAACATGAACACAGACTTAAGCAAGTATACGGCCAGAAGAGGGCAGTTTTTATAACATAAACACGGATCTAAGTAACGTGTGCATCCGGGACAGGTCTGTTTTGATATCGTGAACGCAGGCTTCAGTAAAAACAACAGTCTGCATGTCTTAATTTTGGCGTTCTGTAGCCCATGTGCCCAGTTCCCTGGTGGCATTTGAAACTGAGTACTGCGTTACAAAGGACCATAAAACTTGGATGAGACACCAGATTGTGGTCACATCGCGAAAAGGGATCATGGTTCTGGTCGAGCTGCAACGCAAAAAGGGACCATGGTTCTGGTCGAGCTGCAACGCGAAAAGGGACCATGGTCCTGGTCGAGCTGCAATTCGTTATTATAATCCAAACTCAGTTCAGTGTCTCTGGTGGTCCTATGTCTGTGGTTCCAGCTTATGTGCCACTGAGTACTGCGTTACAAAGGACCATAAAACTTGGATGAGACACCAGATTGTGGTCACATCGCGAAAAGGGATCATGGTTCTGGTCGAGCTGCAACGCAAAAAGGGACCATGGTTCTGGTCGAGCTGCAACGCGAAAAGGGACCATGGTCCTGGTCGAGCTGCAATTCGTTATTATAATCCAAACTCAGTTCAGTGTCTCTGGTGGTCCTATGTCTGTGGTTCCAGCTTATGTGCCACTGTTGCTTGTTGTGGTTTCAGATCCAATGCAGCACTACCCGTCCGGGTATCACCCGAACACCATGCCACCGCCATACCCAAGGAACGGTAGTGTGTCCACTCAGTCACAGTACTCAAGTGTACCTGGATACTTTACCTCGTCACTGCCAAGGTTTGAAAACGGCGCCCTCCTCCTGGTTTATCCGGCACCGAATAAGCGATAAATAAACAGAGTATTATTAATTTGCTATTAAATCAATGTTATTTCGATGGAATAATAAAATATAGTTCAATGGATTTTGTGATGGTTCTGGTGTTAGCCATTTTTCTCTGGAGTGCAATTTCACGTGTGAATGCTATTGCATGATACTTATGATTATAATGATCTTTTAAAGGTATGGTCGATATCCCTTCCAACCACAAGCTTCACGGCCTGTAGGACAAATGCCCAGGTCTTCCAACCACGATGCCTTTGAATTCCCTACACCAATGGTCGCTCAGGGAATGTCGGCACGCCGATCAGAAAGTGACGTCAGCGAGGACTCACGTGACCGAAGCGGTCGACGTCACAGCTCATTAACAGGCTACGTGCCAAGGCATACTCAAATACCCAGAGTGACACCAAGTCATAGACAGTTCCACCGAGATTATTCAACCAATGGGAACTCCCGATTTCACAGAACTCCTGATACAGAACCTAATTTGCATAGAAACCGCACCGGTCTGTCTATGGAAGACTTATTTACTGGTCACGGCAGGCCGCGGATGACCCGCCAGGACGTCAGCGATAGTGCCAACAGGCCCCGCTTACGCAGGCTGCCATCTTCTTCAGAAGGTCACGACTCTAGGACAAGAAGCAATGACGCATTTGAGGACGATGCTCTCCGTCCCTATTATTTAGCCAATGAAGAAAATGAGGTTCGTAAGGAAAGGCCGCATTTTCCCTGATAATATAGTTTCTTTATTCCTGTAGTGATTTATTCTCCACAGGGGGGAATATATGCGATCGACCGCGTGTCGGTCCGTCGGTCGGTCGATCTGTCTGTCTGTCATCAAGAGCTTGTTAACACGATAACTTAAAAACTTCTGCAGGGATTTTAATGAAACTTGGTATGTGGCTTCTATGGGATCAAACACAGATCGGTATTGTAAATGGGCCAGGTTCGTCCAAGGAAATTGGACCAGCTGGACTTAGAAAATTTCAGCCTTTGACTATTGATGGCCGTGTTTAACTGATGGGGGGCCTGTGGGGAATATGTGGGCTATGCACACTGCTCTGGTTTACTTTAGGAAATTAAGACCTGTTGTAAGTACTGACAACAACGATGTAAGTATGTTCTTGAAATAAGCTTTTAGTGGATGTTGACTTTTTTTAGCTAACATGAAGTAATATTGATCAGTAAGGAAATGTTGACCTTTACGTCGACATTTTCAAACTGACCAATAATAGTAGGGTGAAAAGGACAGTTCTGGGTCACTTTGTGACGTCATACTGTCTGGAAGTGACGTCATCATGTCTGGACCGGAAGTGTTGTCTGGACCGGAAGTGTTGTCTGGAGCGGAAGTGTTGTCTGGACCGGAAGTGCTGTCTGGAGCGGAAGTCATGATAAGCGTTAGGATAGGCGCGGCCATCCATGACGTGATAATGACGTCATGATGACGTCATACTGTCTGGAGCGAAAGTCTGGAGCGAAAGTCTGGAGCGAAAGTTGCTTGATAGTGTTGGCCGAGTCAATCATCATGAAGCCAACGAACTCCACCTGTCAATCAGTGTAACCATGGCAACAGACCCTAAAAAGCCAGGACCCCCCCCCCTCGAAATTGTGATTTTTGCATATTTATCCGTTTCAGACGATTATGAACAATTTTCATTTTTTTGGGTCGACCGACCCCCCCCCCCCTCGAAATTGTGATTTTTGCATATTTATCCGTTTCAGACGATTCTGAACATTTTTCATTTTTTTTGGGTCGACCGACCCCCCCCCCCCCCCTCGAAATTGTAATTTTTGCATATTTATCCGTTTCAGACGATTCTGAACATTTTTCATTTTTTGGGTCGACCCCCCCCCCCCCTCGAAATTGTGATTTTTGCATATTTATCCGTTTCAGACGATTCTGAACATTTTTCATTTTTTGGGTCGACCGACCCCCCCCCCCCCCCCTCGAAATTGTGATTTTTGCATATTTATCCGTTTCAGACGATTCTGAACATTTTTCATTTTTTGGGTCGACCGACCCCCCCCCCCCCCCCCTCGAAATTATGATTTTTGCATATTTATCCGTTTCAGACGATTCTGAACATTTTTCATTTTTTGGGTCGACCGACCCCCCCCCCCCCTCGAAATTGTAATTTTTGCATATTTATCCGTTTCAGACGATTCTGAACATTTTTCATTTTTTGGGTCGACCGACCCCCCCCCCCCCCCCTCGAAATTGTAATTTTTGCATATTTATCCGTTTCAGACGATTCTGAACATTTTTCATTTTTTGGGTCGACCGACCCCCCCCCCCCCCCCTCCCCCTCGAAATTGTGATTTTTGCATATTTATCCGTTTCAGACGATTCTGAACTCAGCAGTACAACTGTAAGTGAGACATAAGTAAAATTCTGCTGAGTCAGCAATTTTTGAACAAAGTTACACACCATATTTTGATTACATGGAAGTAGTATAAAAGCATGAGTGAAACATGTCAACTAGTCAACTAGTAAAACATTGTGTGACGAGAAGAGACTTCACAATGTCAGCATTACTTCTTGACAGATGTATGACTATGGACGACGTCTTCAAAGTGAATTATACTAACTATGTGTTTTCAAAGCTTCCTACTTTTGAATGGGATTGGATGCAGCAAGTGAAGAATTTACATCTGCATTGGGAAGCTGTCGGAAAGACTATTCCAAGTGATTTCATCGACTCGTTTCTACGTGACTGTGAAGATCTACATATACTATCAACTTATGACATTGATTTAACATTTATCATATCAACTTATGACATTGATTCAGCCTTTATCAACGTGAATACAATTTGGGCAGTGGAGCTCATGTTAGTTGTAGCTGCAAGAATCATTTTACTTTATGATGATGATGTTCCATTGACGACGAATGTATCAGACCTTGTTCGGTTCAACCATGGACGAATTGAAGTGAATTCAAAGCTTTGCAAGAAGTTTGAAAAGCTTGATTCAGCAGACAGTTGGGTATAAAAGGGAGTGAACTCAGCAGAGTGAAGTCATTTCTCAGCAGACAGTTGGAGGGAGTGGATCATCAATACATTGTTGCAGCCATGGAGAACAAGACAAGCAGCGCAGCGCAGCGTAACGCAGCAGCGCAGCGCAGCAGCAGCTTTAAAATTAGTGCTAACTTAACCATTACTGTGGAGCATGGAGAATATGGGCCATTTCTACGCATCACACGTGGAGAGAGATGGTGTGCTTATTCACCATCTTTGTGGAAGATTGTGTGCCAGAGCTTGAAAAATTTACGCGACATTGGCTTCAAACTATACTTAACGCAAACGAAGTGGCTTGAAGTCATTTCATACTTGGATATGCGTTATGTGAGTTTTGTGCGCACGTCACGGTTTGAAGGGAAAGAATACACACATCACATCAACATGAATGATGGTGAATGGGAGACACTGCTTCAGGAGATGGACAACATCAACTCAGCCCTATCACCATGTGAGGAATGTCATGACAAGAAAACGATCATCAAGCTGCAAAAGGATGGTCGGATGAAGGTGTCAAAGCTATCCAAGAAAAGGCTGACTGAAGTTCAGTTGGAGAACATGAACGTACAAAATCAACTTGGACTTACCTGCGACTATTGTGGTGCTTGTGGATATGTGGAAGATTATCATTGCCACTGCCACAAGTATAATTGCAAGTTGTGTGAACCAAACAACTTCTGCGGCAAGTGTGGAGTACTTAAAGTCAGTGAAGCAAAGTAAAAGCCCACAAGACACTGAAACAAGATGGACGCATGTTTTAAAAATGCTTATATTGACTTGATGATTGCTAAACTTGCTTGCTGTGGCACTCCAGACTATTAACTTTATCATTTGGATGCTTTTTGGGATGTTGTACATCATAGTCTTGATGTGATTGAACTGCATTCAAGATTTCTTGGAGAATGTCATAAAATTGCAATAGAAGAAGATCCTGACTTTGACTTTGATTCTGCACTTTATTCTGCTCGTACTGATGTTGAAGTATATTTCACCGTAGTGGATCATTTGAGAGATTGTTGTAAAGAAGAAGAGGAAACCGAGCAGCTTTATCAGGTAAGTTATATAAAAACCTTTTAAAACATGTTTATGACAACATAGTGAATTGATAACAATGTTTTTCTTACTAGCAAATTTAGTTTTATGTGAGTGTTTTCAACGTAAACAAAGAAAGAACATGATAGAAGAGGCAGCAAATATATTAAAAGATATTTTATTACAGGAAGAAACCGACATGTCAGAATAAAGAAACAAAGTCAACATGGAGAATCTTGTACTATTCAGTAGTCATAAGGACGTTCTTTCAAACATCTTTCCAACACAACTTGAAAAGTATATTGCTTCAGCCATTGTGTCATCCAGAAATGGATATGAAGCAAAACGTATTGCTAAAGGGATAAAGCCATGTCCTTACCAGTGAAGAGAAGTAAAATGCAAGATGTTTTACAAGTCAAATGGAATCAGTGTGTATTGATGTAAAGTTGAAAGAATGTAAAGACACAACTTTAGTTGAAGCAACGTATGATCATTGGTGGGGAGCTGGTGTGAAACAAGTGTCATCTGGATATCCTGGTCAGAATATTATGGGAAAGTTGTTAGAACTGTTGTGTGAGACTTGATGTGCAGACGTGTGAACATGGAGAAGTGTGTTAAGTGAACAGCAACTGGAAAAAACTTGCTGAACTTGACAGACTTGTGCTACATTGCCGGAGCAGCATAACTTGCTAAACCTGACAGACTTGTGCTGCATTGATTCAAGACTCACAAGACTGCATAATGGCGGACATGACACTGAGACAATATATTGTGCAAAAAGCTTATTGTGAAGAAATGTTATCCGCTGTAAAAAAGTTTGCCTATTTAGTCTGTCCTGCTTGTCAACATGAAGAGTGTCAAGAACATACTTGTCATACTGCATGTGTTTATACATATTTGAATGAAGCTAAATATTACATTCATTTAGATAAAGTGTTAGAGAATGCAAATCAACGTTGTGAGAAATATGGTGTAGATGTTATTACATTGGATGAACTCAGTCATTGGTTAATGTTCATTGAAGACCAATGGTCTCCAGTGATTCATACCATTGTATCCATACTTGATTTGTAAAAAACTTGTTAGTTAAGTTATAAATGCATGTTAGTTAAGTGATGTTGGTTGAGTTATAAAATAAAAGCTGTTCTGTTGAGAAGGTGGTTTTCATTCGGTGTGACCATGTCGACGTGGAAAGACTACTTGACCAATATTTACTTCAAACCTGGACAGCCTGGAGCATTTGCTGGTCCTTACAAACTGTATCACATCTTACGAAAACATAATCAACCAGTCACACATTCACAAGTGAAGAAATGGCTACAGGATCAAGATGCTTTTAGTTTACTACAACCTGTCAAATACAGGTTCAAAAGACAACGTGTCATTACACGTGGTATTGATGATATGTGGGATATTGATTTGGCTGATATGGGAAACATAGCTCCCTATAATGATGACATACGCTTTTTACTCATTGTCATTGATGTGTTTTCCAAATATGTCTGGGTACAGCCAATACCTAATAAATCACATACCAGCGTCATACAAGCTTTCCAAAAGATTTTTCATGACACACGACGAAGACCGCGAACTCTAAGGTCTGATAAAGGAACAGAATTTAAAAATAGATGGGTAAAAGCATTTTTGAAGAAAGAAGGCATTCATGCTTATACCACAAAGAATGAAACCAAAGCCAACTTTGCTGAAAGAGTCATTCGTACTCTGAAGGGAATGATGTATCGGTATTTTCTACATAATCTAACCTACCGCTACGTAGACATTCTTCCAGACTTGGTGCACAATTACAACCATAGACCTCATGGTTCTCTTCCTAATAAATATGCTCCAGCCGAGATTCGTAAAGACAACGAATCAAAAGTGTGGAAGTATATGTATGTCGACAAACTGAAATTGAAACCGAAGAAGAAGAAGAAGTATAAATTTAACATTGGCGATTATGTTCGCATTTCCCACATTAAATATGTGTTTCAACGCGATTATCACATCAAATGGACGCAAGAAGTCTTCATTGTCACACATCGTTGTAAGAAGCAAGGAATACATTTGTATCGTGTGAAAGACTTTTTAGACGAAGATATTGATGGACATTTCTATGAAGAAGAACTGCAGAAAGTGACCAAAGATATTGAATCTATTTATAGAATTGAAAAAGTCTTGAAAACACGTAAAAGGCGAGGAGGTGTGAAAGAATTATTTGTCAAGTGGTTAGGTTGGCCAAACAAGTTTAACAGTTGGTGAAAGAAACAGACATTCAACAATGAAGCATCCATTTACATGTTTGGTCTCTGGACCTACAGGCAGTGGCAAAACGTCTCTGGTGAAGGAAATTCTAGAACAAAAGTTGATTCAACCCTCTCCGAAAAACATTTTGTGGCTCTATGCAGCAGATCAGCCTTTGTACAAGGGAATGAAAGGCGTGGAATTTTACCAAGGCATTCCAGATGACATTGAAGAGCGTTTTAACCCGAAGAAACCAAACTTACTTATCATTGATGACTTAATGACCAAATGTCATAGTGATGAGCGTATGACACGTCTCTTTAGTGTTGGCAGCAGTCATCAAAATCTAAGCATTATCTTTATTGTGCATAATTTATTTCATCATGGGAAAGAGATGCGAAATATTAGTTTGAATACACATTATATCATTCTGTTTAAAAATCCGAGAGACAGTCAACAAATTAGTACATTGGCGCGGCAAATGTATCCTGGAAGATCTCAATTTCTCATAGAAGCCTATCAAGATGCTACTAGCAAACCTCATGGTTATTTATTCATTGATTTAAAACCAAAGACAAATGATCAACTACGTATTCGTACAGGCATTTTACCAAAAGATACACATTATGTATATATTGATAAAGCAGTGTATGAACAAGAACCAACTCATTTGACCATTCGCAGTCAAGATGTCTAAACGTATTCGAGCGAACCAGCCGTTTCTTCATTTGCTTGCACGCAGTGGGCCTAAACGACGTAAATCCTTGCTACAGCAAGCTACAAAAGAGGAATTAACAAGCTTGTTTGAAATTTGTTTGAATATATTGCAAGGACATTTACCCTTAAGCTCAAAACGGTTTAAGGAATTTAAACGTGAACGTCATACGCTTCGTACTCTAGCAGATAAGAAGATATCCCTTCGACGAAAAAAGAAGTTGATTAATCAGAAAGGAGGATTCATTGGAGTTATTGCTAGATTGGCATTGCCCTTGTTAGCCAAACTGCTGCTAAAATGAAACATACGATGAAAATGGTCCTCATTCCTGAATATGAATATAAAATGTTGCTAGAAAAGAAAAATGATATCAAAACAAAAGTGAATAAACTTTTACGTGGGAAACGAACACGTGAAAAGGCTATAGAAATATCTCAACTTCTTGGTCGTCATTTACGAACAAGTCAGTCTAGGCAGCAAAAGCCCTCATCATCATCATCATCACCTGAAAAGCCAGAAAAGTTATTTTTAAGTCATTTTCAACCTATCTATCATGGAAAAGTAACACAACTTTTAGCAGAACTGAAGAAATATGGTACGACATGGTCAGAGAAGAATGAACTTGTGTTGAAAACGGGCGATATTATAGCAAATTCCAACATGGTTGATTTGATGAAAGAAGCATTGGTGGCGACAAGAAGAAAAGAACGAGCCATACCACCATATGGTTGGCATCCATTTATCCAGGAAATTGTTGATGCGAATATTCCAAAAACAATGTTTAGTAAAAAGACCACTCGTGACGACATTACAACAGAAATGAAACAACGTCAACAAAGACAGTTTCCTGAAGGATGGGAAAATTTTTAACATGGCTGAAAGAGCTATGTTGTTGCCAAGACACAACTATTCCTGTAAAAATAAGATGTACAAGTGCTTGTTGTGAAGGAGAAGTTATAGATCATGTAGATCATCATCATGATGTGAAAGACCATTTACATACTTGGTTGAATGACGCGCGCTATCGTGAAGTATATAGACAACGTCAACGCACCTATACCATTTAGTTCCCATCATGGAGTCGACAAGCTTTTACATCACTTTGCCTAGCAATGCGAGTATGACCTATTATCCCAACAACAAGGCTTCGAATTATCAAATTCGTATGCCTCGAACCATTTATCTGAATGGAAAATATGAAGTGGCTTTAGCTGAAATTCAATATCCACATACATGGACAACGATGAGACAGGGCATGGACTACTCTATTCAGTATCGACAAGAACTATTCGATGATCCTATTCTTAGCACTCTCGATATTCCTTATGGGTACTATAGAACCATACAAGAACTATGTGAGGCAGTCAATGAAGAAGCGACTAATGCTCTGAAACTTACAGAAGCTATTCGAATAAAGTATGATAAGATTAGACGACGTGTGTTTCTATTTCTCGATTATGGTTATGAAGTGTCCTTTTCCGCTGGATTAGCTGAGATTTTAGGATTTATCCCAGATCAATGGTATACTGAAACATGTACAGCTGACCATAAAGCGGATGTGAAACAGGGGTTTTATACACTGTATGTGTATTGTAGCATTTGTGAACCACAAGTTGTTGGTGATTATTATGTTCCCTTACTACGTTCTGTTGGCATACAAGGTCATGATGGTGACATTATCATGAAAACGTATGGCGAACCGCATTATGTTCCTGTAAACACATCCAAATTTGACATGATAGAAATGAATATTAAGGACGACACAGGCCATAATGTTCCATTTCAAACTGGAAAGGTGATCTGTAAACTTCATTTTCGACCAAAAGCAATATGAAAGCTTATACACACGATCCGTCTGCATATCGCAACCATTTTCTTCGTCAAGTGGGCGGGGAATTACCAGGATTCAAAGGAGCGCGAATCCAATATGGCGATGGTATTGGTTCAATACTGGGATCATTGGCTCGCAAAGCTATTCCACTACTTAAGGCTGGGGCTAAGATCGTTGCGCCACATCTTAAGAAGGCTGCAAAGAATGTCGCGAAAGATGTGACGGGCCGAGTAGCAGAACGTGTGTTTGGAGAACAAAAGCGTGTGCAACCGACGAAACGTGCCAGAAGACGAAAAACAGCCAGACGGATAACATCAAAATATCGCAAAGATATCTTTTGAAATCATGTCTCTCATTCATAATCATTCGTGTGAATGTAGTCTTTCTCCATTGGAATGGTTTCACGTACCACCAACGCAAACTGCTGTAGAGAAAAGTTATAATGTTGACTATCAACCACTTACAAGCATTAGAGAAGGCGCTCCAATAGAATTCTACATTCCTGCGAGTACAGAAGAATATCTGGATTTAAAGAACAGCAAACTCCATATTGTATGTCGCATTCTAAAGGCTGATGGAACAGAGTGTGGCGCAGATGATAATGTCTCTTGCATCAATGATGTGTTTAATGGGTTATGGTCTAATATTGAATTGTTTCTGAATGATCGTTTGGTTTCGCATAGCAACAATACTCATGGTTATACCAGCATTATCTCTCATCTCATCCATGACTCGGAAGAAAGTCTGCATTCTGAGCGCTCTATGCGTCTCATGTACAAGGATACTGCTGGGTCAATGAATAGTCATGAGGTGAAAAGACCTAATCATGAACAATATGTATCCGGGTTTCATGTCAATGCTGACGGCGGTGACTTGGCTGAGCAAGGAAACAATGGCTTACATCATCGTTATTTGCATACTCGTCTTAGCCGTGATGTTATGCTCGCAGGTGGTTTAAGGATAGATTTGTTTGAGCAGGATCGTTATCTTCCGAATGGCATCAGTTTGAAATTGCGTTTCCATAGACAAAAAGATGACTATGTATTGATGGCTGCAAATAATACCTATAAGGTAGAAGTGAAAGAGGCATTTTTAACCATTCGCAAAGTGAGGGTGAGTCCAGGTATTCAGTTAGGACATACAGATGCATTGATGAAAAGTCCTGCCAAGATCATCATCACTAGAAAAGAATGTAAAGTCTTAGCTATTCCAGCAGGATTTCAGTCTTTTGTGAAAGATAACATCTTTTTGGGTCAATTACCAAATCGTATTGTCATTGGTCTGGTTCATAATGAAGCTTTTGGTGGATCAGTATTGAGGAATCCATATGATTTCAAACATTTTGATCTGGACTATATGCAACTGTACACGGATGGTGAACCAGTTCTATCCAAACCTCTCAAGCTTGACATTACACAGAACAAATACCTGGACGCTTTTGAAACGCTTTACAAATCGTTTGATCGGTTGAATGGTGAGAAAAGTTCCATTATAAAACGGGAAGATTGGCCTAGAGGTTATGCTTTATTTTCGTTTGACTTAACACCGGATTATGATGGTGATGATCATTTCCCCCTGATCAAGCATGGGAATTTGCGGCTAGAAATGAACTTTGCTACGGCTTTGCAACCTACAATCAATGTCATTGTCTATGCTGAATTTGACAACATTATTGAGATCAGTGCCAATCGCAGCATTCAATTCGACTACCAGTCATGAACACGAAGCAGATTGATGCCATATTGAGTCATGATGTCATGACCAAAGACTTGTTTCAAGGCGTGTTTGCCATGGACCAGTTACCATCTTTACAACGCGGCGCCTATGTGATCAACACAGACGATCAAGATGAATCAGGAGAACATTGGGTGGCAGTGTATTATGATAAAGACCCTGTGGAATATTTTGACTCTTATGGACTGTTCCCTCTCGATGATCGTTTAGACATGTTTTTAAGAAATGACTATATGTATAATTCTATCTCATTACAAACGCCAATATCATCGTCATGTGGTTTTTATTGTGTATATTATATATTACATAGAGCTCGAGGTCAGAGTATGTTTGATATTGTGAATATATTAAAAAGAAAGGATGGTGATTTTATTGTAAAGGATTTTGTATATAGACATTATAAACCACTGTTTTATTAATGTTGTTGTTATATTAGTTAAGTTGTTGTTATATTAGTTAAGTTGTTGTTATATTAGTTAAGTTGTTGTTATATTAGTTAAGTTGTTGTTGTTAAATAAAACAACCCAAGTTTCAAACAACTGTCTTGTTTATTGTGTTCTATTTACAAAGTTTACAAACACTATTTACAAAGTTTACCAACACTATTTACAAAGTTTACAAAGTTTACAAACACTATTTACAAATTCTTAACTACAAATTCTATTTACACTATTTACAAATTCTTAACTACAAATTCTATTTACACTATTTACAAACTTTTATTTACACTATTTACACTATTTACAAAATTCTTAACTACAAACTCTTAACTACAAAGTCTATTTACACTATTTACAAACTTTTTATTTACAAACACAGTCATTTTTTCAATACATTCATGAATGCATGCCATTCATTAGAATCTAAATTGATATAGGTATCATAGACATTACATCCGTGTTTGTAAATGCTATGAAAGCTCACATAACGCACATCACCAAACTTTATCACTTTCACAGTTACATGTTCAGACAGTTTCAGTTCATATCCTTCTTCATTTATGTCTATCACGCGCATAGGTTGTGGCAGCTCAATGGATTTGGTACCCCGCATAAGTTGTATTCCATACTCTTTGAATTCAAGCGTTAGGTTCTTTCCAATCCAATGCTTGCAACAGCGCGTTCCATTCCACTGTGCTGAGGGTGATGTAGTCGTAGCATTCTGTAAGCTCGTCATATTGGCGAAATTGTACAAACACGTCTAGACCGTTCTCAGTCACACGCACTTCTAATTCATTTGAGACTGCTAGGAGAAAGCCGGGTATTCTCAACTTGTCTAGATGATCCTTCAACACGGATTGGTCATCAAGCGATAGGATGAGATACTGTCCAAAATGTCGTAGCACAATATCATCACATAAGTTTCTCATGTATGAGAATCCATATGTCATGGGTTCATAATCCAACAAATAGTCTTCCATCTCGTCCATGTATTTTATACTCGGATGATGTTGAACAGTGGATGTTGTATCGCTTCTAGGAATCGTAAGGCTGCGTGCCAGTTCTTGATATCAAAGAAGATCAACTGTGCATAGGGTGTATCTGGCACAACTCCCTTATAATCCTTTGGATAATCCTGTAAAAGATTTCTACAGAATGTCACACGTATCTTAGAATCATATTCAGCCACCGTCACTTCCAGTTTATTTTCAAGTCTGCGTTCAAACCCAGGTTCAAGCGGTATGTTTTTAAAGTCTTTCCACACTTCAGGTTTAAACCGATAAGCAGAACTTCTCCGAGAACCCATCATCACTTCATTCCTCTCATTAACTTTAAGGTAAACACCATCGTCATAAGGGTATACTCCCTTTCTCAACAGTAAATCTTGTTGGTCGCTATCGTGAATGTGTGACGTCATGTGATAAAAGTTGTCTTTCCCTTCTGCTGCCAGGTTGGATACCAGCTTCTGTAGAGAAGTACTCATGAACTGATAACTGTCTGTAAATTTCAAATTGCTCATGGTGAATGCAATATATTTCTCAACGGTGTTGGGAATGACTGTAATCCTTTCGTTTTTGAACTTTCCAATTTCTTCCATGATCAAATGGCTGTCATAGCCTCGTAAATTGTGGAAAAACACAGGAATGATGAAAGAATCTTCAACATCCTGCTGATCTTTTCGAAATCGAAATTGCAAATTGCATTGACTATGTGCAGCTCCACGGTATTTGCCATTGATATGGTCATGATCTCTCACATGATCTGCTCCTAGAGGCTCATGACAAATGTAACAATCTGTGGCGTTCTTATAATGCTCTTCATCTTCATGAGTCATCACCATTTTCTTTTTCTGTTGTAAACCATGCACAATACGATCACGCTCATTCACCATATGGTCTAAAAAGACTTTCACAGCATTATCTCCTCGATATACGACTGGAGCACGTGTATCATACTGGCTGACAACCACATAGGCGAAGCTGTTTGGACGATGATGCTGATACTTGTCTCCTTCATGCTTTTTCGTGAAACATTCAAAGTCTGCATAAATGACAAACGGCGCTCGCTGTTGTTTGGCTACATTCTTGAACTTGATGAAGGGTTCCTTGGGGAATGATAAACGTTGTGCTCCATGCTTGCCACACACTTCACGATGCTTGTCTAACAGATCTTGTCGCCTAAACCCGTGAAGACAGTTGAAACAATAAAAAGCAGCTCCATCATGTTTTGATCGATAAGCCATCAGTCTGCTGAAATTCTTGATGAGGCAGTAATGTCTTGTCTTGTCATTGCTAATCAAAAGCAAGTTGATTTCTCTCGCACTGGTGTTTCGACTGAGTTGTATGGGAACAACGACATCATGTTCATATCCAAACACGTTAATGGACACATCATTCTCCTTTTCAAACTTTGGAATGTCTGTAATCGGTGTTGGAAATGTCATGCCTTCCACCTTCAATTCATTCTCAAATGGTGTGTAATGACTCACGCGGCAAGGATTGTTTGTTGAAGGGTGAAGGTGAGCCAATACAGACCATAAGAAACATTTGTTGTCTTTATTCTGAATGTTTAACACACCTTTTGTACTCTTTACTTTCTTCGGTAGTGGGATAAAACTGCTCGCTTCCAGTGGCGCTGACGTAGCTGTATGCACTTCAATGAATAATATGTTATCCAACACCCAACCAGAACCTTGTCGCTCATGTTCATCAAACCTGGTAAACAATTCTTTATAGGCTTCTGGCAAGTCCTTCTCAATATCTGTTGGATTGTATGCTGCATACGTTGGACTACTGATGAAGGCATTATCCACCTGTTCTACCATCACGCCTTCAACATTTGGTGTCATTTTCTTGAAGCGTGCATGTACCACAATGTACCATTTCATGCCACGGTTTAACGTTTCGAACAAATGTCTCTTGATTCTATTCTCTTGTTGTCGCATTTCGAGTAGCAAATCCGATCCATCTTCAGGCTCAAACCGTCTTTCCTGTGCGTTTTCACCAAGACTCACTCTTCTGCCTCTGCCTACTTGTCCTGTCTCTTTCTTTCTTTGTTCTTCATGAGACACATTTTCCATCTCAACACATGCATGCGTCTCAAACGCATCCAAAGATGGAAATATTTTAATACATTCACCGCAGAGGACTGGATCAGGTCTTTCAACATCATCTTGTAAGGTCTTTCGTCTCTTGACTTCAATCTGCTCAACAAGCTCTTCACGAGCACGTTTCAACCTAGCTGGTTTACATCTATGTGTCACGAACACTTCCAGAGATGGAAATGTCACATCACAATCATGACAGTAGACTGTTGCCATCGTTGTTGTTTCTTCAACTGCTAGAACTGAAATGAAGTAAAATATACGTTTCACTCTTCCTTTTATACCACTTCAATGGTGTGTTAACTCAGCAGAATGTATCACTAGTTGACTAGTTAACATGTTTCACTCATGCTTTTATTCTACTTCCATGTAATCAAAATATGGTGTGTAACTTGTTTCAAAAATGCTGACTCAGCAGAATTTTACTTGTGTATATGAATATCTCACTTACAGTTGTACAGCTGTACTGCTGCACAGCAGAGACATCTAGCGGTGAAGTTAAATGGTCTGCTAAATGGTATTCATCCGCGAAGAAGCACTGTAATGGTGAAATTTTCAGTCAACTATAACGAAAGTTATAACGAAAGTTATCACAATTTTAAGTTAAAATGGCGGTAAAAATGCATACAGCCAGCTGCGCAAATAGCCTATGACTACTTTATAACAAAACTTTACATAAAACTGAATCAAATGGTGAAATTTTCATATAAATCGACCAAGTATAATGAAAGGTATTGTTTTACAAAGTTTCAATTAAGCAAATAACCAAAGTTTGTTTACAAAGTTTGTTGACAAAGTTTGTTGACAAAGTTTGTTTACAAAGTTTGTTTACAAAGTTTGTTTACAAATTTTCAATTATGTAAATAAGTCAAGTTTGTTTACAAAGTTTGCTGACAAATTTTGTTTATAAAGTTTGTTTACAAATTTTGTTTATAAAGTTTGTTTACAAAGTTTGTTTACAAAGTTTGTTTTCAAATTTTGTTTATAAAGTTTGTTTACACAGTGTGTTTACAAAGTTTGTTTACAAAGTTTGTTTACAAATTTTCAATTATGTAAATAAGTCAAGTTTGTTTACAAAGTTTGCTTACAAATTTTGTTTATAAAGTTTGTTTACAAATTTTGTTTATAAAGTTTGTTTACAAAGTTTGTTTACAAAGTTTGTTTACAAAGTTTGTTTATAAAGTTTGTTTACAAAGTTTTAATTATGTAAATAAGTCAAGTTTGTTTACAAAGTTTGCTTACAAATTTTGTTGATAAAGTTTGTTTACAAATTTTGCTTACAAAGTTTGTTTATAAAGTTTGTTTACAAAGTTTTAATTATGTAAATAAGTCAAGTTTGTTTACAAAGTTTGCTTACAAATTTTGTTTATAAAGTTTGTTTGCAAATTTTATTTACAAAGTTTGTTTACAAATTTTGTTTATAAAGTTTGTTTACAAAGTTTGTTTACAAATTTTGTTTATAAAGTTTGTTTACAAAGTTTTAATTATGTAAATAACTAAAGTTTGTTTACAAAGTTTGTTTATAAAGTTTGTTTACACAGTTTGTTCACAAAGTTTGTTTACAAAGTTTAAATTATGCAAATAACTAAAGTTTGTTTACAAAGTTTGTTTACAAAGTTCACTTTTTATTTATCAAGTTTCAATAAACACTTACCGAAATAGTTGTCACTGGATGCCATCCCTTGATCTGATGTGATCCAATTGCTGTCTGTAACTTTTGCTTCCTTGCTCCACTCACCGAAATGACTGTCACTGCTGGAAGCTCATCCCTTATATACCCCCTCTGATGGAACTGAAGCTGACTTGACAGAATGTTGCTCACCTAGGGGGGGGGGGGGGGGTCGGTCGACCCAAAAAATGAAAAAATGTTCAGAATCGTCTGAAACGGATAAATATGCAAAAATCACAATTTCGAGGGGGGGGGGGGGGGTCGGTCGACCCATAAAATGAAAAATGTTCAGAATCGTCTGAAACGGATAAATATGCAAAAATCACAATTTCGAGGGGGGGGGGGGGGGGGTCGGTCGACCCAAAAAATGAAAAATGTTCAGAATCGTCTGAAACGGATAAATATGCAAAAATTACAATTTCGAGGGGGGGGGGGGGGGGTCGGTCGACCCAAAAAAAATGAAAAATGTTCAGAATCGTCTGAAACGGATAAATATGCAAAAATCACAATTTCGAGGGGGGGGGGGGGGTCCTGGCTTTTTAGGGTCTGTTGCCATGGTTACACTGATTGACAGGTGGAGTTCGTTGGCTTCATGATGATTGACTCGGCCAACACTTTCAAGCAACTTTCGCTCCAGACTTTCGCTCCAGACTTTCGCTCCAGACAGTATGACGTCATCATGACGTCATTATCACGTCATGGATGGCCGCGCCTATCCTAACGCTTATCATGACTTCCGCTCCAGACAGCACTTCCGGTCAAGACAACACTTCCGCTCCAGACAACACTTCCGGTCCAGACAACACTTCCGGTCCAGACATGATGACGTCACTTCCAGACAGTATGACGTCACAAAGTGACCCAGAACTGTCCTCTTCACCCTATTAATAATATCTTCATGTTGACTCACAATAAGCCAATATATGCTTAGTTACAAGACATAACTGGCGTCTTGATTGCATTTTACTGCGATATCTATACAGATTTGCGCTCCGGAGAACATTGACAAATTATTGACTTGGGAATCAACCAATCAGATTGCAGTATTTACCCCAGTCATGTGGCAGTTCCATTTATGCTTTATGAGCTTCGTGGGTAAAGAGATAGAGGGAATGTGTACTCTAATAACGGCCTCTTATATTGCAGCAAGAATCGGGAGGTATATTCGAGAGACTCAGCCGTACTTTTCCTGTGTCAAAGGAAGACGAACCGGATAATCTACACAGACAAAAGCCGCCCTATGTAAAAGCAAGAAGTAAGTTCCTTATTTGGGTAACTTTTGTTTGAATTTTTGGCATTAAGAATTAAAAAAAAGGAATCAGCTTCGTAGAATGGAAAAAGCGCCTAATATTGAGCCACAATTATTCAAGCACTCATATGAAATTAAGACATTTTATCTTTAAAAATCCTGCCCACAGTGGAGCCGTTTCAGTCAATCTTGAAGCAATGAAGAATATCTTTTCTTGTTTTCAGAAAGCAAAGGTCGTAAGGATTCTAGTAACTCGAGGATATAAGACACCCCCTCCCCTCCCTCCCTCCTTCCTCCAAGCATATAAAAAACCTATCTGTGATATATTATTTATTGAGAAAATAGAACTAAATGTTAAGCTCAAAACATTGTCTGATAAGTTGGCACAAACACAAAAGAAGATCAGTCACTTTTGTATATGCTGGTGGTGATTGAATGCATTTTGGTAGATCCATTAACTACGAAAGCAGAAATTTTGCACAGTTAGCGAGGTCAGCCATTGGCTATAACGGTATCGTACGCATAGCGTTCGAGCCTCCTCCCTCTCCCCCTACGCCTTCCCCTCGCGTACTCTGAAGATGGCCTGCCATTAACACCCAGAAACGCGTCTCGCTCCAGTGCTGATACCGACTTTGACGGATTTATCCTAGGTCCTAATCAAAAAAATAAATAAATAAATAAAAGAAAAAGGAAATAATAATAAAAGAAGAAGTATAAAATAACTAGAGCTTTGCAGAATGTACCATCTGGAACAGAAACGGGGTTGTAATGTTTCACTGCAGAATGAAAAGTTTCAATTTTCAACCTACCTCTTTCAACATAAAGAAAGTTACAAGAAATAAACATGTTCTTTTTCAACAATAATGTACAATTTTGCTTAGCTGAACAATTTCCCGAACACCAATCATTTCTTACGCGATATAGATGTGTATGAAATGCCGAGTTTACATTTAGTGCCGAATTTTAGACTATTAATTGATTTTAGATCTGAAATTTATTTCTGTAATTTTTAACCTTTTTTTATTTAATTTTTTATTTAATGCCACATTCTCGTTCTCTCTCAGTCAGACACAGGCATGCTCTCCTCTTGCAGACAAACAGGAAACACCGCGCTGGATAGCACATATGAAAATAATTATTGACCTTTTTATTTTTTTAAGCTCTGTATTTTTTGTCTGAAATGCAACTTTAAATATCTGTAATACAAGTTTAGAGATCTAAAATGGAATTTGAGAAATCCAATTTCATTTTATTGTTTAAAATTTTAGTTAAGATGTCAGAAATTCTTTATGATTTTTTTTCAGATATCTACAATTCAATTGTAGATATCACAAGTGGAATTAGATACCATTTAAGGATATCTAAAATTCGGCAATAAACGTATGTAGTGTGGTATGTCGTAGTTAATGCTCCCTTACTATGACGTCACAGTTGGACTGGTCTCGCTTTGGTGACCCCTTGACACTCTGATATAAATTTCCTTTATATATGTCCATTGATATTTAGTATTGTAAGCCATTCATCATTTAGGAAAGTTAAATTATCATATTGTTAATCATGCATAAAATACGAATAAAACGCATAAATGTGATCTCATAGAACTTTTGTCATTATTCCTTTGTCTGTTCGAATGGAAAGTATTTATGACGAACGGTATTCCGACATAACGACATAACGTCCGAAAAGAAGTGAAGGGTGCGACATTTCGACCAATCTTTGCTTCCCCTTTTCTTACTTGCCCCTTTTCTTTTTTTTTTTTTTTGTTTTCAATGTATTGCTCCAAACTTAGTTAGCGTCACTCTGTTCAAAAGACGTAAAAGGCTATCCTTTTCATCATCATCATCATCATCATCATCATCATCATCATCATCATCATCATCATCATCATCATCATCATCATCATTATTATTAGTGTCATTTGTAAAGCACATACAACTATGGGCCACAAAAGAGTCTAAAAAGGTGGGTCTTTAATTTTTTCTGAACTCTGACTGGAATTTCGAATTCCTTAGATCAAACGGTAGGGCATTCCAGTTACTCGGTGCAGCAACACTGAATGCCCTTTTACCGCACTGACTTCGACAATTTGGGAGAGTTAGCAATTTTTGTCCTTGTGATCTCAACCGCCGTGTCGGTTCGTATTGCTGAAGCAATTCAGACATGTAATTAGGGCTATCACTGTTTAGGGCTTTGAAAGTTTAAACTGAATGCGATAGTAGACTGGTGGCCAGTGTAACTCCTTTACGCCTGACTAATACTTCCATCTCGAGGAATACCGATCATAAAATGCGCAGCGACATTCATAACACGTTGTAATTTGTCCAATCGAACCTTGGGTAACCCAACTAATACACAATTACAGTGATCAAAACGTGTGATCACTAAACAATGCAGTTTTACAGGCTTCAAAAGTCAAACAGTGACGAATTTTCTTAATCCAGGACAGGTAAAAATAACACGTTTGAAAGATTTAGTTTATGTGAGCTTCGAGATCAAGTGATGAGTCAATAATGACACCCAAGTCCGTAGCGCTTTCAGACAACGGGATCAAAGCATCAAGAAGGTCAAGACTGTTTATTTCAATTTTATGCCCGTTTTTAAAGCTCGAAATAATGAGAAATTCTGTTTTTGCGGGATTGAGTATTAGCTTATTACTGTTCATCCAACAGTTAATCTGGCGAATTCCATTTACAAGGTCTTCCGCTGCCTCGAAATGGCATGACAGAGGTGTGAGTTGGTGGGTGTGATTAGCTGTGTATCGCCCACATATAGATGAAAAAGAAGGAGCAGGATCTGCATTAATTGCCCAAGAGGTTGTGTATAGTCTGAATACAAACGTGGTCCCAGTATTGAACCTTGGGGAACCGAGACATCCAGATCAGCTGGTTCTAAGTATTGACCGTTCACGTAAACAGTTATGGACCTATTTTGGAGGTATGATCTTAACCACGATAACGCCATGTCTTCGATATCAAACATATTTTCCAGCCTCTTCTGTGGTGTGCTGTGTTTGACGGTGTCGAAGACAGCCGACAAGTCAAGGGGGACACCATGACTGCAAGGTCGGGCTAATCCAAGTTAAGTAGGATTTCATCCAGCACTTTGATGAGGGCCGTTTCGGTTGAGTGTTTTTTCTTGTATGCTTATTGTAGCTTTTCACGGAGTTCACTACTTTCCAAATGTTTAGATATTTGTTCGCCAGCTACTCTTCTCAACAGCTTGATAACAAAGCTGAGATTGGAGACGGGTCTGTAATTTTTCAAGCAGTTTTCGGGGTCAGGTTTTTTCATCAAAGGTCGCACTATAGCACCTTTAAACGCTTTAACCACTGTTGCAGTTTTTAGAGATAAATTCATGATTTGGTTCAGCAAAGGGGCAAACTCGGTACCACTTAACTTTAAAAATTCAGCTTCAATCGGATCCAACACACAAGCTGTATTTGGTGAACACTTAATGTGTTTAAGGGTATAATCATCCCTGATTTCACTAAAGACCGAGAAACGTTTTCCTATGTTTTTTATTCCATCATTTTCTAATGCTTGTTCATCGCAAGAGGAGTCAAAGTTGTTTCGAATGTTTTGTATTTTGGTTTGGAAATAGTCACAAAACAAATTTGCTAAATCTTTGGCACTGGTATCATCTGGTAAAGGGTTGCTCTTCTTTCTTTGCATAATTTCGTTCATGTTCCGAAACAACGTTTTTGAATCCCAAACATTTTTATTAATTAGTTCACTGTAGAATTGTATTTTTGCATTGTTGAGATTTTGAGTGAAAGAGGTCTTTTTATTCTTAAACGTATTAAGATCGAGATTTACTCCATTTGCGCTCAGCAGCTCGCATAACCCCTACGTGCATCTAGTATTGATTCATTACACCAAGGCTCTCGTTTGTGAATTCTTATGCACCGATTTGTGACTGACGCATGAGTGTTTTGAGTTCTATACCATATAAATCTACAAGTTCATCTGGACCGAGGTTCTCAAAATTCACTTGATTTGACTTATGTCTTTTTGAATTCCTCTATATTAATTCATTTTGTATTGTGAAAAGATATTTCGCATTTTATTTCCTTCTGAATAGGCACAGATAGGCGACATTTGACCAAGTGATGCTCTGTTACAAGGTCCCCTATAACGGCTTCAGAAACTGAGGATCTCGTTATGATAAAATCTAAAATATGACCCTTGATATGCGTTGGCTTCTGCACATTTTGACTTAAACCGAAAGCATCTAGAACGTTTATAAAAATTTTTGTGTGTTTGTTAATCCATTATCATAACGGATATTAAAATCACGAGCCAAAAATGATTGAAAATCCACAGAGAACTGTGTCTTCTATAAGAGATACAAATTCATCCAAAAATATTAAAATGGACGAAGAAGGGGGTTGGTAAATGGAGATTATTTTCCCGGTAACATTACCCGATGTTACGGACACTGTCAGATTTTGAAATGATTCAAATGGTTTCGTATTGCACTTTTCGATTTTAGTCCATCACGGCATGAAATAGCTACACCACCACCAGATTTAAACTTACGATCTTCACGAAAAAAGTGATACCGAGGGGACATATTTCGACGGTTTCATAATAGTCTCGTTCGCGTAACCACGTTTTAGTAACTGTTAATATATCATGTAACACTAAATGCTTAATATGGTTCAAGTTTTTGCGGAGGGACCTAGCATTGATTGTGGCTAAAACTCCATTATTAATTTACCTGTCACGGACAGATATTGGGATAAGATTACTAATATTAACTGTTCTTTTTTCATTTACATACGGTATGAATCCTAAAAGGTATGTGCTTTAAATTTCGCTTTTTAAAAGCTATCCAGTATATTCAGTATAATTTAATATAAGCTAAAAGTGTTCATGTTTTGTTGGAGTTATTCAAGTTAAAAATCATATTAATTATTGAGCTCAAATTTTCGTGGCTGCCATTCATGAGGCGCTCATATACCATTTAATGTCAGCTCCGGAGTTCCGCCACGCTGATTCGGATCAAAAAGATATTTAATCCACGGAGTCAGTGTGCCCACCACCCACTGCGATTACACGAGTCGCTAATAATCTCCTACTTGATCCCTTGATGCTTCGATGTCAAAACTTTAGTATAAAATGGAAGTTGTTTTTGCTAAAACATTACACTTCAACTACAAGATGGAAATCATAAAACGTAAATAAAGGAAAACCAGATGAGTTGGCTGCAGGAACATATCTCGTGTTCAGATGAGTTCTGGACGGTAAAGTGTACAGCGTTTCGTTCAGATTGGTCACATTTAAATGCAGTGTGATTTACTTTAAAGAAAATTGTAAAAAAAGATGAATAAAAATCCGTCCAAATGGCGCACCCTGCACTGTTTTTCGGACGTTATGTGATCGAGCGTTATGTCACGGATTCATGACGATTTTTAGCTTTTTTAGATTAAGGGCTATACAAGCAATTTACAATTTACAAAAAAGCGCATGGTAAAACAACCAAATAAATTCAAACAGGAAGTATTTATATCATTATAAAAAATACATTAGGTACGTTACTGCCGGTGTGCAGGTTTAGTCTACACTCTTAGTGCTGACAAGAAGAAACCCTGGACATAACAGGCAACTTGACGACTTATTTTACGATTACCACAAACGTATCACTTCTCCTTGACCACTCAACCACTGTTATGAGACTTAATTCAAAAGTATTTTTATGATAAGGTTGAAATGCACATCAGGGTTCCGCTTCTCACTTCGAAAACGAAAGATCAGATTTCTTTAATATAAAAATATTCAAACTGAAGGAATGTATGAGCAAATGTTGTGTTTTCGATGGGACTGGTTCTCAACAACTTATACATAATCTCACATGACCGTTCAGCCACAATTCAGGTTCGTGATATTTATAAATTGATGATATAAGCTATATTCCATTGGAATCGGACTGTTGTGGGATCGGAAATTCCGTCTCGGAAATACAAAATTAGAATTGTAAGACAGATTTGTGGAGCCATAGAGGACACATGCACTTCATGTCCGTGGTGGGAGTTTTAATGCAAAAACGAGCACAATCGGTATATTTACGGTACAAGGTGGCTGTATAACACGAAGGATACATCAGTCCGATAACAATGCTTTAACAGCAATATTAATGCAATTAAATGTATCAAGGCTTATCATTTTAATGTTAAACAGTACCAGCAACTTATGTGCATTTTGTTATCTCCACCCTCCCTTTGCTTGGACATAAAATATTTCCAGAACAGATATGTAATGAACATTGCATATTTACATATTGTAGAATTTCTATAAACAAACATTAAACTATGCGCTTAAGCGGATGTACTATCTTTATACAGCAGAGAGATTAAGTTTTAAAACTGTTCCGTTTCTAAAAACAACTATGATATATTGTTTAAATTTCGTTTCTGAACTTCAAGTGATCTTAACATATTTTTTGTGCCGGATCAAGAGAGCATTCACAATGGTATCCCGACTTTTCGCCAAGCGCCTTTTCGTGTATTCAGTCGCAATGTGTTTTTGGTAACACATCAGCTGACTTGCAGAAAATGTTGTCTTGTGCATAAACCAAACCATAACTGGAAAATATGATAAACATCTATATTTCCCGAATGGCGATTTCTATTATTTTCGTGCAGGTTAAAGTTGACTGGCAACAGAGTTCATTGCTTTTAAAGTGAATCTTTTCTGTAAAGAACAAGAAAAAATTGACTTATATTTCATGCCACAACTAACATGAACTAAAACCAATACACTTTCTAAATAAAAGAACATTATTGCTATTTCCTCGCAGAATCATAAATGCTTAATTTCTACCAATAAAAATGCAAAGAATTTGCGCTAAATTCCCGCTTTGATTGCTAAATTATCCACACTAACTTAATGCATGATCCATGTTTCGTGAGCGTGAACCACACAATACGTTTTAAAACGTCATTATGAGGAAGATATGATATTTTTAAATGTTTCTATTTGTAGTATTTCCTTGTGTGATTCCATACAGTGTCCGGGCAAAACGTCGACGGTCAAAACGCCGACGCATTAACGCCGACAAGTGTAATAGCGGATAAAATGTTGACCACCTTCCAAAACAAGTATTACTGGGAAGTGTGTCGTTGACAACCACTGTCAAAACGTCGACGCATAAAAGCAATTTGGTCGACTGTTGTTGTTGACCAGGAGTTGTGTTCCCTTCACGAGTTGAATGGAATTAAGGAGAAACGCAATGTTTACAAAGGTACTCTTGCCATTTCAGTACACTGCGTCTAGCCCCTCTAGCCAGCAGCAATTCTGGATTCATGTTGGTAGATGGCAAGCAGTATTCATTTAAAGTCTTTAAGTTGTGAACTGTGTTTTGGCCCCACTTTATGGAACAAGACCACAATTACTTCCGTCTTCATTGCCCAATAACAGGAAGACTATAAGCATGGCAGCTGTACTTTTTCGATAATGTTATGATTGTTCCGGGCAATCAGTAATAAACTTGTGGCATGCTTATGTTCCCAAAGGGTTGTACTAGAGACATGCTTAAACTCCTTGCAATCAAGCGTATTGTTTTTGAGAAATATGACGTCAAAGTTCAGTAATTTATTCATGTGATCGAGCGACCTCGAGATCCATGGGTGCCCCTGTTTGATGCGAGATAGCAAAAAATCCAATTGGTCAACCCCCCAATATTTTGGTGTTTTTTGCCTTCACAAGGGTTAGTTTGAAGGATGTAATAAAGCTTGATTAGCCAGCAATGCTGTAGAAGAAGTCAGATTTTGAAATTCTATAAAGAAACATATAAGTAAATTAATTGTGGTCTTAGGCCTTATCTATCGTTTAGACTTCAGTGTGGGGCAAAATAACGACGCAATTGTAAGTTGCATTTTATTAATACTGTTTACGTTTGTAGCGGATAGTGTTTATAAATAACGGTATATTTGACCACATCACGGACTAATTAATCATAGAACTGATTAAGTTCAATTATAAAGATTGTTAACATATATGTCTGCTTCATAACCGCAAAAATTAGTTAGTCGACATTTTGTCCGTTTTTTGCTGTTATCGACATTTTGACCATCGACATTTTGACCATCGACATTTTATCCGGCATTCCTTTCGTATGTGTTGTTCTATAAGTCTTTGGAGAATGAAGATGGTTGTGATAGCTGCTTATGATTGAAGAATGTTCTATTTGTAGAATGCATCCTGTGCCAAACCCCTCAGAGCTGTTAAATATATTGTACAATTTCAAAATGACAATGACAACAACTTTATAAGTTGGGAAAGTATTTGTGATATTTATGATCCTAGAAGTGCCATCACTCTTTATCTTTATTGAAACGAGGTATTAGTTATTGAATTGTTGAAAAAAAAACTCGAGAAAATTTCTGCCTGTGTTAATGGCATTGCATATAAAAACACACCTATAAATATTGAAAAAAAAACGAAATTTTATTATGCTTTATTCGTTATTTTCCTATGTCAAATGAACAATGAGTAAAACAACAACATAACAAACAATACATGCACAAAGCTCACGGTTAGTAATACTATTCACTGCATAGAGACTCTACTTGTCTAAGTCATTAGAAGGAATTACTCTTCATACAATAATTTATAAACTAACACATGTTTATAGATACTACTGTGGTATCGATATGGTCTATAGCTTAACACACTGAAATGACACAGTTAGGATCTACATTGATCACTTTCTAGTACATTTACCTCTTGCTAATAAAAGCGAGTTTTATGGGGTATAATGACGTCAATTGTTTTAATTTATTCACCCGCGCTTACAGATCGTAACTTTCTCTCTCTCTCTCTCTCTCTCTCTCTCTCTCTCTCTCTCTCTCTCTCTCTCTCTCTCTCTCTCTCTCTCTCTCTCTCTCTCTCTCTCTCTCTCTGTATAGCTTTTTAACTCGCCAGTTCATAGACACTGATTCGTGGTATAGCAACGTCATTTGTTTCAATTTTTTAACCATACTTTCATAGCCATATACTACCATCCTTCGGAACTTTCGTGCACGTGTGATTATAGTTTTTATTAACTCACCAGTACATAGCTATTCATTCATGCATTTCATAGCAACTGAAATGATGCGTTTATAGTTTTTAAGTCCCATATGTTATGGATTTTTTCGTTGGACTGTTCATAAGTTTTAACTCCGGCGTTCATAGCCTTTAGCTCAAGCTTTCTTAACTTTGACCTTAACATAGCATTAGCGGTTATAGTCAACAATAACAAAGAGAAAAAAAAAACACTACGAATTGCTCACCAGGGTATGTGAATAAATGAGTTTGTTAATCTGCCCCAGTCTCCACCCCTCCTTTACAATACCGCCAGTTTTCATCGCTAGAAGGGATTATTTCCATTTAAAATTAAATAATGTAATGTGGTTTGCTTTCATGCAAAGCGAGAAATTCACTGAAATGTACAGTTTAGGTGAATGATAATTAGCAGATATTGACTATTTACTCGCTGATTTACTGCCTGATTAACTGGCTGATTTGCTCAGTGATTCATTCGCTGATTTAATGCCTGATTAACTGGCTGAGTAACTGCTGATTTACTCACTGATTTACTGACTTGCTCGTTGATTTACTCTCTGATTTACTGTGTGATAACTGGTTGATTAACTGGCTGATTTATTCGATGATTTACTGGCTGATTTGCTGTGATTTACTGCCTGGTTAACTGGCTGGTTTGCTAGCTGATTTATTATGTAATTTGCTCGTTGATTTACTCATATTTACTTGGTGATTTACTAGCTGATTTACTCGCCGCTAACTTGCAAATCAGCAGTGTTATGAACTTGAGATTTTTTTAGCATGACAAGCTAGGGAAATGAAAATACACAGTATTTAACAGCCACCTAAAATGGAACAAGTAACAGCGGAATACATCATATACACATGTGTACTATAGTCAATGTCATGATGACGTAGCCAGTGACGTCACTGGCTATCTGATGTCATATCCGTATTCCTGATGTTGTTGTGGTTGTTGTAAGAACGGGTCTGTGTGAGCTCTCGGTGCCGCAGGGAGTACCACGTGACCTAATTAACAGCGTACACATATTTAAAACATCCCGTGAAGACATTTAACAAGGAACTGCATTATATACCTAAGCAATTGCTGGTATTCCAGTTCCCGTCTTTCTTTCACACAATCGTTGCAAATATTGTACAAAACAGATGTAACAAGAAAATTCGCTTTGCATTTTCGATGCATTTAAAAAGAAAAAAAAGAGAAAGACAGAAAAAGAACACGTAAGCTTACCAAATGAGTCGGAGCCGTACCCATAATCAGGGTCTTGTCTTACGTCACTATGCACCGCGGTGCCATTAGAACCTGGCTTATCTTGAATCAAAAACGAAAAAGCAATATTAACAAGTATGTCAGTAAGTCCCCCGCAGGCGTGCAGTCAGGATTTCAATACGACAAACACCCATTGAATAGGTCAATTTTGCTGTGTTTTCAAAGTTTTCCCATTTTTCCCAATTTTTGCGAAATTTTCAAAATAACCCCCAGTGGCGCAGGTCCATTATATAGTCTCTGCATGAGCAAGAGAACAATTGAATCGCTTCAGTGGTTACGGAGATATGGCGCAGACAAACCCCCCATTGAATAGGCCAATTGTGTAGAATTTTCAAAGTTTTCCCATTTTCCCAATTTTTGCGAAATTTTCAAAATAACCCCCAGTTGCGCAGGTCCATTATATAGTCTCTGCAGGTGCAAGACAGCAACTGAATCGCTTCAGTGGTTACGGAGATATGCCGACAAAAAGTGTCGACGGACGGACAGATGGACAAACGGACGCTGCGGCGGGGGACTAAAAATTGATCTCAGAAAGTGCGAGAAGGCAATGGCATCCATGGCAATATTCAAAAATGATGTCACGACATCTGACGTCAATTTTCCAACCTTTCTGACAAGACGTCGGGATGTAGTTATATATCAAAGTCGAAACAATGTCGGGGTCATGGCCAAAAGAAGAAAAAAAAACGGTCTTTTCAGCATTGCAGTAAATGAATATTTATAATAGGAATGTGAGGTGAGCACAAGTTTAGTGTCACGCATGCACTCAATATCGTTATTTATTAAAACATTCTATTTATCCAAACCCTTGTTCTTAATTTTCTCAATGGTGTTGATTACAGGAGTTTTACAATGACGGACAGATTAAGACGCGCAGGGCTTTCTGCTACCCCTGCGCTTTGAAAATTCTGAAATTTATGAAAAAATAGAAACTGTTTACAGCAGCAACCAACCTTGCGTGAGATCGTGCAGTATGCTGCTAGACAGGTTCCTGTTCATGCCCATAGGTACGCCACAGGGTGCCAGGTGCATGCCTTCTTCTAAATACTCCTTCGGGTCTTCTTCGGCTTCCGGAATCGGCAGCTTCCGGATATAGAAGAAATTCAGTGCGAAGTAGGCAGCAAATATGATGAGACAGGTTATAGCGTAGCCGCGAAATACATTCTCGGTCCCTAAGTAACAGGAAACAAACTCAAAGTGAATAATTGTAATCCCTAAGTAACAGGAAACAGACTCAAAGTGAATACTTGTAGTTCCTAAGTAACAGCAAACAAACTCAGGGTGAATATTTGTAGTTCCTAATTATCAGGAAACAAACTCAATTTGAATACTTGTAGTTCCTAAGTAACAGGAAACAAACTCAATTTGAATATTTGTAGTTCTCAAGTAACAGGAAACAAACTCAAGGTGAATACTTGTAGTTCCGAAGTAACAGGAAACAAACTCAATGTGAATACTTATAGTTCCTAAGTAACAGGAAGCAAATTCAATGTGAATACTTGTAGTTCCTAAGTACCAGTAAACAAACTCAATGTGAATACTTGTAGTTCCTAAGTAACAGGAAACAAACTCAATGTGAATACTTGTAGTTCCTAAGTAACAAGAAACACACTCAGTGTGATTACTTGTAGTACATCATGATAACGCGTATAAATGTTGGGCACGAATCCACATTATAAGCTGCACACCACAAAGCTATCGGATAAAAAGTATGTTTAAACCAGTTCTCTAACGAGAAACAGTCAGACAAACAGAGGTTTCTCAATGTAAAGGTGTACCTTTTTGGCCAGGGTGAACGGGTACAATTTTACCTTTTTGGTATTTGAACAGACTTTAGTATAAAAATCACTCTTGGGGAAAAGCCGCATGGAGACATATTTTTCAGATGCGCAAGGCGCGTAGCCGCTGTTATTGGTCTCGTTGTCACGGGTCCCAAATTATTAGAAACAAACTCATCGCCTCTATTTCAACAGGGCTTACTGTTGCACCCAACGCTGGGCTTATTTCAGAGGTCACATATTGTACAGACAGTGTGATATGACGCAATATGAATCATGTTACCATAGAAATAGACGAGGATTCCGCCAATGACTGAGCCGCAGCCCCGGCCCAGACCGTGGTGTATGCCCTGGAGTATGCCCTGGGCCGTGGCCCGCAGGTGAGTGGGCGTGGCCTGGGTGATGTACGAGCAGCACGCAGCCCATACCGCAGCGTGCGTCAGACCTGAACAGTTCGTGAAATGCAATGTAAAAGCTACATATGAGGAACGCCTTAGAAACTGAGAAAACGGGTTCTTATACAGAGGTGTACTCTAAACGGGAAACGGTACCGAAAAGCACATTCTGCCAATGGAGGCTGTTCCTTAACGAAAGCTATTCCCTAAGGGGGTTTTTGTATATGAATCTACTGTATAAACCTACTATATATGAAAATTTAAAATTTGTGTACAGTAAATACTTTAGTGAGCTCAGATTGAGGAAATATTTCCCATGTCAGGCGCAGTAAGAAATGCTTTCTTCTGAAATAGTATTACTTAAAAATCTAGTGTGGTTTGAATAATCAATTGAAAGATTTTGTTTGTTTAAGGTGGACCATTTTAATGACTTTATTTACTTATAAAGTTGATGTTTTTTAAAAACAGAACTGGAGTTGTAAGAAATAGTGTTTTATAAAATATAATTAAAAAGTGGGCAGAAAAGGAAGAAATCACTCACCTTGCAGCAGCTCAAACGGTAAAACCGACCATGGTTGGCGCAGGTAAGACACATAAAGGAATCGTGCCACGTTGCCCAGCAACCCCAGGTAAAGCACCTTCACGTGACCTGCAATACAAGCCACACACAAAAATGACAAGTGTAAAAAGAAGTTAATTGATAACATAAAAAATACATATATAATTGAGTTGGCAAAATAAAAAAAAACACCGACAAAAAAAAAAAAAAAAAAAAAAAAAAAAAAACAATTAAAATAACTGAAACATAAAAACAGTCTGCTCTTAATTGCATTTGGTTTAGTGACACATACAATGGGTATAAAAAAAACCCTGGAAAATCTTGCACAAAAGTAATTCAGCTGAGTACAGATTGAAGGGTGTGGGATGACCACGCTGTACGTCAATATGAGCAGAATGCCAGTGTCTCTTCTCATTAAACGCTGAGCTTGAAATTCGACCGCTTGCCATTGCGAAAAGTTAATTATTTTTTTTCATGATCCGACTCCAGTATCAAATAAAGAACCAGCAGCCTTATTGTTGAAGGGTTTCGCACAAAACGCCTATATAAGTCTAATACCCATTACCTTCTCTTGTAAAAGTAACCTTAAATCGAATCCTCATAACTCCTCGACTGTTGTTCCGTTGCAGTTCCATCCGCTGTGCACTTACCAATAGCGTTTATAAGTTTCTTGCTGAAGAAATAAGCCAGGATCTCCGACACGTGGTTGATGACTGACGCGATACCAAACAGAGTGGGTGTGCCATGCAGATCTTGCAGATGCCAGAACAAGAATGTAAATACGAGCCCGACGCCAAATCCCATAAACCAGGTGAGGAACAACATGGATCCTATACGCACGTTGCCTGCAGCAATACAATACATACATAGCTGTATTTTACTACTTCATTTTTCTAATTTTGGGACTTTCTTCTTCTTCCGTCATTTTTGCATTTTAACTTTAGAGGTGGGATTCAGTGCAAATAGTTCGCACTTTAAGAAAATCGGAGAAACGCTTCTCAAATAGATATTTCTTAAAAGACCGATGTCTCACAATTACTAAATAGATATTAAAACAGATGTCTCACAATTATTTTTGCTTTTATTTAGATATATGGTTTAAATTGCTCAACAACTGTCAATGAGATGTCAAACACAAATAGCCACATATACCCACTGAATTTCTATACAGACCCTGCAATAATCTGACTTCCGGTCCAGAGTTACCCGAACAAAAAAACCCCACCCATCCTGATTATGCATGCAAACACCAAAGCGGAAGCTCTTTTAGCCTTTCAATCCGACGTTTCCTAAAGCACTCATGCCGAGGTTTCATACTAGCAATAGTTCAATAATTAATGTAGATTTCTCTCAAGCTCTAGAATTCTTCGTTGTATGCTCATCAAAAATTTATCGCTGTTGTAATTAGATGGCGCGGCGACCATTTCATAATAAAGTAGGAGGGTCTTTTGTCTTCGTAAAAAAAAACATGAAATATGAAAAATATATGTCTGTCAAAAACTGCTGCCCCCCCCCCCCCCACCTTCCTCCTTACAACCGTCGAATGACTGACTTTCGGCTCAGGGACTCAGGGACAACACAGCGAGGTCTGAATAGACAATAGCGGGTTAGTACTTGATGAACTTGCGGTGTCGGCATACTGCCTAGCTACTTTATGTTGTGTTGTTATTTTGAAATAGCAAATTCATATCAGTTTGGTAGAGTCGCTAAATCTATGTATCCTATCCTCTTATCAAGACTTAACTCTTCCAGGTTCAAGGTAATTGAAAAATCAATTGTACGTAGGGCAGCAGTGTTGTTACAAGAAACAAGGCCTAAAATGCTCATGTTTACTCATTTGTATGACATTTATTGTACGAAAAATAACTGCATGAAAATACCAAATAGTTTGAGAACTGTGATCCACTCTGGGAGGCGCCCTGATTGGCCGGGTTTTCCACGTGGTACAAATGGGGTTGGTCGCGTGACCACAGTTGTAGCTTCAGGCTCTTCCATGGCATCTGTGACCATGTTAGAGCCATGGTCATCTAACTTGATTTCGATTTTCTTTCCCTCTTTATCGCAGCCGATTCCATTGTATATTGGAGGGTCTCCATTTTCTGGCATTTGTTGCTTTCCAAAACCTTAAAATTATTTTTTTAATAATAATATTTTTCAATAAATGAAAAACTTTTGGAGTTAATGTGTTTTATGTTTGTTTTGCATATACACTGTACAGATATCTGGTAAGAGGGAGCTGACGTTGGTTTTAATCACAATGTTTTCTGTATCGTTCAGTGAATTACGAATATGAGAGATTTACTTTAAAAATGTATGTTACCTCTGCTGGCATCATAAGCATCTTTGACCTTGCCCACGATTTTGTCCTTGACCTTCTTAAAATGCTTTAATTTGATGCTCTCCTTATTGAATTCGTCTCCATCTTTGAATTTGAATTTAGTGGCAGCAAGAAGTGCACACGTCATCAAAACCGTGAAGACGGCAAAGCACACCATGTAGTTACGCTCCACCTTTTTGCAGAAAGAGATAAAGGATAACTATAATACTTAAAAATGGACAAAGAACTTTTTTCAACAGTCTTTTACTGTTGGCTGTATGTGTGCCGATGGTATGGCTGTCGAACAGACAATTTTCAAAGAACTTCTACGCGGGGGCGTCGAAGTGATATCTGATTTTGGATAAATATTTTCCATCACCTCTCAATAAAGTTTTAATACGAAGCTCAAAATGTCACAAGGGGGAGCTGACGATATAGAGGTCGAACTGGTGTCACTGGTCTCAGAGAAAAACGAAGCCGAAAGTTGACCTGTCATTTCAGCGTCCATTTCGAGCCGTAATAAACAAAACCTCATACCAGTTTCAGTAATCTGACGTCATCTATATTCCCTAACACCTTCATGACAAGCCTAAACCTTTCGCTCACAACAAGCTGAAGCAAGTTAATTAAGATTCATGACAACTGTCTTCAGAAAATGCGATGTTTCACAGTGAAAATGCACATGCACATTTTTGTCAGTTATTAACGAGAAACGTGTAATCAGAAATTGCTTATATACCTATAGCTTTCTGGAAATATGCTTTGTTCAAGATATACAAATAAAATCCATGACCGCTTTTCAATTCGAAATGCAACTTCAGAAAGAAAATCTGACACAGAAACAGCGCGGAAAACGACTAGCCTCAGCACATCCCTTCATCCAATCAATTTTTGCCACATGAAAGCGACGTCATTGCTCCGTTGGCGGGTCTTCTGGGCATTAAATCCCCGCTTCTATTAAATTAGACTGCACCGATTTGAAATGCTGTAGATAATGTTATTACGTTAAATGACGAACAGGAAGGAAGTTTCTCTTTTTGTCCTTTTATGAATATACACTACAATGCCCTTTGGCACCCAGAGGCGTTGTGTAGCCCTTTTAGTATTTTACAGCTGTACATATTTTTGTGGAGGAGGATGAAGCAACTATAAAATGCACTTATGGGTCGGCTTTTGTTACGTCCATTGCTTTATTTTGTCCACGATGCGGCCAGTGCCTTTGGAATGAGGGAAAGAAAATCCTCATTGTCTTGTAGAATAAAAAAAACTGAATTAATGAACCGCAAAAATTATTTATTTACTTATTTATTTTTTGGGAGGGGGCAGGGGTAGCCAAGATACAACTTAAAGCGCATAGGTTAAAAATCATGTTCTCTGCGTTAGAAAAATATAATACGTGTTGTGTCGTAAAATTGCCACATTACTGGAACATATGGATTTGAAATACATAAAATGATAAAGCAAGAAAATAGAGTAGAGTGAAAACTGTTGAGGTTTTATTTAACGGCCACGAGTCTGCTTTTCGATGGGACAAAACTTTTACATAAAATCTTACATATGGGGAATTTAACTGTACTAAAAATATGATTCTATGAACTGTGACCTTTTGCTTGTATCCACAGGGGTGATCGGCGAATACATCGGCCTGATCAAGCGCTATCCCGACAAAGAACATGGCCACGCCCCAGCCTAGCGAGCCAAACATTCGCTGTTTTCCGTAATTCTCCACATCCTCCTCGAGATAGCCGAGTGTAGCCGAATCAGCCAGGGTTATAGCAGGTGCGCTGAAAAACTCGCCTGTAACAGAACACAGTTGAGTGTTAATTGCTAGAGAAGGCTTAAATCGTGCAGAAAACTGCGCTATTATAAAAAAAAAGCTAGATAATACTAATTGTCTGCAGTTTTGGGCTGTTGCTGGCGTAATAAAGGTTGATTGGTAAAGGCTTGCAAATGTGACTGTACTTATGCGATAGTTTGATCTAGGTGGTTCTCAGTTCATTCACACGGAACGAGAACACATGTAGCCCTAAACAGTTGATGGACTCAAAAAGCTTTAGGGCACCACTGTTCCGTTCTGTTTTGTCCGCTGTACCGAAATGTCCGCTAATTACAAACTGTTCCAAAATGTCCGCTAATCCTGTTCCAAAGTATCCGCTCGTTCCGTAATGTCCGATAACCCTGTTCCAAAGTATCCGCTCGTTCCGTAATGTCCGCTAACCCTGTTCCAAAGTGTCCGCTCGTCCTGGTTTGTCCGCTAACCCCGTTCCGTTTTATCCGCTGGTAGTGTCCCCTAAATCTTCAATTTTTAACCCAGCCGACTTTGTCGGGCTGGGTTAGTCGTATCACTACAGGGGGCTTGAATGTATGTGCGCATGTGCGTGTGCGCATATGTTAAACTTTCTCTTTAAAATGCTACTCCTCCCACAGTTTTGCTCCAATCGTGTTGATATCATGCAGGAATGTTCCCTGGGTGGTCCCCCACCTGGCTATTACTTTTTTGACGATTAACGAAAACCTGACAAAATGGCGGCACTTTTGGAACGGGGTTAGCGGACAAACCAGGACGAGCGGACACTTTGGAACAGGGTCAGCGGACAATACGGGACGAGCGGACACTTTGGAACAGGGTTAGCGGACATTACGGAACGTGCGGATACTTTGGAACAGGGTTAGCGGACAATACGGGACGAGCGGACACTTTGGAAGAGGGTAAGCGGACATTACGGAACGAGCGGATATTTTGGAACAGGGTTAGGGGACATTATGGAAGGAGCGGATACTTTGGAACAGGGTTAGCGGACAATACGGGGCGAGCGAATATTTTGGAACAGGGTTAGGGGACATTTGGAACAGTTTGTAATTAGCGGACATTTCGGTACAGCGGACAAAACAGAACGGAACACACCACCAACCCATCTTCAACCCGTCAATGTTTGAAAATAAGCACCCCGTGATCTTTGCATTTAAATAATAAAACGAAATTGTAAAACATTAACAAAGGTTGAGGATTAATCACCATTCTATCTTCAGGTAAAATGGAAGGATCATAATTGTAAAAGATCGCACTCTTGGTAAAATCAGAAAGAATAATCTCTATTTCAGGAAAACGTGTTTTCAGGTGACAATTTTCGTTTTTAAATACACGCCCATCTTATCTTAATGTAAAAATTGATATAAATACGATATTACGGAAAAGGACAATATTCTGCTAATAGGCATTATCGAGATATACCATAATAGCAGGCTGCTGCTAAATCGTACTATAGACACGGTTAGCGCTGTATTTGTAGGGGTCACATACATAGGCACGGTTAGCGCTGTATTTCCCGAACACTCGCGTAACGTCTAAAATACATCTATACTAGATCGGCAATATCGGCAACTTCGTCGGCCGATGTATCGGTTGCACATAGGATTAACTATGGCCCGACGCATAATAGATATAGCGGCTTCGTACATCGGATATACATCGGGCCGATATATCTTTAATACGTCGGGCCACCGTCGGAAATATCCCTACAAACTCTTCGACGTCGGATACCAACCGTCGGCTATACGTCGGTTATACGTTTATATTCCGATGCATTTCCGACGAACTTCCGATGATTTTTATACGTAAAAAAATTGTTTCTAACCTTAACTGACCCATTGAACCTTTACCAACCATTCATAATTCACATATTCATACATACACCATAGCATATCAATAAACAACATAGCATATCTATATATCGCAACTGAACACTAGTACTTACTCGGGTTTGAACCGGGGACCTCTTGCATTCTAGGCGCGGAACATACCTCTACTCCACGGCGGCTGGGGCTAGTTTATTGAGGTAAATGATAATTTTCAAGTATATTCATAATGCACCACTATTGATTCTTCATAATGTCCCCTACAAAACGTCAATCGATAAATTGCCGACGCCGAATAAGCATCGGAAAATATGCGTTTTATAGACGTATAAAAAATACGTATAATATACGATTGAAATATCGGCATCTTTTTTCCGATGTATTTCCGACGTCGTTTATACATAGGAAAATATACGTTTTATAGACGTTTAAAAAAATACGTATAATACGCGTTGGCAATATCGGCATCTTTTTTCCGACGCTGTGGAATATGTGGAGCACTCGTACACAACGCAATATATACATATATATATATATATATATATATATATATATATATATATATATATATATATATATATATATATATATATATATATATATATATATATATATAGTTTTCATTTCAAGTTATGCGTGAAATACACAAATTTAGAGATCCATTGGAAATGGGTATATTTCCAACGTTTCACCGACAAATATAACTATATGTATAATATGCGTATATTTTTATACGCATATTACATGCTTGTAATATCTCAAATAAAAACATTAGTTTTCGTCGGAATTCGGTATATTTCCGACGTATAGCCGATGTAGTGATATATTTGAGATCCATTGGAAATCGGTATATTTCCGACGTTTCACCGACAAATATAACTATATGTATAATATACGTATATTTTTATACTTGTAATATCTTAAATTAAAAAAATAATTTTCGTCGGAATTCGGTATATTTCCGACGTATAGCCGATGCAGTGATATATTTGTGTATAAACGATTATTGTAATCCGTCAGTTATACATCAGTTATATCTTTTTCAAAAACAATTAAGTTTTGTTCCGTCGGAAGTACGTCTATGTCAGACGTTGGGCCAACATATACAAATATATGTATAATGTACGTATAAGTAAATACATCGAATATACGTATGCAATATCCGTTTCATTTTTTTACCATTGGTCGGAAGTTAATCTATTTCCAACGTATAACCAATGCATAAAAATATATGTATAATATATGCATTGAGAAATACGTGTAATACATGAATATAATATCTTTAGCAAAAAAAATTCCCAATTGGTCGGAAGTTCGTCAGAAAAAGATGTCGGCCCGATGAATATTTGCCAACATCTAATAAACTGAGGAAAATAATCATCGGGCCAACGTCGGTAACCGATGAACTTCCGACGAATGAGAAAAAAATGGAAATTCGACTATTGCCAACCTATAACCGATGCATTACCGATGCATCGAAGCCGATGCCGACGTTTTCCGACCTGGTTTATACCGTTCCGACGTTGGCCCGACGTTACGCGAGTGTTCGGGTTGTAGGGGTCACATACATAGGCACGGTTAGCGCTGTATTTTTAGGGATCATATATATAGTGTATGTGGCAAATTCATATGCCCGACGCCCACTTCCAGTCATACAGAAGAGGAATGATTCGTTTTTCTTGCTTAATTGAAAAAAAATCGCAGTAACCATTCTGCTCCTGAGAAAACGTCGATTTGGGGTTGCGTTAGTACCAGGTCAAACCACAACGTTCGATCTGGTTGTAATTTGGTTTTGATTAGTTGCGATCATAGATCAGTGTCTTTGTCACACCGCTGAATAGACGTTGGATAAGCAACGATGGGTACACGCTGATTTTGTTCACAAGAAACCACTTCCGTCAATGCAAATTCTGTAATATATTTTCAGAATAATACAAACCACGTGCAGGAAAAGTACTTATATGGATGATATGAAAAGGTGTTCGCAAAAGAATTAAATATTAGCTATTGCCCAAGTGATACAAAATACATGTTGGAGCGCGAACGTTGTGAAAGTTTTGCACAGTTATACTAACGGCAAGATACCACACAGCACACACGCTCAATATTTAACCCTTGGCAGTTCGAAGATTGGCAAAGGATTCCCGTTCATTAGACCTACGCCCCACCAGGTCGATGCCCCACTAGATCTACGACCCACCAGACCTACGACCCACAAAATCTGTGCTCATTACACCTACGCCCCACTGGGCCTACGCGGGGATTTTCCGATAAGCATTAGACCAACGCCACACTAAACAAATTTATAACTGCACTTAAGTAATTGCAATGAAATTCTTCAATATATCTCAGACAACATTAACCATCTTCAATGATTTCACTGACTGCATACAAAAACTAAGTTTGTCCCAAGTAGGTCTAGTGAGCGTTGGTCTAATGCACATCAAAAAATTTTCGTATAGGTCTAGTGAGGCGTGGACCAAGTGGGACGTAGGTCTAATGGGGCGTAGGTCAAGTAGGGCGTAGGTCTAATGGGGCGTAGGTCTAATGGGCGCACACTCTTTCCAAGAGTATACTGAAGTTGTAGTGGCCAACGTTTCTTTCTCTTGCAGTATCTTTCGGGCATAATGGAATTTAATACAAGAACATCCCTTTATAATACCACAATACACTGCATGAGGTTTACGACTCTCATGTTTTTTCACTGGTATATCAGGAAAATGGCTATTTGCACTCACCTATCATCATGAGGAAAAGAATGAGCCAAAACATCTTCTGTATATCGCTGGCTTTGTACACAACGCTGCTGAAAGGTGGACTAACTAGGCCTTCCACATCTTCTTTCCTAACATTTGTGATTTTTGTGTGGTCGAGAGGGAGAGGGGACTTTCCGTATATCACTATTTTAGGATATGGCAGCAAGTCTGACATAGTTCGCACGATTTTATTCTCTAAATTGTATTCGTCAAGATTTTTATTTGGTTCGCTAAGATCCAGCTCTCCGCTCATGTCCAGTTCCACATCCGAATCCCGTTTGTTTCGAATAACCGACACAGCGTTCGGCGTCTTCCTATTGGTCAGATCAGCAGAGCGCTTCCGCCTACCAAACATAGCATCCGTTTCCAGGGCTATGTCGGCTGCATCGTTGTAATCCTGCAGCATGTATTGATCAATTGCATTATCCTCATAATCCAGGTTGGATATTTCATCGTAAACAGATCTATAAGTGTCTTGTGAATAGCTGTAATGGATTTCTCGTCTGTTTCGTTTCTTTTTACCTTTTGACGACTGACCTGTAGCATAGGGGTGATCGGGATCGATGCGCATCGCTTCATCGGACCATGGCGGTACTAAAATGACGTGGGTTGTGTTATAGGTCAAGCAAGCGTGAGGCGGTGGTTTCACGAATGCGAGCCCCAGCGTAAAACCAATCCAGCATATGATTGAAAACAACAAAATTTGTTTCCATTTCTTGTATTTGTCCGCTATCGTTCCCCAAAATGGTGCGCTGAAGAATTCCACGAACGGTCGGAATCCAATAAGCACTCCGCTTTGGGAGGGATTCATGCCAATCTGTTTGAAATATACCGCAATAAGCGGGAATAATGAACCAAATGCAGCGAAGAAAAAGAAATAAAATGTCTTGGATATTAGAAGATGGTAATTCAAGTCGCCCAGAGCACCGCCATTGAACCACCCTTTGCCTACGTTAGGAAGAGGTATATTGAAAACCTTCTTGTCCTTAGGTGGTGATTTGATTTCGCCAAAATGGCGGTTAAAGTTAGGGGCCTGGCCGCCGTATCCTTGATAGGAATCACCGTAGCCTTGTAAATACGGGTCCTGCTTGGCTCTATCTTCAGCCATCATTCAATCTGTGTTTGACCTAAAATTTAAAAGAAAGCATATCTTTCATTCTTCACCATAAACACACTGTTTCACATATGTAACACACGACAATCATACAAACGTACAGATGCATAAACTCACAAACACGTTACCATGCAAGCAGATGGTTAGCACAGACAGACGAACGGACGCACTCAAACTCACCTACAAGGAAACGAATACAAACACTGGCGTTCTGATAACAAAATAATTAATGTACTTAAGAACAGAACAACGCATTCCTGTCGCCAAAACCGAAAGCCAATTTACATTTTGGAGCTCATATCCATTAACGCCCTTACTCATTCTCAAAGCAGCCCAGTCTGCGAGACTCAAAGCCTTACTTTCCCCAACCCTCATTTACGACGCTTTTCATGTGGCCTGAATTTGCCCTTTCTAGTCTATTACAGAATCTGAACAACTGTGCTCTGCCCCTGGTTTGATACAAAAACATGCAAGACAGAATTTAGACACCCTTCATTTGCTACCAACGCAGTCCCTAATTGGCGGCTTTTCCACCAAAGCGTTTGATGAATCAAGTAACAAAAATCAATAGCCAGGGTAATCCGAAAACGTTTGCCCATCACTTCCTTCCAAACTCTGAATACTCAGTGCTCCTAGGCGGATGGAGGGGGAGGGGGGAGGAGGGGGTGCGCACTTGGTTAGGAACATGGTGGGCGTGGATCCATTATGGATTCGAAAAGATCCCCTCCGAAAAATTCTTAATTCCAAAAGATCGCTCCTAAAATTTCTTAATTGGGAAAGGTCACTTGAGTGTGTCTGTGTATGTATATTAATTTTCTAAGCTACAGTTATCTTTCTAGATATTAAAAAATAATCGCTCACTTCTTGCTTGATTCGAAAAGATCGATGACGTAATTGTTCAGTTTGAAGAAATCGCTGGCTGAGGAAGAAAGCCACAAAACCCATCAAACCAAACCATGGGAGTGACCCCCCTCCCCAGCCAACCCCGAGCCTCAGTTCACACTGTAACAGTGCTGGCTATAAATCTGTAAATACAATTTAGTTTGGACTCGTATATTGAGCAAACGTACTGCAACATACCATTGGTGTGTTTCCGGGGTTTTTACACATGCCAAATTGTTGGTAAAATGTCGCATCCTCAGAGTGTTTTAATTCATAAGACACACATAAAAGAAAGTGTAAAACAGTTACTTGTGACAAGGAAAAAGGAAATGATTTACCTATCACAAATTTTGGATAAAGTCCATATAATTATTAACTTTAAGGCTCCTGTTTTAAAAATATTAAATAAACCCCGCATATTTTTTTCAGAATTGACGATAGAGCACCGTGTTCAAATTAAATTAAAATTCAAATCGTGATTCAGACAAAGCACACACTTCACATTTTGTCCTTTTTCCACAAGCCTTTCCATGAGACACTTCCATGCGTCACAGTTTCTAAGAAAATTGTAACAGCAGCGCAGCTATATTTAGCGACAGAGAATTGCTGTGCCCTATAGGTCCCTGGCTTTCTTACATGATATATTGGTGACGCTGGCTAGAAGCAAATATGTGCTCATCACAAACAAGTGCAAATATCGCCACAGAAGAGAAGAGGGCGTTCGGAAAACTGCCAACCGGGAGCGAGGAGAGAGCCGAGGGGAGATGGCAGGGCGGTATTCACGCAGTGCTTACACATGGGTGATGGGATGGAGGAGTTCGGGGGTGTAAGGTTCTCTGTACGCTGCTCTCATAGTCAATGGGTGACGCCCGAAAAATGAATACAGGCCCAGGTGTTAAAAATTCTTGAAAGTTGTTAAGTATTTATTAGTGGCGCTAAATCGATTTTCTTGTAATTTGGGAGTTGGAGGGGGGAGAGTGGAGGGGGAAGGATGTTGCCGGCAAAATAGCACAGGACAAACAAAACTTTAGCTTGATTAATATTATGCGTGGGGGTTTGAAAACAATAGGCTTCGTGTCCCATCAAAAATCATTATTTCGCTGGAAAAAATAATCCCCGGAACAACCCTAAACTGTCATGGCGCACTGAAACTTGTCAATACTAGCAAGATCAAAATGACCCCCCTTTTTGCTTCAAGATCCTATATCAGGCCCCATTTGCTATAGGCATTGGTCAATAATTCACTCACGATCATTAGCGATAAGAAACGAATCAGTCATTGTTCCCATTAGATTGGCATTCATTTCCGCTTGCGTGCTAACTGCGCGGATGGTCTGTGAAGGGTTTTGGTCCCACAAGTACTAGGTAGATCTCCGTGTTATACCAAATGCTATGATTACTTCCAAGAATAGGTAAACCTACTGCTCATTTTTAATAGACTTCGATATACAGCTTATCAATATAAACATCTGGGATAGTTTAGATTCTACTGTTTCTCACTTTGAAATTTCAAAATGTGAATGCGTTGGTCGTTATTCTGCTGGTTTCTGCCTGATTTTCCCTTTTTTATTCTTCTGTTCATTTGGACGGTTTCCAGAAAACTCGTTCCACTCTGTTTCACACAGGAAGTTTGGCACTCGCAGAGGGTGACAGGATCTCACCGAATCAGTATTTTCCCTTGACCTTCAACCTCAAGGTTAAATTGAGGTCAGTATATTAAAAAATGGTCAGAAAAAGCACTCAAATCTCAGTTTGAACACATATACGTTTGATAGAAAGCATTCTCTAGATCTTCATGACCTAAAGGGTCAAGATCAAAGGTCAAGACAGCTTAATATTTCGTGTTCCCTTATAAGTAGGACGACTTATCTCGAAAATGAGTAAAGATTTAGCTCAGTTTGATACTTTAGCCCCCAAAAGACCTTATCGGTCAAGGTCAAGGATGCATACCCGAAGTTTAACATTATTTCGATCCTTTGGGGCTAAAGATGCTACATAAATGGTATTTCGGTCACCCTGACCTTCTCGGTCAGATTCGAGAACAGGAGGTTGGACCATTATCTCGAAAACTGTTAGAAACAGAGCAATTTTTACCTCAATTTCTAGGCCTAAAAGACGTTGCCTACGAGGTTCCACGGAAGTTGACTATAAGAAACGTGCAAAGAGAAAGAGAAAGTGCAATTATAAGTTCATTTTCGATCCAATGACCCTAAAAATGAAACCCGACAGCTAACTCGAAGACCATGACCGTTTCGGACACAATGTAACAAGTACATTTCTCTTTTTGGTTTTTCGAAGTGGATCATTTCGCTATCCAACGGAAGTCTGTCTGGTTTACATTAACAACACAAATGACTGTGTGATTAATTTAGAAGGCATTACAATATCCCGACATAATACCATTCGTTCGTAACTCAGTATTCCCTTCCTTGAATCCTAAATCTACTTAATACCTAATGAACAAAATGAGTCTCGGAGCTCCTCTGTATTTTAAATTGAGAAACCAAACTAAAACGCCTGATAACCCCATAATTTTTCACATTTAAATTCACCATTAAAATAACACAGACTTCTTGCGCCAGTGGAGATCTGCCAGTAATTAAGGTTTCTTTCACAAACGCCTTCTAAAAAATTACGCTTTAATTAAGCTTTAATATATACGCTTGAGCCTGCCTAACAAGTAACACTCAAATTAGAAAATAGACATATTTACCTTTTCAACACGGCTGCAAAAAATAACCAATGTATTTAAATTACGGAAAGACTAATGACAATCCATTTTTTTGGCTCTGAGTAGCTCCTGCACTCAAGGCATTTGCTCGTCTTGATTTGATGCTCGTTACAGCTCTGATACTTGGAGACTGGTATCCAAATATTGACATTATTGGAACAGCTCTTGACATCAGGTCATATGTTATTCATACAGCTCTGTGGTTGTTCTCCAATATGAGTGGGGAGACTCGTGCGTGTGAAGAAGCTGTCTGAAAAAAAATCCGATATACTCATCTATAAATTTTTCATGCAACTCTTTCTGCATTGGGAACGGGTTGACTTTTGGTGGTTCAGGCCCTGTTGTTTCAGGGTTATTAAATCGCGCTAATTTAAAGTACTCCCATGCCTGTGATTCCCTTTTCTTCCTTTATGCCTCTTTTGTTTATTCATTTTGTTAAGCTCTCAAGGCGGCAACGACACCGTTACGACGTAGCACTCTGGCGTCGAACTGTCGCTGCACAAGGTAGTCGGTTACGTCACAACCAGGTTATCCCATTTGCCGTCTTAGTAGACAGCTTGGAATGTTGACGTAGGAGATTTTGAAGAAAAAAAACAAACTTCTGTAAAAGAGAAGTAGATTAGAAGCAAACGTTCTACGTAATGTATTTATTTAAAATGACCCCTTTATTTAGCCCTATTAAAAAGGCGGAATTTTTCTAACAAGTGTTACCCAGTTTACTTGTACTCAGATGAAAAGTTGCTGCATAAATATATGGCTGGATTACATGTTTCCGAATGAAATGTCGCCGAGTGAAATGTCATAGACTGAAGCCTCTCGATACCAAAGTAATGTATTAATTTTATGCTGATTTGACTGCGATCAGGAGTGGACCAGACAAGCTACGGAATTCAATTAAGTGAACTGTCAAAAAAAGGCTATGCACTGGGCAGAAAGAACCAAAGCTTTAAACACAGCAAATACGAGTTAGGGCGAAAACACCACATCAGTCTTCGCTTTGACAAGAAAGATCTGATGAATACGGCCAAAGTGGTCACAAGAGAAGGGCATTTCCTGGCAATGATCAATACGAAAAAGTCCTCTCTTGGGGTATGGCAACGTCGGTTTTATTGAAGAGAGGGAGGAGGGGTGGTGGTGGTGGTGGTGGTGGCGGTGGTTATAATCGATACAAGAGTGCCATGGCTTGATTGGAAGAGGGTGCCAGCGTGCTAGTATGTACAATAATGATAAGATGACCTGTCATCTTATGTTATTAACACTGGCAGTCGGCAATCATAGAACCAAAACCGAGTGTTTCTACTTTCAATGGAAACAGTTTTGGTTCTGTTGCACAGTATTTAGAACGCGATTCGCAGACATCATTCAGCGTTTGCTGAGCCTCAGCAGCAATGCCCTTTGGTGACCTCCCATGTTGATAGGTTGCTTTGTACCCACAAACTAGTTATCAGTCTATACGTCATTTCTAGACATTAACTAAAACAAACTTGAGCCAAAAGGCTTTCTATAACCATCAGTGAAAACGCGTTGAGTGGATGCCGAATATATCAGAACCCAAGGTTAGGATCACCCCACAAAATACAGCCTCTGAAATCAACTAGATAATTTCCTTCGATAGGCCGAAATACCAGGATTTCTGTGCAGATTTTTGAAATGTGGATCAATGCTGCAATTTTGTAACGTTAAAAGATGTGGTATTATTGTGACATTGAGTAAAAGTTTGTCAAATTAAATTTTACTTCGCAAAAGATTTCGTTCCCCTATCTTCCCCTTCAGAAGGGATTTTTACAGTAATCTATCCCGCAAGTATGAATGAGCTTTTCTACACGTGTTGACGAACGATGCTAACACATATTGTCCACATTGTCTTTATTAGAAATTATAGCACCCCAATATGCAAGTGCAGCGTGACGAGAATTCCCCACTCTGAAAACCCCTTGCCTATATAACATATTTTGCTGCATGCTCTTTTATTTTCTCGATGAAAATACGGTGAAATAAATCCCATGCAACCTCGTCTGACGCCAATACAGACATACAGCGAGTGAAATATAGAAAATGCTGCATTGTTTAAACAAAAGAAAGGTGCTAGACACCGGCTGTATGTTCGATATTGGCTTGCATGAGGCTGTATGAAAAATACGAATCCACGACTTTCCGTCGAGCGACTTTTCGTCGGCGACATTTCGTCGAGTGACTTTTCGTCGCGCGACTTTTCGTTGAAGTGTGTTATTTTATAGTAATACATTTTTACTATGTGAAATTCAAGATAACCTTTTGTTATTAAGTTTTCGTGGCGTTATGCCCCATAGAAATGCAACTTTTTAAACAGCACAACTTTTATTTTATACATTGACACAAATGCATCGAATTCATCGTGTTTGAGAATCACACATCAGTAATTTTCACAACTTCACAAGTGTTTATTCTATTTAATAATTTCAATTTGTATCAACCAGTGAGATCCAAGAGCCACTCTGGTCATTGATGGATATGCTTTGATGGATATGCTTCTTAAACAGCATTATCTTGAACGGGACATCAAAGAATTGATTCATCACGGTTTAATATTAATTTGCAGTTTGTTAATTGCAATTATATTAATCTTGATACCTTAGAGCAACTCCGGTCATTGATGGATATGTATGAGTAATCTTTTCTAAAGAGCATTATCGGAAGGGAGCACCATTATTTTGCAATTTGTTAATTGCAATTTGTATATATCATTGAGAATTTAGAGCGACTCTGGTCATTGATGGATGTGTACTTGTGTTTTGTTACTCTTTACTAACTTCTGAAGAATTTCGACGAAAATTCGCACTTGCCACTTTCAAAGAAAAGTCGCTCGACGAAAGGTCGCTCGACAAAATGTCGCCGACGAAAAGTCGCTCGACGAAAAGTCGGGATACCAAAAATACAGCGCTGCAACAAAGCAGACCATAGGCTTACTTGAAGAGACATTAAAAAGGCCTGACCTTGAAAGTACTTTAATCAGCCATACTCTGCTCAACCGCTCATCCCCCACAATCACCACCCTAACCCAACCCTAACACCTCCACCCCACCCCCGTTATTTAAACAAAAAAGAAAAAAGAAAGACAGCTGCAAATTTACCTTAAAATATGATATATTTTGCCGGGTATTTTTCGGTATCCGATTGTTTCCGTTCACTTTCCGTAATAATGCTATATTTCTTATCTGCGGTGAGACACCGCTACTGTCGGATTCCAATTTAGATGGCCAAATAATGTTTGAGTTGGTATAAGTAGCAAATCCTCGTCGGAAATTAGACTATTAAAAGGCTGAAATTGGCTTCCACATCCCCTTTTTAACTTATTATTGAACATGGGTTTAAATTCAAAACCCGACTTCACCAGAGTGAATGAGATTTTTCAAAACACGTGAGGCACTGATTTAGACAATGCAGACAATGCGTGAAAACCACTCCCCGTCCCCTTGTTTCATTCTGCCTAACTTTCTTTAAAGGTGTCAAACAGGGTCGACCTCGAAAATAAAGTTAGTTTATGACTGTATGAAATATGCTGTACCCTCGTGCTTCGCACTCGGCCACAGCATATTCCATACAGTACTCGTGACCATTCAATAACCAACACATAATTGGTATGTAATCCACTGAGGGGTTTAGGGGGAGAGGTTCTCAGCACGGCCAAAAGGTAAACAAATATGCGAAGTGCTAATATCTTATGCAAACAATAATTATTATTAATTCATGCATCACCCAGCAAGAATTTATAGTTGACAAACTTTACACACCATATTTCATGTGTTTCTCCACGTTATATATTCCAAGGAAATTTATAGATAAATACCCAAACTGAGGTGTAATGCCCATTGGTTTTGTTAATAATCGTTATCGCAAACACAGGACTTCAGATACCGGAGATTTTTAAACGAATCCACATCTGTACTTTAATCCACAAAGAAGCATTTATCTATTCACAAAACTTTTTCGAGATTTTTAAAAAAAATTCAAATCTGTGCTGTCGATAATCGGTTTAATTTCCACTTAAGATCTAAATCTCTAGAAGGAACATTCGTCAATTTGAAACAGTTCCATAACCGGAGATTTTTTAGATGAATCAACAATGCATCTGTATATATAATCTGGTTATTTTCTCAAGGTAAGTCAAATCATTTTCATTGTTAAGCGGGTGATACGGATACTTTCATATGGATATGGATAAGTTCAAGTAAACCAGTTATAAAATTAATAGTTAAACAAGGAATTGATATATTGCTTATTTTCTATTACGCTTGCTCATGCTTGCTTTCAGCTGGATAGAAATGATATTATGAATTACAAATAGTTGAAAAAGTACTTGTATTTGCAAATGGAAAACAATTCTAATAAATCGGATTCTAGAGCTGGAAGACCAGTGAGAAATAAAAACAGCACACAGGACGGAATTCAAATACTACAGTACGTCAAGTGAATATATTATATAATATTTTATGGAATATAGTTAAACACTATATATATGAATACCTAATATTACCGTTTTAATGCTGTATACCAGTTATATCTGACGGTGGCCGCTTGACTTTAATCATAATTGCAATTTAATTCTTTAGTGATTGCAAAGTTTTAATTGCAATTAATGCGCACTGAAAATGTATATGTAATAAACACAATTTTTAGTTTTCATCGAGCCAAAAAAACTCGAGCGATATTTCGTAATTGCAATTATTTTTCTGTTGGTTATTATGTTTTAATCGCAACAAGTTTATCACAAATTATTTGGACATTTTCTAGGATCCGCCTCAGTTCTGGGGAACATGAGCCTAGAATCTCAAAAAAAGAAAAAAAAAACAACATTAACAAACAACTAACCAACTGTCAGTATGATGCCATTTCGGATAAACTCTTCAGAAAAGAAAAACACATCAATAGTCTTTATGAAGTATTGCTTGATGAAGACAGAAAAAATTGGCTTTTGATGAGGCGCATACGGGCCATCCTGGGATAAATAGTACTATAAGTAGCATCACCAAAACCTATTACTGGAAGAATATCAAGGAAGAAGTGACTGAACTGGTATGACGATTTCTTCATTCAACAACGCAACTTCTTTAGTTAGAAAATAGATTCGTGACCGTTTAAAATGAAAGGTTATTACTGACTACGTGTGAAGAGTTAGTAAAAGAGAACTTTTCTTATGTGTTCATACCCTTCATGTCCTAGGTAAAGGAGTAGGGGATAAGTGGGGGTTTGAAAACAGGAAGTGACGTCATAATGACGTCACGTGGTGTTTTCAAAGCCCCATGGGGTTTCTAAAACAGTGACGTCATATTGACGTCATATTAACGTCATATTGACGTCATATGGTTATCATATGGTTATCATATGGTTACCATATGGTTACCATATGGTTATCATATGGACGTCATAATGACGTCACGTGGTGTTTTGATAGCCCCATGGGGTTTTTAAAACAGTGACGTCATTTTGACGTGATCTAGACGTGTTATGGAGGTGATATGGAGGTGATATGGAGGTGATATGAACGTCATATGAACGTCATATGAACGTCATATGAACGTCATATGAACGTCATAATGACGTAATATGGAGAGTGGGCGGCCATTCAAACGGGCGGCCATTCAAACGACAATTCAAACGGGCGGCGATTCAAACAACCATTCAAACGGGCAAGCATTCAAACGACCAGTCAAACGGGCAGCCAGACAAAATGACACCCGGACAAAATGGTGCCCGGACAAAATGACACCCGAGCACCCGAGCACCCGAGCACCCGAGCACTCGAGCACTCGAGCACCCGAGCACTCGAGCACTTGAGCACTCGAGCACTCGAGCACTTGAGCACTCGAGCACTTGAGCACTTGAGCACTCGAGCACTTGAGCACTTGAGCACTTGAGCACTTGAGCACTCGAGCGCTTGAGCACTTGAGCACTTGAGCACTCGAGCACTTGAGCACTTGAGCACTCGAGCACTCGAGCACTCGAGCACCCGAGCACTCGAGCACTTGAGCACCCGAGCACTCGAGCACTTGAGCACTTGAGCACCCGGACAGCAAAGGGTTCATAGAGACATGGTTAGAGCTGGCCTGCTGTGTATTTTGACCCATCAATGACGTCACACAGAATTGCAAAGATTGACTTAAGCCTGCATAGAGTGCCCCGGGAGGACGGTGAGTCGTTGAGCCAGTGGCCTAAAAGTGGGCCCCCCCCCGCCCAGCTACCTAGTGAGCCCCCCCCCCCCGCCCAGCTACCTAGTGAGCCCCCCCCCGGCTCACTGGCCCATGAGCCCTTTTCTCGCTCTCTAACCAAGCCATTGCAGCAGCAATTAAAAATGAGCACTCTTTTTCCTTAAGGAAGAGAGGTGTCTCCATGCATTGCGACCCTATACAAGCAACAATCCTTTCTTTAAAGCTTTCTCACTATTCTAACACCTATGGCAACCAAACCAACGGACACCCAGACACACGGACACCCAGACACGGACACCCAGACACACGGACACCCAGACAGTCGTTTTTTTTTGTTTTTTTATCCCTCTCTCTCTCTACACATATAGCAATAGCCACAACTGATTCAGCGTTATATTTCTCAAGCCTAGGTATTTTTAACCCAGACAGCAAATTCTTTTTGCTTTCTCAAACGGTCAGACGGACAGATTTAGCGTTTCATTTCTCATGCCAGGGTATTTTTAACCCAGACAGCAATTTGTTTTGCTATTTCAGACGGGCAGACGGACAGATTTAGCGTTTCATTTCTCATGCCAGGGTATTTTTAACCCAGGCAGCAATTTGTTTTGCTATTTCAGACGGTCAGACGGACAGATGGATCTATAAATCAATGATTTATAGTCCTCTTTTTTTTAGCATTTCCCACACTCTCATTCATACTAAGATTGCCTGATGAAGCGTTTCATTTCGTAATAATGGGAGGGCCGCTAAAAAGCGGCCCTGGAGGGATTTCCGTAGTCTGGTCCTTGTCACTGCCTCTTGTCATCAGTTCTCCTGCCGCTGTCACTGCCTCCCGCCATCGGTTCTCCTGTCGCCGCCACTGGCGCCGCCGCTGACGCCACCGCTGGCACCGCTGCCGCCACCAACCTCGCCACAGCCACACTTCCTCTTATGCGCCGCAACCGCGGCCCTGCTCGAGGTGAATCCTTTGCCCTGGACACTACAAAAATAATATTGGGACTTCAAAGCCTCCGGGCATTGCTGCTCATGCATTCTCATTGAATATTCTACCGGATAGCCAAAATGGCAGAATTCACAATATTTAACATTATCCAAAGAGCCCAAGATTTGCATGACCTCCTGGAAATCTGACTCTTTTCTAGAGACATCCTCCACTTTCATCTGAGCAGGTTCGTTGTTGCGGTCAGTGTTTGAAGGTGACTGTATGAGGCTGACTGTATCCGAAATACTGGCGACAGCGATTGTAAGCTCATCGTCAGGAGCTGGTGGCGGACTGTCCGGTCTTGTAACGGTAGCGCTTGGTGCCGCCAGCACCTTCCGGACAGTCACATCAGCTCCCTTTTGATTCACTTTCAACGGGGTCGTCATCGTTGACGCAGCGACTTTGACAGGAGTCGCTCTGGCAGGAGGAGTCTCTGTCATCGTTGCTGCGATCAATCTGGCTGGAGGAGTCTCTGTCATCGTTGTCGCGGTCACTCTGGTCACTCTGGTCACTTCCTGGCAGGGCGGCAGGTCCCTGGACGGCGAACGATGGCGTAGTCGCTTATGGCTCTCCTCCGCCGCCCTGCCAAACCGGTTGAACTGTTCCTCTGGTCTGTTCCTAAGGAAATCCCTCCACTTTCGAAACAGAAAGGTCTGGTACTCAATATAAATCTCCTCCCAGAGGTTGACATCCTTCGCTGATAGAAAGTAGCGACCCCGAAGCTCATCTGAGAAAAACTCGTCCTTGTACTGCATGATTAAATTTCGATGTGTTCGCTTCAAAGGTTCAAAGCAGACTGACTGACTGCCCCTGGCCAGTCGACCTGAAGCGAGGACCCCCCCCCCCCCCGCCCAGCTACCTAGTGAGCCCCCCCCCGCCCAGCTACCTAGTGAGCCCCCCCCGGCCCAGCTACCTAGTGAGCCCCCCCCCCAGCTACTTTTTACGCCGCTGGCTCACGGCTCACCGTCAGTAGTATAAAAAGGTCGGGTTGACACCACTCTAATCATTGCATTGCCAAACCATCATGGAGACGTCTCGAAACGCAGCAACGGCTAACAACATGGAAATTGATAGCCTTTTTAGCAATGAAACAATGGCTTTTACAGATGCAGTTTTAACTGCAGAGGAGACTGCTGCCTTCCTAAGTACACTAACAGAAGCTGAAAAAGCCTTGGAGGAAGCATTAGGGGCTCCGTCAGCCGTGTCTACAGTACAGCAAACTAGGCCTAAAGAAGTACAGCCAGTACAGCAAGCAATGCCCGATCCCGAGGGATCTGACTACCCGTTCTGGGTTGCCAATGCGCTTGTAAATGGTAGCGCCAAACCACTTAGTACAAAGTTACAGGCTCATCTAGAGCATCTTGAGGAGGAAGAAGTGGTCATGTCAAACGATGACGACGGTGACGACGACGATGACGATAATGACGACAATGACGACAATGACGACAGCGACGACGATGAAAAGCAGCTCAAATCTAAATTCGAATTGAGCAAAAGTATTCCTGTTACTGAAGAAGACGTCACGCTGTTGAAACGGAACTTTCAAGCAGTGATTCCTCTGATAGATTGCAACATTTTATGGTGCTTATGTGAAGAAGGCTTTTTCGACCAACACACATACATATACCTAACGGAAGAAGTGAACACTGTCATTCAGCTTATCTACATGCTAGAAGGAAACATAGAGCATGTTCCCGCGTCAGAGCCACAGTTCTCCGAAGCCATGACCCGACGTTTCGTTCAACTTATTAGAAGTCTTCATGAGGAACTTTTTAAGACATTATGTCTACCGGCGCCAAAGTGTGTCGACGAGGATCGCGATTCCAAAATGTGCAAAGGTTATGCTACATGGCTTCAAGTATCTTGAAGAACGTATTAAGGTGTACGAGATGATGGCCTACCTCTATGAAAAAGGATATTTCACCATGTCAATGCTCTTCCAATGGATAATTGGAAGTCGCAAACGAGGAGATTTTTTAGTGATCGTCATGAGACAATCTCTAACAGACGGTTTACCAACAGCCTTTCTGGATGGTTTCAACGAGATCACTCCGCGATTTTGCAAACATCTCATGAAAACATACATGTAATGTCCATATAAAAGGAGTGAGGTGTCAAGTGCAGTCATCATTCGACGCGCAGCCATGGAGAAGACAAGCAGCTTTAAAATTAGTGCAAACTTAACAATTACTGTGGAGCATGGACAATTTGGATTATTTCTTCGAATCAAACGTGGAGAGAGATGGCTTGCTTTATCACCATCCTTGTGGAAGATTGTGTGTCAGAACTTGACAAGATTACGTGACATTGGCTTCAAACTGTACTTAACGCAAACGAAATGGCTTGAAGTCATTTCATACTTGGACATGCGCTATGTGAGTTTTGTGCAAGCATCACTGTTTGAAGGGAAAGAATACAAGTTTTACATCAACATGAATGATGGTGAATGGGAGACATTGCTTCAGGAAATCCATAGCATAACCTCAACCTTATTGCCATGCACGGAATGTCATGGTAAAAAAACTCCTATCAAGCTACAAAAGGACAATCGGATGAAAGTGTCAAAGTTATCCAAGAAAAGACTGGCTGAAGTTCAATTGGAGAATATGGATGTGCAAAATCAACTTGGACTTACCTGTGAATATTGTGGTGCTTACGGATATGCTGAGGATTATGATTGTCACTGCCACAAGTACAATTGCAAGTTGTGTGAACCAGACAACTTCTGCAACAAGTGCGGCTCACTAACTGTTTCTGCGGAGTAAGACTGAGAGTCATTTGTTTGCCAACCGTCAAAGTGTGCAGACGTGTTATATGGATATGTGAAAGATGGATGTAGAAACGTGTTTCAAGGACAAGTATGTGGACTACATGATAAGTGAACTGGCGCGTTTTGGATCTATTCAACAACAACTGCAACACTTTGACATTTATTGGGAACTTGCGCATTCCACGTTAAGTGTGCCAAACTTACGTGAGGATTTCATCAAAGAGTGTATGTTTTCAAACATTGACGGAGCTGAGGAGTTTGATGTGGAAGCAGCATATCACTTCGCTCGATTTGATCCAAGACTGTTTGATGAAGTGAGAGAGTGGTTAATCTACATTGCAGTATAATGACAGACATTACATTGAGACAATACATTGTGCAAAAGACATATTGTGAAGAAATGTTATTAGCTGTAAAAAAGTTTGCATGTTTAGTATGTCCTGCTTGTCAAAATGAAGAGTGTTCAGAACATACTTGTCATTCTGCATGTGTCTATACATATTGGAATGAAGCTAAATATTACATTCATTTAGATAAAGTGTTAGATAATGCAAATCAACGCTGTGAAAAATATGGTGTAGATGCTATCACATTTGATGAATTAAGTTGTTGGTTAATGTTCATTGAAGATCAATGGACTCCAATTATTCACACCGTTGTATCAATACTTGATTTGTAAGATATGTTGATTGAGCTTTTATAAAATTTAAGATATGTTGATAAAATTTAAGATGTGTTGATAAATGCAAGATATGTTGATAAAATAAAATGCAAGATATGTTAACAAGTGTTGATCATTTATTGTTAACATGTCGACGTGGAAAGACTACTTAACCAATATTTACTTTAAACCTGGTCAACCCGGGGCATTTGCTGGTCCTTACAAACTATATCACATATTAAAAAAACATGACCAACCAGTCACTCATTCACAAGTGAAGAAATGGTTACAGGATCAAGATGCCTTCAGTTTACTACAACCTGTAAAATACAGGTTTAAAAGGCAACGTGTCATTACACGTGGAATTGATGACATGTGGGATATTGATTTAGCTGACATGGGAAACATAGCTTCCTATAATGATGACACCCACTTTTTATTAGTTGTCATTGATGTGTTTTCCAAATATTTGTGGGTGCAGCCAATGCCTAATAAATCACATACCAGCGTCATAGAAGCCTTTCAAAAGATTTTTCATGAAACACAACGAAGACCACGAACTCTAAGGTCAGATAAAGGAACTGAATTTAAAAACAGATGGGTAAAAGCATTTTTGAAGAAGGAGGGAATACATGCCTATACGACAAAGAATGAAACCAAAGCCAACTTTGCTGAGAGAGTCATTCGTACTCTAAAGGGAATGATGTATCGATATTTCCTTCATAATCAAACGTATCGATATATGGACATTCTTCCAGACTTAGTGTATAATTATAACCATAGACCTCATGGCTCCCTCCCTAATAAGTATGCTCCTGCAGATATTCGTAAAGACATAGAATCAAAAGTGTGGAAGTATATGTATGTAGACAAATTGAAATTAAAACCAAAGAAGAAGAAAAAACCCTACAAATTTAAAATTGGTGATCAGGTTCGCATTTCTCACATGAAATATGTATTTCAACGGGATTATCATATAAAGTGGACGCAAGAAGTGTTCATTATCACACATCGTTGTAAGAAGCAAGGAATACACTTGTATCGTGTGAAAGACTTTTTGGATGAAGATATTGACGGACATTTTTATGAAGAAGAACTGCAGAAAGTGACAAAAGATATTGAATCAGTCTACAGAATTGAAAAGGTCTTGAAAACACGAAAAAGACGAGGTGTTAAAGAATTATTTGTGAAGTGGTTAGGTTGGCCAAAGAAGTTTAACAGTTGGGTGAAAGAAACAGATATTCGAAAATGAAGCATCCATTCACGTGTTTGGTCTCTGGACCTACAGGCAGTGGTAAAACTTCTCTAGTTAGAGAAATTCTAGAACAAAAGTTAATTAAACCCTCTCCAAAAACCATTTTATGGCTCTATGCAGCAGATCAGCCTTTGTATAAGGGAATGAAAGGTGTGGAATTTTACCAAGGCATTCCAGATAACATTGAAGAGCGTTTTAACCCGAAAAAACCAAACTTACTCATCATTGATGACTTAATGACCAAATGTCATAGTGATGAACGCATGACACGTCTATTTAGTGTTGGCAGCAGTCATCAAAATCTAAGCATTATTTTTATTGTGCATAATTTGTTTCATCATGGTAGAGAAATGCGTAATATTAGTTTGAATACACATTACATCATTCTGTTTAAAAATCCTAGAGACAGTCAACAAATAAGTACATTAGCGCGACAAATGTATCCTGGAAAATCTCAATTTCTCATAGAAGCCTATCAAGATGCTACCAGCAAACCTCACGGCTATTTATTCATTGATTTGAAGCCGAAGACAAATGATCAACTACGTATTCGTACAGGCATTTTACCAAAAGATACAGATTACGTATATGTTGATAAGGTGGCGTATGAACAAGAACCAAGTCACTTAACCATTCGCAGCCAAGATGTCTAAACGTATTCAAGCGAATCAACCTTTCCTTCACTTGCTTGCACGCAGCGGGCCTAAACGACGTAAATCCTTACTACAACAAGCTACTAAGGAGGAATTAACTAGCTTGTTTGAAATTTGTTTGAATATATTGCGAGGACATTTACCTTAAGCTCAAAAAGGTATAAGTTATTCAAGCGTGAACGTCATACCCTACGTACCCTGGCAAATAAGAAGATATCACTTCGAAGAAAAAAGAAGTTGGTTAATCAGAAAGGAGGATTTATTGGAGCTATTGCTAAATTTACATTACCCTTGTTAGCTCAGTTGCTGTTAAAATGAAACATACTTTGAAAATGGTTCTCATTCCTGAATATGAATATAAAATGTTGTTAGAAAAGAAGGGAAAAGATGTTGAAATCAAAACGAAAGTGAATAAACTTTTACGTGGGAAACGAACTCGTGAAAAAGCAATAGAAATGTCTCAAGTGCTTGGACGTCATTTACGAACAATTCAATCACAACAACAACAACGACAAAAGTCTGTTACAACATCTAATGCAGAAAAATCAGAAAAGTCTCAACAGTTTCTAAACCATTTTCAACCCATTTATCATGTAAAACTAACACAACTTCTGGCAGAACTTAAGAAATATGGTACGAGATGGACAGATAAAAATGAACTTGTTTTAAAAACAGGTACTATCATTACAAATTCTAACATTATTGATTTGTTGAAAGAAGCATTGGTTGCTACAAAAAGAAAAGAACGACGAGAACCACCGCATGGTTGGAAGCAGTTTATTGAGGAAATTGTAGACGCTAATATTCCAAAAACTGTTTTTGGCAAAAAGACAACTCGTGAAGATATTACTAAAGAGCAACAACAGCGTCAACAAAGATTGTTTCCAGAAGGATGGGAAACTTTTTAACATGGATTAAAGAGCTATGGTGTTGTTGTTGTAAAGAAAATGGAAATAAAAATACTATTCCTTTAAAAATTAGGTGCGTTAGTGCTTGTTGTCAGGGAGAAGTAGTAGATACCAATTTAGATCATGTAGATAGCAATTTAGACAATAATGTAGACAGCAATGTAGAAAGTGAGGATGAAGAGTGTCAAACATGAAGTAATGTATATACACATCTAGTCTATCTACATCACATAAACGATTTAGCTGCCATGGAGTCAACAAGTTTTTACATTACTTTACCCAGCAATGCCAGTATGAACTATTATCCCAACAACAAGACTTCGAATTATCAAATTCGTATGCCTCGAACCATCTATCTGAACGGAAAATATGAAGTGGCTTTAGCTGAAATTCAATATCCACATACATGGACAACCATGAGACATGGAATGGACTATTCTATTCAGTATCGACAACAACCACTGAATAATATTGTTCTTGACACAATCAATATTCCTTATGGTTACTACAGATCCATACAAGAGATATGTCAGGCAGTCAATAAAGAAGCAACTAATTCTATGAAAGATGACCTTAAAGAAGCTATTCAGATAAAGTATGATAAAATTAGACGACGTGTTTTTCTATTTCTAAATTACGGCTTTGAAGTGTCATTCTCCACTGGATTAGCTGAGATTTTAGGATTTATCCCAGATCAATGGTATACTGAAACGTGCACAGCTGAACATAAAGCCGATGTGAAACAGGGATTTTATACACTTTATGTGTACTGTAGTATTTGTGAGCCACAAGTTGTTGGTGATTATTATGTTCCTTTGCTACGTTCTGTTGGAATACAAGGACATGATGAAGACATTATCATGAAAACTTATGGAGAACCTCATTATGTTCCTGTAAACACATCCAAATTTGACGTGATAGAAATGAATATTAAGGACGACACAGGCATAATGTTCCATTTCAAACTGGAAAGGTGATCTGTAAACTTCATTTTCGACCAAAAGCATTATGAAAGCATACACACACAATCCATCTATTTATCGCAACCATTTTCTTCGTCAAGTGGGTGGAGAATTACCAGGATTTAAAGGAGCGCGAATACAATATGGAGATGGTATTGGTTCAATACTGGGATCATTGGCTCGAAAAGCTATTCCACTGCTTAAGACAGGGGCTAAAATCGTTGCACCACATCTTAAAAGGGCTGCAAAAGATATCGCGAAAGATGTTACAGGTCGAGTAGCACAACGTATGTTTGGTGGTGGGTTACGAGGACAAAAGAGACCGAAACGAGCAAAACGTGTCAGAAGGCGAAAGGCAGCTAAACGGATAACATCAAAAAAACATAAGAAAGATATTTTTTAATCATGTCTTTAATTCATAATCATTCTTGTGAATGTAGCCTTTCTCCATTAGAATGGTTTCACATACCACCAACGCAAACTGCTGTAGAAAAAAGTTATAATGTAGACTATCAACCAATGACTACCATTAGAGAGGGTGCTCCAATAGAATTCTACATTCCTGCGAGTACAGAAGAATATCTAGATTTAAAGAACAGTAAACTCCATATTGTATGTCGCATTGTCAAGGCTGATGGAACACTGTGTGGTGTAGATGATAACGTGTCATGTATCAATGATTTGTTTAATGGGCTATGGTCTAATATTGAATTATTTCTAAATGATCGTTTGATATCACATAGTAACAATACCCATGGTTATACTAGCATCATATCTCATCTCATTCATGACTCGGAAGAAAGTCTCCATTCTGAGCGCTCTATGCGTCTCATCTTTAAAGATACTGCCGGATCAATGAATACTTATGAGGTGAAAAGACCTAATCATGAAAGATATGTATCAGGTTTTCATGTAAATATTGAAGGTAGTGATATAGCTGAAACAGGAAATAATGGTTTACATAATCGCTATTTGTATACACGTCTAAGCCGTGAGTTTGCGCTTACAGGTGGTTAAAGGGTAGATTTGTTTGAGCAGGATCGTTATCTTCCCAATGGTGTTAGTATGAAATTACGTTTACATAGACAAAAAGATGGATATGTATTAATGGCTGCAAATAATGGTTTTAAAGTAGAAATGAGAGAAGCGTTTTTAACCATTCGCAAAGTGAGGGTTAGTCCAGGTATTCAGTTGGGACATGCAGATGCATTGATGAAAAGTCCTGCTAAGTTTATTGTTAATAGAAAAGAATGTAAAGTTTTAGCTATTCCAACTGGATTTCAATCTTTTGTGAAAGATAGCATCTTTTTAGGCCAATTACCAAAACGTATTGTCATTGGAATGGTTCATAATGAATCCTTTGCTGGAACAGTATTGAGAAATCCATACAATTTTGAACATTTTAATCTTAACTTTATGCAGCTTTACTCTGATGGTGAACCAGTCATATCCAAACCTCTCAAGCTTGATATAAATGAAGGCAAATATCTTGATGCTTTTGAAACTCTTTACAAATCTTTTGATAGATTGGATGGCGAGAAAAGTTCCATTATAAAACGGGAAGATTGGCCTAGAGGTTATTCGTTGTTTTCTTTTGACTTAACACCTGATTATGATGGTGCTGATCATTATGCCCTTATCAAACATGGGAATTTGAGACTAGAAATGAATTTTGCTGGTGCCTTGCAAAATACAGTCAATGTTATAGTGTATGCTGAATTTGATAACATTGTTGAAATAAGTGCAAATCGTAGCATTCAATTCGACTACCAGTCATGAACACGAAGCAGATAGAAGCCATCCTATCCCATGATGCCACGACAAAAGACTTGTTTCAAGGTGTGTTTGCCATGGACCAGTTACCATCTTTACAACGCGGTGCCTATGTCATCAACACAGACGATCACGATGAGCCAGGAGAGCATTGGGTGGCAGTATATTATGACGAAGACCCTGCAGAATATTTTGACTCTTATGGACTTTTACCTATAGACAGTCGTTTGAATAAGTTTTTAAAGTTTAATTTCATTTATAATTCAGTTCCATTACAAACACCGATATCCTCTACATGTGGATTTTATTGTGTGTATTATATAATTCAAAGAGCTCGAGGACATAGTCCTTTTGAAATCATTGATGTATTAAGAAGAAGTGATGGTGATTTTGTTGTAAAGGATTTTGTATATAGACATTATAAACCATTATTTTATTGATGTTGTATTAGTTAAGTTGCATTAGTTAAGTTGTTGGTAATTGTGAATTGTATTATGAATATTGTAAATAAACAAGACAGTTTTATACAACATTCTTTTTTATTGTGTTATACATTTTTTACATTTTAACAATTATTTCACATTAAGCTTTTATTTTACAAATACATTCAATACATCGATAAACACATGCCATTCATACCAATCTAAATTAATATATGTATCATAGACATTACATCCACGTTTGTAAATGCTATGAAAACTAGCATAACACTGTCCATTACCAAACTTTATTATTTTAACATCTTTGTGTTCAGACAGTTTCAGTTCATATCCATGATCATTCATGTCAATGTTCATCACCATAACACACATGGGATGCGTCAGTTCAATGGACTTGGTGCCTCGCATGAGTTGCACTCCTTCCTCTTTGAATTCAAGCGTTAGGTTCTTTCCAATCCAATGCTTGTAACAGAGCGTGCCATTCCACTGTGTTGAGGGTGATGTAGTCGTAGCATTTTGTAAGCTCGTCATATTGGCGAAATCGTACAAACACGTCTAAATAGTTCTCAGTCACACGCACTTCTAAATCCTCTGAGAGTTTCAGGAGAAAGCCAGGTATCCTCAGCTTCTCTAGATGGTCTTTCAACACAGATTGTTCGTCAGTTGATAGAATGATATACTTTCCAAAATGTTTTAGCACGATGTCATCATATACGTTTCTCAGATATGAGAATCCATGCGTAATGGGTTCATATTCCGATAAAAAGTCTTCCATCTCGTTCAACAGTCAGATGAACTATGAGCTGTCTCCTTGTCTGCAAAGACGTTTTTTTATGCTCGCAAGATGGCGAAGAGTGGATGTTGTATCACTTCTAGGAATCGTAAGACTGCGCGCCAGTTCTTCATATCAAAGATAATCAAATCTGTATATGGTGTATCTGGCACAACTCCCTTATGATCCTCTGGATAATCCTGTAAAAGATTTCTACAGATTTCTACACGTATGTTAGAATCATATTCAGCCACCGTCACTTCCACTTTATTTTCAAGTCTACGTTTAAACCCAGGTTCAAGTGGTATGTTTTTAAAGTCTTTCCACACTTCAGGTTTAAACCGATGATAACTTCTCTGAGAATCTAGTATCACTTCATTCCTATCATTTACAGTAAGGTAAGCACCACCGTTCAGCATGAGTGCATTCATGTTTTTACCTTGTTATGAGCCACCTTCTTGTCTGCGAAGCCTTTTATCCACTTCTTTCACCTGCTTCTTCAGCATTTTCCATTCAGGTATTGTCAGCAAAATTCCCTTTTTCGTTGGACGGTTTTTTCCAGTCCCCTCATCTCTCAGGTACTTGCGAATGTTTACCACTCCTTCATTGCTTTGTTTCATAATCTTGATATACTTTCCATTTCCTAGAGAAAGCATTCCATCCCACGACTGTGGTGTTGGTGCTGTCTCCACTATCAATTTCTTGATGGTAGTGGTAGGATTTTTCACTTTTAAGTCTTTAACTGCATCTGCAAGAGTATCCATATCAGTTGTAGATCTCTTACGACATTCACGTTCCATGTTAACACTTCAATGTTCACACCTCAAATAACTCTTCCGTTGGAGGACCTCCCCCTTTTATACCACAGCCTTGTAATGTCCATGCGCTAAGGTGGAATAGCCATCATTCAGCACATATCGCTTGTCGTCATATGGGGAGAGGGCTACTTTCCTCAACTTCTCCGAGAAAAGCTGGTGACTATGACTTCGGATAATGTGTCCTGTAGCCATCGTTTGAGTTTTCTTGAACAAACTGTCTCTATACTGCACATGTTTAATGCGTCTTTGACAAGCTTGAGTGATGCCTTTAGCTGTATGTTTTTCTTTCCCACCGCACAATAAACTGTACATTTTCGGTCTGAGTCCAACAAACTCTTCAATGGGGACGCCGGCCGTCTCATCCTTCATTTTCCCAAGCACTTTTTTGTTCACGTTGGAATGTAGGAAATGATCCGGCGGATAGTCACTTGTGTCGAACAGGTCAGCATCCTGCTGCATATCCTTGTAGATATCTTCCGTTTCTATGTCGTAACATAGACTGTCGGTGTCGCTGAACAATAACTTGGCATTGGGATACTTGACCATGATGTAGTTGTAATGAAAGTTGAACATAAGCACTTTGCTGAGGTCGAGAATGGTGAAACCAACTTGAATGGGTTTATCCAGAAGCAAATCCACTTTGCGCAAATGTACCGCGGTCAAATCTTCGTTGAAAATTTTGAATTTGTGGAAAGAAGGTTTGGCTACAAGTTTCTTGAACCGCTTTTCCTTGTGAACAAGTTCAACATTGATTCGCTTTCTCACATTTTCCATGGTTTTGCCAAACACCGAGTTGTTCATCAGTTTGAAGAAGTCTTTCTCAAATGGGTTCTTGGCCAATTTTCTCTTTTCCGTGTTCAAGGCAATGTATTTTGCCAACCATTTGCTCTGTTCAAACATGATGGCGCGATGTACTTTAGTGACTTTCAACCCCAGTGAGACGTACTGTTGTAAATTCCTGTAATGAAGTACATATTTCTTCTTGTCAGACAAGTTGGGAATAAGCTTTTCATTGGGTTTGCCTTTCATGTTTAGATCTTCCAGTAGCTTCTGACTGTACTCTGACAATTCTCCAAATTTGACACATTTCCGTTCTGGAGCCACTGGGTAGTAATTATGACGATCATGGATTGAATTTGGATATTCTAAATCCACTTCCAAAATGAATCCAATGTCATCATCTTCATCCACATCCATGAAGTCAATGGATTCTGGCTCGCTCACCTACATAAATCCTCTTTGTGGCATGCCTTGTGACATGGCCCAGCCATACAAGTTGTTCGCGTCGAGGTACATCAGGTAGTTGTTTGGTATCTCAGAATTCTATTCTGCTACGTAGGGATTATTTGCTTTCGCATACTTGTGTGTGATCACGGATATTCCTCCACGTATGCCTTGCTCAACTATTTGGTACATGTCAATGTCATTGATCAATTCCAACTTCACCTTTGTCGCTTTTAACATTGCATCCCACGACAGTCCTGGTGCTGTATAGTAATGAGCAGGATCCAATTCATACGTGTTGAGGCATACTTGACGAAAGTTTTCAAACACGTCAGCTAGTAATAACACATCTGATTTCAGGTACAGGTCGTTCTATTCACCAAATGTTGTACAGTTGAATGTATCCCACACCTTCTGCGCATGTGCATAATCCTCATCGCTAATGTCCTCTTCGCTAAGCTGACTATAAAACTTGTCCTTTGATGGTAGCTGTGTTTCAGCAAACTTGGATGGCTCGTCCACGTAATCGTAGGGGTACACTCCCTTTCTCAGCAGCAAATCTTGTTGATCACTATCGTGAATGTGAGAGGTCATGTTGTAGAAGTTATCTTTCCCTTCTGCTGCAAGGTTGGATACCAACTTCTGTAGAGAGGTACTCATGAACTGAAAGCTGTCTGTAAATTTCAGATTGCTCATGGTGAATGCAATATATTTCTCAATGGTGTTGGGAATGACTGTAATCGTTTCACCTTTGAATTTCCCAATTTCCTCCATGATAAGGTGACTGTCATAGCCTCGCAAATTGTGGAAAAATACGGGAATGATAAAAGAATCTTTATCCCCTTGCTGATCTTTTCTAAGTCGGAATTGTAAGTTGCATTCATTGTGCGCTGCTCCACGATATTTGCCATTGATGTGGTCATGATCTCTCACACGATCTGCTCCTAGAGGTTCATGACAAATGTAGCAATCAACAGCGTTCTTGAAATTCTCTTTGTCTTCACGAGTCATCACCATTTCCTTTGGTCGCTCTAAACCACGTACAATACGATCACGTTCATTCACCATATGGTCTAAAAAGACTTTCACAGCATTGTCTCCTCGATACACGACTGGTGCAGGTGTGTTGTACTGGCTCACAACCACATAGGCAAAGCTGTTTGGACGATGATGTTGATACTTGTCTCCTTCTTCATGCTTTTGCGTGAAACATTCAAAGTCAGCATAAATCACAAAAGGTGCTCGCTGTTGTTTAGCCACATTCTTGAACTTTATGAAGGGTTCCTTGGGAAATGATAAACGTTGTGCTCCATTCTTGTCACACACTTCACGATGTTTATCTAAAAGATCTTGTCGTACAAACCCGTGAAGACAGTTGAAACAATAAAAATATGCAGCCTTATGCTTTGATCGATAACACATAAGTCTGCTAAAATTCTTGATGAGGCAGTAATGCCTCGTCTTGTCATTGCTAATCAGAAGTAAGTTGATTTCTCTGACACTGACGTTTCGACTAAGTTGTATTGGAACAACTACATCTTGTTCGTATCCAAACACGTTGATGGCTACATCGTTCTCCTTTTCAAACTTTGGAATGTCAGTAATTGGTGTCGGAAATGTCATACCCTCTGCCTTTAATTCCTTCTCAAATGGTTTGTAATGATTCACGCGATTTGGGTTGTTGTCAAGAGGGTGAAGGTAAGCCAATACTGACCATAAGAAACACTTGTTATCATCATTCTTAATGTTTATCACACCCATTGTTTTCTTCACTTTCTTCGGTAGTGGAATAAAACTACTCGCTTCTAGAGGCATCAACGTAGCTGTATGTACTTCAATGTATAGTATGTTATCCAATACCCAGCCAGAGCCTTGTCGCTCATGTTCGTCAAACTTGGTAAATAATTCTTTATAGGCTTCTGGCAAGTCCTGTTCAATATCTGCTGGATTGTATGCTGTATATGTTGGACTGCTGATAAATGCATTATCCACTTGTTCTACCATAACACCTTCAGCATTTGCTGTCAGTTTCTTGAAACGTGCATGCACGACAATGTACCATTTCATTCCATGGTTTAAGGTCTCCAACAAATGTGCCTTGATACGGTTCTCTTGCTGTCGCATTTCAAGCAGTAAATCCGATCCATCCTCGAGCTCAAACCGTTTTTCCTGCGCGTTTTCACCAAGACTAACCCTTCTACCTCTCCCTACTTGTCCTGTCTTTTGTTTCTTTGAAACATGTTCTTGAGACACATTTTCCATCTCAGCTGGTTTACATGCATGTGCCTCAAAAGTATCCATAGATGGAAACTCTTCATTGCATTCCGCACACTGGACTGGACCGTATGGCCAAATGTCATCTTCTTCCATCTTTTCTCTCTTTGCTCCTTTCCCTTCATGTTTCACTAAAGTTTTCATCTCAGCTTTGCATGTATGTGCTTCAAAAGTATCCATAGATGGAAATTCCACATTACATTCCCCACACTGGACTGGACCGTATGGCCAAATTTCATCTTCTTCCATCTTTTCTCTCTTTGCTGCTTTCCCTTCATGTTTCACTAAAGTTTTCATCTCAGCTTTGCATGTATGTGCTTCAAAAGTATCCATAGATGGAAATTCCACATTACATTCCCCACACTGAACTGGACCGTATGGCCAAATGTCATCTTCTTCCATCTTTTGTCTCTTTGCTCCTTTCCCATGCTCTTCACGTTCCATCTTAGCTAGTTGTTGTTACGTCAACTGCTGAAACTAAAATGCTGAAATGTAATCTCAAACATTCCCCTTTTATACACATTCATACATAGACAGAATTTGCGTTTTCATTTCATAACAGAGGATGGCCCTTAAAAGGGCCGAAAGATGTTAGTAATTTGACGCTTCACCAGCAAGTCGGATTGCCACAGTCGCACTGGTATCTGTAAAACTGTTCCATGGAGAACGGTCGTCGCGAGCACTTGAACGGATGACGGTTATAGTAGCCAAAGTTTTTTGGTGTCGCTCCACACCACCAGCAGTCCGTGCATGGCTGCGGTCCTGGCAATCTCGCAGTAAACTTGTACCAGAGCAGTCCACCGCAAGTTTTGCAGCAGTAATGTGGTGCATTGTGGTGCACCGGGCAGGTGTGTGGTTGACCTGGGTACTCCAACCATACCCAACACTTATAACACTCAGTCGTTAGCGTCACTGCCTTGCCGTTTCGCATCACTGTGATTTTACGATTTGTTGACATCTTGCTGCTTGTGTTGGATAATGCAGCTGTAACCCACCTTTATATACTACTAGCGAACATCCTCGCATTATATGCTGATGGGGGGGGGGGGGGCCTTACTTAATGCAAGTACTTTGTGCTCTCCCGGGGGGGGGGTCCTGAGTTTAGGTCGGCTAGCTGGGGGGGGGGGGGTCCTGACTTTAGGTCGACTGCACGGGGGGGGGTCCGATCCTGACTTCAGGTGGTATATAACCCATGCTCATTTCAGTTTGGGCTCACACTCGCTTCCGTCAACATGGAGTGCTTCTTCGGGTTACATGATGCTCGCACCATTGCTGAAGTTAGAGAACTTCACCTGCCTGTCACACAGCCACAGGCACCGCCAGAAAGAGTCTACTTCTTCCAGCTGCTGCCGGACCCGGTTCATGGATCCATCATGTGCGTGCCCGTCCTGTACAACCGTCAAGTCACGATTGGAAAGAGGCTCAGAGATATAGAGGCTGGTCACTATGATGAAGCGTTCTTTAGAACGATGATGCTAGGGGAGTCAATACCTTCGCGGTTGGAAGAAGAAGAGTACCCGGCCTGGGGGAGATTCTTCCTCCAGCAAGACTTGGATATTTGCCCAGGATGTGGGTGTATGATCTCCCCAGACCGGGTGCTGTCTGAGTGCAACCATCAAATGTGCCTGGTCTGCGCGGCGCACTGGACTCAACTGCTGGCGCTAAATGACCGCTACTCTGTGAGGTGCTTTACCTGCGGCATGCGAGGGGACCACTTTTTGTTCAACGGGCAACAGCTCACACATTGCAGTAGGCCAGTGCAGGACATTGTGACATTCTTTTAAACCGGGACCGGCAGCAGCAGGAGAAAAACTAACATCTCCTGGCTCTTTTAAGAGCCTACCACTGATACTGAAATAAGCGCTAATCGTGTCATGGTGTTAGTATGTATGTGTATGCATGAGAGTGTGAGAAATGCTTAAAAAAATGGTCACCCGTTTGAATGGTTGTTTGAATGGCCGCCCGTTTGAATGGCCGCCCACTCTCCATATTACGTCATTATGACGTTCATATGACGTTCATATGACGTTCATATGACGTTCATATGACGTTCATATCACCTCCATATCACCTCTATATCACCTCCATATCACCTCCATAACACGTCTAGATCACGTCAAAATGACGTCACTGTTTTAAAAACCCCATGGGGCTATCAAAACACCACGTGACGTCATTATGACGTCCATATGATAACCATATGGTAACCATATGGTAACCATATGATAACCATATGGTAACCATATGACGTCAATATGACGTTAATATGACGTCAATATGACGTCACTGTTTTAGAAACCCCATGGGGCTTTGAAAACACCACGTGACGTCATTATGACGTCACTTCCTGTTTTCAAACCCCCACTTATCCCCTACTTAAAGGCTTGTGAACACTGTCAAAAGCAGGAAAAAATAAAGACCCAAGCGCCAGAGCTCAAACCAATTGTGACCAATAAGCCATGGCAATAGGTGAGCAGTGTATAAAGCTGTTACTTCTCTCACAATTTGTGCTGTGTAAAATTTATGGTAAAAATAATTGTTTGCCAAACAATAAAATTGTATTATATAGGTCATCGTGTCTGAACTGCTACTAATCTTCTAATTGATTTATAATATTCTAATAAGTTTCTCGTTTTGCCTTTGCCAAGATTACTTGAAAAATTAACACAATTTTGGCGGAATATAACTTTTTACACAGGTGGGCATAGATCTCATAGGAAAACTAACCCCTGTCGGACACCAATACATCATGTCGGTGACGTGTCTGCTTTCTAAATGGGTGGAACTTTATCCTCTGAAAAACAAGTCTGGTGCAGACGTTGCAAAGCAGTTGGAAAAGTTCATCCTGCGACATGCATTAGCAACCAGGGAGAGAATTCATAAATCAGGTGACAAATTAATCTTCATTTGTATTCCAGTAAATTACAAGGCAAAAATAAAGAAATAAATATACAAATAAATAAGAAACGTGAAAAAGCAAGCGTGTATGTTTTTAGATTTTACACACAACTGTTTGTGTTAGGTTCAATGAGTATAAATTTTAACTGTGCTGCAGATTAACCGTAGCTTGCTCACACGATATGGCATCAGGCACGTGGTAACCGGCGCATACCATCCCCAGGCAAGAGGATTCCGTATCTACTATAAAACAAATTGATATCTAACCAGACTGAATGCTAACTTATTATTCAGATTACAGAACTATAAAGATACATTTGAATGTGCTTTTTCGCGGTTGTTAGATAGTTAACAACTATCTAATTTGTGCTTATTACAGTCAAACGCACAGTCAGAATGCCAATAAGGTTGTCAAAGACCAGTTACGGAAGATGGTAAATGATAACCAGGACAACTGGTACGAACTGTTGGATATCGTGCAATACTACCTGCATCATAACGTTCGAAGAGGCACGAAGTACAGACCTTATTATGTTCTCTATGGCAGTAAAGTGTCGAGGTAAATCTCAATTAAGCATTAAAACTAGTTAAAAACATTTAAATAAAAACAAGACTAAGATTAATATTTTAATAATAAAAATATTTTTAGTGATAAATATATTTTATCCTTTTAATAATGGACGCCACAGAAGATGATCCAGAAATACAGAAAGGACCGATGGAAGTAAGCAACGAGTACCTTCATCAGCACGTGTCAGATCGGGTTGCAGAAAGGATAGAAATACACCAGCAGGTTGTTTCAAATAATCTAATAAAATTAAATCTGATAATTAAATAAAGCCGCCGGTTTACAAAACCATTAAGCAATATAAAATAATTTTGTAAAGAAAAAATAAGTTAGAAAAAATAGTAAAATTAAGAAAACTGGCAGTGGAATAATGTTGGCTCTTTTTCTTTCAGGTTAAGACAAATATAAAAAAAACTCGCAAGAAAAGCAAAAACTTCAGTTCAAATAAAGGCAGAAAAAGGTGCAAAAGTGTTTGCCTTTAAAATGGGAGATGCTGTAAAAAAATATGCGAAAACACACGGTGTGGGGACACGCTGACCTCAGAATCGGTAGGACGAAAAGAAGTCGTGGCGGTTGGCAACTCCAGCAATACCATCAAAGCTTACAACCTAAATAGAAATACCGAATTGAAAAGACCGGTTCAACATCACCAACTGAAACCACTGATCGCCAACCCAACACTTAGCGGAAGAGCAACCACAAAACAATCAACAGCAACCACTGGAACATCACTGTCGACCACTGAACCACATTTGTCGCTGACCCCTGGACCACCATTGTCACTGAACACAGCGTCTCCAAAGGCAGAAAAAACGACGAACGTCGAGAGATTATTCAAACAGGTAAATTTTCTTATCCTTTTGACCATTTTAGGCAGATCCAATTCAAACAAATTTCCAAAGAAAAAAGAAAAAGATAAGAATAAGTAACAGAAAAATGAATAATAAGCACACATAAAAATATTTCCTATTGTAAATGATATGAAATTATTTGAAAAATAATAAATAAAGTAAATAAGTGTACGTTCTATATGTTTTATTCGGTGAAATGGATGACGATCTTTCCGAATGCACCGTGACTGGGCAAGCAGAAATAGGAATTTACCAAAGCAGCCCCAGCTTATTCGTCAGCCCTATCGTTCCCCCAGTTTTAGCGAAATAATAACATAAGGTTTGTAAATCTGTTGAAGTACTAGAATAAGTTTTTGAGGAAAATAAATTAGGAATCATTAGGTTTCTTCAAATAAAGCCAAATATTTTGCAAAGTGCTGTATTCATTAAATGTGACATATTCAATTTCAGGTTTCTGGTCAACAGAAGAACACATCGATTCATCACAGTATCTTATAGCACCCAGTTTTACACCCGTTTTCCAGTCAACCACTGTGCTGGAAGCAGGAACGTGGGGTTCCAATATTGGGACTCCAGATCCATCGACCACATTTGTGCAAATAATGTCCATTAACGATAACCATTGGGTTACTGTTTCGAAATGACTTAGTCCAAGCCTGTTACCAAGTGACCTAAGTAAGCATCAACAATTATTTATCAGCAAATTACCACCTCAGGAAAATATAGTTCATATATTTAAGATTTTTTACTGCTGGTGGGGTTTGTCTTACAATGTTGTAAAAAATACAGAAAATGGTGCTTAAATTTAACGAAATATACATAAGCAATAAGCATTTATCGAAACTCACTGTCGCAAAAGCTTTTATCATTTTTAATAATTTCATCAAATTACTTTCTTTTCTTTGTTTTTATATAGGCGAAGAAAGACAGAGATGCATCCTCGTTGAATGGCCAAATGTAACACTTCAGTTGGCATTTGATGACTGTGGCCTTTTTTGCGATTGCCTTTGCAGCTTCAATTTGTCACAATAGAGATCCATGTGCAGCACAGTATAAACAGGATATCACTCGAAGGAATATTTCAGAAAGTCATTCATTCAGCCATTCCCATTACACAGATATAAACAAGGGCCTTCCAGACCATGCCATGCGTAAAGAATTGGCATAGAAAAACTGTTGGAGTAGAACAAGTCCAGTGTTTTAGCGCATTTTTCATTTGCCTCTGAAGTAGACTGGTTTGAAATGTTAGTGAAAGGCATGAGATATATTAAAGCCCATGCAAGTGTTTATTCAGAAACAAAGCAAACAATGTAGCATTCTTTCCAAAATAGCTTTTGTGTTAAAATTGAACCTGTACTTTGAACTGAGAAATATAAATGTTTATGTGTTTCAAGTGTCTTTTTTATCTTTTCAAAATGCAAAAAATACGGTGTGTAAAATTAGGGGAATTTTCTGTCACGCCAGGTTTTCCAGTATGCACCGTATGTATGCTGGAAAATCCGGGGAGGTAGGGGAGGTTTAGGCATGGGGGAATTTCGGTCACCCACCACCGAAAAGACATGTAAATGTTATTTGGTCTCCATTCCATTTTATGCGTGTATTGGATACAGATGTGTATGTGTGTATGTGTTTTGCAAAGAAAAAATCGTACAGTTTTCTTGTCTTTTCCAGGATAAATAAGGTGCCTATTTTCTCATTTCAATATTTCTAAGAATTAATCTTTGTTTGTTTTGTTTGTTTGTTTGTTTTTTTGCTTCTGCCATTTTGTGTTGGGTAGTTGAGTGTTTCAATTTCTAGGAGTACTTAGCACTGGAATGTTTGTTGTTGATCAACTAGTAAGCAATGTCTGTTTTTTATTTCTCCACTCGTCCGCAACGGATTTACATTTACACAGGGTGTTTATGTCATGGTGATCTATGGCACAGGAACAGGCTGTGGCATTGTTAAGTTCTGTATTGCCTCTCACTACAGCTCCATTTAACCTCAGCACCGTTGACTTGCCAGGGCTGCTAGAATGACTTAGCAGCATATGTTGTGCATTATACAATTCTAGCTAGATTCTTAGGTTACCGCTGCTCATTCCTTCTCTGGTGGGCTTGTTTAGTATTGAGTAGGTAGTTCTAACTAAATCCACACAAGTATCCTCAATGCTTCTTGCCCTCCCGTAGGCATACGCGTAGATAGGAGAGAGGGATCTCAATTACAGGAGGTGGTGTGTGTGTGTCTGTTGTTAGTCCCCTGCCGCCGCGAAGCGTGGAGCGGGGGACTATAGTATTCGAATCTGTCCGTCCGTCCGTCTGGCGACACTTGGAAGCACAAGTTTGTGCACGCGATATCTCGGCCGCTATTCAACCCAGGCTTTTAATTTTTGCCACACAGTGAATATATATATATATATATATATATATATATATATATATATATATATATATATATATATATATATATATATATATATATATATATATATATATATATATATATATATTGAAGTTGTGCATTATTTTTCGATTCGACAAAAAACGACGAAATGGCGACTTGTTTAAAATAGGTAATGTTTTAGTATTTCTGCGGCTAGAGTGCAACTTTGTGCACGCGATATCTCAGTCGCTATTCAACCCTGGCTTTTGATTTTTGTTACAGTGAAAATATATATATTGAAGTTGTGCGACGTCGCATTATTTTTCATGACGGGGGACATTCATCAGTTTCACTGATAACTTGCTCTTTCTTGTTACAAGCATGGTCGAAGAAGAAGGCTCTGTACACAAGGCAGAGTGACGGACATCAGTCTTTTGCGTCCAAACACAATTCTATGTGACAAATGTCGGATAGTGTAGTGCGAAGAATATAACACTTGTCTCCAGTATGAACAGCTCTAGCAGTAAGTGGAAGGGAAACAGGGCTGCTGTCAGCGAGGAGTATCAATATCACCTTGTGCATGGTGGCGCTGAGGTCCCTGGTGGCACTGAGGTGCTTGGTGGCGCTGAGGTCCCTTGGTGGCACTGAGGTGCCTGACTATAAATATATTATTTATTCAATTTATGCATCCAAAATAATCAGTGATACTGTTTGGACTTTCCACAACCCCCTCCCACCGTTCCTAAAAATATGTTTTTCTGTGGTCGTTTTCAGAACATAACAACATAAATGTGCATTGCAACATAAATGACCATTGAAAACGTTTTCCACACCTGGCTTTATCTTTAATTCCTTAAAAACCCTCTCGAATATTGACAATAAATTAGGACACATTGGTTCAAGGGTCAGGAACCACTTTTGGAAAACTCAGTTCTTCGAAATTGAGTAAATTGAATAAATCTCCTGGCGGAAGGCGATCAAGTCTAATCAGCGAAGCAGCGACCTGATGGAGGAGAAGAAGCATAAGAAGGCTTTGTCTGAGTAAATGTCTGCTATCCCCGCCCCCTCTCAGAGCCTTCCTCAGATTTCCAACACAACAGATAAAAAGAAAGTTAGGGTCAAGCGAAGCTAAACAGCTAAATAAGACACAGATGAGGAAACTGCATTAAGAGAAGCAATGCAATTCTTACAGTCATTATTTCATTCCCCCTTCCCTGCCAAAAGCAGCCCAACCCCCGGGGAGAAAGTGACAGTGTTGAGCCTAAATCCGGACATTCCAGCACTTGTAATGCTGAGTGAAGGCAAGCTGGATATTCTTCTGTCTCAACAGTTGGTATGCTGCACGCCAACCCCATCCATCGCCAGCTGAATTATTGATCAGGCAGTGAAAACGTCCCTCTGGATCTCGCCCTGTAGGGGCAAATATCCGGACTGCACGACAAGGACACTGAAACGAAATCACAGGCCACCTTTCGCTGCTTACCGTCCCCAAGAATAAAGAAAAGACTTTTTATTGATAGTGGGACATTCAAAAGGATGAAGAGCAGTCTCACGCGTCCTCAACCAAAGAATAGTCGGACTTGGACTTCGAGAAGAATCACAGGGGTATAGGTAGCAAGCCTGGAATATTCCATCCACCTGTTGGAAATCATACAAGAAGAGTCAGCAGTACTGGACAGACCCGGCACCGGCAGAGAGACACCCCATCCGCACCCCACACCCCAATCTCCCTCCCTAGGACAGAATGCCTACTCCGTCAGTGACAGATTCCACCCCGGCGTTACGGTAAGGCGTTCTGTACAGAGCCATTGTGAAAGAGATTGTGTGGCTTGCGGATGTATATACAGGAAATCATTTTACTGATAGGGAAGGACATCCAATGGCTTACTTCCCTCTGTGAGGCTCAGGAGCAGGAGATGTTTCTGGCCTTGGCAACAAGCGTAGGGGCAATCAGTGCTGTCGCAGCCAGATATCGGCATTTTCACTAGGTGGATGTGAATAAAGCCACAGTTATGGCGAGGCTCCACCCATCTAAGCAGCTGCCAATCACGTCAGGACAGAGAATAGCGGAAATCTGATCTCATTCGAGCCAGCAGAGCGGCAGCGTAAAAAACTTTCTGGATGGGCAGAGTGAGACCGGGCTCAAACACCTCCCTGGTGAAGGGCGAGAAAATTCTGAAGGACTTAGTTCACCATGCACACAACATCAGTTCCACACGGAAAGTTGTGAAAGGCTCCCTAAATCAGAAGAATGTCACAGACCCGTTGATTCTAAAGATCTTATAGTATGTGTTAATCACTGAAGAGAAACCTGCTACGATAATGGCTAAACAGCTCACGCTAATGATGCAGTTAAAGTTGGGCGCATTTCTTTTGCAAAGCTGGTTTTACCTCGAGAATAAAGCTCTGTGTCAGGACATAAAGCTCTGTGCCAGGACATAAAGCTCTGTGTCAGGACATGAATTTGTTAGCCAGGAGTTAACCAGAACCCACCACACGGAGGAAAGAGTGGGAAAAATTGTCCGAATTATGCAATCCATGTCCCCTATCCATTCAATAAAACTCGTCTAAATGGGGTCCCTGTTAGCCACAGAACAGATAGTTCCGTTAAACAGTCATCTTCCAACAAGCGAGTGAGGACTTTCAATGGTGGATAGTCAGAGAACAGTTCACCGAGGGTTGCCATTTCATATCTCCACCATCATCTCTGTCGATTAAGACAGACGCATCCTCAAGGGGAACTTGTGGAAAGGTGGTTTGTCTCCTGGGCTAACATCAAAACACAAAAAATGGTTGGAGTTGAAGGTAGTATGGATAGTGCTCAACCAGCTGTTGCCTGTTCTAGAGAACAGGTTAGTGAACATTTTCTAGAAAACTCCACAGCGGTGGCATATATCGCAAGCAAGGAGGCAACCGGTCAGCAGAACTAACGCAACTGGCCAGGGAGATACTTTGTGTGGCGAAAACATTGGGTATTTGGCTTTCGGTAGGCCATATTGTGTTGGCAGAAAGGCCTTCAGGAGTGGTATTCTGCTCTGTCCTGATATTTAAGGACGTCTTTATTCTTGAGATTAGATGCTTCATCCTTAATTTTTATCCTTATTTTTAAAAGACTTTGTTAAGCAGTATAGCTTTTTTATCCTTATTTTTAATAATAAGGACATCCTTAAAAACAAGGACAGAGCAGAATACCACTCCAGTAGTAGTCGTACAAACGAATCGGTTCCCATATCAATCTTCCTTCATGTAGGTAGTGGCTTGGCCCCCCTACATCGATGTATTTGCGAACTTCGTCACACATTAACTCCCAGGCTACCTTTCCCCAATGCCTCCGACACACAGGCCTTGGGGATACACGCACTCAATGCCAGTGGGCGGATCATGAAGTCTATGCCTTTCTCCAAAAACAATTTCAAAGGAGTTTCTCACCGCGGCTCTCTTCAAAGAGAACAGAATCATCTTGATTATCCTGTAGCAACCGGAGGCGCCGTGATTAACAATGTTGCCACGGTACAAGATAGAGAAGTGCCTGCAGATCCCGTGCAACCAGCGGTTGTGTTACCAACTCCAGTGGAAACACTCGCACCCGCCGACCATCTACGAGATCTGAGGGCCTCGCCCCTGTCCCGAGCTTCTTGAAAGACTAGGGCTTATCAAAATGTGTGATACGTAAAATGACTCAAGTGCATAAGTCATCCACACCTAAAGTCTATTGGTTCCATTGGAATGAGTTTTTAGAGTGATAAGCGAAAACGATACCCTTATAAAGCCTTTCCAGGCGTAGTGGGTAATTTGCTGGATTTTATGCACGAAGGGTCGACTCTCGCGATATCGTCAAAACAATTTCCGATCTTTCGTTAAGTTGCAGTTGAAATATTCAATGGCTTTGCAGCAACTTTGTAGAAACAGTGGTAAAAACTGGAGACAACCCTACTTTAGATACAATGTAAATACTCGACAGGCACTTGAATATGTATTAACATTGATTATTGTGATTGGGTTGTCTCAACAACGTTTACATAACGCTGTTTTATGCAACGTTTTATTTCAAGGGATTCTAAATTATTTACCTGAAAATCTGTTCATAGAATTATCTAGCGAGGAAATAATGTTGACGTTGAAAGGTCACTATGCAACGAATATGCATATGGCTGAAGTGGTTCGATTTCCGGTGGTGGTCCGGTGAAGTGGTACGGCTTCATTTGTGAGGCTCTTCGTAATGGAAGGCACCTGGAACGAGACTCTTCTGTTTGTGAAGCGGTTCCATTAGCAGGACGTTCTCCTGTATATAACTGGGCAAAGTCACAGTTCATGCCAATAGCGCATTATGTAATCACCAAAGACGCCATCTGGTGACTGATCCTCACTCAGAACAAGATGTCTCACCGCCATTGGCTCAACTCGTTGGCATTTTTGCGATATGTTAGTCTTTTATTATATTTCCCATTAATCAGTGATAACATCATTTAGAAACATAACTGTGCAATAAACCGGAAGCGACTGTGTACGATTTTGACCTCGGTCGAGGCTCAGAAATTCAAGTGAAATGTGAGAAATTGAAATCTAATTTTAGATAGCAAAGATGATTTTCGGATATGCCGTAAGAACAAAAATAATAATAAATAATAAATAATAAAGATATTTGAAATTGTGAAATTGCGAATCTGAATGCGCATTTACGAGGCAAGTTGTTATGAGTTTATTCCGTTGACCATTTGCGTATCTGGTACTTTTTCGTGTTGTTTCCTCATTACTTTGCAGCGCAATAACGTACAAAAGCATTGCCACATCAGTTTATTATGACAATATAGCTGTGAAGTGAAGCACTCTGTCAACGCTCCCTCCCCTGTCACAGAGTGTACCCTGTGACCACATGATTCATCGATGTAATGGTGACAGATAAAACAGAGGCAAATACCTGACGAGCTATATTTAGGACATACTTTGTTTACATTTTTGTCTCAAACATTTACACTAGAATGTTGAGAGATATAAAAAACCTATGAGAACAAATTTCTTGAAATGTCACAAGGCAAACTTCAAGAATCCCATCCGTAACTGCTCATAGTTTTCTCCTGACGTCAAAACAAAACAGAGCAAAGAAATTCAAGCTTTAAGATACTGGTTTTCTGACGCACAGATCAGGTGAAGGATTGGACAGGAAAAGTAGAAGGCTTTTCCTAACTCTGCTCAGAAGGCATTGATTCCATCCTGCTCTTTAGCATCTAACAGAATGATATAGTTATTCTTTCAGTGTGTGCCACTTCAAGTCTTTGTCGTGGTTAATGTAATCGCAAGTGGTACCAAAACTCCATGCTCAATGCAAAAAAAACTTCTTTTTCTTAAAGTGTTGTTGATGTTCGTCGTCTTTTCGTCTTCTTCTGTTTCTCTCTCTCTCCCTCTCCCTTGTCTCTTTTTCTCTCTCTAACTCTCTCTCTTCCCCCTCTCTCTTCTATCTATCTATCTATCTATCTATCTATCTATCTATCTATCTATCTATCTATCTATCCATCTATCTATCTATCTATCTATCTATCTATCTATCTATCTATCTATCTATCTATCTATCTATCTATCTATTTATCTATCTATCTATCTATCTATCTATCTATCTATCTGTGGGTCTGTCTGTCTGTCTAGCTGTCTTTCTGTCTATATGTCTGTCTGTTTGTCTGTCTTATCTTCTAAGTCATCATCCTTAATACATTGAATTCGCATCCCGAGGCATCGTGATACATTATTCATTAAGAGAAAATCCGTCAAATATTCCCGGAATAGAAGTGTAAAAGCTTAATGCTTAATAATTGATTTGACTCGTTCAGCAAGAGCACACACACACTCTCAATAAACCAATCAAAAAGCGTAGTGAAACTACGGGCCGGGATACAGATCCGGAGAATTGAAAGAGGATTGCCTGACTGAAGCCAAACTACAGTAATGACCCGGAAACAGGTCCATCACTGGGACTGAGCTAAAGATGCTCAATTTTATAAGGGGTTAGGGGTTGGGCGAGGGGTTACATACAAGTTGTCCCTTTCCCCAGGAGGTTACACTTGCATAAGTCTCCTATTCTACAGTTATTTTATTACTTTTTAAGATAACGTCGCGCGAAAAGCGAACGAAGAGTAACCAAAACTGCAATCAATTCCTGCAAAGGAAAACCAGAATGCCCCCCCCCCTTTTGCTTTTACACAACCACGCCTCTTTATTCATAAAAAACCTGGAATAGCTAACGGAGCTGTATCATGCCTGGTTGACACATCAGGGACAAACGTAGCTTGGTATGAAAGCAATGGAAAACGCCATCATTGTGTTAGTTACGGGTAAACATGTTTATTTTGTTGCTATAATAAAGCAATAACAAATACAAAAGTCACTGCATAGAGAACACATTTTCTGTGTATATGCTTCTATTATGGTTAACTGAGTTGTATAATAAGAGAATTTGAGGTTTGCATCCAGAAGTACTTTGAACATCAATAACTGAGTAAACATATTTGGGTAAAGAATTCAAAGACAAGGAAAGGAGGATGAGTGACAGGATTTTTATTTCTGTTTTTTTTTTTCAAAAATAAATTCTAACATGGAATTTAAAAACATTGAAATAGCCATGGGGTCTAGTTTTCAAAAGCAAATTATTTCTTTTACGCGGAATAGTTGTTGAAACAAAGCAGCAGATCTGCCGGTTTGATATTTCTTCTTGAAATTATTCTAAATAAGGAAGATACAGCGCTTATTTACGTGTGAGATGCTTCAAATTAATTTCAAGATACCGATGCTGTGGAACAAGCTACAATTTTGTTTACTTTTTAGAGTCTCTGAACCTTCTGATTTACACTATCTTGGATATAAACTTTTATGAGATTGAAATCAATTTAAGTTACATGTCTTAGTTCGTTCATATTTGTGTGGTGTGACAGCGTCGCCTGGACACTAGTAAACAAACAACGCGCATGCGCCCGAGACAACCTGATTTCAGAAAATTTGAAACTGGTGAGGACGTTTTTAGACCAACCGACTTCGTCGAGCTGGTCTTATCACATCAATAGAGGGGTATCCATCGTCTGTATGTACGTATGTCGTATGTACGCACGTAAACTTTTACTTAAAATGCTTTATTCCCCTTCACTTTTGATCGGATTCCTTTCCAATTTTGCATGAACGTTTTCTACTTAGGCCTCTCTTGAAAAATTTTTATGGTGATCCGCCAATTGGAGGATATTTGAAATTTTTGGTTGCCAGTTTTTGAAATGCTCATCACCCACAATTTTGATCAGATTTTCTTTATTGGCCAAACGGATCTGGATTTTTTAAAAATTTATTGGCTTCCAATTTTCGAAACGCTTCTTTTCCCACAATTTTGATCCAATTCCCTTTCAATTTTGTAGGAATGTGCTCCATGTAGTCCTCTCTTGAAAATTATCTTTTTGGGTGATCATAAAAAATTGGCCAAATAACGGGCATTTTTTATCCCCCGTGTAAACGAAGGATATAGTTATGAGCGTGTCCGTCTGTCTGTCTGTCGGAGGAAAACACATGGTTTTGTCCGCGCATATTCGTAAAAACTGTTTAGGGTGAGGTTCTGTTTTGTCCGCACCACATACAATCATATGCTGTAGGGCTCTGCAACCTAGCGCGGTGAAAGTATATATATTGTAGATGTGCATTGCTGTATTATTTTAGAAATTGGTGAAAAATTGACAAAATGGCAATTTGTTAAAAATTGTCAAAATTTTTTGGACTTAGCAAGTGTGCGATGTTTTGCCCGCAACACTTGGCATATAACCATTTCTCGTAGTGGAATCCAAGACAAAACGTCCCTGAATTCAGGATCAAAACGTCCCCAAAGCAAAAAATGTATGATAACCTAATTAAAGCTTTATTAAGCTTTACCTCGGCCATGATGTCCCCGGCCATAAGTTCCCCGTCCATAAGATCCCAAAATGAACTTAAGACCAAAACGTTCCCAAAACAAAAAAATTATGATAACCTACATTAACGCTTTATTAAGCTTTACCCTGGCCATAATGTCTCCTACCAAAAGGTCCTCGGAAAAAGTCCCCAAATAAATTTATGGCCAAAACGTCCCTAGAGCAAAATTTGTGGTAGTGGCATCCGGGACAAAACGTACTCGGCCATAAGGCTCCCAAATAAATTTAGGGCCAAAACGTCCCCAAAGCACAAAGAAAAACTTGTGAAAACCTAAATTAACGCTTTATTAAGCTTTTCCCCAGCCAAAAGGTCCCTGACCTATAAAATGTCGAATCAAGGACATAGCACCCCCGGCAATGAGGTCCGCGGCCATAAAGTCCCTGCCATATGGTCCTCAAATGAATGTGGCGCCAAAACGTCCCTAAAGCTAAAAACATATGACAACATACATTAAAGCTTTACTAAGCTTAACGTGACCATAATGTCCTTGCCATAGGACTCCCAAATAGATTTAGTGCCATAACGTCTCCAAAGCAAAGTTTGTCGTGGAATCCAGGACAAAACATCCCCGTGGCCATAAAATCTCCGGTCATAAGGTCCCCGGCCATAAAGTTCCCGGTTGTAAGATCCCCAAATGAATTCGGGGTCAAAACGTCCCTGAAGCAAAATAAAAGTAGGATGACCTAAATTAACGCTTTATTAAGCTTTACAGCGGTCATTATGCCCCGGGCACAAGGTACCTGATTGAATTTAGGTCCTAAAGGAAAAAAATGATAACTTAAATACCGCTTTATGAAGCTTTACGATGTTTTATATGCTTCAGAAATATTCAACTAGAAAATGACATATTGTGAAAACTGCAAAAAAATTACGTTGTACTTAGCAATTGTACGATGTTTGATCGCACCACCTCGCATATAACCATGCGTCGTAACGACCTGCAACCTTGCGCAATGAAAATGTATATATTGTAGATGCGCATTTTTAAAATCATTGAAAAAGTGATTGGGAGAATTTGGGACCGAGACAAATCGTCCGTTATATAAGGTGTTAAATGTTGGGATGTGTTCAGTAATGGTGGTTTCACTGCATACAATTTAACTTACACAGGGGATCCTGTCACACTGAGATTTAGTTTAATTTAATGGCGTGCAATTTTCGAAATGCTTCTTCTCTCACAATTTGATCCGATTGTTTTTTTTTTTTTTAATTTTGTACGAATGTTCGCCAAAAGTTTTCCAAATGGGGTGGGGGGTTTGAGGGCATTTTCAAATTTATTGGCACAGCGTGATAAGCACAGAGCAACGTCTTACCAACGTCGCTCACATAAAGGCTGAATATGCTAAAATTAAAAATAGACTTTACATGGATTATCAACAAATAAAACCTTTACTCAACGTTGTTTTTGGCCCGATAATGGATTCCTATCCAATGTCGAAAGATAGACATTGTTTCGACTTCCATAAATAACCAAAACCCGACTTCAGATCAACGTCGGATGCGATGTCTATCCAACGTTGTTTCCTGAGTGATGGTCATTCCTCAACACATTGGCATAATGAATCAGAACTTCAATTATTTTTAGTATCCATTTAGAGAATATTTGTAATATTTCTTAATATGCATGTGTTAATTTATCAAATTAATCAGAATCTTAGGCTCTAAATATTTGTTTACTTATTTCAGAGTGAATAAATGAGTCTTTCGACCAGTATGCCGGCCCTTTTAGACTGTTCTCTTTGTCGAAGACCCTTATCTACACCCAAAACTCTAAAATGCCGTCATAAATTCTGCTCTAAGTGCCTTGCGAAATCGTCCTCATGGGGAGGGAAAAGCGGAATCACATGTCCAAAATGTGGTTTGTTTACAAAACAAGAGGACATCCGGAGGGGTCAACCACCGCCAATTCCAGACAAAAACAAGAGCCAGCGTTCACAAAGTGACAGTGTGGTGCCAAACCAAAGCACAACAAGAAATAGTCCGGAGGAGGAATACCACCAGTGTCAGATGTGCGATGGCGGACGAATAGTCTTCAAGTGCTTCACATGTGATATGTTTATGTGCGTGTCCTGTAAGAAATCACACACCAGAATTCCAGTGACATCTGACCACTCGGTCAGAGATGTAAAATCCATAGCCAATGAGATTTTAGAAAATCTGAAAGAAGAAATTGCTCAACACAAGTCCTACAGTACCCAGGTTCAGCAACGTCTTTCGCTGTACATCAGGTACGTGATGGCCCAAGAGTATTTTTCCCCAGTAGAGCTTAATATGCTGTAATGGCTAACTTGTAAACAAGACCCTGGTATTTAAGAGCTAATGTCTTTTATTTTATTTATTGATTTATTGTTTTTTTGTGGCATTATAGGTACTGATATATTGCTTTTTGCTGGCATTATAGGTACAAAACATATTTGAACCGTCTGGAAAATGATATCTGCAGCGAGATCGATAGAGCAGCGGTTTGTGCAAAAGAAAAAATATGTAAAATTATTGACGAAGAATCCCTGAAGACTAAGAAAACCGTGACTGAGAAAATCGAGGAAGAGCGACAGAACATTGAAGAGGGACACACAAAATTGAAGACTGAACTAGAACAAAGCAAACGAATGACGTCATTGCTTACGGAAGCAGTTGCATCAGGTGATGACGTTCAGGTTATTTTAAATGGAAGACTTGGAAAAGGAGGTGACGCACAGCGCTTGAGTCTCAGCTTATTAGACGACAAGCTTAAGGATAAGCTTGACATTATGGTCATCCCAATAGACGTTGAAGAAGAATTCCAGGAAATATGCATTCAATTTTGTGATATTGATATAAGTCGAGGTGATCTCAAACTTTTAAACCCCACACCTGAATCAGTGAGGCGATCCAATACTTTTGAGACTATTTCCGGGAAACAACAGGGGGCTGTCTCAAATGCAATGCCAAGGCGTACCAGTCTGTTACCAATGAGATCGTCGAGCGAAAAAAAATCCACCAATTCAAAGGAATTTGATATCACAAAGAGAGAAGATCGCGTTTCGCCATTAGGGCCGGATTCAGTACATCAATTCGTTCCGCGATGCAGCAGGGCATTACTCGAATACGCCCCGAAGAAAAAGTGGTTGTTTAAAGACCACATCAGCGTTCCGAATGCTTGCGACATGTTTGCTGTTATCGATGGTCACTTTTGGTGCGTGTCGCGAAATACACATGTCATAACAGTGGTAAAACTGGAAGGTAAAATTCTACGTACCCTAGCACATAACAACATGCGATATCCATCCGCTGTAACGCAGTATGCGCAAACGTCAGCCATCGTCGCATGCAGTTCTGGATTTGGATTGTTAGAATTTGACTTTGGAGGAAAATTAAAATCAGTCATAGCCAAAGGCAGTTTCAGTGACGTCAGCACGGAAGACGATGCTGTTGTTGCCTTGGAAACCGAGCCCAGTAAAATTGTTGTGTACAAGTTTTGCGAGAAATCTCACATGTGGATTTGTCACGATGAGCTTGAGTTAGACTTCATGACCGGAAGTGACGCAGATACGGCTGTATCATGCAATGACCAGTACATTGTATCTTCAGTAAAACACAAATGTGTGTTTGTATACGATAGACACGGTGTGCTTCTGCGCACACACCGCGCGTTCTTGCCCGGTGGTCTGGGATCGTGGCACTTATGCCGGCTTTCAATGGTGGATGAACATGGCACTTTGCTTATCATTGATCAAAATAGAAATAAATTACTAGTCTTAAACAGCGAAAACGAAACAGACTACCTGGTGTTTGAACAAGAACCAAAAGTTCTGGATGCACTTCTTGACTATCAGGGTTTCCTATGGGTACTGGATAATAAATCAAAGTTACTGCGGTACCAGCAAGAATTTCCTCTTCCGGTTTCGAACACAAGCCTACGAAAGGAGTCGTCCACTGTGCCGGAGTTATTGTAATAGCATGCCTCCTGTGTTGTCAAACGGCTAGTCTCTACTGTGCTTAACAATTTAAAGTCTGGCTGGATATATTTATTTTAATCAATAAATTGCTCTGCTTTTCAGAATTAGCCAGTTATGCATATTCTTAACGCAAAATCATATATTCCCGACAATTAGGCCAGTGACATTTAGGACACGACATACAGGCCAGCGATATTGTGGCAGTAGTTGAGAAATGACAGTTCTACGACAGTCAATCATCGTGACGTCATCAATCAAGCCCCGCCCCTCAGTACGGGGAAAACTAGAGTTCTGGACAAGTGAATGATCGTGACGTCATCAATCAAGCCCCACCCCAGAAATTTTAGTAAATTTGTTTTGGATGACATATTGTGGTTGGTTGACATGAAAGTAATCTACCTGTTTACCAAGAACTCAAATGTATTAAGGCTTGGCATAATGTTGTAACAACGTGGCCATGCCTTAAATGTCGCTTGTCTAAATTCCTCGTCATCAATGTGGCTGGACTGTGTGTCACTGGCCTAAGTGTCGCTGGCCTACATGTATTGCTATATCAAGTGTCTCTGGGCCAAATACCGTGGCATGAATGTGGCTGGCCTATATGTCACTGGCCTAGTTTTGCATTCATTACCGCTTCTTGTAACAGTTCTATTAGACAGCTTGCTTAAAAATGAAACAATCAGAATATTAGACAACCATCTTTAGAATCTCTTTAGGCAAACGTAGATGCTCTATCAAATCCCTTCTAACATATAAGTAGAGAGTGATTATTTTAATAGTTGAACTGTATACGCAAGTTTTCTTGCTCAAAATCTCTACTTCAGGTACAATTGCTTATTGTTTATATTTTAGCCAAATGCTATGAATATTTTATAAGGGCATTAACCCAGAATTGCTCAAAACGAATTACAGGACCAATAAAGTTGTACATGTTTTTGCGAGAATTTGTGTTTAATGTTGCGTATCTGTATGTTTTCGGTATGCATGCGGTGTTGTTTTTAAATCTTCCACTTTAATCCGTTTTAAAGGAACCAAGTTTGAAGAATAACATGTATATATATATAAAATTATATGTTTGAGATAACGACTATTCGAGGTATCGAAAAAGAAAATGTACAGATTTATAAAGCATGGCTCGTCATAAATTGCTTGAGGTACAGACTAATTCAAAGCTATATAAATGTTACAGCGCATCTATCCAACCAATGACTTAACATTGTAGCTGATAGATAGATCTATAAAATCTCAATTCTTGGTTGGTTATAGACTGTTTCGCAATGTTTATGTCTGGCCACTTGTTTTTCCTCTGCAGTCCTAGTATATCTTTTTTTGTCGTGACATGTATTTGTCGCATATTTTTTGTCGTGACATGTATTTGTTACATTTAATTTTGTCTGACATGTATTTGTCACATCTCTTTTGTAGTGATATGTATTTGTCATATTGTGATACATTCTGACGCAATCCTAGTGGTTTAACTTTCTTTCATCATACGTAGCAGCCAAGGAAACACTACTGCACCTTAACACAGTCTATTGCTTAAAGGTATCAGATTTGACAGATCCGCTGTAACATACACTGAGTTGTGAACTATGCACTGTGTGTAATATATACAGTTTATAAATGTAATTTTCGTGCTTATTACAGGTAGCGGTCCGTGCTTTTAATATGTATTTCAGAAATCTATACAACACCAATGATGCATCTTTTCATAACAATAACGATAGATATTAATTCCATAGCAAAGCCGTATTTCAACCTATATTCACACTTTTGTCATTTGCATTTGATCATGTCAAGTGAACATATTTTAAGAATTTCAATGGTACGTTATGGCTGGTAACTTTTCCCATAGTTTTGACTGACACGTTATGAGTGCACTTTGAATTGTAGTGATATTTACACAATGTTTGTAGTTCAATTGGCTATGCTAAGCACTTAATTTATGCCATGCAACTAAACACAATGACAAGCTGTGGCTTTTCTTATGGTTTATTGTGAGCACAAACCGTATTTATAGCACTTTACAAAAGTAAAAAAAAGACAGTTCTGCTTAAATGATCCATTAATACAGGATAGGTGAATAAATGATGGTACCCCTCAAAAAAGTTTTACTCAGATTTTTTCAGTTAACTATATTTTAATGCCAATTAAAATTTTGGAGAGAACGAGAAAGCTGTTGCGCTATATTATTGTTATCCAATTACTATAGATCAGCCACTTTTAAAATTTGTAAACCTGCCAACGAAAGCTGTTCACTTATGTATCACTTTTGAGATTTCCGAAGGAAAACATTATGAAAAAATATTTGATAAGACTCCAAAAAATGCATGGCGTATTGCATGGTTGCGAAACGTCGGATTACACAAAACGATAAATGCTTACGCAAAACAATTCCTTGCAATACTTGGGTCGTTTGCTACAGGGATTTCTCAAAAGAGAAAAAAATGTATTTTGTACATCTAAAATCACAGCAGCCAACTTGTCCGGTCTTGAGATTACTTTTGGTCATTTTCGTAATAATATTTTCCAATATTGTTTGATATATCATCACATGGTAGAATTAATGCTTTTTAATGAGCCTATTATGTTGTTGGAGCCTAGGCCTGGTTACTTAAATAGAACTCTTGAATCATCGATGCAATAGCAGAAAGATTGCAGACCTGAATTCTTTTTTTCACCCAAAGTCTTTGAAATGCGCCATATCAATATTAATTAAATCTCTTTATCCATACTGAAACATACACATAAACAAATCTGAGGAGACTAATGCACAAATGTAAAAACAGTGTTCTTTTTTTGAATTTCTGATTTGAAATCATATGTATTACAAAACACAACAATGTAACTGTGGAATAAGACTGATTAGACATAAATCACTTAGTTGTTGAAATTCGAAGTGAATTAGAAGTGGGATTTAAAAGTTAATGGCATAGAACGTTTTTTTTTGTCATTTGAAACATGTGGTTCAATACCCATTCCATGGAAACAATGACAGTTTAATTATATGTAAAGCTTGTTTACTTTCGTTTAAACTGTCGCCGGCGTATGCTTTATGGCAAGTGTCACCCTCTAAGTAAGAGAGAGCGAAACCTTTCTCCTGGCTTGTACTCGGTTAAAAAAAGCCTCGAAACTCGGTCCGCGATTGTAAAACTTTCGGTACCCTCGATTCTCGGCAGTGGATTCTCGGCAAGTTCTACTCCGGACATCTTGTCGCCACTTCGCCATGTAGTCATGCCGCTACATGTCGCGCTTTTTGCTCATTGGCCAAGTGCCTACCCTCGATCGAGTTGCTGCTGTATATAAATCACCTTTTTACGCTTCACTAATCAATTGCAGCATGCAATTTAGGGGAACAACAACATCAAATTCTCTCAACTACCAAAATTCTGTAGCTTAATTTAGCTCGCAACAAAGCTACCAGCGATTAGTAATATACCGACAAAAATGTCATTCACTTCGAATTTTAACAACTAAGTAATTTTTGTCCAATCAATCTTATTCCAGAGTTACAGTGTTGTGCTTTGTAATAAATATGATTTCAAATTGTTGAATAACATTGTTTTAAAATCCGCCGTCTCATATTTGTCGTCTTTGCTTATGTTTCAACATGGGTAGGCATATTAAATTCATAGTTAAATTTTATGTTATTCATAAAAATGTTGATCGTATACGTTACACGGCAATAGCGGACAATGAATTAAGAAGATCTATTCAAAGCGATTCGAAATGCTGGTTTTGCTCTTGCGCATCAAAATCGACAGAATTCATTTTAACAGCGTGGTTTTTAATATTGCTTGAGCTTAATTAAGACCATATGCTAAAGGTAAGGCACTGCTATGTATAAAATAATAATTTTTCAAACAAAAAGTAGAAAATTTCAATCATTCATTTCATCGACGGTGTCCTTTGTTATAGAAAAGTCCCTTGTATCAATCCCGGTTTCACGACTGTGATAATGTGTAAAGGTATGTTCCCTTCTGCACGAGGTCATAGTCAATCCGTTTCCAATTCTGTACGAGATCAAAGTTGATCCATTTAAAAAAGACCTGGAGTGATCTTTCTCGAGGGGTACCTTTATTTATTCACTTATCCTGTAATATCGGCCCACCTGTCTATCTTTAAAAACTTCAATAAATACGGGTTATGCTCAGTTAATAAAATAAGAAATTTTTGAAACCTTTTTTTCCGTAATTAACCAAATTCTCATTGGGCACAAATTGTGCCCTTATATTTTTTAGCAATATGGATTATATTGCGGAAGTTAAAAATGAAGTAGAACAGTGACACTAATTATTTTTAATGTATTCCGATGTAAAGGATCTCGATTTTATATTTGTATTTTGTCATGAATATGAAATTCTCAAGACAAATATTATCAATAAACTAAAGAATGTTAAACAATATTTGCCTACTAATTTTATAACTTTTCCTCAACCACTTCTTGTCTCACGTATACTATTTCTTTACTGTCCGAACCAGAAAACATTGCGACGTTGGATGCATCTGGGATAGACTGTTACACTCCACTAAGGACCAGCTTCGGATTTGGGTTGATTATGAAACAACGCCTATTTCCGAACTTGTGCAGGTTTTGGGAAAATATTAATCGCCATCTAGACCTACCACACATGTACCTGGTCATCTCCACTTGAAAGTACTTCCATCCTTGGGTTATCCAGCAAAGTAGGATACATATGAAGTCAATTTTCATGAATATTTTTCCGAAGTAGGGGGGGGGGGAAACTGACTGAAATTTCTAGATTTTACGTCTTTAACTTTTTTCGAAGCGACCTCTCACGGCTTTCATTTCAAGTGAGCGATAACATGATGAGGATGTTTTTTGGTTGTGACTTACGACGTCGATTAGAAATCTGAGAAATAGGGTTTCGTTGTAACCAAGCAACGTCTGAACAACATTGCCATCCAAAGTCTATCAATGTTCTGTCAAAGATGTGGGGTAGACATTGAACTATGGTTGTGACAAATCGAGCCAAATTACAATCAGACGCAATATTACAGTTTGCTAAGGTCGACGTCACAATCTCAGATCTGCGTAGAATTGCCGATATCACATCAATAAACTGTAAACTTTATGTTAATATAAAAAAGCAAAGCTGTTCCTTCAGTAAAAACTTTGTAATGTTTTTGCTCCTTAATAAAATTATATATTCCTGAGCTTAAATACAGACATTTGTCACGTGTGACCTTGTAATCTATATGCCTCTACCACGAAAAGCCACATCAAGACAGAGAGAAACAGAGGAAATATTCTTTAAATTTGAAGAAATGACACTTTGAATGGGCAGTGTTGAATCCATGATGACAGAATGTGCACATACAACTTTGAAATGGACAGACAACGAATTAATAATAGACCTATTGATTCTATATTCTCGTTTTGCTTATAGTTTGCTGACATCTGTTCACTTTTAAACTAAAACGCCAAATATTGTTTGATCGCGACAGAATAGCAACGTCTAAAGAACGTGGTCAATTCCTTGTCTTCAACTACACACTACAGATGCCAGCAAAAGGGATTGAAGGCAAAGGTTGTTAGTATTCGTGAGCTGGGACATTGTCCATGGACAATCTTTTTCAATACTTTGATCATCAGATCAGGGAGACGCAGGATTCCTTCATCAGAGACATAAGTCAGTGTCTCTTAAAAAATTGCTCCATATTTTTCGGCGTAGGGGCATTTTTTAAGAGATCATCTGAAAACCATAGCAAAGGGAGAGCTGCTCGTAATGAAGTTCCGTCTCCCAGTGCCCTTTGAAATTTCCGTCACTACAATTGTGCCGTGTGGGTGGGATGGGGTGGGGTGGGGCGGCGTGCCCAATTGTCTCGTTCACCATAAATAATCAGAGTAAGTTGGCTAATGTTAGCCCTAAATCAAGGTTGGACAATTCACTTTAAGTAGATAGGTTTTCTTTCGTGAAATGTAATAAATACAATGAAATAACACAGGATTGTTTTATTTTTTTTATCTCGTATAACCACTAATGCCACTGAAAACCATGTTCTACACATTTTCTATACATGATTAAATACCCGCTGGAACTATTTTATTTACTTTTAGCAAACGTACCTGTCAGCCTTCTGATGTCAAGTGTCAATCTTCGCCAACAAACGTAGCATCAGTCAATGAAAAACAAAACCAAATTCTACCAGTGCAGAATACGTAATTCAGTGAGAAATATGAAAAAATATCTTGAAAAGACTGGAAAAGCTTTTTACGAATAGAGTACCTTCTGTGAACAAAACTGGAAACTTTTAAATTATCCATAAAATGCATGCTTAAGGGTTGGTACTTTTCAGTGGTTTGTGATGTAAAATGTTTCTTCATGTTTGTGTTCTTCTTTTACTACATTCCCGATGAGTAATGCTGGCAAGTTTTTAGTATATAACGCCATTTTCTAGTGAAGAAACCACAGCCAGTTTGGAAGAGCATCTCACCAACGGATCTCACACCAATGCCCAATGTGACCAAAGCTCTGTAACCGGACATTGTGTTACGGGCACATTTGTTCAAGAACAAAGCAAATGTAATTTTTCAAATCAGAGATTTATATTTATGATTTGGGTTTTGCGCAGTTGCATTTATATTTAAGAATTTCGCTTTTGCTTCATGATGAAATTACTCAATAATTTAGCCGTATACAAAGGAAGCATCTTCTCAAGTGTGTCACAAAGGCTCAGTAAGATAACTTTGGCTGTTAAAGGTCTAAAAGATTTTTTAAATGAATGACCAAATAACTTTCAGTTCTATGCTTCTGCCACAAAATAATAAAACTTGAACATAAATTGTAATGTAATGCAGACTTCGTTGTAAACTGTATTTTACTTTATATTCTGTAAAAACAATTCACTTCTGAGGCAACACCCAAACCATGTGTCAGCGGATTTTCTATTTGTTCACAGTGTCTTTGCATTGGATGCCGTTATTCCTTTAGGTATTTGAATCACTCTAATGTAGTGAGGCAGTAAGCGTTTGGGAGTTCCTTGATGTCGAAAGAACTGAAATTAATCACAGGCTTAATACATATAAAAATTGCTTGGTTTGTCATTGTGCCAACACAAAGCACTAGTCTAATAAATTGTACCTAGGAAAAAACCGCCAGACAGACTCAGTGCTTCTGTTAGTCAAAAAAAGATCAAGCACCAGCCTATGTCCTCTGGCGGTTGTTTTCCTTTTTGGTGCGGCGTTCATAAAAGGGGACAACGTAATGGGATTGTGAACACCTGAACACCTGTAACACACACACACACACACACACACACACATATATATATATATATATATATATATATATATATATATATATATATATATATATATATATATATATATATGCCATGTGAGTGTAAGTGTTGCCACCATATGAAGCCTGACTCCATTTAAATTAATCTAATTATAGATCAATACCAATGGTGCTGCCATTTCCAAACCTGACGGAGCTGGCTTAATAGGCCTATTTAAGTTTTCCTTAAATAATATTCATGCAACATTGTTTGATAGGTGTTTTTTCTTTGTTACCTATTTACCTTACAAATTGTCAATGAGTAACCGTCTCGAATTTTTGAATCTCCAATGTCACAGCAAGTGTCTCCATTATGATATCTAAATAGGCCAATTGCTTTTTTGTGAAAAATCTAAACAATAGCTGCAAGTTATTCACTGAATACTGAGGCTGTGTCCACCAACGAATTATGACAAGGTCCACCCAACATCGATTTCAGCTTGCGAATATGAACCGACTAAATCACAACATTAACCCTTGTTATACTTTGGCTGTTATACTGTTATACTGTTATACTTTAAGAACGTCTTTGACACATGTTAGACATACGTTTTGTATGCATATTGAGTAGAAAATCGACTTCTGTCAGACGTCAGAAGGTACACGTTGTTCCGACTTCCATAACAATCACAATCTGACGTTGATCCGACGTTAGATGCTAAGTCTATTCGCCGTGTTGAACTGTGGAACTGTTCGCAATGTTAACTGGGTACAGTGTAATTTTAAAAGTGGGTCAATTTTCTTTTGTATGGAACAAAGCGGTTGCTAAACTCAAGTGCAGCCAGTCATTCATTGACCTTTCTCCCTTCTGTTTAATGACTTGCTATATTCAGGTACAAAAAAGCTACAGAATGTCTATAGCTTGTAGTTTTCTGTGTTATATAATTATTTGTTGTCAACACAAACAAATTCATTAATTAAGTTTCACAAGAACATACTGTAATTGAACTTTATTGTTTTGGTGGGCCCGACAGCTGAGCACTCTTAATTGAAATTAAGTTGTGAATTGACAGTTGGCGAAAGTGGAAAACTGGACAAAAGGGCACTTGGTTAACTTAAACTGTTGCGGTTCGGCCTGCAAAAGCATTTTCAAGTTTATTTGAAATGTACGATATTTATCCGAGGGACATTACATCCAGAATGGCAGCAAACATGTAAAAAAAATTAGAAGTTGTGGTGAACTGTTTTACATGATAGGTATGGTTTGTTTTTATATACAGTCAACCTGTGTTATTAAAAATTCATCTGGTTGACCAGTGGTCTCGGAAAACGTCGTTTTCTGTGACTTTTTTTACTTAACTTAAGCAATTGCAATTCAGCGAAACCACCAATTTTATTATTTCTTCATGCCGTTTGATGCGAACATAGGGATAATCTGAGCATATCAGTAAAACACATGTACGGTTTTAGTACTTAGTTCATCGACTGAGGAAGAGTACATCTTTAGACACATGAGCCAAATGAGCTCGATAAATGTAATCCAGTGTAAATACAGTGATTGACGACTTAACTGAATTACCTATTATTGGAATTAATTAATATTTGTCGCTCGACTACATGCCGGTCGGCTTAATGTGGTTCGGCTAAAAGTCGCTCAGGTCAATGTCGCTCGGCTCGGTGTCAGTAGACTAAATGTCGGGATACCATAATATCCAATTAATATACTGATTTCTATAACAAATGGCGCAAAAATTTTGTAATAATGGAAATAAACTGGACCAAGCATTTTTAAGTAAATTTCTTTTTTGACTAAATCCAAGGTTACCTTTTTTCTTTGAACTTCTGAGGTACTTTTGGTCCATTTAATAGAAAATGTAAGAAACAGGATTCTACCCTTTCAACAATTTCACGTACAATGGTCCAAATTTAATGACGGTGAAAAAGAGCATACTTTACATCATATACCGACTTTTAAAATTGTTACGGCGCAGAATTATATCAGATTATTAAAATATCCTTTGTCTGATTGGTTTACTGCACCTTGTACCCTCATGTATCTGGCGATAGGACAAACTGAACCTTCATGTCTATGACGGACTATGCGCTTTTGCAAGCGATTAGGCTAGAATATAAACATATTGAATTCTTGTAAAAATAAAGTCTCAGTCAAAAGGAAAGGTCAAATGGGTTAATGCTGATACAGTAGCCTGCTTTGCAACTGCTAAATGTGATACCTTTGATCGTGTAGTTTCTTGTTGCATAAACTGGCATGGATTCATTTATGTGAAAACTCGCTAACCTAGAGGTGTTTCCTATTATTCCAATCCGAAAACAAGACTGCCATCTGTCAGGTTTTAATGCAAAGGGAAAATACTTTTATAACCTTTGAATTTTTCTATGAGTTGTGGGATAATGTTTTCAAAGAATTTAGTTGTGAATACCTGAGTAATCAAAGCTGTCTACAAATTCTATTTTATATTCCATTTTATATTCATCGGTTGTTTAGAGTCATTTGAATGTATATGCGCTTTGCAAACACACATTCCTTAAGCTGTTAGAATTGAAGGAAATACCTATAAGGAATCCCAGATAAAAAGCGCTCCCGAGACAAAGCTCCCACCTTCCCTTTCGTTTTTTTAAGGTAGGGACAGAGCACTGCCAGTACTACTCCTCAGTCCAAAGCCCCTATTTTGTTTTTAATTTAATGGCTTTTCTTGTAATTTGCACTATTATAATAAGTCAAGTAGTGACATATTTTTTTCTAAAGGTACATTTTCTATTTAATAAGATACAGATGCTCTTCTTATGACAATAATAACAGTGATAATAATAACGATAATAATTTTATATATATATATATATATATATATATATATATATATATATATATATATATATATATATATATATATATATATATATATATATATATATATATATATTCACTTCTATTTATTGACCCAACACTGCAAAAAACTTTATTTTGTTAAATTCACATTATCATAAAAATTCAGTAAAATTAACAGCTGACAAGGGTTGAGAGTGCTTTACACCGAGGGATGCTTGGTTCGTAATTGTAAAAATAGGTAGCGGCATTGTTCCGGAAGCCCTTTGGCTCTACGCGCCTTTCAGACATTCAAACCGTCCTCCACTATCCGCTGTATTATATACAGAATTGAAATATTGCTACTATATAAAAATGACTGCTCGATTACTTGGACAGAAAATAAAAAACGCACTGAGTGTAAAGAAGTATTCAAACTGAATATAGTTTCACTATGTCATTTACAAAAGGTTTTTTTTGCACTTTTGCTGTAAATTTGTTTTTATATCAGATCATGCTAATCATACTGATTAAATCTGCTTCATAATTCAATGGTCAGAAAATGAAAACCAAGTTTACGGAAAATTTAACTGATCATATTTACAGCGAATTGGAACTTTGGTGCATCAGCTGCTTTCGACAAAAAGGAACTCCATGGCTCAAAATCAAAATATTTTAAATCTTTCTGAACCATGATGCTACTGATTAAGTTATTCACCTCAGTTTATTACTCTTATTACTTTCATTACTTTTAATATATTTATGATATTATCTTGCAATTTGAAAGACCAATTATTGTGTCATTTACCTGTTGATTTTAATAAACAAGTAGATAAGTAACTGCACATGGGAAAGTGGATATCGGCTGAAATTTGTTTTGCTTTTTATGGGCATTTATTCACCATTAAACTATAAGCAATTTAAGAAATATGACATTTTTGAAAAAATATTGGAAGAAAACAGTATAAATAGAAATAATTTGGTTTGTGTTTTAAGCAAGTTTAGAAAGTTGAGCAGATATTCAAGTCAAAATATTCACTTTATTTCTAGTAATTTCTGTTGAGCAAGCATTTTTCATGTATTTAGAAGAACTTCAATTAAATGCACACTCTTTAAACTGAATGACGTATTTCGGAAATTTAGTGCATGAGAATGAATGAGCTGCATGAATAAAAGATTCAATATCAGATAAGAAATTTTACAACACTAAAATGACGTCAACTGTTTCAGTGACATTCTTCACCATTTATGGTAGAACATGTCTAGCAAAGCTTTTGATCACAGCACACATACCCAGAACCCCATTCCCCCGTCACCACGGCCATTCCAACTGACTCACTTTAGCCTGAAATTTTGGGGAAACAAACTCAGAAAACTCAGTAAGAAGACCAATAGAGACCAAAGTTATTACATTAATCTATAGTTATGGTCAGCAGTTGGCTATTTAACATCGGTTGATTAGACTAATTACTTAGTTACCCGAGCTTACAATTGGCACTTTTGTTCGATTGAAGCCAACAAAGCCCTTTTGGTGTTTGAAAGATCAATAGCAGGCTCGCACAGATAGTAGCAATTTTTCATAATTAAAATCTCACAAAGTAGCAAGGGCGTTAATACAGATCCGTAGGCCCCATAGTTAACGGATCTCGGCTCAGCGGAGGGAAAATAGCTGACGCAATACAGTGACGTCATGATCTATTTATAACAGCACATACATGAATTTATGTTGACGGGTTGTGCGTAGTGGGTAAGGGGTAAAGTGGTGGTATTTAAATGCACTGAAGCATATAATCAGTAAGCATTTCGAGGGGAGGGGGTATTGCCTGCAATGCAACAGTATACTAATATGTTCCCCCATAGGTGTATAGTGGTTTATGTGGTGATAAAAAGCAATAATATGTGCTTACCTGATCACTTTGCCGTTAATCGTATACGCTACTGATTTTTAACAGCGTACCGGTATTTTCATAGAAAGAATTATCCGTAAAAATGTCTATCATCATATTGCACTATTTGTTATCTGACTTGGCTTAAGTATTGGTGTGGGGAAAATAGAGAGGTGGAGAGGGGTTTAATAAGCACTTGGAGGGTACAATTGAACAATAGCGCACTGTACAAAGAGAGGTGAGTTTTGAATGTAAACTGTGAGATAGCTAGAACTGTTCAATGACCTCGGACGCGAATGGGGTACACAAGCGGAAGCAAGAAAAAACACAATTTCTTTTTTATTATTATTATTTTATTGACACATAAATACAACATATTTACAATCTATACATAATATGCACGCACCCATAAGCCATCCCGTATATTATTAACCACATTTGCGTTTTATTCCAAAAAGCAGAGTATTTTGGCGGCATATATTTTGCAAACACACAAATGACCTGACTCTTTGGCCCAGCCAATTGCATGAATATGCTTGCAATGAACGGTTTACGGGTAAATTAACACTGCGCCAGTGACCAGCATTACAATCGATTGGTTAGATTCATAGGTTTACGGGTGAATTAACACCGCGCCAGTGACCGGTATTACAATCAATTGGTTATAATGATAGGTTTACGATAAATTAACATCGCACCAGTGACCATGCACAGCGTTAAACACACAAACGGCCTGACTCTTTATAATCTGATCGTTTGTATGCCTGGTTTGCTGTGTTTTCTACTTTAAGGTATATTTACAAATATGAAGAATAATATACCAATTACAATTAATAAGCACATTATATATACAATAGTGATTATAATAGTTCAATGTCACTTGCTTTAACCCAACTGTTAAATGCTTTAGGCCAATATAGCCACTTTACATAGTACTGTTTATTTTGTCCCCGGCCCCTTTCTTTAAGCACTTTTTCAATCTTAAACAATTCATTGTCTTTCAAGTCCACTTTCTGTAGCTCTGATTGGTAGAAACTGCCTGTTATGGGCTCGTTATTATAGTCTTTGAGTCTATAAATAGGCACTTGTCCTCTTCTGAACCGCTGGGCTATGGTGAAGACCTCCCCTGTCCATCTTTGGTCGTATTCACGGGTAAACCTGTTTCTTTGATGTGTAATGCGCACACGATCACCGGGCTTGAATTTGTATCTTCTAGTTTTATGTTTACCAACCAGCTCGCGTTGTGCAGTTCTACTGAAATATGTCGCTATGCGGACATCTTCTTCATTATTTTCTGTCACGTCGTTTGGAGCAGTGTCTGTGGTACTGTGAACTGTTGCATTGTATCCATAGGCAAAATTCTGGAGCTGGTCAATATATGTGAAGGCATTTTTGTAGGTGAAATACCGGTATATCTTAGACTTGATGGTTTTAATTGCCCTTTCACTGATGGATGCCTTGTTTTCATTTTGAGCAAACAACTGGCGAATATCTCTGGATTTCAAAAGAGACTTGACGGCATTGGCGCGAAATTCCTGGCCCTTGTCACTGCGTATTCTATTCGGTATTCTCCCATCATTAAAGATGTCTTTGAAGGCTATAGCCACAGACACTCCTGTTTTGTCCTTCAATGGGCGCAGCCATAGATATTTTGAGAATGTGTCTACTACGACGAGTATATATTTGAATCCATTGTTATCCTTTGAAAATTTCCCCATGTCCATTAAATCTGCAGACCACTGGTCATCTTTTCCTGCAACAATAATGGGGGTTCGTTTAAAATGAAGCCTGTTTGGTCTCTGCAAACTGTATGGTTCTTGCTGCTGAAGCCATTTCCGTATTTTATATGTACTGATATCATATTTTCCATCCTTCTTTACAAAGTGATATAATTTATCCGGTCCTGAAAAACTTGCAGGCTTTGAAGGGTTAAAATATATATCTTTTAAATATTCTTCCCAAGATGTCATCCTGTCAACGGTGCATTAACAAATGAATAAGGATTAAAGCAGTACTTACTTATATATCCTCTTCATCCTCCTCCTTCTCACTGTCCGACTCTTCCTCCTTACTCTCTGAATCGTCGCCGTCGTCCTCCTCACTCGCGGAATCATCTTCCTCCTCGTCGCTGCCACCATCATCGGACTCGTCGTTCTCATTATTTAGAAGATTATCTAAATGGCTTTCGAACTGTTTCACAGCCATAGGTACTGCATCGTTCTCACCGTACTCCTTCTTTTGTAAGTTGTCTATCTCTTGCATGATTTGATTGTGTGTTACACCATTAGTCAAATGCAGCATATTCTTAATAAGCCCACTATAGGTTTTAAGAACACAGCCATATCTAAGGGTTTTAGCTTTGACTCGTCAGTCGTCATATGAGCTGGTGGGAATATTTCTTCTCCTTTTATAGATTTTGGTGCTGGAGCAAGTATGTTTGTTTTGAATCGTTCACATTCTGGAGTTGTTTGTTTAGCATCTATCATCAGATAACTATACGGTTGTTTGGTTGCTTCATGATATACGTTCATAAACTGCTGTAGACGACCGGGAAACATAAACCTTCCGAGAGTTTGTACTTGGTCTTGGCCCATAAGAGATTTGAAAATAATCAGGTATTGTGTATTGCGTCTCTGAGTAACTGCTCCTTTGCCTTGAGGAAACAACGACTGCGTAATGTTTATACAACTGAGCGACCTGTGCTGGCTACCCTCAGTAAACAAATCAGCTATTCGCTGATCTTGAGCTGCATAGGACATCATGTCATCCAGTATAATCAAATTGGTCTTCTTAATATCGAAAAAGTCATCGTCATCGAGACTGAGTGGATTGCCCTGTATAAACTGGATATTTGGAATTGTGCGTTGCATTTCTGTAAACAGTGACTGCCATCGTTTGTATAGGTAAACGAACCTGTCTGGTCTGGGTACAACTTTCCGCTGCTGTAATATCTTCTTTACTAAAATGGTTTTCCCGCTCTGGCTAGGACCGGAAATATTCATGGTGAATGGGTGCTGGAGTACGACTGGATTTGTTGAGATTTTTATCATTCCAAGCCTTGGTTCTGCAGTCGGTCTCACTTCTTTGTCGGAGCTCAGGAGGTTAGGAGCTCCGACTATTGAGTCTTCATAACTCCGTTGCTTCTTTAATGACTCGGAGCTCCGGAGCTCCGGTGCTCCGGTGCTCCGGTGCTCAGGAGCTCCAATTATTGAGGCATCATAACTCCGTTCCGTCTTTGCAGACTCGGAGCTCCGGTGCTCCGAGTCTGCAAAGAAGGAACGGAGTTATGATGCCTAATAATTGGAGCTCCTGAGCACCGGAGCACCGGAGCACCGGAGCTCCGGAGCTCCGAGTCATTAAAGAAGCAACGGAGTTATGAAGACTCAATAGTCGGAGCTCCTAACCTCCTGAGCTCCGACAAAGAAGTGAGACCGACTGCAGAACCAAGGCTTGGAATGATAAAAATCTCAAAAAATCCAGTCGTGCTCCAGCACCCATTCACCATGAATATTTCCGGTCCTAGCCAGAGCGGGAAAACCATTTTAGTAAAGAAGATATTACAGCAGCGGAAAGTTGTACCCAGACCAGACAGGTTCGTTTACCTATACAAACGATGGCAGTCACTGTTTACAGAAATGCAACGCACAATTCCAAATATCCAGTTTATACAGGGCAATCCACTCAGTCTCGATGACGATGACTTTTTCGATATTAAGAAGACCAATTTGATTATACTGGATGACATGATGTCCTATGCAGCTCAAGATCAGCGAATAGCTGATTTGTTTACTGAGGGTAGCCAGCACAGGTCGCTCAGTTGTATAAACATTACGCAGTCGTTGTTTCCTCAAGGCAAAGGAGCAGTTACTCAGAGACGCAATACACAATACCTGATTATTTTCAAATCTCTTATGGGCCAAGACCAAGTACAAACTCTCGGAAGGTTTATGTTTCCCGGTCGTCTACAGCAGTTTATGAACGTATATCATGAAGCAACCAAACAACCGTATAGTTATCTGATGATAGATGCTAAACAAACAACTCCAGAATGTGAACGATTCAAAACAAACATACTTGTTCCAGCACCAAAATCTATAAAAGGAGAAGAAATATTCCCACCAGCTCATATGACGACTGACGAGTCAAAGCTAAAACCCTTAGATATGGCTGTGTTCTTAAAACCTATAGTGGGCTTATTAAGAATATGCTGCATTTGACTAATGGTGTAACACACAATCAAATCATGCAAGAGATAGACAACTTACAAAAGAAGGAGTACGGTGAGAACGATGCAGTACCTATGGCTGTGAAACAGTTCGAAAGCCATTTAGATAATCTTCTAAATAATGAGAACGACGAGTCCGATGATGGTGGCAGCGACGAGGAGGAAGATGATTCCGCGAGTGAGGAGGACGACGGCGACGATTCAGAGAGTAAGGAGGAAGAGTCGGACAGTGAGAAGGAGGAGGATGAAGAGGATATATAAGTAAGTACTGCTTTAATCCTTATTCATTTGTTAATGCACCGTTGACAGGATGACATCTTGGGAAGAATATTTAAAAGATATATATTTTAACCCTTCAAAGCCTGCAAGTTTTTCAGGACCGGATAAATTATATCACTTTGTAAAGAAGGATGGAAAATATGATATCAGTAAATATAAAATACGGAAATGGCTTCAGCAGCAAGAACCATACAGTTTGCAGATACCAAACAGGCTTCATTTTAAACGAACCCCCATTATTGTTGCAGAGAAAAGATGACCAGTGGTCTGCAGATTTAATGGACATGGGGAAATTTTCAAAGGATAACAATGGATTCAAATATATACTCGTCGTAGTAGACACATTCTCAAAATATCTATGGCTGCGCCCATTGAAGGACAAAACAGGAGTGTCTGTGGCTATAGCCTTCAAAGACATCATTAATGATGGGAGAATACCGAATAGAATACGCAGTGACAAGGGCCAGGAATTTCGCGCCAATGCCGTCAAGTCTCTTTTGAAATCCAGAGATATTCGCCAGTTGTTTGCTCAAAATGAAAACAAGGCATCCATCAGTGAAAGGGCAATTAAAACCATCAAGTCTAAGATATACCGGTATTTCACCTACAAAAATGCCTTCACATATATTGACCAGCTCCAGAATTTTGCCGATGGATACAATGCAACAGTTCACAGTACCACAGACACTGCTCCAAACGACGTGACAGAAAATAATGAAGAAGATGTCCGCATAGCGACATATTTCAGTAGAACTGCACAACGCGAGCTGGTTGGTAAACATAAAACTAGAAGATACAAATTCAAGCCCGGTGATCGTGTGCGCATTACACATCAAAGAAACAGGTTTACCCGTGAATACGACCAAAGATGGACAGGGGAGGTCTTCACCATAGCCCAGCGGTTCAGAAGAGGACAAGTGCCTATTTATAGACTCAAAGACTATAATAACGAGCCCATAACAGGCAGTTTCTACCAATCAGAGCTACAGAAAGTGGACTTGAAAGACAATGAATTGTTTAAGATTGAAAAAGTGCTTAAAGAAAGGGGCCGGGGACAAAATAAACAGTACTATGTAAAGTGGCTATATTGGCCTAAAACATTTAACAGTTGGGTTAAAGCAAGTGACATTGAACTATTATAATCACTATTGTATATATAATGTGCATATTAATTGTAATTAGTATATTATTCTTCATATTTGTAAATATACCTTAAAGTAGAAAAAACACAGCAAACCAGGCATACAAACGATCAGATTATAAAGAGTCAGGCCGTTTGTGTGTTTAACGCTGTGCATGGTCACTGGTGCGATGTTAATTTATCGTAAACCTATCATTATAACCAATTGATTGTAATACCGGTCACTGGCGCGGTGTTAATTCACCCGTAAACCTATGAATCTAACCAATCGATTGTAATGCTGGTCACTGGCGCAGTGTTAATTTACCCGTAAACCGTTCATTGCAAGCATATTCATGCAATTGGCTGGGCCAAAGAGTCAGGTCATTTGTGTGTTTGCAAAATATATGCCGCCAAAATACTCTGCTTTTTGGAATAAAACGCAAATGTGGTTAATAATAGACGGGATGGCTTATGGGTGCGTGCATATTATGTATAGATTGTAAATATGTTGTATTTATGTGTCAATAAAATAATAATAATAAAAAAGAAATTGTGTTTTTTCTTGCTTCCCCTTGTGTACCCCATTCGCGTCCGAGGTCATTGAACAGTTCTAGCTATCTCACAGTTTACATTCAAAACTCACCTCTCTTTGTACAGTGCGCTATTGTTCAATTGTACCCTCCAAGTGCTTATTAAACCCCTCTCCACCTCTCTATTTTCCCCACACCAATACTTAAGCCAAGTCAGATAACAAATAGTGCAATATGATGATAGACATTTTTACGGATAATTCTTTCTATGAAAATACCGGTACGCTGTTAAAAATCAGTAGCGTATACGATTAACGGCAAAGTGATCAGGTAAGCACATATTATTGCTTTTTATCACCACATAAACCACTATACACCTATGGGGGAACATATTAGTATACTGTTGCATTGCAGGCAATACCCCCTCCCCTCGAAATGCTTACTGATTATATGCTTCAGTGCATTTAAATACCACCACTTTACCCCTTACCCACTACGCACAACCCGTCAACATAAATTCATGTATGTGCTGTTATAAATAGATCATGACGTCACTGTATTGCGTCAGCTATTTTCCCTCCGCTGAGCCGAGATCCGTTAACTATGGGGCCTAGGGATCTGTATTAACGCCCTTGCTACTTCACAATATGAGCAGAAGGGATATGCTTTTGATTTTGTTTCTTGAAAATGTGAGAAATAGCTGGGCTGGGACACATAATTTGACCAGGCGATGTTATTGATAATTACCAGGAATTGCATAATCAATCGGGATTGCAATGCTGACTAATTCAATGATATATCACGATATTTACAAGATGATACTAGCATAGAATGCTGATATTCAGCTACACTTTCCAAAACAAAAAAGACTAGCATCATTATCTAAAAAGAGACAGCATTTTGTTGATGATTTAAGACAAAAACACAGTCTTGAAAAAGTAAGGCATTGTTCTCCTGATGCCATCTAGAAAATTGGTCAGCCAACTTATAACATGCAATCATAGATACAGGAAAAGCCCCTTTTTCAAAGCTAATTTTGCAAAGAAAGTTATGCGTTTATCAGGTTATTGTACTGTCCAATATACTTCAAACAGTAAACAGCGATCTCGACGGGATTGTTGTTTAGGGTTCAATGTGACGAAGGGTTTAATGTGAGTCACCGGGCTGCCGACCACATTCAGATAAGAACATTCCTTGTTAACCTAGAAGTGGAAATCAGCCTATTTAGATAAATCATGCGAACAATTTTAGATGGCCTTAATTTATCAAACAGCCCTTAATTTATCAACATTTTATGTTAACTATAAAATATTACTTATTGGTAATATATTAGTAATAAAGCAGGTAGCGTTATCCGTTAGATGTACAGGAAACTTTTTGCATACGGCTGCATGCCATTAAGCTATTACAGGTGTACTTGTAAACTATGGAAATCAGTTTGTACCTTTTTTTCTTCTGAAATTCTTTTTTCAGTCGAAGGCAACTTTTGAGCTAATGACTTGATTCCACAACTCGATACGAATTCCTAAATATAGTACATGAATATACTTATTAAAAATCATATATTATGTTTTAGCCAACACTTCCTTGTAATCGAACACTTGGCTCAAACTAGATAATGAGTGTGTGTTTGAAACTGAAGCCTTGTAACGCTTGTATTTCCAACGCATAGTACAGAGGGCACAGGAATACATACATATCTTATTTTGCGTACCAGTTTTGTTACCCATTTTAAGTAGGTAAAACAATTCTAGGAAAGATTAAATTAACGTAGTCGGAGGAATTTCTGTACATCCTGACATCCACTCAACATCACGATATATATCGCAATGGAAAAAATATATATTTTTCTTTAAAATATTATCAGTATCAATAATCTCTTTATGCTAAAGTTTAACTGCACCGTGTTGACACCATAACATTTGGGGATGCCTTGGAAATCAATACCGAATCATTATTTCTGAACTTCTAGGGTTGCACTAAAGACAACAAATGTTTCCAGGTTCTTATTTTCCTTTATTCTGGCAAAAACCTCCAAAATTTTGAGTTTTAACTCATATTTATAACTGAGAAGTCTAGTCATACCTGTCACAGAAAAAGCCCATAGAGAATAGTGGGATATCTACAAAGAAAACTGTGCGCCTTGACCACAGTACATCTATTATTCAGACTCCAGAGTGAGACAAAATAGGTGTGTTGTATTTTTATTGACTGTATTTTTGCAATGAAGAATGTTTATAAATAATTGCATATTTATTTAAAGAACAAGATTATTCATAGTATATCTAATGAAGTTTAAAATTTGTTTCTGAACTTATATATCTCTATGTGTAAGGTAACATTGGTTACTCAGCGTTTTATCAGCCTTTACATATTTTGACGCCGTCGACGCTTTGACCGTCAACGTTTATTCGGCATTCAACCCAACCCAATATAATCAAACACGAAGTTCTACTGAACCTTGACCGCGAGTCATAAATACACTATGCTTGAACAAAAGCACTTCGTAGCGTTGATTTAGCACACAAGCCTCTAGACACCCAAGTCTGAAGATCAAACTCCAAGCAAAATAACTTATTTTTTTGAAAATGTTCAAGTAAAAAAGTTTACAACAATTTAAATTGAGTTAATGTGAACATTTTTAGACAGCTGTGGCCAATCACTGTCAAGTAATGTCTGCCTTTATCTACAACCTCGGAGTTCCAGCAATACCCATTTATACGAATGAAGTTCACACAGTTTAAGTGTTAAACATCAGAGTATGGGGTAAGTATTTTGCTGGGGTAATGAAGGAATGGCCCTACAGGGCATTTGGTGTCATTAGAAACGTGTTATAAGCTACCAGGTAAGATTTTTAGGGGGTTGATTATTATCTATCTTAAAATTCGAACGACTAGTCTGTCTGGTTTAAATCACACCACCAAACTCAACTAAAACCCATACAAACTTTAATTCTGTATCAAAAAGTTCAGCTAAAACTCAAAAACTCCAAGACAAATGAGTTTGTGGCAATCGTTCTCCCTCAGTTTGGCAATACTAGGGCTTTGATTGACAGCAGGACATAAGGGTCCTGACCTAATCAGTCCCACAAGGAGATGTTAAAAAGTAATCTGCTGTGGCCGTATTTCGGTAGTTTTCTCCAAGAGTGCAAGTAAAATCTTTATAATGTTTCAAGCTCAGACAATACGGGGAGCAATTGAGAATTCTTTTGAAGGAAAGTTTAGCGATTTGGGTAAAAAAAGCTGACTGATTGAAAACAAGATGTTCTCGGTGTTACGGATAAAATTGAAATTTCAGAATTTTCAGATGTCAATTAGCAGTTTCACTCTATTTTAAACTAGAATGCTGTTTCATCAGTGATGTTGCGAGGAGGCTTTAATTCCGTATCCAAAAGTTCAGCTAGAGTAATAAAACAAGAGGGCAAAAATTAAAAAAAAAACAAGGAGTAATAAAAAAAACCCTTTTTGGTATTAGTTTTAGCCGCATTTTGCTGCTGTAAAATGTAGGTCACTATGGAATGCCGTTTTAACATTTAATGCTTATTTTTGATATCAAAATATATTTAGAGAGTAGGGTAGAAATAAGAGAATGACCCCAGAGAATGACCCCAGAGAATGACCCTAGTGGGGTCATTCTCTGGGGTCATTCTCTGGGGTCATTCTCTTATTTATTCTGAGCTGATTCTCTTGTAAGAGTTCTGCCCCAGAGCCCATGTTTCATAGAGGAACGCCTGGTAGTCGACATATACCTCTTCCCATAAATCAGCATCCTTCTTTGAGAAATGATAAGCCGCCAGGCGTTCCTCAGTGAAAAATTCTTTCTTAAACTGCATATTATTTTTTCGACACGTCTGCTCTCTACAAAAAGTTCGAAAGCTCTGCAGGCGGAGATGACGAAATGTGTGTATGTGACGAAATGATGTGTGAAACGTCAGACCACCCCCCCCACCCCTCCTTGTCAATACACAGAGTATTGACGACCACCCCCCCACCCCTCCCCCAAGAATCTGTGTTGCCGACCACCCCCCCCCCACCCCTCCCCTAGAACAGAGTAACAGAGTAACAGAGTATTACTATTTGCATAAAACAACTCCCAAACAAAAAGTAAACTTATGTTAGTATGTTTAAAGCATTTTTCCACACATTTTTCTTGACGAAATGGATGGTTGTATAAACGAAACGCCATTTGTGCAGTTGTTAGGGTGATTACGAGATTGGAAATAACGACTTCCGCTGAAGCGTTGATGAAGCGCTGATGAAGCGTTGAAGTGTATAACCCCCCCTCCCTCCCCAAATTGAAAAAAAAAAGCTCACGTGAGTGTCTCGAGTGAAAAGGTGTGTGCCGTGCCGAGACGGGGTGGGGTGTGTGGTGTGTGGAGAGACAGAGACAGAGAGAGTTTTTTTTTTGAAAGAAGGCGTGAGTGTCTCGAGTGAAAGGGGGTGTGTACGCCGAGACGGGGTGGGGGGTGTGTGTGGAGAGAGACAGAGACAGAGAGAGTTTTTTTTTTTTTTTTATTTGAAAGAAGGCGTGAGTGTCTCGAGTGAAAGGGGGTGTGTACGCCGAGACGGGTGCCGCATTGCAAAGCACGTCAGACCACCCCCCCACCCCTCCCCCAAGAATCTCCGAGACGTCTCGAGTGAAAGGGTGTGTGTGCGCCGAGACGGGTGCCGCAGTGCAAAGCATGTCAGACCACCCCCCCCCCCACCCCTCCCCCAAGAATCTCCGAGACGTCTCGAGTGAAAGGGGGTGTGTGTGCCGAGACGGGTGCCGCAGTGCAAAGCATGTCAGACCACCCCCCCCCCACCCCTCCCCCAAGAATCTCCGAGACGTCTCGAGTGAAAGGGGGTGTGTGTGCCGAGACGGGGTGGGGTGTGTGGAGAGACAGAGACAGAGAGTTTTTTTTTTTTGAAAGAAGGCGTGAGTGTCTCGAGTGAACGAGGGTGTGTACGCCGAGACGGGTGCCGCATTGTTGCATGCATTGCAAAGCACGTCCGTTGAAACGTCAGACCACCCCCCCACCCCTCCCCAAGCGAGAGACGAGAGAGTGTGACGAAAGAAAACGTCATATGATGCAAGGATGCTGCTGTATGGATTACGATTGCGAGGGATTGCGAGCGAAAAGTGTGTTTCCGGTGGAAGGATTGGGAAACGTTGTAGAATGGTGCAATGGTAGAATGGTATGGGGGGCTTGTGAAAAAAAAAAGCCGAGACGTCTCGAGTGAAAGGGGGTGTGCCGTGCCGAGACGGTGTGGAGATAGAGTTTTAAAGCATTTCCCATTCTCATGCATACTTTTCCAAACAGAGTTGTTCTCGAGTGAAGGAGGGTGTGTGTGCCGAGACGGGGTGGGGTGAAAGGGTGTGTGTGGAGAGAGACAGAGAGAGACAGAGAGAGACAGAGAGAGAAGAAGGTGTGTCTCGAGTGAAAGGGTGTGTGCCGTGCCGAGACGGTGTGGAGATAGAGTTTTAAAGCATTTCCCATTCTCATGCATACTTTTCCAAACAGAGTTGTTCTCGAGTGAAGGAGGGTGTGTGTGCCGAGACGGGGTGTGGGGTGTGTGGGGTGTGGAGAGACAGAGACAGAGAGTTTTTTTTTTTTTGAAAGAAGGCGTGAGTGTCTCGAGTGAACGAGGGTGTGTACGCCGAGACGGGTGCCGCATTGTTGAAACGTCAGACCACCCCCCCCCACCCCTCCCCCCCCCAAAAAAAAGCCGAGACGTCTCGAGTGAAAGGGGGTGTGTGTGCCGAGACGGGTGCCGCATTGTTGAAACGCCAGACCACCCCCCCACCCCTCCCCAAGAATCTCCGAGACGTCTCGAGTGAAAGGGGGTGTGTGCGCCGAGACGGGTGCCGCATTGCAAAGCACGTCAGACCACCCCCCCCACCCCTCCCCAAAAAAGCCGAGACGTCTCGAGTGAAAGAGGGCTGCTTACGGGACACACTGGGGAAGAGTATGTACACAGCAGCAACACTTGCTTGACGTTTCGCGTTTTCGCCGTTGGCGTCTCGAGTGAAAGAGGCTGCTTACGGGACACACTGGGGGAAGAGTATGTACACAGCAGCAACACTTGCTTGACGTTTTGCGTTTTCGCCGTTGGCGTCTCGAGTGAAAGAGGCTGCTTACGGGACACACTGAGGGAAGAGTATGTACACAGCAGCAACACTTGCTTGTCGTTTCGCGTTTTCGCCGTTGGCGTCTCGAGTGAAAGAGGCTGCTTACGGGACACACTAGGGGAAGAGTATGTACACAGCAGCAACACTTGCTTGACGTTTCGCGTTTTCGCCGTTGGCGTCTCGAGTGAAAGAGGCTGCTTACGGGACACACTGGGGGAAGAGTATGTACACAGCAGCAACACTTGCTTGACGTTTCGCGTTTTCGCCGTTGGCGTCTCGAGTGAAAGAGGCTGCTTACGGGACACACTGGGGGAAGAGTATGTACACAGCAGCAACACTTGCTTGACGTTTCGCGTTTTCGCCGTTGGCGTCTCGAGTGAAAGAGGCTGCTTACGGGACACACTGGGGGAAGAGTATGTACACAGCAGCAACACTTGCTTGACGTTTCGCGTTTTCGCCGTTGGCGTCTCGAGTGAAAGAGGCTGCTTACGGGACACACTGGGCCACTGGGAATCGCTACCAGTGCCACTTGCTTCACCGTCTCGTTTCGTTGACGTCTCGCTTGACTCAGCAGCGGATGGTTGGGTATAAAAGAGGGGGGGATGTGTGTGGACCTCATCAGTACAGTGTACAGTGTAGCAGTGTACAGTGTAGCAGTCATGGAGAACAAGACAAGGAGCGCAACAAGCAACGCAGCGGCGGCAGGCAAGCAGGCAGCAGCGCAGCGCAGCAAGCAACAGCAAGCAACAGCAAGCAACAGCAAGCAACAGCAGCAAGCAAGGATGGCTATGAATTCAGACACATCAGTGTTTTGTCATGAGTGCAAACAGACATTTCCATTTCTGGACTTGTATGTGGCACATACATGTAAACCAGCAAGGTTGAAACGTGCTATAGAAGAGCTTGTTCAGCAGATAGAAGTGAAGAGACAAAAGACGATGGAAGATAGCATTATCAGATCTGATCCGTTCCTCTGCGGTGAATGTGCAAAGATATTTGCATCTATGGATGCGTTTGACACACATGTATGCAGGATGCTTCCAAAGAGAGTACAAGTAGGGAAAGGGAGAAGAGTGAGTCTTGGTGAAAATGCACAGGAAAGACGGTTTGAGCCTGAAGATGGATCGGATTTATTACTTGAAATGCGGCAACAAGAGAATCGGATTAAGAGACATTTGTTGGAGACCTTAAACCATGGCATGAAATGGTACATTGTCGTGCATGCACGCTTCAAGAAACTGACGGCGAATGCTGAAGGTGTGATGGTAGAACAAGTGGATAATGCTTTTATCAGCAGTCGAACACATATAGCCTACAATCCAGAGGATATTGAACAGGACTTGCCAGAAGCCTATAAAGAATTGTTTACCAAGTTTGATGAACATGAGCGACAAGGGTCTGGCTGGGTGTTGGATAACATCCTGTATATTGAAGTACATACAGCTACATCAGCACCTCTGGAAGCGAGCAGTTATATCGAACTGCCGAAGAGAGTGAAGAATACATTAGGTGTATTAAACATTCAGAATAAAGACAACAAGTGTTTCTTATGGTCAGTACTGGCTCACCTTCACCCTTCAACAAGCAATAACCGACAGCGTGTGCATGAATACAAAGCATTTGAGAACGAATTGAAGGTGGAAGGCATGACATTTCCCACACCGATTAGAGACATTCCAAAGTTTGAAAAGGAGAATGATGTGTCCATCAACGTGTTTGGATATGAACAGGAGGTTGTTGTTCCGATACAACTGAGTCGAAACACCAGCGCAGCCAGCGCGAGAGAAATCAACTTACTTTTGATTAGCAATGACAAGACAAGGCATTATTGCCTCATCAAGAATTTCAGCAGACTGATGGCTTATCGTACCAAGTATAATGGAGCAATGTTTTATTGTTTCAACTGTCTTCACGGGTTTACACGACAAGATCTGTTAGACAAGCATCGCGAAGTGTGTGGCAAGCATTGAGCGCAACGTTTATCATTTCCCAAGGAACCCTTCATCAAGTTCAAGAATGTAGCCAAACAACAGCGAGTCCCTTTTGTGATTTATGCCGACTTTGAATGTTTCACGAAAAAGCATGAAGAAGTGAGGTACCAGCATCATCGTCCAAACAGCTTTGCCTATGTGGTTGTGAGCCAGTATGAGACACGTGCCCCAGTCCTGTATCGAGGAGACAATGCTGTGAAAGTCTTTTTAGACCATATGGTGACTGAGCGTAATCGTATTGTGCACGGTTTACAACAGCCAAAGGAGATGGTGATGACTCACGCAGACAAAGAGGATTTCAGGACTGCGGTCGACTGCTACATTTGTCATGAGCCTCTAGGAGCAGATCGTGTGAGAGATCATGATCATATCAATGGCAAATACCGTGGGGCTGCACATAGTGAATGCAATTTACATTTTCAATTTCGAAAGGATCAGCAGGGGGATAAAGATTCGTTTATCATCCCTGTCTTTTTCCACAATTTGCGAGGTTATGACAGTCATTTGATCATGGAGGAAATTGGAAAGTTCAAAAATGAAACGATTACAGTCATTCCCAACACCGTTGAGAAATATATTGCATTCACCATGAGCAATCTGAAATTTACGGACAGCTTTCAGTTCATGAGTACGTCTCTACAGAAGTTGGTCTCCAACCTGGCGGCAGAAGGGAAAGAGAACTTTTATCACATGACCTCTCACATTCACGATAGCGACCAGCAAGAGTTACTGTTGAGAAAGGGAGTGTACCCCTACGATTACGTGGATGAGCCATCCAAGTTTGCTGAAACACAACTGCCGTCCAAGGACAAGTTTTACAGTCAGCTTAGTGAAGAAGGCATTAGTGATGAGGATTATGCACATGCACAGAAGGTGTGGGAGACATTCCACTGCACTACATTTGGCGACTACCATGACTTGTACCTGAAATCGGATGTGTTACTGCTGGCTGACGTGTTTGAAAACTTTCGTCACGTATGTCTCAACACCTATGAATTGGATCCTGCCCACTACTATACAGCGCCAGGCTTGTCGTGGGATGCGATGTTAAAAGCGACAAAGGTGAAGTTGGAATTGATCAATGACATTGACATGTACCAAATGGTTGAACAAGGCTTACGTGGAGGAATATCTGTCATCACACACAAGTATGCGAAAGCAAATAACCCCTACGTAGCAGAGTATGATCCCACGAAACCGACCCATTACCTAATGTACCTGGATGCGAACAACCTGTACGGCTGGGCCATGTCACAAAGCATGCCGGAAAGTGGATTCATGTGGGTGAACGAGCCAGAATCCATTGACTTCATGGAAGTGGATGAAGATGATGAGATTGGCTACATTTTAGAAGTGGATTTGGAATACCCACAGACCATTCATGATCGTCATAATCACTACCCAGTGGCTCCAGAGCGGAAAAGTGTGAAGGTGGGAGAATTATCAGAGCATAGTCAGAAGCTACGGAAAGATCTCAACATGAAAGACAAACCCAGTGAAAAGCTTATTCCCAACTTGTGTGACAAGAAGAAATATGTACTTCATTATAGAAATTTACAGCAATATGTGTCACTGGGATTGAAAGTCACGAAGGTGCATCGGGCTATCATGTTTACACAGAGCAAATGGTTAGCGAAATACATCTCGTTGAACACGGAAAAGAGAAAGTTGGCCAAGAACCCGTTTGAGAAAGATTTTTTCAAATTGATGAACAACTCTGTGTTTGGCAAAACCATGGAAAATGTGAGAAAACGCATCCATGTGGAACTCGTTCACCAGGAAAAGCGGTTCAAGAAAGTTGTAGCCAAACCGTCATTCCACCAATTTAGAATTTTCAACGAAGATTTGACCGCGGTACATTTACACAAAGTGGATTTGCTTCTGGATAAGCCCATTCAAGTCGGCTTCACCATTCTCGACCTCAGCAAAGTGCTCATGTTTGACTTTCATTACAACTACATCATGGCCAAGTATCCCGACGCCAAGTTGTTGTTCAGCGACACCGACAGTCTATGTTACGACATAGAAACGGATGATATCTACAAGGATATGCAGGAAGATGCCGACTTGTTCGACACAAGTGACTATCCCCCAATCATTTCCTGCATTCCAACGTGAACAAGAAAGTGCTTGGGAAAATGAAAGATGAGACGGCGGGCATTCCCATTGAAGAGTTTGTTGGACTTCGGCCGAAAATGTACAGCATGATGTATGGTGGGAAAGAAAAACATACGGCTAAAGGTATCACTTACGCGTGTCAAAGACGGATGAAACATGAGCAGTATAAAGACAGTTTGTTCAACCAAACGCAGATGATGGTGACAGGACACACCATTCGAAGCCATGACCACCAGATTTTCTCGGAGATGTTGAGGAAAGTAGCTCTCTCCCCCTTTGATGATAAGCGATACGTGTTGAATGATGGCTATTCCACTTTGGCGCATGGGCATTACAAGACCGCAGCAGCGGCAGCCAGGGTGGCAGCCAGGGCGGCAGCTAGGGTGGCAGCCAGGGCGGCAGCCAGGGCGGCAGCCAGGCGGCCGCAGCAGCCAGGGCGGCGGCAGCAGCCAGGGCGGCAGCAGCCAGGGCGGCAGCAGCCAGGGCGGCGGCGGCAGCAACAGTATAAAAGGGGGGACTCTCGCCACAACTTCAGAGTGAGTTCAGAGTGAGAGTGAGTTGAGGGTGAACATGAAGAGATCTGCAACAACGGATATGGATACTCTAGCAGATACGGTGAAAGACTTGAACGTGAACAATCCCACCGCCACCACCACCACTATCAAGAAATTAAAAGTGGAGACGGCGACGGCGGCACCACCACCACCACAGTCGTGGGATGGAATGCTTTCTCTAGGCAATGGAAAGTATATCAAGATTATGAAACAAAGCAATGAAGGTGTGGTGAACATTCGCAAGTACCTCAGAGATGAGGGGACTGGAAGGAACCGTCCCACGAAAAAGGGTATCTTGCTGACCATACCTGAATGGAAAATGTTGAAGAAGCAGGTGAAAGAAGTGGATAAAAGGCTTCGCAGACAAGACGACAACGCATAACCAGGTAACCCCCCATCATGAATGCACTCATGTTAAACGATGGTGTTTACCTTAAAGTCAATGAGAGGAATGAAGTGATGATGGGTTCTCGGAGATGTTCTGCTTATCAGTTTAAACCTGAAGTGTGGAAAGACTTTAAAAACATACCGCTTGAAGCTGGGTTTAAACGCAGACTTGAAAATAAACTGGAAGTGACGGTGGCTGAATATGATTCTAACATACGTGTGACATTCTGTAGAAATCTTTTACAGGATTATCCAAAGGATTATAAGGGAGTTGTGCCAGACACACCCTATGCACAGTTGATCTTCTTTGATATCAAGAACTGGCGCGCAGTCTTACGATTCCTAGAAGCTATACAGCATCCACTGTTCGACATCCTCCGAGTATAAAATACACACACATGGACGAGATGGAAGACGACTATTTGATGGATTATGAACCCATGACATATGGGTTCTCCTATCTGAGAAACTTATGTGATGACATTGTGTTACGGCATTTTGGACAGTATCTCGTCCTATCGCTTGATGACCAATCCGTGTTGAAGGATCACCTAGACAAGTTGAGAATACCCGGCTTTCTCCTAGCAGTCTCGGATGAATTAGAAGTGCGTGTGACTGAGAACGGTCTAGACGTGTTTGTACAATTTCGCCAATATGACGAGCTTACAGAAGGCTGCGACATCATCACCCTCAGCACCGTGGAATGGAACGCGCTGTTACACGCATTGGATTGGGAAGAATCTTCTGCTTGAATTCAAAGAGGATGGAATACAACTCAAGCGGGGTACCAAATCCATTGAGGTGACACAGCCTATGCGGCTGATGCGGCTGATGCGGCTGATGGACTTAGAAGAAGGATATGAACTGAAACTGTCTGAACATGAAACTGTTAAAGTGATAAAGTTTGGTGATGTGTGTTATGTGAGCTTTCATAGCATTTACAAACGTGGATGTAATGTCTATGATACCTATATTAATTTAAATTGTAATGAATGGCATGCATTGATCCATGTATTGAAAGAAGAAACTTGTAAATAAAATTTGTAGATAAGAAGTGTGGGGGGGGGGGAGTTTGGAAAACACAATAAAACAAGATCAGTTTGAAACTTGAGTCTTTTTATTTTCTTCAACAACTTAACTACAGCTTAACTACACCCCCCCTTCCCATTAATAAAACAATGGTTTATAATGTCTATAGACAAAATCCTTTACAATAAAATCCCCATCCTTTCTTTTTAATATATTCACAATGTCAAACATACTCTGGCCTCGAGCTCTATGCCATATATAATAGACACAATAAAAACCACACGCCGATGATATCGGCGTTTGTAATGAGATGGAATTATACATATAGTCCTTTCTTAAAAACGTTTCTAAACGCTCATCGAGAGGGAACAGTCCATAAGAGTCAAAGTATTCCACAGGGTCTTTGTCATAATACACTGCCACCCAATGCTCTCCTGGTTCATCTTGATCGTCGGTGTTGATGACATAGGCACCACGTTGTAAAGACGGTGGTAACTGGTCCATGGCAAACACACCTTGAAACAAGTCTTTGGTCGCGGCATCATGGCTCAGGATAGCTTCGATCTGCTTCGTGTTCATGACTGGTAGTCGAATTGGATGCTACGATTGGCACTGATCTCAATAATGTTGTCAAATTCAGCATAGACGATGACATTGATGGTAGGTTGCAAAGCCCTAGCAAAGTTCATTTCTAGCCGCAAATTCCCATGCTTGATCAGGGGAAAATGATCAGCTCCATCATAATCCGGTGTTAAGTCGAACGAAAATAAAGAATACCCTCTAGACCAATCTTCCCTTTTTATAATGGAGCTTTTCTCACCATTCAATCGGTCAAACGATTTGTAAAGCGTTTCAAAAGCGTCTAGGTACTTGTCCTGTGGAATGTCAAGCTTGAGCGGTTTGGACAAGACTGGTTCACCATCCGTGTACAGTTGCATATAGTTCAGATCAAAATGTTTGAAATCATATGGATTCCTCGCGACTGACCCACCAAAGGCTTCGTTATGAACCAGACCAATGACAATGCGATGTGGCAATTGACCCAAAAAGATGTTGTCTTTCACAAAAGAGCGAAACCCTGCCGGAATGGCCAGGACTTTACATTCTTTTCTAGTGATGATGATCTTGGCAGGACTTTTCAGCAATGCGTCTGTATGCCCTAACTGAATGCCTGGACTCACCCTCACTTTGCGAATGGTTAAAAATGCCTCTTTCACTTCTACCTTATAGGTATTATCTGCAGCCATCAATACATAATCATCTTTCTGTCTATGGAAACGCAACTTCAAACTGATGCCATTCGGAAGATAGCGATCCTGCTCAAACAAATCTATCCTTAAGCCACCTGCCAGCATAAACTCACGGCTGAGACGTGTATGCAAATAACGATGGTGTAAGCCATTGTTTCCTTGCTCAGCTAGATCACTACCGTCGGCATTGACATGAAACCCGGATACATAGCGTTCATGATTAGGCCTTTTCACCTCATGACTATTCATCGACCCAGCAGTATCCTTGTACATGAGCCGCAGAGAGCGCTCGGAATGGAGAGTTTCTTCCGAATCATGGATGAGATGCGAGATCATGCTGGTATACCCATGGGTGTTGTTACTATGAGATACCAACCGATCATTCAGAAACAATTCAATATTAGACCATAGCCCGTTAAACACATCATTGATGCAGGAGACCTGGTCCTCTGAGCCACACACTGTTCCATCAGCCTTTACAATGCGGCATACAATATGAAGTTTGCTGTTCTTTAAATCCAGATATTCTTCTGTACTCGCAGGAATGTAGAATTCTATGGGAGCACCCTCTCTAATGGTCGTCAGTGGTTGATAGTCGACATTATAACTTTTCTCTACAGCCGTTTGCGTTGGCGGTACGTGAAACCATTCCAATGGAGAAAGACTGCATTCGCACGAATGATTGTGAATGAGAGACATGATTTTAAAAGATATCTCTTTTATGCTTTTTTGATGTTATCCGTCTAGCTGTTCTTCGTCTTCTAGCACGTTTCATCGGTTGCACTCTCTTTTTATGTACATCACCACCACCAAACACATGCTGTGCTACTCGGCCCGTAACATCTTTCGCAACATTCTTTGCAGCCTTCTTAAGATGTGGCGCAACGATCTTAGCCCCAGCCTTAAGTAGCGGAATAGCTCTACGAGCCAATGATCCCAGTATTGAACCAATACCATCCCCATATTGAATTCGCGCTCCTTTGAATCCTGGCAATTCTCCACCCACTTGTCGAAGAAAGTGGTTGCGATATGCAGACGGATCGTGTGTGTAGGCTTTCATAGTGCTTTTGGTCGAAAATGGAGTTTACAAATCACCTTTCCAGTTTGAAATGGAACAGTATGGCCTGTGTCGTCCTTTATATTCATCTCTATCATGTCAAATTTGGATGTGTTTACAGGAACATAATGCGGTTCGTTGTACGTTTTCATAACAATGTCACCATCATGACCTTGTATCCCAACAGAACGTAGCAAAGGCACATAATAATCCCCAACCACTTGTGGTTCACAAATACTACAATACACATACAGTGTATAAAACCCCTGTTTCACATCAGCTTTATGGTCAGCTCTACATTTTTCAGTATACCAGTGATCTGGGATAAATCCTAAAATCTCAGCTAATCCAGTGGAGAAGGACACTTCATAGCCATAATCGAGAAATAGAAAAACACGTCGTCTAATTCTATCATACTTTAGCCGAATAGCTTCTGTAAGTTTCAGAGTATTAGTCGCTTCTTCATTGACTGCCTCACATAGTTCTTGTATGGTTCTATAGTAGCCATAAGGAATATCGAGAGTGCTAAGAATAGGATCATCGAATAGTTCTTGTCGATACTGAACAGAGTAGTCCATGCCCTGTCTCATCGTTGACCATGTATGCGGATATTGAATTTCAGCTAAAGCCACTTCATATCGTCCATTCAGATAGATGGTTCGAGGCATACGAATTTGATAATTCGAAGCCTTGTTGTTGGGATAATAATTCATACTCGCATTGCTAGGCAAAGTAATGTAAAAGCTTGTCGACTCCATGGTGGTGGTCAAATGGTATGGGTGCGTCGTCGTCGTTGCCTATATACCTCATCAGGTACCTCGGGACAGCGCGCGCCATTCGACCAAGTCTCATCCTCATTCACATGGTCTTTTATTTCTCCTTCGCAACACGCACTTGTACATCGGATCTTCACGGGAATAGTCACGGGAATAGTCGAGTTCTCTTCCTGGCCACCACCACCACCACAACACCATAGCTCTTTTGTTAAAACTTTTCCCATCCTTTAGGAAACTGTCTTTGCTGACGCTGGTTCATTTCTGTGGCAATGTCTTCACGAGTGGTCTTTTTACTAAACGTCGTTTTTGGAATATTCGCATCGACAATTTCCTGGATAAACGGATGCCAGCCATGGGGTGGGGGTCTTCGGTCTTTTCTTCTTGTCGCCACCAATGCTTCTTTCATCAAATCAATCATGTTAGAATTTGTAATGATCTCGCCCGTTTTCAACACAAGTTCATCCTTCTCTGTCCATGTCGTACCATGTTTCTTCAGTTCTGCTAAAAGTTGTATCACTTTTCCATGATAGATAGGTTGAAAATGACTTAACACTCGCTTTTCTAGTGGTGGTGGTGGTGGTGGTGGTGAGGGTGGTTGTTGTTGGGACTGACTTGTTCGTAGATGACGGCCAAAAAGTTGAGACATTTCCATAGCCTTTTCACGTGTTCGTTTCCCACGTAAAAGTGTCTTGACTTTTCTTTTGATGCTATGTTTTCTCCCCTTCTTTTCTAATAACAGTTTGTATTCCTGTTCAGGAATGAGAACCATTTTCATAGCATGCTTCATTTCAACAGCAGCTTGGCTAACAAGGGTAATGCAAATCTAGCAACCACTCCAATGAATCCTCCTTTCTGATTCACCAACTTCTTTTTTCGTCGAAGGGATATCTTCTTGTCTGCCAGAGTACGCAGGGTATGACGCTCACGCTGGAATACCTTATACCGTTTTGAGCTTAAGGGTAAATGTCCCCTTAATATATTCAAACAAATTTCAAACAAGCTCGTTAATTCCTCCTTCGTAGCTTGCTGTAGCAAGGATTTACGCCGTCTAGACCCACTACGTGCAAGCAAATGAAGGAAAGGCTGGTTCGTTCGAATGCGTTTAGACATCTTGACTGTGAATGGTTAAATGACTTGGTTCTTGGTCATACACTGCTTTATCAATATATATATAATGTGTATCTTTTGGTAAAATGCCTGTACGAATACGCAGTTGATCATTCGTCTTCGGCTTCAAGTCAATGAACAAATAACCATGGGGTTTGCTGGTAGCATCTTGATAGGCTTCTATGAGAAATTGAGCTCTTCCAGGATACATTTGCCGCGCCAATGTACTGACTTGCTGACTGTCTCTCGGATTTTTAAACAAAATGATATAATGGGTATTCAAACTAATATTGCGCATCTCTTTCCCATGATGGAATAAATTATGCACAATAAAGATGATACTTAGATTTTTATGACTGCTACCCACACTAAAGAGACGTGTCATACGCTCATCGCTATGGCATTTGGTCATCAAGTCATCAAGGATGAGTAAGTTTGGTTTTTTCGGGTTAAAACGCTCTTCAATGTCATCTGGAATGCCTTGGTAAAATGTCACACCTTTCATTCCCTTGTACAAGGGCTGATCGGCTGCATAGAGCCATAAAATGTTTTTCGGAGAGGGGTGAATCAACTTTTGTTCGAGAATTTCCCTGACCAGAGACGTCTTGCCACTGCCTGTAGGTCCAGAGACCAAGCATGTAAAGGGATGCTTCATCGTTGAATGTCTGTTTCTTTCACCCAAGTGTTAAACTTGTTTGGCCAACCTAACCACTTGACAAATAATTCTTTCACACCTCCTCGCCTTTTACGTGTTTTCAAGACTTTTTCAATTCTGTACACAGATTCAATATCTTTGGTCACTTTCTGCAGTTCTTCCTCATAGAAATGCCCATCAATATCTTCGTCTAAAAAGTCTTTCACACGATACAAATGTATTCCCTGCTTCTTACAACGATGTGTGACAATGAAGACTTCTTGCGTCCATTTAACGTGATAATCCCGTTGAAACACATATTTAACGTGGGAAATGCGCACATAATCGCCAATGTTGAACTTGTACTTCTTCTTCTTCTTCGGTTTCAATTTTAGTTTGTCGACATACATATACTTCCACACTTTCGATTCGTTGTCTTTGCGAATCTCGGCTGGAGCATACTTATTCGGGAGGGAGCCATGAGGTCTATGGTTGTAGTTGTACACCAAGTCTGGAAGGATGTCTAAGTAACGGTAAGTTTGATTATGTAGAAAATACCGATACATCATCCCCTTTAGAGTACGAATGACTCTCTCAGCAAAGTTGGCTTTGGTTTCATTCTTTGTGGTATAGGCATGAATGCCCTCTTTCTTCAAAAATGCTTTGACCCATCTGTTTTTAAATTCCGTGCCTTTATCGGACCTTAGAGTGCGTGGCCTTCGGGGTGTGTCATGAAAAATTTTTTGAAAGGCTTGTATGACGCTGGTATGTGATTTATTAGGGATTGGCTGTACCCACACATATTTGGAAAACACATCAATGACAATGAGTAAAAAGCGTGTGCCATCATTATAAGGAGCTATGTTTCCCATATCAGCCAAATCCACATCCCACATGTCATCAATGCCTCGTGTAATCACACGTTGTCTTTTGAACCTGTATTTGACAGGTTGGAGTAAACTGAATGCATCTTGGTCCTGTAGCCATTTCTTCACTTGCGACTGTGTCACGGGTTGATCATGTTTTCTTAAGATGTGATACAGTTTGTAAGGACCAGCAAATGCCCCGGGCTGTCCAGGTTTGAAGTACATATTGGTCAAGTAGTCTTTCCACGTCGTTGACATGGTCACACCGAATGAAAACCACCTTCTCAACAGAACAGCTTTTTATTTTATATTTTATAACCGTCAACCAAACTTAACTCCACAAGTTTTTTACAAATCAAGTATAGATACAATGGTGTGAATCACTGGAGACCATTGATCTTCAATGAATACTAGCCAATGACTGAGTTCATCAAGTGTTATCGTATTTACACCATATTTCTCACAACGCTGATTTGCATTCTCTAACACTTTATCTAAATGAATATAATATTTAGCTTCATTCCAATAAGTATAGACACATGCAAAATGACAAGTATGTTCTGAACACTCTTCAAGTTGGCAAGCAGGACATACTAAACAGGCAAACTTTTTTACAGCTAATAACATTTCTTCACAATAAGCTTTTTGCACAATATATTGTCTCAGTGTCATGTCCGCCATGATACAGCGCTCTAGCGCTCTAGCGCGCTCTAGCGCTGTCGCTAGCGCTCTCTTTCTCACTCAGTCTTTAGAGAGCACTACCTTCCCCACACTCTTCACAAGTTTGTCAAGTTCAGTCTCCACGTCGCCACAGCCGTGAGCGGACTGGTGAGCGGCTGAGTGAGCGTTCTTCACGTCTCCACACCCGTGACACCCGTGAGCGGACTGGTGAGCGGACTGGTGAGCGGCTAAGCGGCGACGCTGGCGGCGGCGACGGCGACGACGACTGCTGAGTGAGTGGTGATGGTGGAGGCACAGTCTCTTTTATACCCTCCCGCCCCCGGTCACACAACAGTTCCACAAGATTCTCCATGTTGACTTTGGTTTTTACTCTAACATATCTTCCTCCTGCAATAAAATATGTTTTAATATATCTGCTACTTCTTCTATCATCTTCTTTCTTTGTTCACGTTGAAACCACTCACATAAAATTAAATTTGCTAGCAAGAAAAACATTGTTAGCTGCTGCGCTGCTGTGCTGCCGCTGCTGAGTTAGAGTTGTTAGAGTTGTTAGTGTTAAAAGGGGAGAGGGAGGGGGGGGGGTTTGGCTTACCTGACAAGGCTGACAAGGCTGCTCGGTTTCTTCTTCTTCCTCCTCAAATCCACAGCAATCTCTCAAATAATCCACCACGGTGAAATATGCTTCTACATCATTGCGGGCAGAATAGAGTGCAGAATCAAAGTCAAAGTCAAGATCTTCTTCGAGTCCAATTGTAGCACATTCTCCAAGAAATCGTGAATAGAGTTCAGTCACATCGAGACTGTGATGTACAACATCCCAGTAAGCGTCCAAGTGATAAAGCTGATAGTCTGGAGTGCCGCAGCAAGCAAGTTTAGCAATCATCAAGTCAATATAAGCTTTTCTAAAACATGCGTCCATCTTTGCAGTGTGTGTGGTGTGTGTGTGTCACTTCTACTATGCTTCACAGACCTTAAGTACTCCACACTTGCCGCAGAAGTTGTTTGGTTCACACATCATGCAATTGTACTTGTGGCAGTGGCAATCATAATCCTCCATATATCCGCAAGCACCGCAATAGTCGCACGTAAGTCCAAGTTGATTCTGTACATCCATATTCTCCAACTGAAATTTCAGCCTGTCTTTTCTTGGATAACTTTGACACCTTCATCCGATCATACTTTTGCAGCTTGATGATCGTTTTCTTGTCATGGCATTCCGTACACGGCGGTTCAACTAAGGCTGAGTTGATGTGAGCCATCTCCCGAAGCAGTGTCTCCCATTCACCATCATTCATGTTGATGTAATGTGTGTATTCTTTCCCTTCAAACCGTGATGTACGCACGAAGCTCACATAGCGCATGCCTTGATATGAAATGACTTCAAGCCACTTTGTTTCCGTTAAGTATAGTTTGAAGCCAATGTCACGGCATTTTTTCACGTTCTGACACACAATCTTCCACAAAGATGGTGAATAAGCGCACCATCTCTCTCCACGTTTGATGCGTAGAAATAATCCATATTGTCCAGACTCTACAGTAATGGTTAAGTTTGCACTAATTTGAAAACTGCTGCCGCCGCCCTGGCTGCCGCCCTGGCTGCCGCCCTGGCTGCGCTGCGCTGCTGCCTGCCTGCCTGCCGCCGCTGCGTTGCTTGTTGCGCTCCTTGTCTTGTTCTCCATGACTGCTACACTGTACACTGCTACACTGTACACTGTACTGATGAGGTCCACACACATCCCCCCCTCTTTTATACCCAACCATCCGCTGCTGAGTCAAGCGAGACGTCAACGAAACGAGACGGTGAAGCAAGTGGCACTGGTAGCGATTCCCAGTGGCCCAGTGTGTCCCGTAAGCAGCCTCTTTCACTCGAGACGCCAACGGCGAAAACGCGAAACGTCAAGCAAGTGTTGCTGCTGTGTACATACTCTTCCCCCAGTGTGTCCCGTAAGCAGCCTCTTTCACTCGAGACGCCAACGGCGAAAACGCGAAACGTCAAGCAAGTGTTGCTGCTGTGTACATACTCTTCCCCCAGTGTGTCCCGTAAGCAGCCTCTTTCACTCGAGACGCCAACGGCGAAAACGCGAAACGTCAAGCAAGTGTTGCTGCTGTGTACATACTCTTCCCCCAGTGTGTCCCGTAAGCAGCCTCTTTCACTCGAGACGCCAACGGCGAAAACGCGAAACGTCAAGCAAGTGTTGCTGCTGTGTACATACTCTTCCCCCAGTGTGTCCCGTAAGCAGCCTCTTTCACTCGAGACGCCAACGGCGAAAACGCGAAACGTCAAGCAAGTGTTGCTGCTGTGTACATACTCTTCCCCCAGTGTGTCCCGTAAGCAGCCTCTTTCACTCGAGACGCCAACGGCGAAAACGCAAAACGTCAAGCAAGTGTTGCTGCTGTGTACATACTCTTCCCCCAGTGTGTCCCGTAAGCAGCCTCTTTCACTCGAGACGCCAACGGCGAAAACGCGAAACGTCAAGCAAGTGTTGCTGCTGTGTACATACTCTTCCCCAGTGTGTCCCGTAAGCAGCCCTCTTTCACTCGAGACGTCTCGGCTTTTTTGGGGAGGGGTGGGGGGGGGGGTGGTCTGACGTGCTTTGCAATGCGGCACCCGTCTCGGCGCACACACCCCCTTTCACTCGAGACGTCTCGGAGATTCTTGGGGAGGGGTGGGGGGGTGGTCTGGCGTTTCAACAATGCGGCACCCGTCTCGGCACACACACCCCCTTTCACTCGAGACGTCTCGGCTTTTTTTTTGGGGGGGGAGGGGTGGGGGGGGGGTGGTCTGACGTTTCAACAATGCGGCACCCGTCTCGGCGTACCCACCCTCGTTCACTCGAGACACTCACGCCTTCTTTCAAAAAAAAAAAAAAACTCTCTGTCTCTGTCTCTCCACACCCCACACACCCCACACCCCGTCTCGGCACACACACCCTCCTTCACTCGAGAACAACTCTGTTTGGAAAAGTATGCATGAGAATGGGAAATGCTTTAAAACTCTATCTCCACACCGTCTCGGCACGGCACACACCCTTTCACTCGAGACACACCTTCTTCTCTCTCTGTCTCTCTCTGTCTCTCTCTGTCTCTCTCCACACACACCCTTTCACCCCACCCCGTCTCGGCACACACACCCTCCTTCACTCGAGAACAACTCTGTTTGGAAAAGTATGCATGAGAATGGGAAATGCTTTAAAACTCTATCTCCACACCGTCTCGGCACGGCACACCCCCTTTCACTCGAGACGTCTCGGCTTTTTTTTTTTCACAAGCCCCCCATACCATTCTACCATTGCACCATTCTACAACCTTTCCCAATCCTTCCACCGGAAACACACTTTTCGCTCGCAATCCCTCGCAATCGTAATCCATGCAGCAGCATCCTTGCATCATATGACGTTTTCTTTCGTCACACTCTCTCGTCTCTCGCTTGGGGAGGGGTGGGGGGGGGGGTGGTCTGACGTTTCAACGGACGTGCTTTGCAATGCATGCAACAATGCGGCACCCGTCTCGGCGTACACACCCTCGTTCACTCGAGACACTCACGCCTTCTTTCAAAAAAAAAAAAAACTCTCTGTCTCTGTCTCTCCACACACCCCACCCCGTCTCGGCACACACACCCCCTTTCACTCGAGACGTCTCGGAGATTCTTGGGGGAGGGGTGGGGGGGGGGGGTGGTCTGACATGCTTTGCACTGCGGCACCCGTCTCGGCACACACACCCCCTTTCACTCGAGACGTCTCGGAGATTCTTGGGGGAGGGGTGGGGGGGGTGGTCTGACATGCTTTGCACTGCGGCACCCGTCTCGGCGCACACACACCCTTTCACTCGAGACGTCTCGGAGATTCTTGGGGGAGGGGTGGGGGGGTGGTCTGACGTGCTTTGCAATGCGGCACCCGTCTCGGCGTACACACCCCCTTTCACTCGAGACACTCACGCCTTCTTTCAAATAAAAAAATAAAAAAAAAAAAACTCTCTCTGTCTCTGTCTCTCTCCACACACACCCCCCACCCCGTCTCGGCGTACACACCCCCTTTCACTCGAGACACTCACGCCTTCTTTCAAAAAAAAAAAACTCTCTCTGTCTCTGTCTCTCCACACACCACACACCCCACCCCGTCTCGGCACGGCACACACCTTTTCACTCGAGACACTCACGTGAGCTTTTTTTTTTTCAATTTGGGGAGGGAGGGGGGGTTATACACTTCAACGCTTCATCAGCGCTTCATCAACGCTTCAGCGGAAGTCGTTATTTCCAATCTCGTAATCACCCTAACAACTGCACAAATGGCGTTTCGTTTATACAACCATCCATTTCGTCAAGAAAAATGTGTGGAAAAATGCTTTAAACATACTAACATAAGTTTACTTTTTGTTTGGGAGTTGTTTTATGCAAATAGTAATACTCTGTTACTCTGTTCTAGGGGAGGGGTGGGGGGGGTGGTCGGCAACACAGATTCTTGGGGGAGGGGTGGGGGGGGTGGTCGTCAATACTCTGTGTATTGACAAGGAGGGGTGGGGGGGGGTGGTCTGACGTTTCACACATCATTTCGTCACATACACACATTTCGTCATCTCCGCCTGCAGAGCTTTCGAACTTTTTGTAGAGAGCAGACGTGTCGAAAAAATAATATGCAGTTTAAGAAAGAATTTTTCACTGAGGAACGCCTGGCGGCTTATCATTTCTCAAAGAAGGATGCTGATTTATGGGAAGAGGTATATGTCGACTACCAGGCGTTCCTCTATGAAACATGGGCTCTGAGGCAGAACTCTTACAAGAGAATCACCTCAGAATAAATAAGAGAATGACCCCAGAGAATGACCCCAGAGAATGACCCCACTGGGGTCATTCTCTGGGGTCATTCTCTGGGGTCATTCTCTTATTTCTACCCTACTTTAGAGATATCAATAAATCAATGTAGATCTCAATAATTTATATTTTGCTATCATTAATTGAATTTTAGATGGCAAAAATTTATTTTTGAGATCAAAAAATCAAATTTACAAACCTAAACAATCTTAAGGGAGACACACATTCACATAAAATATAACGAATCGTCAATTAAATTTTGGAGATGAAAATTTGAATTATTGAGATCAATAATAACAACACAATTTTTGATCTCAAGAATTGCTTCTTTTTTTTGTACAGAAAAAATTAAAATAAAGATTCTGTATACAAAAACAGCCATTATTTATTTACAGATGCGTGTTTCTAACTTTTTTATTTAAAAAAATAAACTGATATTTTGATATCAAGAATCAGTTTTTGAGATAAAAAAATCGTTTACAGATTTCAAAATACAAATTAAAAAAGTATCAGTCTGAAATAATGATATCTGAAATAAATTCTTGATATCAATATATAGAAAATCAATTATTGAGCTCAAAATTGACATCTTGCTATCAAATATTTCATTTTTGCTATCAAGAATTGAATTTTTGATCTCAAAAAATCAATTTTAGATATCATTAAATCATTTTTGATATCAATAAATAATTCTTGATACCTCTAAATATTTATTGATATCAAAAATTATTTTTTGAGATCAAGAATGCATTTAGAGATATCAAAAATACAATTAAAGATAGCAAAAATTCTTGATATCAATAATTCCCTAATAAATGTGAAAACGGCATTCCATAGGTCACAGCAGATTATTTTCTTTGTCAAGCATAATCTAGTTTCGTGGATTATAATCTATTATGAGATCCATAGAAACACTCCAAGCGTAGTTTAAGCGAAGGGTAAAGTGTGTGTATGTGTTCACCTTAATATATAAGCCAAAAATAAAGATTAAAAAAAAACCTTTTGAGAATTTTCTGTACCCTGTTCATGTAGATCAATGTCAACCATCAGTAAATTCTTCAAAACATGCATAGAAACATTTTTAATTAAACTAATGTTATTCTTGGTTGTCGTCAACAAGAAATTATTACACATACTAGTATCTTAGAAATATCACTACTCCAAATACTGATGTTAGTTTTTAAAATGCTACAAAACATTACAGATATAAGCAAACATCTCATACAGCAAAAATACTATAAAATGAATTGTATTATTTTAGCCTCTTTTGCTGATACAAAAATGAGCTTATTGCATGACACTGACGTAATTACCGATGTATGGCCACATTGTTACACATTTCCACTCAAATGTACAATTATTTGATGAAATATATAAATTTATATACACATATAAATTTATACCGAAAGATAGAAATTTATTTTTTATTTTTCAACCATTTAAAGTTGTCGGCAGTGATTGTTAAAGTGCCATGCCTCGGAGCATAACGCTACAACTTTCTTACTCGGGCCATAACCACCCTAGAGCCATATATGTTTTATCAGATTCTGATCCCAGGGATTATATGACAAAAGCACCCGGATGTACACTCGCATACATCCTCCTCCATAACATATAAATGGCATACTGTTCTGTGAGATTCTCTTCTCTTCTTCACTCTTCTCCCTCACAATATGGGATGCATAACTTTGTCATATTTTTGCTGATTTGCAATGCACTTTTTGAAAATCACCCCGTGCATTTTAAATCTGCATTTGAACTTCTCTCTCTCTCTCTCTCTCTCTCTCTCTCTCTCTCTCTCTCTCTCTCTCTCTCTCTCTCTCTCTCTCTCTCTCTCTCTCTCTTTCTCTTTCTCTTTCCCCCTTCTTTCCACTTCTCCCTCTATCTCTCTCTCTTTCTCACACACAGACACACACATTCTAACTCCACATTATTATGTCTTTGTTGTTTTTTTCTTTATTCCACTCTCAAATATATCTCACCTTTTCCTACAACAATTTATGATATGCCATGAATCAGTAGTTGAAATCGATAGAAATATCCAAGGATATAAAATAGGTGGCATTCAATTTACCGGCACTGGTATCATAATTGTCTGTGTGTTGTTGTTGTCCTTTTTTTTCGCCTTTTTTTTTTTTTTTTTTTTTTTGCTTGTGTTTTTTTTTTTTGTTCCTCGGCAGAGGAGCTGCTGTGTTACGTCAGTGTTGTGTTCACATTATCACTTACAACTGGTGCTGCAGTTTTCACGGCTGTTTGCTGTCTCTGCATTTTATTTACTGTAAAAGATATTTATAATAGAGTTAACTGAACGTAACTCTGTACTGTTAAGAAAAGAATATTACTAAAAGACTAAAATATTACTAAAAGTTCGCATCTGTAAATTTCCAACGAACACTTTAAGCGCTGCACGAAACTGCAGCCAAAAAAGTTGTGATTCGGCTCTGGCAAAAACGTCAAACGACGTGTTGAATGGTCGTCACAAACGGAGGGGCAAACGGCGTTCCTAATACGACGTTGTATAGACATCGGATAACACAGACATAATATCGATTATAACACGCACCAATTGAGTAATACACTCCCGTAAATAGAAAGAATGATAAGAAACTGTCAGCGTGCTGTAACCGTGTACAAAAGTCACAAGGCCAATTCACGTAAAACGTTTTCCTTTGCATTGCGCAAGTTGCTATGCGACACTCGTGTCGCAGGACAATACCATGAAAAATTTTCGAGCAAAATCTCGAGTGTTTGACTTTTTACGTTATCACTGAATCGATTTTGCTTGTTTGTGTTATAATGGGGATAGATCTTGGTGCAGTCGCGCTTTGTATGGGATTCGAGCACTTGTGGAAGGCCAATGAACTCACCGCTGTGTGGTTCGTTCACAGGCCTTCCACGCCTACTCGAATCCCATACAAAGCACTCAGCCCCATGATCTCTCCCTATATATAATAAAATATTATTGCTGATCGGAAAATCAAAACATCATAGCGTGCTACAAAATGGGCCGCATCGTGGCTGTAAAATGTTGTATTCTGAGCACTTTCAAAGACAGAAGTTGAAACTTACTCTCTTATGTCTGTATGTCTTCCGACATCTATCGAACGTTGCAAAACAGACTTCTTCATGTTTCAATATCTTTTAAAAGTCTTTTAGGGGGTCTCAACATTTAAATACCGCTGAATGTTAATTCCATATATTACAACAAAAGGGTTTTTTAACATATACATACCCATTTCATCAATATGACTTGACATAGAAAGTGTTACTCCCACCAAAACAAAAGCAGACATTATCAAAACGCCTGCTATAAAAGCAACGATTCGGGCGATCTTTTTGTCTTTGGCAGAAATCTCATCACAGTCGTTGATAGGAAGCATGTGCATAGCTGGGGGCGTATCACAGTAAGAATACCTCTGTGACGTAAAGTGACGATATGGGATTTCCCCATTATTTGCGGAAGTTGACGTTCTGCCAGTGACGTCATTTTTTAAACAATGCGTCGATTGAGAGACATCATTGGCTGATATAACTTCTATGCTGTTATCATGCCTGAATGAGCGACTCATGATGTTCGCAAATAAACACGTAGGAATGGCATTTAAGGATCAATCAATCCAAAGATGAAAAGTGTTCCTTCTCAAAAAGAACATGATGCAGAGTGATGCGCCTGTTTGTAAACATCCAATGTAAAATAGAACAACTATGCGAAAACATGTTAATTGTTGAAACGCTGATCTTGTTATTTGACTGTTTCATTAAATATTTAAACTTTATTTTACAAAGTTCACTTTTTAGTTAAAACCTAGTACAAAACCATTCTTGTTGATAATTAAATATAATAAACATATCCTTCGTCCAGTCATTCAACCCCTTTAAATTAACAAACAATATTTTTAAAAAGCTGTTTTATATTTGACCAAATTGGTCAACATTGTATTGCTTTAAGATAACTATGTCATCAATAATACATTGGTAATTAAAATCAGCGTGGCCCAGTCCCGCGTAGCCCAATGCTGGCGGACTTTATTAATGTTGAATTTTCTGTAAATTAATAAGATGTTTCTACAATGCGAAATTGTACTGGTATATTTTCAGTATAATAGACTGTTTGTCTCGCATTTGTCGTTTAGCCTGTTCGCTTTCAAATTATCCGTAATCGTAGTGGCTGAAAAAAATTGAATTTCTGACATCATCCATAAATTGTTAAATTCCTGTTTAGAATCACGCGCCTTTGGCTGTATCTTCTTTGAACAAAAACATCATTCTAAGCAGTCAGTCAGCTAATGGCATCGATCCTGTTGTCGTTTGCCGCAATAGTCATGGGTTGGATTTGCGTTGATTGATCACTCTGTCCAACGACCTGCCAATTACCTTAAGACTCCAATATCAAAATCTATCATTTGCAAAGTTTACCAATACAATATCTTACTTTAAATTTTGGGATACAATAAACACACTTGCCTTGCACACACTACATTATCCAGGTCTCTGTTGAAGAAAACCACACAGACAAAACCTAGCGATCGATCACTGCAGCCGTTTCCGATAATAATATTCCGTACCTGAGCTTTTGTCAATTTCTGAAAATGAGCGGCTGATTGGAAATGTTAGCGAGACCTAGAGTTACCGATTGCTTGAAGCAAAATTGAGCATATTATTGGATCATTACCCGCATACTTTGGCGAACAATTCACATCAGCGATGGGCCTCATGCTTGCTTAAACCACAATTGAATGCCAAAAAGATACCAGGCTGGGTTACATTTAACTTGGTACCTGTCCGCTTTACATGATTCTACTATTAAGTCATTCAGGCAAGTCTGGTTTGGTTTAAGTTATTGGACTGAAGATATTACACTTTTCAGTCCCTAACACACCACTGCTAGTGTGTGTACTGAGCTGTCTAAAGTACGTAAACATAGTCCAACGTTGTACCAAAGACGTTGGTTAGACGTTAGAGAAAGCGGGGTTTTGGTTGTGACCAAAGTTGTTTATCCATTGTCAATCCAACGTTGTATCAGAGACGTTGAATAGACGTTGCTCTCTGTCGAGAACAACCACAACCAAATTACAACCAGATTTAATATTGTGGTTTGATCCTATCGACGTCGCAACCTCAAATCGACATATCATCAACGTAGCACTTTACTGGGCAGTGTTATTTGTAAGTAGTACTTGTTAAACCATGCTTTTTTGGAAATAATAGCTTGCTAAGTAGTGCTTGCAAGTTTTGGGTTTTTAAACAGTAGCATTTAGTGATCAGCAGGATGTGTTAAATGCCGTTGGGCCGCAATTTTATTCAAGAACTTTTTTAACTAGTTTATTGAAAAATTGCAGCCTTAGTTTTGCAGAAATAGTATTTCAGTGTTTCAAAATTGCAACACATATTGCTGTAAGAAGCCATGAAGAAAAAGAAACGCCACGTCACGTGGACGTTGCCTTGATGTTGAAAACTAATGAAATGTTTACTGGATTTCAAAAATAATGAAGTGAGTCGCTGTTGCGGTGCCAACGGAAGCAATTCACACTTCCCTCCAAACGGCTGCCGAGACCAGTTATAAAGCAACTGGAGCGTCAAATCCAGGTCACTTTTTTCTATGACATCCCAGAGCAACAGCTTATCGCATCAGTCAACATTGACATACAGTGAAAAGTCTTCTGTCTAATACACACAATACCCTTCCGATTTATTTCAATTAAAACATTGCAGCAACATTTTCACTGTCAAAAGCAACAATATGTGAAGGTGCTGAGGGTCCCTGTACGTTTCGTCCTTTCAATAATTTTTTCATTTCAAATACAAAGTGGAAAATGGAAAATCGACTCGAAAATGAAATATTGAAAGGGAGAAATGTACAGATATCGCTGTGCCACCTAGAGTTTTGTAACCTGTACTATGGTGGTATATTTGTAATAAAATTTCAAAGCGTTCGCGTTCCAACATTCAGTTTTTTAAATATTGGCTTGTAGACTACGAAGCCATCACCATGAGGTTTTCCAATGTGTTAACATTGGTTATCGCAATCCATAAAAATGAATTTTTTAATAGGATAAACCTCCACACAAGGGTATCCCAACAGGTGCCCCTGTTGCTATGTTTATCCTGCTTGTCAACCATCCAACTAATCGGCGTCGGTGCAGCTCCTGTCATGTGATCGAACCATTCCCAATTTATCGCGATCCGAGTAACAGGAGTTTTTTCTCCACTTACTTTTCAGTAACAATGAAACCAAGGTAAAAGCATACGTTTTGGATATTATTTATCTTGGATATTATATTTACGTATACTGTAATGTTTATCTTGTTGTGTGCACGTTTTGTCAAGTTTGGCTGACTTTGGACGTGGTAGTTCTGGGTTTTGTAAGACCGGCTTTCGTTCGGTAAATGCTTCCCTGCAACCCAGAACGTAGTGTAGGTATTGCGTAATAGACAGTGAGGTGTTTTCTGGGGGATTTCCTCAGAATTTCTATTTCAAAAGTCGGCTCTGCAAACAAGTAAGTTTCAACTTTCCACCGTCCTTCTCCCTTTATGCTCCCGGAGCCTCATAGGGTCGTTCGACACGCAGCTCTTATAGCTTAGGATACCTGCCTTCCATTGACTTGATGCTGCAGCAGCTCTCTTTAGGGCGCTGCATACACTATCTTTTTCTGGTGATAGTGACGATAGTGTTGTGACGATTTATCACGGTATTGAGGAATGTAGACGCTTCTGTTCACATTTGAATTGGTGTAGAATCGATCATGTGGTCATCAAGGCGGCGTACATGTGGCGGGTACGACAACTAAACACTGTGATGGGTCGCCGCAGCAACATCATGGTGTAAGCAACTCATGTGTCATTGTACGAGGTTGGCAGGGGTATTTTGCTCTTGCGGTCGTATGCCGTGTTTGTTACAACCTGTGGCAGTGACGGTTACAACATAGGACAGGTGTGTAGCAGGTTGATTGTGTTATGCTTCTACGGTCATTCGATTTCCAGAGAGGTCGATCACGCGGGTCGTGTCTGTCACGACACGTGACTGTCACGGGTTGTCACAAGGCCAGGTCGTGTATGTCAAGACCCGTTATTGTGTCGGGTCGTCGCTGTGACGATCGTGACTGTCACGATCCGTGACTGCCGCGGCATCGGGAAGTGTATGCGACGACTCGATCACGTGACACTTGCTGCACTAACGGGTATCGGGCATTAGGTCGTATGATGCACTTCATGTTTTATTTCTAAAACAGTTTTAATGATATTATATGGACTGTTTTTCGACTTTTATCATTAATAGATAGAACATGTTTTATGGATAACTGTCAGTGATTACCATATACTTATATCATTTCTTTGGTTGCAGAGGCATTAACAATTAAGGACTCCTGCGCTCACAGCAAGTGTACCGGTGACCCGCATTCCAGATGCACTGCCTGCCTGGGTGGCTGGGGGTTTAAAGCATGTACATTAGACAACCGGTGCGACCAGTGTGTGCATCTTGACGACTCCATTTTCTCCTTTTTGTTACAACAGCAGGAGACTGCCAGAGTCCGGGATAAAGGTCACAGGCGTTCAAGGACTGACAAGTCGTCTGCATTGACCCATACGCTTTCGCCAATTCGCCAAGTTTTGTCGGGATCTTCCCCTCGAAAACAAGAACTGTCACCTTTGAAAAAGTTCGCTTTAAGCCTCAATTTGCATCCTGGCACATTCAGATACGCCTCAAGGTGTTACGCAGTCTCGCGTCTAAGTCAGTCAGCATTATCACGTCTCAATGCGATACCGTCGGCCACTTTAACGGCCGAACCATCGTCACCGGAGGATATGCAACCGCCACACATTCCCCTCATGGCCCCTATACAACCACCGGCAGGCAGTGAAAATCGTCTGCGTTAACATTCTATTTATGCTTCTTCCTCCTCCTCTTCAGCAGACAATTCGTCGTTCGGGGAGGAGAAGCCAGTGATTGTCAGTGAAAATGAACAGACTCCAGCACACATGACTCAACCACCGGGAGTAATGTACCGTTATCACCAGTAAAAACTACGGCATCAGGTCTGGTTCCGCTGGTACTTACCCACACTGCACTATCAACGATATTGCACAACAGACCGCATCACGCCTCGCCTCGGTCATGACGCCGGAGGACTACAAGCCCCTGCGGCCGATGCGCACCCCTACGCCTCCAGGTGTTGAGGATTTACCGGATGAATGAAAGGAAGCGTCGACTATCGACTTTTCGGCGGCGTGTTTCCCCTTTGAAGACATTATAAAATTCATTGCAGATAATTCGTCTGCCTCGAAACCACATCGAAACCACAGATTAGTCGACCACCTTTTTTCCTTGCGGGTCCATCTTAGTCACCGCCGCGGGAGGATTTCGTGGGTTTATCGACAGATCGCTGTGTGGCAAATGTTTTATGAATGGACGAACAGCAGATGTTACAGGATGCTCGTCTATGCCACTGGTCACGGTCACTTGCTTCAAAGGTGTTGCACATGAAAACAGGGACCTACCAGTCAAATGACGGAGTTTTACCAATTCAGCCACCTGCGTATCCTAGAGACATAGGACCGTGGATTCCTAATATAAATCCTGATTCCAGTGCGCCATTAACGGAGCGTGACTGTCGATATTTGGAGGATGTTTCCAGGAAAAACCTACATACACTTTCGCTCCAGGATGACGCATTTCAGGCCTTGAGAAAGTGTGTCGATCCCGGTGCCAACGCTTTATTCGATCGTGTGTTCGATTCTGTTGTGGCCGCATCTTCGGACTTGCTGAAGTTAAATGCAGCTAGATTGTTCACATCGAGTGGGCGTTAGCGCTTTACATGTTTCGCTGGATTGCTTTGCAGTCTCCACGGGGTCCATCTCAGGTTGATCTCTTTGTCAATCGTATCAATCATCGTCTTCCAGTGTACATGTCTCCGTGTCCGGATGTATCAGCAATGGCGACCGATGCGTTGCTGTGTCAGTGGCCCATGCAGGTGTTGTTTCCGCCGTCGTCTCTCGTGGTGAAGGTTCTTGCGAAGATTTGGCACGAGAGACCGCGTCGTCTCTTGCTAGTAGCCCCCGATCTTCCAGAGCTGTCTTGGTTTCCTTTGTTGATGCGGTTACCGTTCGCCGTGAGTCTTCCAGTTTACCCCGAGTATGGCAGTCTGTGTCAGCCTCATTGAGAACATTATCACCCGAATCCTCAGGTGTTTCAACTAAAACTTTGGTTTAGAAATTTTACGCTCTGAAATCCAAGGGTTTCTCTCAGCGAATAATGAAGAGAATGGATAGCATCCACAAAGGCTCCACGAACAAGGTGTTCTTGTCACACTGGCGACTTTTCGAGTTCTGGCGTCTCGATAGGGGCATCGATCCTGCAGCAGCGACGGCAAATGCAGTGGCCGACTTTTTTCTTTATTCGTTCGAGGTCAGAACGGTGTCAGATCGATTATGATGTACCACTTGGCTCTCACGTTTGTTTTGAAGCGAGCATCGGGTTATGATGTGTTCTCGGATTTTCTTAGTTCATTTCAGTTTGAACGGCCTTTTTCTGAAAGGACAGTAGTGCCTTGGGATTTGTCACTGGTTTTAAAATATCTCATATCTCCACTTTTCCATCATTCTATCATCTCAGACAAGTTGCTTATGCAAATGTGTGTATTTCTCGTGGAGTTGGCTTCCGGCAAGCGACGCGGCGAAATGTTATGAAATTGAATACTTCAGTTTGATCGCTATGGTATTTATGTACAACTAATAGCAGAGAAAATATTTAATTCTTACGCGAACCACTTTTTATGTTATCAAAGTCACTATGAATTTCTGCACGTGGCTTTTATTACTAAAAATTGAAGTCCAAAAATTAAGAACTTACATTCAAACGCATGTTACATAAAGGAACCGATCAGAGGAAACTTTGTAAACTAGTGCTAAAAGGCATGCTCAAACAAACGTTCTTTAAAACACAAGAGGTTTAATTGTGATGCGCAAAAATATGGCGAAATTAAAGATACATGAAATGTAAATGTTGCGCGGCTAAGGAAATTGCCGTGAGGTCATGCAAATAAGACGAGAAAAAAATATACAACATGTATGTTTTGATTTTTTATACAAATATAGCGCTATACCTGTACTTTTTCCTCGTGTGAGTGCGTGTGGTGGAATAATTGCAGAAAAATTTCGTGGCATTCGACCTCCAACAGGAATTTTTGTATTGCTTTGGTACTTACGTACAATTAACACACCAGAAAATGTTAAATTCTTTCGCGAACAACTGTTTTATGTCACACAAGTCAATACTATTTTTTCTGTACGTGGTTTTTTATTATTATTCTGAAAACAAATTACAGAATATGCATTGACATGCATTGATTTTACGCCCTCCGTAATTAATTTTTGAAAATTAGGAAATCTAACGAAATCAAACTCCACCGACGTTCTTTATAGACAGATTCTATGTCTAATTATTGCCCGATAAGATAATGGCGAATAGAAATTGTCGCCAAGCCATTTTAATGATCGAGCGGCAAAAATAAAATTTACAACATGCAGGTTTTCATTTCTTGGACAAACATAACGCCATAGAGTGTGTGATCGCAAGCATGGAAGCATGAGTAAAAGCATGCCTTGTCAAAACATAACAAAATATTAAAGTAACGTTTTAAAAAGTATCTTTTATACGAAACTATGCCATTAATTACGTGATGCGTCAAACTTAGCCTTTTTGCTTCAGTCACTATCCGAAAGGCAGAATGCAAAGCGGCTTTTTTGTCCTTGGGGCATCAGAAAAAAGCTTTATTGCCTTGAGGTAAAAGTATTCAAGGTGCGAGAAAAGTTACTTATCAAATCATAATTAGTTGTTTAAAGTAATAATAAAATATCTATTTTTTGCATCCAAATAGACTATTTCGTATTTTGGAAAAAAGTACCTTTGACATTTTTAAATTTTGAGGACACCAAGGCAGACCAGAAATACATTGATGACGTCATAGCTGCACGCAAATTTGACCTTTGAGAACGGGTCATCAAATGGACCTATCTGTGAATTGTGTAAAATTGTTTTAACTTACAGCAGAAAGAAAGCTTTCATTACGTAAAATTTCACATAATTTTGTGTCGATTTTCATCTATGATTCCTTGATGATGTGGCATATCGTATATGTCACTGCCCAGCTGGATATGTCACCGTCCAGTCGTATATGTCACTGCCCAGTTGGATATGTCACTGTCCAGTTGTATATTTCACTGACCAGTTGGATATGTTAGTGTCCAGTCGTAAATGTTACTGTTCAATCTTAAGAAATTGGAAGTGTGCACATCCCAAAAAACCTCAGGCGTTGCATTAACATCGAATAGATTCCGGAAAAAAGTATAACAACGCAAAATCGAGTTTTCTCCTGTCTTTCCGTTTAAATGCCAGAAGAATTACTTGCTATAGCATAAATGAATATATGCATCCCTCTCCCGTGCACCAAAAAAAATCGGGGGGGGGGGGGGCGAATATATACTCTTGTCCTTATTTCGTTGCGATTTCGACTTTACATTAAACATTAGAACATTAAACTCACACAATTACTCTAAACTTCGAATAGACACTGACAGCAAATAAGCAGATCACACACTTACAAGAACGTTACTGGAGGGCGGGACGTCTGGGATTTCTTAATGAGTCTGCCCGTCTGAATATTTGGTACATCTCAATCAGTTCTCCAAAGTAATATTTCCAATATAATGATGGATAGGAAAAAACACATATTTCTTGAAGAAAAAATATTACCGTTATAACACAAAAATCTAACGAGTTAACCTTTACTATAAAAATGAACCGAAAATCATTTGTTTTTCATTTCTCGGTCGCTGACTGAGAAGGTGAATGGTCCAAGATGTCGGGATACCACTGCAAATGTCGGGATACTACTACAAATGTCAGGATACCACTACAAATGTCGGGATACCACTAGAAATATCGGGATACCACAAATGTCGGGATACCACTACAAATGTCGGGATACCACTAGACATGTCGGCATACAACTATATAAATGTCGGGATACCACTACAAATGCCGGGATACCACTAGAAATGTCAATACCACTGCAAATGTCGGGATACCACTAGACATGTCGGCATACAACTATATAAATGTCGGGATACCACTACAAATGCCGGGATACCACTAGAAATGTCAATACCACTGCAAATGTCGGGATACCACTAGACATGTCGGGATACCACTACAAATGTCGGGATACCACTTAAAATGTCTGGGTACCACTAGAAATGTCGGGATACCACTACAAATGTCGGGATACCACTACAAATGTCTGGGTACCACTAGAAATGTCGGGATACCACTGCAAATATCGAGATACTACTACAAATGTCGGGATACCACTACAAATGTCGGGATACCACTACAAATGTCGGGATACCACTACAAATGTCGAGATACCACTGCAAATGTCGGGATACCACTACAAATGTCGGGGTACCACTACAAATGTCGGGATACTACTACAAATGTCGGGATACCACTACAAATGTCGGGGTATCACTGCAAATGTCGGGATACCACTACAAATGTCGGGATACCACTACAAATGTCGGGATACCACTGCAAATGTCGGGATACCACTACAAATGTCGGGATACCACTGCAAATGTCGGGATACCACTACAAAAGTCGGGATACCACTACAAATGTCGGGGTACCACTAGAAATGTCGGGGTACTACTACAAATGTCGAGATACCACTGCAAATGTCGGGATACCACTACAAATGTCGGGATACCACTAGAAATGTCGGGATACCACTACAAATGTCGGGATACCACTACAAATGTCGGGGTATCACTACAAATGTCGGGATACCACTACAAATGTCGGGATACCACTACAAAAGTCGGGATACCATTACAAATACATTAAATTCTATTGGTTCTTTCACAAACTAAAATTAATGAGGACTATGAAATCTGAAAGAAACAGTTGCCTTGTTTTTATATTCCTTGTTTTCCAATTCCCTATTCCAGACTTTTTACCATGACTTGATTGACTGTGTTAAGAAATCCCAGCCCATCAAGTTTTCAATGCAATGTGTCACATCAGTGCAATTATTTATAACCTTTATTGATCCAGTGATTTCATTTAGGTCATGCTCAAATAGCGAAGGGTGATTTTTAAGAACTAAGCTCCAAATCTGAGTAACCCACCGAGAAGAAGAATAACTGAGGCCAGGACCGTAAAGTTTGTCTCGCGCTGGGATTAAATTAACTTGTCTTGAGAATAGACTTATTGATATCAGCGGTTTTCCTCCTTTTTTTCCTTTTTCCCTCTCTTTGTCCAGCATATGAAAAATGTCCTTGTCTTTACTGTTTAAGTTAATGTTTGTGTTTTCAAACCAAAAGTGTGTTTGTGTTTTAAATATTTGGGCTACTAAAAATGATTGACCTTTTTGATGCACCAACTAATGAGTTAAGCTTTATATGCACATTGAATAAGTGTGGAAAAGTGGTATAACTAAAATGTCACGATACTTTTTCGATGAATTCAATAAATGCCATAGCCTTGGAGAAATGTTTTGACATCCTATCCTCATACCCATCACGACTGGGACTCGAGTTGGCAGGCAAACTTCCTGCTGTTATTCAGGTTTTTATATTCATTTATTATAACTGCTGACAGTATCTGCCTTTTATAAAACCGCCGTTATTGGACAGAAAAGAACGAAAATGATCGATTTAGTTCAATTCAAATCGACGTCAAAGGTCAATGGATAAAACGACACTTTTTTTATGTCGATTCTAATAAATCCTCCACACTGCATTGTTTTTACATGTTATCGAATTGCTTTCAAATATATTACCCGAATAACATATACTACCAACAAATAAGATACCGCAGAATGATTTCCTTTTGAAATTAATATGCTTAGATATTTGGATACTTGAATATTACCTGTTGTATCAACAGATAAATTTGCAAGTTTGGTTTTAAATGTCAAAGTAGTTTTTGTTTTATCACGTTCACAAGAAATTGCAGGTGTAAGGGTCATTTTAATTATTCCCGTCAAAGTCCAAAATCAAATTCAATTGTTTAAAACTGGTGATGATAGGTGAAGAAGTTTGTGTGTTATCACGTAAGCAACAAATTCAGATTGAAAATTGAAAATGGCTGCTGGTTATAATTTTCCTATTCAACGGAGAACTAGTCCCTTTTGTGATTTTCAGATGGTCAACTATGGTCTAAAATTTTGTGACGATCAGTTAAGCTGTTTATGGGTTCTCAGGTTTTGAAAAATTCTTCAGAAAAAATCCAAGATGGCGGCTGGCCTCGAGTGTAATTTTGAAATGTTTACGCCGTGTTACAATTTGGTGATGATCTGTGAAGCAGATTTTTGTTATCGTGCTGACAAGAAATTGCGACTGAAAATCCGAAATGGGGGGCCAGGTCTTGAAACTGGATCAAGGTCAAAAAATAAAAATGACGTACACCTACCCACTACGATAGGTCATCTATACACCAAACATCACAGGAAACGGGTCATTAGCGGGCGAGCAATGGCGGGCGATAGACGTACGGACGGATGGTAAGACGGCTCGACAAACGGACATCTTAACTACAGTACCCCTCTGGAGGTTTAAATCCCGTTTGGGTGCTTACTGAAGACACGGAATTTTTATTATTAACATTATATGTATCGGTGCAAACACTCCTTTATCAATTAGTTAAGGTAATTTAATCAAGAAGAATGTTGCTTTCTAAAAAAAAATTCTTACGTTTGGATTTTGTAAGTAAGAGTACATAAGAGTATATATTATTATGCAACAATACTATTTTACCATTTCAAACATTACCACTTCTCACCTGGCAGCATTTCAACAAGAACTGCAAACAACCACACCCTGCCTCCTGTCCCCAAGTGCTAATATCCTGGTTCAATAGCTACTATTAGTGGCATTAATTGATAAAAACATCGTCAATATCAAAACCTTTCTACGTGAAATTTTTCAGGGTAAGCGTAACGATCAAAGCTGATGAAATTTGTATTCTTTTTACGTGCTCCCGGTTAATGATTTTGTCATTTACATCTGATAATTCTCAAAATTAAAGATACGTCTGATGGTTCTTGTTATGTTTTTTTTTATGATAAGGCAATCACACATAATCAAAGGCCCATTTCTGGTTAGTATCGCCGTCGTATTTTCCGGCGATGACGGGACCCATCATGCCCATGGCACCCAGTGCTTTCTTCGTATTGACCTCCATCACAAGCTCAGCGTTATGCATATTCTGTACGCGGTCTCCCACTATGATATAATGTTGATCCTTGGCCCCAGGGTCAAATGCGGCCGTCTTGGCACCCCTGCCTATGAAACATGCAAAATTCAAACTAGAACCGATTTCGTAAACGAAAAAAATATAATCATGAGAAAAAGACACTGTTTGGCTGAAATTAAAAAAATAACTTTTTTATCGCAGAATCCACCGTTGAATGTGCTAGTGAATATTGTGTTAAGTAATTTAGCACGGAAATATGTATGGGGAACAATCGAGGCAGGAACACCCAGACCAGCGAATTAAATAGTCATCTACTCAGTTAATTAGTTTATCGAGCAGTGACTTATAGTTCATGTTATTCAGGCCATTCTCACCGGGATCACCCAACGAATACGACCATTTCATAAATAACGTCAATGCCAATAGCCCCAGTCTATGTACCTTGAATTCTGAAGAACTCTGCTCCATTTTTGAAGAAGAACATATAACCAATTGAGTTTAACACAACTGGTACGTCGCTTTGCTGTATCTTACATAAAAGTTTTCAGTTGTTAAAAGAAAGTTTTGCTTTTAGGTACGTTGGGGGTGGGGGGCATTTGGTATTTTATGTGTTGCCAAACGAGCCCCCCCCCCCCAGAAAAAAAAGAGGAGAAAAGGGACAATTTTGAGACTATAAGCGGCCTGCGCGTAGTGCCAATTTCGTTTAAAAAGGGGTGTTTGCATTCAGTACTCCACGTTTCCTACAAAAAGGGGTTATTTTGGAATTTCACTCCGCGTTTGGTTAAAAAAGGGGTTTTATTTCAAAACTGCTACTCCGAGTTTAGGGATTGTTTTAAAAAATCATGAACATGCATGGTGACCAGTTGGAAGGTGAGTACCCCCCCCCCCCCCCGCCCTACCCCCTGGGTTTTTAGGCCTTGTAAATAGTCCGTGGAAAAGCAGCAGGTTAATAACAGGGTGCAGACAAAACGCCCATGCACTGCGCTCAGCGGCATCCCAACTTGACGACATAAGCAGTCATTCGTGAATTTGAGCACAGCCAAAATGAGCACAAATGGGGCTCATCATTCCATACAAGACACTCAATAACTTTTATTGCAGTATTTTATTACAAGCTCATAAGACTTTTGGATTATATACAGCCGCAGGACAGGGAAATTCGCTGCACTTTAAGACGCAGTTTTAAATTTCCACTTTCGAGAAAATGGGTAACAAGGGGCCTGAAGGAATGATAAAGAAAATAAAAGTACATGAATGGTATTTGGTTACATAGCTTATTACTGACCTGAAATCGCGTTTGCTCGATCACAGAGGACCAATGATTGCAGTAATGGCAGGTCGATTGGAAACCAGAACGACTATGGGCGATAATTGACTGAGTCTCATTATTTATTGATTATAGATAATGCGTCAGTGTGGAAATGACTAACAGAAGACAAAAAAAGTATGGAGTTAACCAGTGAGCGTATGAAACAAGATGTCCAAACACGGCTGACCTTTTTGTTCAAAGTCCAAATTTTAAAGGCAGTTTAATGGTGATATGGGTTCAATTTGAGTGATGTGGTAAGATCTGCCTTGGCACTGTCAGCGCTTCGCGAGCCAGAAAACACTATGACGTTCCCTCAGCGTGGGGTAGACGTCGGGTTTTGGTTATGGAAAGCGAAAGAAAGCCTACTTGCCGACATTGAATCGATGCCCATTATCCGAGGTCTAATCAACGTAGTGTGGAGAATGCAAACGGAAATCTCTCGGCGTTGTACAGGACACTGTGTAGTCGTTATGAAAATGAAAGATGCCACGGTAACCCTCTAACTATCCCCGGCCTTAGGTCATCCAGCAACGCAACATACGCCTACTTAATTTTCATGAATATTTTTCAAGTAGGGAAAAACTTGCGTGATCCTGTAATTCCCATACTTTACGTTGTCTGTTTGTTTGTTTGCTTGTTTGTTTGTTTGTTTTTTTTTTGAGGCTATGCAATGGTAACATCGCGTGACGTCGGTTCCAACGTCTCAGCGGGTTAGGGCGGCCGATCAAGTCGCTTGAGCATTGCGACAATACTCGACTGACCGGCTATGGTATGCGTACGTTGACGCACCCTGGCGCTACCCATTGTCTGCTTGCTTGGCTGGATGGACCGAAAGCGAACTACTTTCGTCCGGAATCGAACCATGGGAGCTGCATTTAGGAGCAGTTGTTTAGGCGTCAGTGAAAGTGGGAGTTTGGGTTGCAGTTGAAAGGTTAGCAGTTGAGAGTTGACAGATTTGAGATTGACGCCGAGATCTGAGATCGAAGTGGGATCGTCGCCGGTATGTTGACCGGGGGGGGGGGAGGAGGGGGGGGGGAGTTTAAGACATTTTGTCTTTCTCTCATGGCGCAGACCATGAATTTGTGTCTTGTCCGTTGCAACAAATCAACGCTCGTTCTCAAGCACAAACGAGACTAAACATTGCTTTATGGAAACATGTTTTTGTAATTATTCTTTCGATCATGTTCAAAACTAATAAGATATAGTTATACAAGCATGTCCAGGGACATGGTGACCAGCCGTGACCTACAGAATATATATCCAAGAATCACAGACAAAATCATGATCAAATTGGCAGACAGCGGTTACGAAAAAAGCCGTAACTGAATTGAGAAAATATTCGCTCACTTGCTTGGTGTAGTTGTGGCTGATGAGGAGTCATTCTTTCAATTCTTTCATAAGGGGACAAGAATACCAAGCGTGTGGTGAAAAGACCAAACACAGGGAATAATTTCGGGAAAAGCAGTGGTAGAAGAGGCAAATGCAAGATCTAATGTCGTGTTAAGAGTGTGTGGTGGGATTACATACAATCTGATTAGTTGAAGGAAAATGCTCTATTGTGTAAACACTCAAAGAAAATTACTTTGAAAATTACTCTAATGTGTAAACACTCAAAGAGTGCAGTTGAAATGAACTCCTTGGACAACACTTCATGTATGTTTTTTAGATCAAAAGCAAGGCCATGCGGAGGTCGTCGACATTCTGTTGAAACGAACTGGTCACATCTCAGTATGGGATGAAAGCCATCTATTAAAAATTTTTTGTTATCATCGTCGGCTGTTAAACGGCTTTCAGCCAATGCGATAATGTCACACGCAAGATAGTTGTCATCACAGCGTACCAAATCAAAATGAGCGGCCATACTCAAAATTGTATGAGAAGAAGCAATTTGAAAATTAGACACAAAAAAATAAAAAAATGTCCCCCATTTGGTCAATTTTTTTCGGGTCGCCAAAATGAGTGATTTTTTAAAAGAGGCCTACCTAGGGAGTATTCGTGAAAAATTTGAAGAAAATTTGATCAAAACTGTGGGAGAAGAAGCATTTTGAAAATTGGCAACCACAAAATTACAAATGTCCCCCATTTGGCCAATTTTTGGCGGATCGCCAAAAAAAAAAATTTTTCAAGAGAGGTCTACCTTGAGAACAACTATCAAACATTGGAAAGGAATCCGATCAAAACTGAAGGAAAAGAAGCATTTTGAAAATTGGCAGCCGAAAAATTTGAAATGCCCCCCATTTGGCCAATTTTTGGCGGAGCGCCAAAAAAAAAAATTTTTAAAGAGAGGTATACCTAGAGAACATTCGTGTAAAATTTTAGAGGAATCCGATCAAAACTGAAGGAGAAGAAGCATTTTAAGTAAAAGTTTACACACGTACATACACACATACATACGTACATACGTACATACGGACGACGGATACCCCTCTATTGATAAGATAAGACCAGCCCGACATAGTCGGCTGGTCTAAAAATGACAATTGACTTAAAAGATGTGTAAGGATAACGCCGAAGAGTTTTTTTTTTTTTTTGGCTTATGACATTTGAATTTTGGCTCAAGCAATGTGAGTAGATCGTAAACATTTATCTTACACAATCTGAAGCCCATTAATGTTAAAGAGAAACGTTTTTTTTTTTTAGTCAAAAACCACTGAGTTACTTTAAGAACTAATTTGTTTTTGCAGCGTCTTGACTCAGTTACCAGACGTATTTGGCTGTGTGTGTGGTGAGGGAGACAGGTTGGAAATGGTGGGGGAGGGGGTGGGGGCGGGGTGATTTGGAAGAGTTCTGGCAGCTCTTTGTGTGGTACGCACTTGTAAGCTGAAGCACGTAACCGTTCAGCCGAGATCTTAGTATCCCTCTGTGTGTGTGGTTGGGGGGGGGGGCGCAGGTTGGAGATGGGGGGGGGGGGGCTTCTCTGTGAGATACGCACCTTTGAGCTTAGCATATAACCGTTCAGGCAAGATCATATTCCTCTGTGTGTGGTGAGGCGGCAGGTGGGAGATGGTGTTGGGGCGGGGGAGGGGGGGGGGGGCTGGGAGAGCTGCCTGTGACATACGTACTTGTAAGCTGAAGCACATAACCGTTCAGCCGAGATCTCAGTATCCCTCTTTCATCCTCGTACCATAGCTGATTATAAGAGATCTTCTGCTTCGGTTCCCACAGATGAATCTTAGAGGAGAAAAAGTCAACATCTGTCTAATTAAGCAAGATTCGACTCGGCAGCAAAGGTGAACATTCTTAACATGTTCGTGCGCACAAGAGCTTTTTAGACTGCAGTCTTTAATCGTATCCTGCTGCAAACAGATTTTCTGCTCGATCCGAACACTTTAACAATTTTTGGATCAATTATCAACGCTGCTCAGGGGAGGTACCCTGTGAACAAATGACGCTGGTGAGGGGTGTTACATTCACCAGGTTTCTTTCTTTCTTTCTATTTTTATGGTATTTTGACCACCTTGTATGTTCAAGCATATCGTGACTGTAAATAATAGATATAGACAGTTTACACCCAGATTTACTTTTCGATTGCTAAAAGATGTCGGACTAGTTTTTTCTCAGTTTAGTTTAGTCACTGACTAACACTTAAAGGTAATCTTTCCACGCAGCCTATTTAATGTCAACTCACCTCTGCGCCAACAGAGCGAGTGTCGAATTTTATGTCCAATACTTTGCTGTTATACAAGCTGCGTATATAAAAGCAACGGGCCTTTCTGAAAATAGAAGAAAAATCTCTGTTTTCATCCCCAATAGATAAAAGAAATACCAATGTATTTCAGTTGTATTTAAGCTAACTATTTCAAAACAGAATTCTGCGGCCAGCTTATTTTTACCGCAGTCTATATATGAATATGATCCACTCAGCTACCATCAAGGAATTTTTAATACAGGGATAGGGAGCACTTCGCAAATTCATTCAGCTTACAAATTGGACCAAACTCAAATTGGACCAAACTTCCAACTTCAAGTTTCCATCCTGAATGACTCGACAAGGAGGATCACCCTGGTATTCGAGAAGAAGGACCACCCTGGTACTTGACAAGAAGGACCACCCTGGTACTTGACAAGAAGGACCACCCTGGTACTTGACTAGAAGGACCACCCTGGTACTTGACAAGAAGGACCACCCTGGTACTTGACAAGAAGGACCACCCTGGTACTTGACAAGAAGGACCACCCTGGTACTTGACAAGAGGGACCACCCTATTACTTGACAAGAAGGACCACCCTAATACTTGACAAGAAGGACCACCCTAATACTTGACAAGAAGGACCACCCTGGTACTCAACAAGGGAGACTACATTGGTAGTCTACAAGAAGGACCACCCTACTACTCGACAAAGACCACCCGAGAACTCAGCAAGGAAGACCACCCTGAAACTCGTCCAAATATGGCCATACATTTTGTGATCATAGCGCAGAGGATCCGATTTTGGTGTCCCGTATTGTGTTTCAGTTTCCACAAAAGGCCGATTAATGGTTGGTTTGTTCCTTTGCTATGTGACCTATTTAACACAGTGATATTGTTCAATCGAGCTGATTTAATTAAGTTGGTGGGAGAGATAACGAGTGGTGAAGTGGTAGGTAGGGGAGCAGGTGCCTCATCCACTAACCCGCCGACCCCTTAACATTTCTGTCAGGTAAAGAAATAGGCAAAAAACAGCCTGTTTCATTGTCTTGTGCTTCATCCAATCAAAATGAATCAGATCTACCTCAATGCTTTTTGAGCGAATAAAAACGTTTACAGCCTAATGAAAAAGATTGCGGTTTTTCTAGAAACTGTTAAGAAGGTGAGTTCTGTGTGAAGCAATACGGTATTATAATCGGCAGATAACCGTAAATCAATAGATCCTGGGGCAAGGACTAACATTAAAGCTTAAAGCTTAAAAAATGCCTACCTTAAAAATATTTTAAACACGCGTGATCTTGTGAAAAGAGCGAAGAAGTCTTGTCACACCTCGGACAAATATTTGGAAGAAATTTGGAAGAAGCCCTTGGCATCCACTAGAAATGTGCTCGTACAGAGCGGAGTCCATGTAAGACTTGGTATACACTAGAAATGTGCTCGTACAGAGCGGAGTCCATATAAGACTTGGCATATAAGACTCACACGTGGGTGATTTCAAAATGTTGGAGATCGCCGCCGTAGTGCTGCTGCAACAGGACATTATCCCCTGTCGCACATTCTTCCTCATCGTCTGTGTCTTCGTCTTCGTAGACGTTTTCCGCACGCGAATCTATCACTGTTAGTACCTGAAAATGTCAGACCGACACGCAAAAACCCAACTCTGAGCAGAAATCGAAACCCTGCTTAGAATGTGAAAACCTTTGTTAGAATGGGCGGCTTCTTAATCAACAACACTGATTGTCACATGACTTGGGTACTGTAATCTGATTCGCGAATTTCTAAGTCAATAAATTTTCAATGTCGAAACGTAAAAGTCGATAGATGTTGTAGTTTTATGCAATCAAAATGTTGCCTTATTGACATATTTCGAATAAACATGAACATATTATCAGTCAGCCACGAAAATGTGGCCTTACTGCATGGTCACTAGTACTTCATGTTGACTCAAAATAATCAATATCTGCTAAATGTAACTTCTTGAACACATCGACATGTATCGTTATAACTTTCCAGTGTTGTGACCGCTCATTGGCTGGAATGTTCTATGAAATTCGGTCTGTCACTTCAGGCCTTTGTCATATCTGTTAATTGTGGCCTTACAAAGTCAGAAGCTGTAAATATTTCCTTTATTTTATTTTCCAGAGAAAGTAATGCTAACAAAGTTGTATATATAAATTAGTTGTTTTATATCAAGATTAAAATGATATTGAGTTACCTTATCTGGGTCATCTTTGAATTTGATTTTTCTGCCGAATATTTTCCAATGTTGTTTCTTTGCAAATGGGTCATACGGGTTTATCACCAGTTTGTCTCCTTAACAATAAACAATAAAGGTGTTATATATATGCAGGATAGCAAGGTTTATACATGACGTAGGACAGCAAGGTTTATATATTTGAGCATGTGCTGACGACACCGCCATCTTTGACATACCAAAAAATGGTCCAGGAAATAGTATTTGTGACGTCAATTACTGTTTTTCTTTAAAAAGAAAAAAAAAAAGATTTTAAAATTAAAATTAAAATTAAAAAAAAAAATTTAAAATTGGGTTTAAGCTAGTGTATGTCTCGCCCCAGAACTCAACAAAACTTAGGATGGTAAACATAAATCTGTAGAACTTAGAACCCACCTACAAAATGGTCAAGATAAATCTTGAGAACTGTCCGTTAAACTCCACCTACAATTAGTTACCGTGTATGGCCATAACTTTTTAAAAGTACTCCTAAACTCGGAGTGTCAAGTTTACCAATGCAAACTTTTTAATTTTGTGGTCCAGCTGTTATCCCTGGGCAGTGGGGATGGGGGGGGGGGGTGCTCTCAGTATTGTGTGCATTACCATGTGTATCCTAAAACAAAAATGGAAAAGGTTGTGGGGTAATTTTGAGGCCAAGCGGAGTTACACTCTTCGTTAAAAAAGTGAGGGGGGGGGGTCATTTTCGTTCAGTGCACAGCGTTACCCAAAGAGAGGGGGAGTGGGGGGGGGGGTCTTTCAGAACTGCACTTTGCGCTTTGTTAAAAAAGGGGGTGTTATTTCAAACTTTGCACTCCGCATTCTGCCGCATTTGGTGATCGTTTTACGAAGTCATGGACAAGCATGGTTACCATTTTACAGGTGAATGTCCGCTTTATGTCACACCTTGAGTGCAGTTCCGAAGCAACCCCCTTCCCCCCTCCTTCCATTGTTATTGTGAGGAATGCAGGCTACTGAATAAATATCGTTAACGAAATAGGCACTCCGTCTCCGTGTGACGGTTTCTAGCATCAAAATTATCTAATTTCTTTGCGTTTTGTTTTTGGGCACGAAACGTGGTACCATGCTACCCCCCTCCCATCCAGGTTTGAATCATTGTGCACTTTGAATGTCATTTGTACCTTTGATATCAAAGCAATAGTTGTTTGCAGCGGCGCGTATTGTGCATGTCGTCTCATCGTAATAAAACAACTGCGAATCATAATCTTGCTTTTCGGTTTCCCGACCACATGTCACCACTTCCGTCATGGGCGATAATTGGTTGTTCTTTAATGTAAACACCAACCCAGTTTGAACGTTTCGAATGTAGAAATTTCTTCCGCTCCCTCCGTGGCTGAAGTGTAGGGTATGAAAGACAAAAAGACATTTGTAAAAATGCAGTGTGGAAGAAAAAGAGATCATCCTGACGTCACGCCACCTACTAACTAAGAAGGGGGTATATGCCAGAAGGCGGGGAGGTTGGTAATGGTTTTGAAAGGGCAGGCTTGTTTGATTTCAGCCCCCCCCCTAAAAACCTGCCATTTTGAATAATTACTTGGTCTGAAGTTGAAACCCCTGTCGTTTTCGACAATGTCATTCGATGCGAAAATAGACATCTAGCCTATCGCAAGAGAAAGACATTTTGTCAGTTTTTATAAACAACCAAATCTTGAAGTTTATCCGACGTTGGATCGCGACGTCCATCCCAAAGTCTACGTAACGTCAGTTATTCTTTGGAGAAGTTATCAGTTATTTAACTAGAAAAAAAATAAAGACTGTCAGAGCCGTGCAAATTGTCGCCAACACACAGTTGATATGAAGGTAAAAAAACTAGATTAATATTTGAAATGACAAAAACAAATCTCATAAAAATAATGTTACACGCCGTTTGGCAACTTGCCCCTTTGCAGCGCCATTTCCCATTCGGTTTCGAAATAGCCTATTTTCACAGCAACAAGTGGTAACAAAATGACACAGTTCAACAAATCACACAACAACCTAACTGTACTCACTGATAGGTTTAGTTGTGGAAATATCATTGTTTACCAAGATTTTTAAAATCATGTTAACGAAGCTAAAATATAGAAATGTTCGCAAATTTTTACTTCCAAATGCTGGTATCATCAGGAAGGTACTCAACAGTCCACAGTTGGTTCGTATCGCCGTCGTACGCTTCCGCTTGCACGTTGTCGTAAAACAATACAGGCATGGCGCCTCGCTTGACCTCCAAGACCTGGCACAAACATCACAAACTACACGGCTCTTCAAAACGGAAGACCTTTAAGTGGTTTTATGACTTTCCGTACTTTAAAAGTTAAGGGGGTATTGAAAGAAGTTTAATGGTTCTTAGTTGAAAACGAATACTGTATAGCCTTACTGGAAACGTAAATAATTGTTAAATTTTCAAAAATCTTAAATTTAAAATAAAATTATAATTTAAACACACCGAAAGATTGCAATTTAAGTTTGTTTTGTTTGTTTGTTCACACTAACTCAGGTTTTTTGTTGCGACCAGAAGCAATGTCTTAACAGCGCTGCGTGTCTAACATCCATTTAACGTTGTGTCAAAGACGTTGATTAGACGTTTACGTGTGGTTGCGACGAATGGTAACCAAATTACAACCAGATTTAGAGTTTGCTGTGTGGTCGGCTCGACTTCGCCACCTCAAATCTAGGTTTGGATCGACGTATTGCTGTGTAAAAGGCTGTGCTAGGTCTCTAAGGAATTCTGAAATTTTAAGTCTTCGGCATCGTAAGTTCTTGATCACAGACGGTCTAGTTTCAATCAGCTTCACTTTGCGACACAAAAGAATCTGGTACGAGACTAATGTAGATGGGAGCTTCTAGCCCTTGTTGTTGGGAAGGGGGTGGGGGGGGGGGTGGTTCTCACCACAAATATTTGAAAGGGTCATTTAATCGACATACCTTTGACTTGTCAAATCTGTTTCGTATTGTACCTCCCCATGTGTACCATTGGTGACTCTCTTTGGATTGGTCGTATGGATTTAAAACAATTTCTTTCGGATCTGAAGTTGAAAGTTGATCAAACCTTAATGTAAGATATTTCGGTTCGTAACAATATCAAATTCACATGACTTTCTGCACGTGAAATATTTACGTGGTTGGTTTACTGGTTATGTATATCATATGATTCACTTATACTTTACTGGATGAATCAATCGTGAAGCCAGACAGCTTGGATCTCAGGATGCCATTCTTGTCCTCATACCACAGTTGATTATCGGCAAGGTTCCCTTTGTCTTGCCAAAGGATGACCTGAAAAATATTGGAGAACATTTTAACAATTCGGAAAGCATCTTGGGATGGAGACCGCCTACCCATTAAGGCCAAGAGGGAAATAAGAGACTTGTTCAGCAATGGGCTTCTTGTTCAATCACTCTTTTAAAAAGTCCATGAGTTACTTGGGGAGTGCCTCTCAGCAAATCTACACGGTCTGGTGTAGGTATGATATGTAAGTATCTTTGCATGTATGTATGTGTGCATGCATGTGTTTATGTATGTATGTATGTGTGTATGCATGTGCTATGTATGTATGTGTTTTTGTGTGTGTATGTATGTTTGTATGTATGTGTGTATAAATGTGTGTATGTATGTAAGTAGGTATGCATGTGTGTATGCATGCATGTATGTGTGTATATATGTATGTATGCATGTGTGTATGTGTGTGTATGTATGCGTGTATGTACTTATGTACCTTTGCATTTGCTGTTTTCTTTGCCTTTTCAACGTCTAGAATCTTGTGAGTGACCAAGCGACTTCTCAACTTGAAGAATTGGGCTGGTCTGAATTACATAATTACAATATGTCTCATACAAAACGGCTTAATGTCGCCACGACAAGCTCAAAATCATTACAATCACCAATGTTATTTTATTTGCTGTAAAACTCAAAATATATAGTCTGATTATTCTGAGAAAGAAGTCTAAAAACATACACTGAAAAATTCCGGGATAGAAAACCCCGCACATGAGCCCGACTCAGAATCTCGTCTCTTAAAACAGATCCTAATCTCAGACCTGACCCTAGAGCTCCCACTACCCACACTGACACTCATCCCTAATACTTAAAACTGAAGTGTGTTTACTGGTTTATGTGGTTTAAAAATTAAATGGGTCCTCTAAACTACACCTTTACCGGTCTTCTTCTGGATTACACTGTACATCTTTCCGAAATGCCTGTTCCGGGCGTTGCTATGGTTTTGTGAACATCTGTCGTTCTGTCACAGATCCCGAATTTCAGACCTGATACACTGCCTTTTCACAAGATCACGCATTTGGAAACATGAAGATAAAAGCTTACACATGTTCAAACTTCCATTGCAGCCATTCGCTTCCATCGTTTTGTATACAACATGCTGGAGCACCTGCTTCACGTGACCCGTCAGCCAGACCAATCACCATCTCAAAGTCATCCATGGTCTGTAGCTCGCTGTCAGTTACTACCCATTTCTGATTGCCATTGCTACGCTGGTAAGGCGACACGATGATTTTATCCTCTGCAAACAATGCGTAAGAATATTGACTTCAAGCGTTTTTAATGTTTCTTGAGCATCTTTTTCTACATTTTATGGGGTGGCATACAATAGACAGGGCCGATTATAAAAGGTGAGAGTGAGAGCATGGTCTTCCCCACCGCACATACCATTCAGAATATGAGAGTATTGTAGGTGATGGAACGCAGGGGGGTCGAGAGAGAGAGAGAGAGAGGAAGAGAGAGAGAGAGAGAGAGAGAGAGAGAGAGAGAGAGAGAGAGAGAGAGAGGGAGAGAGAGAGAGAGAGAGGAGAGACGGACAGACCGACATACAGAAAAACAGACAGATACGTACAGAAACAGGTAAAGGGGGTCTAGAAATACGAGAGTCAGAGAACCAAAATAACACTGTCTATTCAGTGACCATCTAGCTTCAAAATACCTACAGAAGGCATGCATACCGTTGTATGGAAACATTTCAGACATCTAAAAATCATAACAGCATTTGTCAAGCAGTTGCATAATAGCAATAAATATTTTGAAAACTTACCAGGATTAACGTCCAAGCAAAATTTGTTCAGTTTACTTCGCACCGTCGATGTGAGGGGGTCACAAAACCACAAATGACTGTCGTTAAGACGACCGCTGGCTGGCGTTTCTGACGTCACAACGAAAGCCCCCGGAACATCTGCACCATTCTTAATGCTCAAAATTAGTTTGTTCTTTCGGTTCTGAATTTTGAAATATTTCCCAAGCTTTTGTGACATGGTTCTGGTTGGTAAGCAAATAAAAACAGTCCACGTTAAAACTATAGATTAATGTCCGAAAATGCCCGAATTTATATATATTTGTTACAGTTCCTTAATTCAGTATTCTCTTGTCAACATTACGTTTTAGTGCGTCATATACTACATTTGTTTGTTTGAGTACAAAGTGTATCACCTCTGAAGTATACTGTGCCACACTCGTTTATCAAAATTGCAGTAACGGCGTATTGGGAGGAGGTAGGGGAGGGTAACCACTTCACGCGTTACCTTGCACTGACACACACTATTGCTTAAGTGACCAGTATATAATAAGATGTTAAGGTACGTGCATGTTTCCGTACACACCAATGAATCTCCAGTACGCAACAATATATTCAGAATGAATGTCTCAGGAAATCTGCAGATGAATCAAGATGGGGTGTTTAAAAATGGAATAGGTAATTTTATTTATGAAACGAATATTTTGTCGAAAAGCTATTCTTTGAGACCTGGAAAGCGTCCATTTAATTCAATAATATTCCACGGACGTGCCAGTCTTCAGGTATACCCTCAATAAGTGTGCAGAATGAGATAACTATTTATCTGAGATATCGACAGCGTTGGTCACATGACTTGATTACCTGCGAAGAACACTTGCTGATACATCACAACAGTATCTGTAAGTACATAATTTTGTCAGGTATAAGTGATATGTACAATTGAACCCAGAGTATAATACGGTCACTTTACAAACAGGATCACTTTTTTTAGTTATATAGTAATTCCCATGGAGAATTACTGTACGACTATTCTTCCGGGCTTTCAGTTACAGAATCACTTTATGTCTGTTATTCCGGACCTTCAGTTGTAGAATTACTGCATGTCTGTTATTCCGGGCCTTCAGTTATAGAATTACTGCATGTCTGTTATTCCGGACCTTCAGTTATAGAATTACTGCATGTCTGTTATTCCGGACCTTCAGGTATAGAATTACTGCATGTTTGTTATTCGGGCCTTCAGTTATAGAATTACTGCATGTCTGTTATTCCGCACCTTCAGTTATAGAATTACTGCATGTCTGTTATTCCGGGCCTTCAGTTATAGAATTACTGCATGTCTGTTATTCCGGACCTTCAGTTATTGAATTACTGCATGTCTGTTATTCCGCACCTTCAGTTATAGAATTACTGTATGTCTGTTATTCAGGACCTTCAGTTATAGAATTACTGCATGTCTGTTATTCCGGACCTTCAGTTATAGAATTACTGCATGTCTGTTATTCCGGACCTTCAGTTATAGAATTACTGTTTGTCTGTTATTCCGGACCTTCAGTTATAGAATTACTGCATGTCTGTTATTCCGGACCTTCAGTTATAGAATTACTGTATGTCTGTTATTCCGGACCTTCAGTTATAGAATTACTGCATGTCTGTTATTCCGGACCTTCAGGTATAGAATTACTGCATGTATGTTATTCCGGGCCTTCAGTTATAGAATAACTGCATGTCTGTTATTCCGCACCTTCAGTTATAGAATTACTGCATGTCTGTTATTCCGGGCCTTCAGTTATAGAATTACTGCATGTCTGTTATTCCGGACCTTCAGTTATAGAATTACTGCATGTTTGTTATTCCGGGCTTTCAGTTATAGAATTACTGCATGTCTGTTATTCCGCACCTTCAGTTATAGAATTACTGCATGTCTGTTATTCCGGGCCTTCAGTTATAGAATTACTGCATGTCTGTTATTCCGGACCTTCAGTTATTGAATAACTTCATGTCTGTTATTCCGCACCTTCAGTTATAGAATTACTGCATGTCTGTTATTCCGGGCCTTCAGTTATAGAATAACTGCATGTCTGTTATTCCGCACCTTCAGTTATAGAATTACTGCATGTCTGTTATTCCGGGCCTTCAGTTATAGAATTACTGCATGTTTGTTATTCCGCACCTTCAGTTATAGAATTACTGCATGTCTCTTATTCCGGATCTTCAGTTATAGAATCACTGTATGTTTGTTATTCGGGCCTTCAAATACAGAATTATTGTGTGTCTGTCACCGTAATCCACTCACGAAAAAATAGTCACATAAAATAAGAACAAAACCTGTGCGCCAAGCAAGTCTTTATTTGAAAACACACACACACACACACACACACACAAAATGCTCAGAGCCAATGTTTGAATATTGAGCATCCAAATCTGAGACACAATAGTATATAAACAGCGATTTGTATATGCAATTTTACTGCCTTTCATGTTTCAAATGGGTAATGCCGGTCTTCAAATCGAATAAGTGGGCCTAAAATTAAAAAAAAAAAAAAGCACGCTCAGCATGTATTTTTTCAGGTGTGACAACTCTGCGGCCACTTGGCACGATTTCGTTAAAAAGGAGAGTAATGTTCATTTAGTACTGGGCATTTCTCACAGAAAAAGAGGGAGCCAAGCGTCCCCCATACATTGAAAATAATATAGTAAACATGTCAGTTTTGCTGGGGCAAATGTGATCCGAGACCCTACGTTTTCATTAGAGGCCCTTATTTTCCCATTTAAAGCCCCCCCCCCCCCCCCACATGCCATTTGAGGCCCTCGTATCGGGCCTCAAATGAAAAAAAGCGGGCCTCAACTGAAAAAAAGTGGGAATCAAATGAAAACAGCGGGTCTTGAATTACGTTAACGGCTGACAAAATAATAAGATTTGTATATTAAAATTGGCAATTGCTCGAATTTAAATAGATAATAGTTTAGCTCACGACATTGAAGAATTTGTACACATTTTATGCAAATAAATAAAGAAATAGTTACTATTTAACCGGCTTGAATGAACGCCAGGAAGATTATGTAGCTCATTACAGAAACACAAGACACTTAACATTAACAATATGATACAATATCACAGAAAATTGATATACCACATACAGAAGTATGGTTCAAAGCAGGTCTGTTTTCCAATGGTGGACTGAAAGTAAGGAGAGAATACCAAGAATGATAATTTGTTAAATAGTAAGGCTACTGTTTAATTTCTTTGATATTTTAATACTCCGTTTTACTTTCTGGGTATATGTCCATTGTTCCAATAAATAATATCAGAAATAAAACAAATTTTGCGATTTTTATATAAAATTTTATGGGAACCACACTCAAACCTATGGCATTCCTCGTGCCAAAACTCTGGAATAATGCACCTTCTTACGCCAGCTTCTTTACTGGTGTAAGAAGAAATGTTTTATATTAAATTCAAATAAATCAACCACAGTTCTTTGAACCATGATTCCACCTGCACAGTTTAAAGTAGTCCGTCACTGAGGTTACTGCGCATTGTTTTGAGTGAGTCAAGCAGCGACTTGGCATCGGCCACACAGATCACACAGAAGACTAGCACTGTCAGTGCCGCAACCACAGTGCCGAGAACAGCGCCACCTGGTGCTTCTGAAGGCTCAGAAGTGCTCGTTTTGGTTCCTTTAACTGGGAACAAACGCGAATATCAATGGTGAAAATGTGATTTTGATTACTGTCTGATCAATTTGATATCTGACGAGAGAAAAAGAATCTGGGTCACAATAATCATTGTTAGCATGATATGACGTCACACGGTGCACATTGTTTTATCCTGTGAGTTAAAAACATGCACTAATTCAGTAGAACTGCTATTCTGTATTTGAATATATATATATATATATATATATATATATATATATATATATATATATATATATATATATATATATATATATATATATATAATATCTCTCTCTCTCTCTCTCTCTCTCTCTCTCTCTCTATCTGTGTGTGCGTGTGTTATAGGCATACTGTCAAATGAGGCAGTTTACATAGTGCCTGAAAACTGCTTGATTTAGTCAGCCACCATGCACACCACTTGATATTAGTCTCCAAAATTTGACAGTTTTTCTTAATAAATAAAACTTTAGATTTAGATTTATTTTTTCTCGCTTACGCTCGCATTCCGGTGCTTCCGGTGACCATGACCCCATGCTCGAGCATGTTGTGACGTAATAATGTTTATGGTGAGTACTGAACCTGTACCCATCTGCACACGTGACGTTGACAACGACGCCTCTTTTCTTGCTTGAAGTACTTAAAATAAGACCTTCCCAGAAGGCAAGTGCAGGACATTCTACTTCTAATGTTTGAAAACATAAAGTCATTATCGGTTACTGAATTGATATAAATCAATAATAATATTTGAACACAAAAAGACACTAAATTTCTTGCTTTATATATTTACAACATCAAAGTGCCTCAGGTCTGATCAATGTTGATTGCTGAATAATATTGAATTGGTAATTTGGAGTACAGAGACATAACTGACCAACGCAGCTGCCTATTCGTGGAATCCATTGACCGGTTGAAGAACACACAATGCTTTTCGATGTAACGCCTCGTTCAAACCAGTAACCTTTGCGGCATTCGTATGTTGCAACACTTTTGTAGTCACTATTGCTGTGATGTAGTGTATAGCCGTTTATGACAGGAGGTGGTTTTTCGCATCGCACCGCTGAAAGGTGTATAATATGAATTTAGTTTACACCTGTGACGTCATCCCTTTGTTCTTACAGTCCATTATTTAAATGTAATGGACTGATGGGAGTCCATTATTTTAAATAATGGACTCTTTGCTGTTCGAGTCCATTATTTTAAAAGAATGGATTCGCTGCTGTTTGAAATGAAATTAAACAAGTATATCAGTGAATGTACCGCTGAAAGATATCTGAATGTACACTCCTCCGGTCAAAAGCTCACTGAAAAATCGCAAGTAAAAAAGCAGGAAGGTGGTGGACGGAATTTTGGTCAGCGAACAAAAGTGGAAGCATCGTGCCTCCACAAACAAAAATTTTGATCATGTTGGAAGTTTCATATTTTCTTCAATTTTTGGTTAAATCCAAAAACAATCCCACGTCGCTCCATAAAAAGTGAAAAGGCTGCCGTGCAGAATAACTGAGAAATTGCGCGTACAAAAGTGCCCCCACAGTACCCCCCACAAACAAAAAATTTGGTCAGTTTGAAGTTTCACGCTTTCGTCAATTATTGGTCAAAGTCAAAAATAACCCCAGGTCGCACAACTCCAACACATGTTGTTACTGCCCACAAAAAATCAAAAGCCTGCGGTGAAACGTGAGTGAGTAATCGAGCGTACAAAAGTAGGGGAACCTGTGGGGGACAGACGGACGGACAGACGAACAGATAGACAGACGGACCAAGAGCAGATAGATAGGCGGCGTTGGACTAACAAGCTAAAACAACCGCCGTTCCATGTGTTAACCACACCCCTCCCCGGCCCGTCCCACTATCCCCCCGTCTCCCCCTCGCCGCCCCCGTTCCTCCATCCCACCCCAACCCGCCCTCCCCCTCGCGTTTTGTGTGTGTGTGTCTGAATGTGTGTGTGTGTTTACTAAATTTTACAAAAGAATTTGCATCCAATGTGCAATTCAGCCGAACATTTTCATTAATGATATCCAAGAACTCTTTTTCCATGTTTACACTTCGCACACCACACAGTGAATGAAAGACTCGGAACTGTCCATTATTTTTCTCACACCTTGTTTATTGATTTCAAACCAGACAGCGCGTGACAAAATGGGTCACAACAAAGTGGGCGACATAATTTCACACTAGACTTTTGTTAGGGACAGTCCAGGGAATTGGTTGTGAATTGTGTAAACTAAGTCAGATACAGAACTCAGAGGGTCCAAGAGTTCAAATAATGGACAGTTCCTCGGCGTTGCCTCGGAACTGTCCATTATTTGAACTCTTGGACCCTCTTCGTACTGTATCCTATACATAAAGCCATACGAGCGAGCAGACCGATAAAAAATCGAAGCAAATAGCATCGGTGTAATGAGCTTGAAAGGCGGGGACGAACACAGTCCTCAAGGCTACGGGAGGGTTTACGTATATGAGAATGCCTGACTTCGAGGTATTCTCTATTTTCATGGCCCTGTCTATTCATACCAAGGGCGTCAGCCTTAATGTCCATGTGCCAGACGAATTGGCCCCGCCTCCCCCGGCCCGTCAACTCCTATTGTTCTGCGATTAAGGTGACAAATAAAGAATACCAATCATGACAAGGTATAAAAAACCGAACGATCATTCATAACAACCTAGTTAATTCAAGAGTCAACACGAGCCTTTTTTGGGTACAAAATTAATATGGAGGACGATTCGGAAAATGATTTTTTTACCCAGACTCCTTCTGCTTTGCAGAGGGAGTCTGGGAATTTTGACATTGGATTTCACATTGATGGATTTATTCAAGTATATAATGTTAACGAGCGTGCCGGATCTATCGATACCACAAGCTTGTTACAACAGGACGGACCTTACATAATTTTTGAAAATGAATTCCGACATTAGCTACAAGGTAATTGATTTGAGCTTCTATTTTCTTCTGTTTAAGTTAATGTTACTCGTCGTAAAATTCTAGCGTTTTGATTTGAAATCGAGAGAAAAAAATCGATTTAATGATCATTCTGACGTCTGTCAAACGTCTTTTTGAGGTCACGACGTCTGTCGACGAATATTTAACGTAGAAAATGAGATGCGTTTTGTCATTTGTCACGACGGTTGCCGAACGTCTGTGTCGATATATCTCTTTCATGAGCCCCCCTCCCCCTACTCTGGTAAAAACTAAAGAATTCGTCAGGTATTTAGGCATTACAATATTTGTTAAGGAATATATGTTTTTAAGTTTAAATAAATCTTTTTTTTTCAAGGCGAAGATTCTTGATGTTTGATTCCTGTTAAAATTCCATTTGATCATTGACTATGTCTTTTGTTTTCAATGAATCAATTTAAACAATAATGAAAACAAAGTCACACCTTACAGGGCATTCTCAGAAACGATGACCTGTGTACCGGGTCGTTATTTTTGAGAATGCCCTGCCTCACAAAAGAGGTGCGACTTTGTCTGCCTCGTTCTTTAAATAAGTCATCGGAGAAAACAAAAGCAGTGGACATTAAGTATCAGTCTGAACGCGAGTGTAGTTTTATTTTTATTCTACGATTTTTGCACAAATATATTCTCCTGTAAATTAAATAGTTTTTGCACTCTTCTGCAATGTTTTCTGTCATGTTTTTATGTTGTTACAGCGATACCAATGCACACACTTTCAGTAGTACGTAGCGTGAGGTTTCGATACTGACAATGCATATATAAAAACATGATAGTATATATATATTCATGTACAACAGATATAAAGGTAATCATGGAGTTAAGATGTGGTTAATTTGATTGACTGCATGTTTATTTTGGGAGCAGATTAACCTACACTTACGACGTCACCTAACATCTTATAAAAGTTTGACAGAAAAGCAGAACAAATTCTGTAAAGTTATTGCCTAGCTTTGAGAAGTAAACATTCTTCGCTAGCAGCTATGTTGCCTAGTTATACGCAATTCGGACTTGTACTGTTCTAATAAAAAACATCTACCGTAATATAACTGCTTAATAAAATATTTATCAATGACCTTAAGAGACTAAATTTCTTGATTGTATCTGTCACTTTGTTACTAAGTTACTTTATGATTGGTTATGATTTTTCATTTTGTTTTCAACTTACGTCTACAGGAATGATTAAATGTACTCCCCTTAACCACCCATTCTCCGTCATGACCACAGCTTACGATGTTTTGTCTTTCTCCAATCATGACATAGCCTTCATTACAAATGACATCTACTGCTACTGGATATGTAGTCACTGATGTGTTTATTGTAGCTCTGTCGATCCGTATCTTACCACAGTCTTTTGCTGTGTCAAAAGACGAAACAAGCCAAAAAATAAATATCCAGGCTGCTTTAAATGATTTTAAATTACTTCAAATGTTTTTTCTTTCAATTGTTTCAATTGATCACATCAATTAAGCAAATATGTTTCACTTTGTTAATAGAAAATCAGAGAAAGCACTGGTGTTTCAATAAATATTAAACTATATCGTAAATACAATTCATAATAACTAAGGAGGCAGACCAATACAAAATTACCAATACCACACTGTATTATATTGTTATTAAGATACTAGACATCTAAAATAATAACACGGTTATTGAAGCCTGTCTCAGATTTTTTTGTAGTTTTTTATTATAATTAAAAATAAGTTATGAAGTTATTAAAATTAGCTATAATTCAGCTATTTTTGTGAATAACTGTTCTATTTTAGGATTATTCGACTTTCCCAGATTCTCTTAAAATTAACCCAGTATCTGCGAAGTTCAGCTGGTGGCATATGATATATGTTCTGAAATCTGTGGCATATTAGAGTGTTATTTAGCAGTTTACGTGTGCATCGAGCGTCTGTAAGATTCCATGAGAGATCATCGCACTGAGCAACTATCAGATCTGCATGAATAGATTGAAACTGGAAGCCGCGCTCGCATGTCAAGGTCACCCGGCTGCCCTCGGTAGCATTTATATGATCAGGCGTAGCGTGTTCTATATAACCCAGTGGTGGACACCTGCCAACTTGTAAATAGTAGGCTAATAAATTAATTGATTTGACAGAAGAAGTTATATACGCAAAAATGTGTTGGTATTAAGAAAGAAATTTTCTACTCTTTTCTGACGAAACGCTAGATTATATAGCAAGATTGCTTTCATTCGTTAAAAAGTAATTTGTTAAATGTTTAACTACTGAACTTCTTATTCTATATTAAAACACAAATGTGCAACGAATTGTGTACGATGAACGAAATGTATATGAATACGAAACATAGGCAGGGTGTCGGGTAAATCATGTACCACAAACCACAACTGCATTCTACGCTTTAAAAAAATATACTTTTAAAGACAGTTTTATAGGTGACGTACGCTGGCAGGAGAGATCCGTAAACGACCATGTCCCGTCCTGCTGGCATGTAATGGTCATAGACGTATGGCCATTTACTAGTCGATACGTGTCAGCCGTCTGCTGGAGATGACCTGACATGCATGTATAAGTAGCCCTGTCCCCGTAGCCACGACCAAACACGGTGCGGTACGCGTTCTCTGCTTCAGGTGGATCAGAACAGTGCACAGCTGAGAACGAGAGACTAAACCAATCAGTTAACTCAATGGCGACTTATATCTGTAATCCACCCAACAAACACATAGCCCTTTCTTATAAATAAGCTATATATTGTATAAAAACAAAGCAGTCATACCATAGAATCTTAGAAACTATATATGAAACAAACTATATATGAGTATCATTTTTATATAAACACTGCTACTTACGGAAGCAATTCCAGTCTGTCTCATTACTCCATTGCTTACTCTCAGTGCAATAGACTGTGGTCGATTGCTCGGCAGAATACAGGTTATAGCCTTCATGACATGATATTGTGACATTTGTGCCAATCATTGCCATTGATGTAGAAAGCGAACCGTTCTCTGGAGCAGTAAGACTAGGGCATACCTCCACTAGCAAATGTGGAATTGGCATTAGCACATAAATTTATATTTTTATTCATTTTAGCAATGTTGTATTTTGTTTGATTAAAAAGTTATGTCACAAACACACAAGTTTCGTTTGTTTATGTTACAAAGCATTATAATTACAAGCATTCTATTAACCTTTTAACTGAATTCTTGAATATCAAAGCTTTTCCTGTATTGCATCCTTTTAAATTCTTAAACATCACTGGAAGTGTGTTGATATATTCAATATACCTGAGGCATGTAACGTTACGACTCGGAAACAGGTGACTTCGGAATATATCTCCGGCAAATATTACTTAAGCTAAATTCAATCATTGAAAAATATTTCAAGTATTTTCTCGCATACAAATAATTTAGTTGAAAAAAGTACAAACAAATCTTTCCAACTAACCTTTACAAAAACCTATGCTTTCCCATTCCATGTTTGAAAGACAACGTATACTTTTTTGTCGATTACCATCATTAAATCGATATCCTATGTCGCAGACGTATGTTACCGATGAGCCTCTTCGATTTTCTAGAGGCATCTGAAGTGTTGCATGGCTTAGTACCGGGATGGGAGGACAGCGCTCTTAAAGAAAAAAGCAACTCTTTGTTAAACTTCAATTATACCTCATTTCCTTTTTTATATATTCTGTCAGCATAATATACAAAAATGCCACGAGACTCTGTTCCGAAATGTCAATGCAATGAGTTGACAACTTTATCCTTAATCTGTTTAAAAACATTAATTTTTTAATAAGAAGAGCATGCTACATAACCAAAGAATGGATGCAATATAAAAAAGACGACAGACGTTACTGTATAGCTTTGTTTTTTATATATTTCGGCCAGTTGGATGCTTGACTTTAAAATTAAGATAATGTAGTCCATTTTTTAACACTCTGAAGTAAAACAAGCATGTAGCTTAATGAAACACACTTTCGGCTTACCTTCACAGGATTCAGATAAAGAAGACCATTGTCCGTCGCTGCCGCATGTTATTTTAAGCCAATCAAGCCCATTTCCAAAGCGTAAGCCAGGATTACACTTATACACCACTCTTGTATTTACAGTACGCTTTGTTGTGGACGGTACCGCATTTCTAAGTAAGGGCACACTGGGACATGACCGTTCTAAATACAAGATGATGTAGTTATCTCTAAGTAAAATATCTATATGCGTTTAAAATCTACAAAACAAAGTAGCATTACAGACAAAAACCACGATTCTTTATTTATATTATATATTTATTGCCCAATTCTATATTTATATTATGTACGTATTTTATGCTCATGTGACTGCGACTTTCCTGATGCCCACTCGGCAACCATTAATTTATTAAGACTGGCTATTTTACCAATGCATGATTGCACGACAGCACTCCAAATTCCTCCAGTTTCGCACATGACGGTTCTGACTATTCCTCCAGCGGGAAAGGCGTGGTCAGCGTCACATTGATATTTAGCAAAGCCGCCAATTATACTGTAGGTTTCAAGAATATTTGTGTAGCTTAAGGTAGGTATGTCAGGACATGTCACCACTGAAAACAATGGAAAATGTATATTGCGACAACGTTAGAAAATTACACCGTACAGGAGTTTCTGGTCTATCGAAAGGAGTTTTGTTTGTCACCACATTGGTTAATGCTTGTAATCAAATCTCTTGTAAGTCACCAGACTGATAAATTTTTATGAAACTTTCAACAGAAAAACTTCAACAACCATTTCAAATAAAGCAAAATCACGAAACCGCATTTCTGCAGCTCATGAAAAATTCATCTAAAAACGGGGTTGATGAGGGGGTCACAGTTTTAACGTTTACAGAATTTTCATATTGTAAGTCTCGCTCAGTAGCGTGAGGACAAGCCGTTTTCTTGCCGAAAAGCACAGATTTTACTGAAAATGAGCAGATGTGAGTGCCAGCTAAATCGTTTGGAAGTAGAGACCATTACGCCGGCAGTATGTAAACAATGGATCTGACTACATACACCGAGGCACAGAGTTCGCCAATACGACTGCATAGGCTTTAGCGCCCATCTGTGTGGTGAACCTAGAACCTGGACGCGCTACTAAAATGACAGATATATTTTTCAAAGGCTTCCTTTGATGGCGATTATTCACCAAACGCATAGGATTTCGATATCCTCGATCATTCAATACCATGCCGATGTGCGATCGATACGTCCAGATTCCGGTTTTGTGAAGGTGTCTTATGATTTATCCGGCTATTTGTCTTTCCGAGTCTCCGCTGCAGTTAATGTCTCAGTGCGCAAGTGGTCACTCAGGTGCATTATTCGAATATAGCGATCGCGAAGAGGCATAGAAATGAAAGGAAAACCTCTTCGAGGTCTTTCTTGGGTTGTCCTGTGTCATGATGCCACTTTCGCAGCTAATGAACAACAGTTTAACTGCATCTGAAGTGTCAAGCCACCCAATGGCATTGAATCACCAGCCTGTAACGAGCCTATGGCTTCTTTTCCACAGTTTCGTGGAAGCAGCTGCGTCTTAACGTGTACTCTTTCTCACCGATCCGCTATACACACAAGTGTAATTTAAATGCTGGCTTTGCATGAAGAAGATGAAAAAGAAGGAAAAACTAGACAGAAATTCGCTCAGACCCCACTTGGAATGATAACTACGGTTCTCGAGATAAAGGCCAACTTCCGGTTTCGGGCTCGAAAGTGACCTGGAGGTGAAGGACACCGAAAGTTATACCTTAATTATCGTCCTTTAGGGAGTAGAGGTCGAAAATGAGGTCAATATTGCTCTATCTCTTACCGTTTTCAGGATAAAGGCCAACTTCCGGTTTGGAACTCGAAAGTGACCTGGAGGTCACGGACACCGGAAGTTATACCTTACGTAGCGTCGTATAGGGGGTGGAGGTCGAAAATAAGGTCAAAATTGGTCAATCTCTTACCGTTTTCAAGATAAATCATTGTTTTTCTTAAATAACTCTTTTTGCAATTTGACCTTAACCATCAAGGTCAAGTGCAAAAATTTTTAACGGGTGCCTCAGATCACATCGTCCTTTATGTATGTGCCAAGTCTGCGTTTTCTAGCTTCAACGGCCTTGCAGTAGATGTCTGGAAACCGATTGAGCTTTTTCGCGATTTTACCTTGACCAGTAAGGTCAAGGTCAAAATTTTTTATCAGGTGCACTACTTCAGATGACCCTTCATACATGTGCCAAGTTTGGTTGGTCGAGCTTCAGCGGTCTCGGAGGAGATGTCTGGAAACCGATTCTTCGGAAGAAGAAAAAATAAAAAGAAGGGATAAAAAAATAGGAGAATTCGAGGCAATTCATCCCAATTTTGGTATTTGCAATACCAAGTGGGAATTAAAAGACAGGGTTCCACGTCGATTAATGTCAAATCAAAATCCTTCACATGCACCTTTAAAACTGAGGTGTAAGAATAGAAGCAAAAACATTTGGTGTAAAATTGGATGTAAAATTTTACTGGTAGAAATTTCATAAAAATAAGTTCCCCTTAAAAAATATTTATTTATTTAGGTGTAACTGTTTTGTCTTGAGTGTAGTTTTAGCACTTCAAGAACTACAACCAATTAACTGACACAAAATCCACTACTTAGATAATGAATAATTTACCTAAAACCTTCGTCGTAGATGCACCAGTAAAAGTCGCTAGAGTTGAAGTGAAACCATTTTCTATAATTTAAAATACTTAAAAGATATAAAGGCGTCTCAGTGAAGAAACTTGTTCTGATTAAGGTATTTTGTCTTAATTGGCATAACACCAGACCTACAATGCTTAGTTTCGCTATTTATTTATATACATTACTTCATTGGTACACTTAAGCAATTCTGAGCACATCACATTGAATGTTTTATTGTTCCGCAAATTACCAAAAGTATCTGTTGTATGCTGTGCAGTTTCGACCTCGGGAATGGAAGTTAAACAATTCCCTACAAAACATAAAACCTTATTTTAAAGGAACGTGATCAAGGATATTATAACGGCGTTGTTTTTCTTAGAAGCCAAACTGGAAAATTTTACAAATTAAAAATTGTACGTACTTTATGTTGACAAGAACGTTTGAAATTGAATTGAAATTTCACAGCAGGCATAAAAGAGTGTGAACATGCATGTATTCTTTTTAAATGTAGAGAAAAAGCGCTTTGTAGTCCAAATGATGAACTTTTAATCTTACATTATTATTAAAACATCATTTACCTGTACAATCGGGGCCTGGAGTCCACTCTCCGTTAGTAAGACAATAACTTGTATAAAATTCTTGAGTACTGCGTGATGCCTGAATGCTGCTTTGACACGCATACGTCACATGCGGAACGTAATTTACAGCGTACTCATCAACGACGCGTGCACATAAGGGTATCGGTGGGGCGCCACAAGTAACATCTTTGTAAAAAGGACAAGAAATATTAGCTTGATTTTCAAATTGACGACTTTTCAGGAAAAGTAAATGTATCTCGATTATATCTCACTATTGGTTTCACAGAAGACTCACAGGAACACTCTTACCATTGCCATTTGACCCTGAATGCAAAATATACCAAACCTGTATATTTAATTGGGGTAAGTGCCCTTTTCTGATATCAAATCAAAAGCGTCAGCTTAAACATATTAGGCCTTATAATATGGGATGTTTTTCCTTTCTGTTAGCCTGCAGTTTTGTTAAGCTGTCAGTTTTGTTCAGCATGTTAAATTCATGCTTTGTTTTAACACATACTGTACATGCCAGCAAACAACGTAGATCTGAAGTCACAAGATGGACTTAGTTATCTTCTCCACAAGACTTTCTAAAGCATCATATATTTATGGAGGTGCCCCACAGTACCCTTTAATATTTATGCACCCCGGTGGCGTTAATTTTAATGTGTTTGCTTACAGCCTTCAATTCTTACATCACTTGTGAGGTGAAGTTAATTAATCTGTGACCTACGTCGACATGGAGACCATCCCCTCCATTCGCCAGTAGCAGAGCATATGATGGTGAATTGTTCCGCCAATGTCGCCTCATGCACAGTGAAATTGTTGCACCGATATTCAACTGAACTATTATAACTAGTATTATATCCTGGCATTATTGTCTGGTGCAAATCTATTGGGGGCTGTCCACACTCCATGGCTGCCAATGCAAAAAACTTGAAAATATGTGATAATTCAATTGCATATTTACTAAAAAATAAAGAACAGATTCCGACATTATTGCATCATATTTTGGACTTGTAAGATATATCTCAAAGCATAACCATTATAGTATGGCCTCATATGCAGTTGTTATTGAGATCTAAAATTTGTAAAAACGTTTTTTCTTATCTGCATTTTAGAATCAAATTGCAGTTTTTAATTATTTTTTTCTAATTACATTGTGCTATAAGACAAATATTTCAGCTTACGTGTGCAAAGCGAATTATGAATATTTTCCCATTCGCCAATTTCGTTGCATGTTATTGTTATATTTCGGCTGCCATCAGCAACATTTTCGTAACCATCGATACATGTGTACGAATAATTAGATGCAAATGTTGTAGATGTGATGCTTTCATCGTGAGACAGCTCTGCATTGTAGTTGTTTATATCCTCCGGGTAACGTGCTGGAGGTTCTTGACAATCCACAACTGAATTTTACCCATTTTTATAAATCATCTATAGACGTTCTTTATATTAGGAGAGATAACTATTTTGAGCACTTGGCCATTGTGAAAACACAATATATTTCACTGCAGTATGGAATGTATATAAAACAGATTACAATTAGCCTTTATGTTATATTTTAACAAAGCAATACAACAAACAAATAAACAAATAAATTCACTTTAATGGCACTTTAATGTACATATACAACATTATACCTTTGATAAAAGGTATTTAAAAATATTGAAATTACTTTCGCACTGCTCTGTTATAACCGACCATCGGCCATCTGCTGTACAATCACTAACAAAAGCTGTTTGTAAAGTGGACATATTAGTTAGATGATAGCCAAGGCTGCAGCGGTATTCAGTCAAACTTCCATACTCATAGCCGCCTTCTATAGCATAGAAAAACTGATTTTGATGAAAAGTATTGTTTTATTTAATCACTGCATAACATATTATTGCTATTGCTATTGCAGACGCATTAATAAAAGCTCTTTTCATAATGCTAGCAATGATATGTTGTTTAAGAGGCATTTATATGGAATGCAGAGGTGCATAAGAATTACATTTAATTAGCGCATTACGAATCCTGAAACAGTAACAGTTTATATCATATTGAAGACTTATTTATAACTTTGTTGTAATTTAAAAAACATCTTTAGCATCATATAAGACACGAAACCTGATAAACAAGCCCAGGTTCCAGCGCAGGTTATCTCTGAGTTACAGCATCTACAGCCGGAATCTTCATGATGACCACAGTCGTGAGTACCCCAACTGTTATGATAGCACTGGTCAAGACTACTTTCTTCTCCAATGCATTGAACACTATCGAGCCAGATTCTTCCACTTCCTTCTCCACACTCCGCATGCACTCCATACCTGTGCATGCAGCACAACGTACATAAAAACACAGAGAAAAAAGCCGTCTGATATATAATAAAAAGAACAGAGGCAATAAAAAGCAAATACTGCAATTTGCTTGTACTGGAAAAAGTTTTTACCAGTTGCCTAAAGCTCTCTAACGATCTGAGAGATTGAAATTGAAATTGAAATCGAAACCATTAAAGTATACATTGTGTAAACTTGTCTCGTTTTATCGGACATGAGGAGATTTCATAGCATCGATGTGCTATAACAATAAATGTACTTGATTGACACTGAAAAATAACAATAAGTAAGGTCAAGCAAATAAGTAAATATAAAAATGACGCACATATAGCCCAGTTGATGGCACACAACTTTACAGCCATTGTCGTTTTCTTCAAAAATATCGTCACAGATGGTTCCCCATTCACCATTGTAGTATATATAAAGGATTCCGTACGACCCATGAGACAATCGAATCACATATTCGGCATCTTATGTGAAGGTTTATGAAATGCAAAAAAATTGTTTCAGTTCCAGTCCTGTTTTACTAGTTTTTCTATTACTGGGAAATCTGCAATATTGGCAATTTAACAATTGTTAATATTTACTGACAATGATGGAGCTTAAGATAAACATTTACGAACAAGTTATAGCAATATAAATAAGTTTCCCTTTACTTTTATTCAAAGTGAAAAACTTTGGTTGCTCTGTTTTATATGGCAATGCCTTCCCTGTGTAGCCTCTCAGACGGAAGCCGCTTATTTCGTATTGGGATTGCATAAACAACGGCTTCTGTCTGAGAGGGTACCGATGCAAGATATTTTCTTTTCTATTTTACAGTCACCTGCGTTTATTGTTCTTGTAAATGGTTGGCTATGGTTAAAATATGGCGGTGCACCACAACTCATAACTAAATTGAAGCAGAACAGTTCAAATTAACATTCATCAAAATTTTATATAAATAACAGCTTCGACTTGAAACAAAAAATGATAACGTTAATATTTTTACATTGGTTGCCGGTTGAAGCTCCGATTTGGTTTAAGATTTTACTAATGTGTAAAATGTGTCCGAGGTGAAGGACCACAGTATCTCTGGGATCTTCTAGTGCCATATGAACCATCCAGATCTCTTCGTTCATCTAGTCAAATGCTATTGAAAGTTCCCCGATCACGTACGCGTTTTGGTGACTGCAGTTTTGCTGTTTACGCACCTAAACTTTGATCTTCCACTCGAAATTCGTCAGAATGCATCAAGAATGACTTTTAGATCTCCACCCAAAGCCCATCTTTTTAATATTTTTTGTATTTTATTTTATATATTAGTTATTTTCAAAATATTTTCACGTTCCTTGCTGCGCCTTGGGCTTTAATAAGAAATGGCACCATACAAGAAATACGTAATAATAATAATAATAATAATAATAATAATAATAATAATAATAATAACAATGATAATAATAATAACATAGATAGTAGCACATTGATATTACAAGCATAGATTTACCAGGGAAATCAACTATAGAAATGCTATAATATAATTATAGGCCTTTTACTTGTGCACATATGTTCTACTGGTTGCCAAATACCGTTCCACAAACATGTGGAATACATCAGGCCAGTTTCATTATATCCTGCGCCACATTCGTAATAAACAAGCGATGAATATGTGGTATTGAAGACTCCGACTGACACTGCATTTGGAACTTCTGGTGTCTCTCCACAGTTCACAACTATAAATAATATCATTTCAAATTACAATCTGCTGCACTCATCATAATATAATGCATCAGAGTACATCATGCAAATGGCCTTTTTTAAATATTAAACTTGCATGTATGTATACAGTATGCCTAACTATATTTGATTTGTGTCTACAGAAATATTTCGGTTTCTAATTGAACTATAGTGATTCTTTGGACCAAACTTATTGTGAAATCCTGTTTCATCATTGGATATAAATGTTCTTACTGTACGTTCATTATCAGTCAATGAAAACATTTTAAAGGACAAATGTGAATGAAATTAGAAAAAATATAGCTGTTTGAATTTATGTGCTTGGCTGATCAATTGATTGATTGATTTTAATTGCAAATTGTTTTTGAATGATTTTGTCTTCATATTCAAAATTAAGACCCCCCAACAGACAAGAAAACAAAAGACAGCATATATTTTCAGCGCCAATTAACTACATTTGATGCCTATTAGCATGATACAAAGTCTTAAATTTCTTTAAAATACTAGATTTGTTTTGCACATCTCCATCAGTACTCACTTGTGCATACGGAATCCACAGTGTCATTCCATGTTCCACTTGAGCATAATAAAGTTTTGTGAAATATACGTGGTTCGAACCAATAGCCTTCTTCGCAGTTGTACTGGAAAACATCTCCATTATACAGAATAGGTTCTGAAAATTGCAGGCAGATATTCTTGTTATTATGATGCACATGGTTACGAATTAAATATTCTAAATTAAAAACACCGTCAAGAAGTACATTAAATGTACATTTCATTGCAAGAAACTACACCAAGGTGTGCTTGAACCTGCATATAATACAGCTACACCAAATGATAAAATATTCACTCAGAAACGTTATTTAATTCTTAAATTCCCTCTATTTTGTTAGCAAAAATATAGGTAACAAATCGGGATATCTATATGCTTAATAGATTATTTGAAAAAGATAATTCAAGAAGTTTTTAAATGAAAAGATTGTTTGAGAATGTTTAAACGTAATTTGAAAAACAGTTTCAAGAAACTTTCGAGCAATTTGAAAAGCAGCTAAATATTTCTAAGCAAATTCAATTAATTGTTGATTTCTCGCTCATATGCTGCATTCACAACTCAACTTAAGTGAAATAAACTTAAGCAAAGCACAGTTCTGTTAAAAATTTTTCCAGTATATAATAATTTTTTAATCATAATCTATCTACAAATTTAGTACAGATTAATTTTGTTCAACAGTAATAACTACTAATGTGCATTCTTTTCATGACAACTAAATTTCCGGTTATGTACAAAATTTGCCTAGAAGCCTAGAGGCAGGTGCCATAAAGAAAGAAGTAGAGTATTGGCATGTGAAGATAAGCCAGCGTTTTTACATCTATTAAAGATTTACCATAACTGTCACTTGGTATTCTTGTTGTTTCAATTGCTTCCGAATATTCTAAAATACAGTAAAATCAGTTAATTTCAGTTTTACATTTCAAGTGCATATTGGTTGTTTTATTAATGTCGTAAAACTCATAATAAGTAAACAATGCAGCATTTAGTGTTTATAAAATTGCCAAAGAGGCGTTATATGACTACAAATGAGTTTTTAAGAATACAACATATGTTCTGTAATTTCATTGGTAGTGCATGTAAATCATATAAAGTATAATTTACTAGCATGAAATTGTTATAGTTAATTCTTGTTTTCATAACTTTCAGATCATATCTTAACCGAAATATAAATAACATACAAACCTTTTTCGCACAAGACCTTTAGCATATCCGAGCAGTATTTATTATAAAACCTTCCACCTTGGTCTATCGCTACACACTGCGCTGAAATGTTTATGAATTTCGAATACGTGGCAAGATGATATCTCTTAATAAAATGGTTTATATAATTTCATCTTTTTTGGTTGCTTTTATCATTTCATTAAACTACTTTTGTGTAACATATGTCTATGAACAAATTTTCTTGAATTTTTTTGCAAATATGTGTTTTATGTTTTACTTTTTCACACTGTTGTTCTTAAAGAACTTTTTCTGAGCAAAAACAATTTGTACCGTTTAATAGAGCTATTTGAACGTGTCATTACTTCTTTGTTTCAGATTTTGAAAGAGTGCTAGCTATTATTGTTTGCTTTTTAAAATCACTCAACCAAAACATTGCTTTTCTTATTTTCAAAGCAAATGGATCTATTATGCTTGTGCATATTTTTAAGCCCAACAAACCATAGAATTCATATTGAGGTTGTTGAACACCCCATGTTATCCACGTTGCAGAAACTCCATCACCCCAAATCCAGTCCGTATAAGTAGACCGCCTTAAGTTTATCCAGAGAAAATCAATCCTTTGAAGCATAAAACAATGTATTTTAAAATGCAAGTTATCCTGAGGCTCCCACACACAACATGGCAAATGAGTTTCAATCTTTCGAAAAAATAATAAGAAGATGACAGGCCAATAAGGGATTAACAATTCTTGTTTTCTTTTGTAGGATTTTAAGGATGATAATTAGATTTTCAGAAATCTTAGCTGCAGTATTGGCAATAGACAATTGCATGAAATTCCGTTATACTGCTTGCAAACATTTACATAATAACAACAGCATACCATTTAATATTAATACAACATGCAAAAAAGAGAAATATCTGATTTTATTCAAACTGTTGCAAAATCCGAAAAATATCTTCACATTGAAGGTTACTTCTTGAAAATAAATTTTACTGGCATATATTTTTACATAAAAATTAAATTATTATGTAATTTAACATGTACCTACATGTGTAACGAGCTATACAAAGCATCGTGTTGTTCGATAAAATTAATATATTGTGGCATTACCCTATTACTCCTGCGTTTAATAGAAAGGTGTGCGCATCTTGAGTTTTTATCATGGCTATGTAACCTCCACCTCTTTGACAAGCTGCAGCAGCATATTCAAACGTATATAATCCATAATCAATCCAGTAGCAAGTGCTGGTTTCTAGGTTGACGTAACATGTATCTAAAATGATGCCTTTTCAAAATAATAATCTTTCGAAGTAATTCGAACCTATAATGTAATAATGTCTTGTTCATTTTATTACGTTTTAGTACATTTTGATGCAAATATCATGACAATAAATCCTTTTTCCTTGACATATTTAAATGTTTAAATGGCTAAAGTTTCTTATTCCATTTAACATTTTACAAAAATTATTATGATTTATTAAGTATATTTTATGGGAAATTAATAATTTTCTTATAAAGTTTAACGCCGTTTATGCAGATAATCCCTTTTATCTCACATCTGAATTTATTGTTCAATATGCTTAATATTCAAAATATTATCACCAAAAAATACACGATAGCTTCTTATCTATAGTATCTTTGGCTTCGCTTACCAGACAAAGTTGCTGACGTTGCTTCTGTGTCATCTACCACTTGGGTTGTTACGTTAGGAAGTCCCATGGGATTACTAATTAATCTGGTCTCATTGCTTATTACTACTGAGATTGTCACATGATTTAAATTATGCAGAGTTGGACACTGCATTGCTAAAATGTTAATGGTAACTTTATTATCATATCTTTTCCCAAACCAAACAGCTGACACTTGCATAACAGCATTTGGATCAGAACGATTTTACTTGCACTAACATATGCTTCAGAAACAAGCTTGAAAGGTAATATTTTAAAGATCATTATTGCGATTCTATAAAAAAAACCAAACTGGTGAAAGCCAACTCCTTATAAAATAAACTAGCAACTTTTACAGCAACAATTGAATCACCTTTACAGGTAATAGTATGATCAAGATGCATCCACTTTCCATTTGCATCACAGTGTGTTACATTATCTCCATCCAAAATATAGCCGACTGGGCACGCATAAATTGCGTAACCAGTAAGTGATTCGTTTGACCATGAGACCGGTTCTAAAATACCCATATTCTCAGGATCTTCACAGAAAATTCCTTTTAAAAATGTAAATTGCATTACGAAACACTGAATATCTATTTTGCCAGTATGCTAGAGAATTCATTAAACTTTAACTAACTATGACGGAAGAGTTATTTTATTGCCATCCTGCGCCACCTGCACGCAAATACCTATTATCCATAAAACCTATTTCTAGATGCTCTGAATATGATAAATACAGTTATTTTCGAATACATGCAAGGAACCTGGTTGAATTTCATGTGCTGGAATTATGTCTGTAGAGCAAGGCTGGAGCTTTGAGCCGCATTAAACTCATTTCATTAAATATATAAAGATTCTGGTCATAAGATGGCAATAAAAACAAAGTCCTACTAGCAATAATTCTCTTTTTTTCCTTTTGATTTGTTTACCAGGTGTTATTAAAGATTGTTCAAATTATAAGTGCATGATGAAAATTGTCAATATAATTATACACACATCCATACTTCATGCTGTAATTATACACATATGAAAAATTCTATATTCTAAATTTGCCTACTTTCGCACGTTGCAACAAATCCCCAGGTACCATTAGTGCGGCATGTTACGTTCTGAGTTACATTTTCTGCATTTTTACTGAGAGAAAACCCTGCATGGCATTGATATGTTGCACTATTCCCAGGTAAAGTACCGTTTACATGTAGTGATGCATTTTTAAGCATAGCAGGTTGTCCACAATCCCTGTCTGAAGCAAATAATATGGTGTTAAAATATCCCTTCACTGCATATCTTTAAGAATTTATTGAATTTGACAAACATAGATAGACTTGAGAGCACTGGTGATTGACGTGTCGGTAGCAAAATACGTAGCCCGACAGCAATATTACCAATTCTAGTTTACTTGCCCCATTTAACAGCAGCTTTCTAAAATAAATCTATGAAATCTACCAAATTATAATATTTAATTATGTTAAATATTATTTTCATCGATCATAAAATTTTCTCTGCGATGTTTAAGGTACGTCAAAATCAATAAATTTATTGCAAGTACTCACATTTTAAAATTACAGTAGAAGCAGTACTGGTAGTAGTAGCTGTTCTAGTAGTATTGTATTTACTATTAAATGATAATTCAACTTGCATGCTAAAATACCTACTGTACACATTTACAAATATAGCAAGTTCAAAAACAAGATGTACAGGATGTAATAATACTTTCTTTAACAGAATGGGTAACAAATTATACATACAAGCACACGATGGAATAGCTTCAATGATTTCCATAGTCTCCCTTATGGCACAGTCATAGCAGTTAACGACAGTGATGTTATCTCCATTGGGGTAATAATAATTTTCCATGCAGCTGAAGATAAGGCTGCGTGTCACGTTGTCATAAAGCACTGATGCATTAGAGACCGAAGAATTTAGGTGTTTCACTAAGATTTCGCACACGTGATCTGTAACGCAAGTTCCAACAAAATTAAATTTCTTTGCAAACTTATGACGTAAGCCTTTTACAGTCCTCTCCAATCCTAAAGAGAATTTGTTTACAACACACCAGTTGTCCATAAAACTGGCAAAGCGCGTTTTAAAACTGCAGTTTGTGCAGTACCATATGCGCAACAATAAAAAATATTCTGATTGCTTTAGAGTTAAATACACAAGTAAATTTTAAAGACAACAATCTTTTATTAGAAAATTGGGTTTTCAATTCTTATTTAAGCAATTTTTGTGCGTAAGTCCGATTAATAATATAAATAGTACATGATCAAACAGCAAAAGTATTATTAATTAACTTATTCATGATATAACTTAGTTATTAGCATTGTATTCTTGAACGTATGGTATTCAGTGAGTGGTAACTTTGGAAAATCTAGTGAAAGTATTTTATGTTATCTAAAATAAAGCGTTATGTTCCAAACAGTTTTGATTTATGTTTCATACATGTTTATACCTCTAAAAAAACTCTCAGAAAAAGTTAACCAATTGGATAACTTAAATAATATCATCTACGTTCTTTATAATTTAAACGTTGAAAATATTTGTACTCAAATGGCAGCTTTTGAAGCGTATTTGTAAATTTTCCTACCTTTCTTAGTCTGGCAAATTAAAGCCTTTGATGCGTCACTGCATTCAGTTAGTGCCCACGTATTATCTGATATTACACGAAAATGTTTTAAAATTTCGTATTTTAATCTAAAAACACAATTTACGGCACTTTAGTTTCAGCATGAATTGCACAATAATCTCGATAAAAAATTGATTGCTTGTGATTTCGAGATTTTTGAGGGTGCGCAATTGTTCGTATATTTTAAAACAAACGTACCAAAATGCACATAGGCAATCTTGAGGGTTTCACTTTCGGTCTTAAAGTGTTGTACCTAGACTAAAAGCATAAACAGTGCTCACTTTGAACATAAACACAGTCTTTCTCCAAATCAGCATGGGGTTGTAAGTTCCGCCATGCTGCCCATTCTGGATAAGTTCCACTGCGCCATTTGTATATATTTGTGTCATGTACAGCATTTTCCTCAACATTTGACTCTACTAAACCCAACTGATAACCATTTTCAGGTAATCTACAAAATGTCATGTTTTAATAGTGAAACATCAATATTAAAATACCACGTTTCTTCCAATTAAATCAGTTACCACGAACATAAAAAGAACATGAAATCAGTCTTTGGATATCAAAAATTCATTCCATATATCAAGAATGAATTTTTACTATCTGCAATTATGTTTTGATATCTCTAAATGTATTCTTGCTCTCAAAAGTAATGCTTGATATCAATAAATACTTAGAGATATCAAAAACATATTTCAATATCAACCATGATTTAATGATCTCTAAAATTGATTTTTAAAAATAACAAGTTCAATTCGTGATAGAAAACATGAAATATTTGAGGCAATATTTCAGTTCTGAGCTCAATAATTTATAATGAATTTATTTCAGATAACATTATCTCAAATTAAAACTTTCTAATTAATTATTTTTGAAAATAATTTAAATCTCAAAATATTGGCCTATTTTTGTATCTAAAATTCAGCAGCAGTACACAGCCTCTTTCCTTACATTTTTATTTTATTACAGAAAAAGAAGCAATTCTAGAACTCAAAATTTGTTTTACTTTTATTGATATGATAATGCAGTTTTACAGCTCCAAAATTTAATTGACGATTCATTAAATTTTATATGAATGTATGCTTATTAAGTTTTTAAGTTGTCAATTGGTTTTTTGGTATAAAAATTTGTGCCATCTAATACTCAATTATTGGTAGCAAAATGTGGTAGCAAAATTGATAGCTTTAATTATATTTTGATATCAAAAATTAGCATTAAATGTTAAAATCGGTGTCTGTCTCTAGCTTTATGATGAAATTTGACAATACAAGTAGTTCAACATCTTACGCACATTAGCTCCGTGATTAGCAGCATTTCTTGCTGTGAGTAAATTTCCAGTATGCCCGTATCAAAAATACTGCATTGTTCCTCTGATTCATAATAGGTTACATTTTCTGTTATACCCAGGTCATGTGCTGTCAGAAAACACCAATCTGACAAATTTCGAGCTTAAAAAAAGAAAATAAACAGATACAATTGCCAACACCCTTCCTCGTTTTTTCATTCTTGTGTTTTTGCATCAAGTGTGGCAAGGCTGTTTTAATTAAAATCAAAACAGCATATATATCAAAACCGAAAGTGACATAAAAAAACTGGTTGATTTCCATTGATTCTACTTTAAACCGATTATAATTTTGATCTAATAATTGGTAATGGGTGTAAAACATTTATAAAATTAAATTATTTATTTTCTAAACGGGTTTGGGAAATCTTGGTTAAATATTAATATTGTTTGTCTAAAACCATTTGATTCAAACACCTAATTATCCTAAGACTCACATTAGGCTCAAGAGTACATACAATGTTTATCATACGGCAATATTCAAAGCTGTTCCTACTACAAGCCGAGGACAATGTTAAAATTGATCATGAAACGTGATATGTTGACCATGTCATGACGTATGGGGTTTTTAATTATTTTTAAGTAATAGTAATCGAGAAAAAATAAGGCATTCGAAAACGTTTGGTGGGTAAAAATGCGTCAGTCAAGATTTAACCACTGCTTATCAACTTGAGTCTTTCAATATAATTCATTTACCACAGAACGGTTATATCTAAGTCAATGTTGTTAACGCGTTTCATTGCAAACCACATTTTTATGTATACAGTAAATTGTTCCAAAATGACTCTTACTTAAAGCTTGGCGGAAGCTGACATCGGCAAAGGAACATGTGTAAACATTCATGCCTGTTGATCCAAACTTACACGAAGATCTGATTCTGTCATATTCAACACCTCTGTCCAAAAACGACAAAAGTGAAAAATGTCAGTCGTACATTCACAAAATATATACAAAAGAAAACCTCTAGCTTTAAAAAAGTGCTGTAAAAGGTTTAGCTTGCAAGTTTCTTTTAACGGAATTTAAAGAAAATAAAAGAAAAACCTGCAATAGAACTCAGTCCTCTTCTGACACAGTGACTGGCATTCTTCCAGAGATGTCACCGAATGCACGCTGACTGCAGCTTCGTCAAGGATACACTCATTACTGTACGTGATCCAATCATCTGCAATATGTTTAGCACCTGACACAAATTTTGACATCTTTCTTCAAAGGAAAGTATATTGTAAAACAGACATATTTTCAGTTATTGAACAGGATGATGCCACAAGAGTATACCTTGATTGCCATAAATTTATTGAAATTATGACCAATGTTGCAAGCTCACCATTTTCAATTCCCAGACAACCATACTCCAAGGAAGAACACTCAAACATGTGCAGAGCTGAAAACATTTTATTTAGCATATCGTTACTACTATTTAGCATATTATTTACTATATCACCACTTTAATTTAAGAAATATCTCTAAGAAGACATCACATTTCTTCTCGAAATGATGTAAGTTCCTATACATTGCAAATATTGCCTGGAGCCCATGGTGTGTTTTTGATAAATACCGTTTGTGAGGGTCCAAAATTTACACAGTTTGCCTTTCTATTTTTAACCTGTCACTGGCGCACTATTTTGGTTGATTATGCTGTTCGAGCAATATAAAATGGCATATTGACTTGCTTTATGATGTTTCACATAAATCTTAATCTATGATATATTTAGAAACATTAGTGGCAACTTACACTCAATATTTTTCTGTGACAAAGTTAGAAAAGAAATACAGAATTTATGGATAAGTGGTCTAAATAACCTGGTTCAGACATGCAAATAAAATTCTTTTCATCCCAACAGTTATGATTTCTCCACTTTCCTGCCTCATTCCTTAATACACAATCTTTTTCATCTCCTGTCAAATTGAGATCATAAAACTGTAGACAGTATGTAATAAATGTCGCATTATATAAGAAATTTCCGACTTTTCATATAATTTCTAAGAAAACCAACTCAGAATATGCAAACGTTGGTTTTATTACCTTCTCTTGGGTTATTTGGTTTCCAGTTTTGCCAGTTAAACGCGGCGTGGGTTGTTGTCCATCGAAATACACCTTCCGTGTGTCCATCACTCAACCCAATCCAAGCTCCGGTAAAAACTTCCCCACTGTAGTTATTATTTGTTCTTTCGTGCAAAAACATAGTCATTGTCAGGCCAATGCACAGTCAATCAACCCTTCATTTGAAGCATCTTCAATTAATTTCAAACAAGATCGAAAGAAGGGATATTCCGAACAGGATATTTATACACATATTACAAACTTTCAGCAATTTAAGTTTTCTTAGACTTACTTAACTAAATTTGCAACACAGAGATAAAAATCTTCAGCTAATGTTCAGGCGTAACATTTCCAAATATATTTATCTGCTTTGTTCCATGGATATCAGAAACACAAATCTACATATTGTCGCTATTCAGTAAATTGTATATGTAAATTTAGCCCTTACATGTAGCTTTCTAGCACATTCTGTATATCAATGTTGTAAATCATCGCCAGTGTGCCATTGTGTTGTCCACATGCGTACAGTGCATCTGAGAAAGTAGCTCTTGTGCTGTTATACCAGTAACATAGTCCATTGGTCCGCTCGGTTATTTCTGTTTCGCATTTGGAATTTTCTGCAATTGTAATTTTCATTGTTAATACACGAGTTGTATTTTAGAATTCATCAAACAAATCAGTACTAAAATATGAATGCTCCATTATCATGTGGTGTGGCCGAGTGGTTAAAGCCGCTGCCACAGTCAAACGTTGTGGTGCTGTAGGTCGTGGGTTCGAATCCCGCTCATGGCTAGGAATCGCAACATTAGTTACACCCCTAGGAATATCGATGTGCTTGTATAATAATCCTGCCTTTCTAATTAGGAATATTGTAAAGCACCAACTTGGCTGCATCGGATAGGGACTATAAGAAACACTGTATGAGCACGTCGAATTAATAGTAATCTTGGGTTGAAACAAATATGACTGTAATGTATGTTCGAAATTTGATGTAAAGCGGTTTGAGCAGTTGCTTCAACTGGAAAGTCGCTGTATAAAAACTTGTCACTATTATGTTATTATTATGTATTCCTTTACGCATATAGTACACGAGGTATAAAATGAACGAAAGAATGAAGGAAACAGAAAAATTGAGGAGACTATAAATTGTTCTTAAGTAATACATTACCTTTTTAAGATATCTACATGTTAACATAGAAGTGCAATACTTCAGAAAGTGATTATTTTTTGTTAATATTTTTAATTACGGGCGTGTTAATGGCTTCTTTATCGCATGTAGTACCACTTCTTTTTAACACCTCGTTAATTGGATTTGATATTCCAAGATAAAGTAATGACAACTTTAATAGTGTACTTTTGATCTTAGAACAATCACAGTCAACATAAGTACATTTAGAAATCAATCATGATGATACTGGACAAATGGAAACAGTAAACAGACAATTTGGTTTTGCATTCATTGCTGTACTCTTGTACATCTTAACAACTTCTAAAAAGAGCGAATTCATAAGACAAGCCCATTCAGCAAAACTGTCCACGAAGTAAACAAAGCATATAACACAACATAAAAAATCATACATCAAGTCAAAACTGAACAAAAGTTAAAACACAACATAAAACATTATCCACAGAGAAAAAATTTAATACTTTTTACAGGAAGGAAGTACCTAGCTGATAGCAGTGTCCATATTCTATCGCCAGCTGTGATGCATTTGTGACACATGAACACTCTGTCTCTATCACCTCCTGTGCGACAAAGCGGTGTCCTTCTTCTGAGCAGGAAATCCTCAGGCTGCTGTTGCTATTGATTATTGTTATGTTTGCAAATGCAGAGTTGATCTCATTGATGCAATAAGATTCTGTTTAAAACCACCGCCAATTTACACATGGAATTATATGTGACATTCACGCAATATTCTAAAAACGTGTCATAACAACCAATTGCGATATACCGAAAACGCCAAGAATAAAGCGCTACATTGAGAAAGGAGAACAGACAGACAAATCTATGAGACGGACCGAGACACAATTGTCTCCAGTTTTATTAGCCATATCAGAGAGTACCAAGATGTTTGTGAAATAAATCTTGACATGTAACTCACTGGGAGGGGGGGTGGCAAAGAGACAGATAGCCTCTAAAAAGGATATAGCATGTAACAAGCATACGCGAAGTGATGCACTGTAGCTGAGATGTCCAAACATTAAGCTGCTCCTCATCACACGTGCATGGTGTCGTAATCTGCTGGCTGCTTCCGTCAAAGCAATATGATGAGGAACACGTAGCAATGAGGTTATTATTTTCAAATGTCATTTCTAAAGGTTCAGCAGCTCCTTGAACGAAATCAATGCAGAATTCCCCTAAAACACATAAGGAATTCTTAAGCTCTTCTTTTTACATAAAAATGAAAATATCTATGACACTATGATTTAAAAAATATTTAGACTTTTCAGATACTTTGGGTATAAAGCATTTTGTATGGTGTTTTTAGTATTTGTAACTAATTATATAGTTTACCTTCCAAGACAAATACAATCAGGTGTTTGATACAACCTTCCGGTTACTTTCAGGTATTCATAACTAATGTAAATAGCCTTAAAGCAAAACGAAAAGCACTAAAATACTGGGAAATGTAAAATATAATGTGAAATCCAACTATGGTTTTGTATAAGATTTTTAACTAAATCCAAAAATAATTGTCATATTACGAGATAGCAAAAAGTTCTTTCGTGCCGTCATATTCTATATCTTGCTATTTAGCAACGTATTATAAATAATGTGAACCCTCAAATGTACTTACAAAGTGTAACACAATGCAATGCATTGAGGTCTTGAACAATGGCAACAATGTTGCAAGAACATTGCACATTCACAGAATACGCATACGGGTCCCCGATGCATGTGTTCTGACCACAGCTAACGTGTAAATAAGGCGACTGGCTTGTATTTGTGAACATCATTTCAATATGTAAAGGAATATTACTAGATGTCGATACCTGAGTCATAGCTATATCACAGCAATCCTCTGCAGACCAAAAAGTATAAATGTAAAATATTCCACTGAAGCATAGTTAGCTAACTACTCATATAACATAAGTTTTGTCGGAATTAATGTTCTAAGCTATTTAGGCTGTATCTTCAGTTGTTAATTACGTCTTATTAATATATCAAATCTATGGTATAAAACTTGCTGACTTACTTACTTATTTAAATTAATTTGTTCTGAAAATAATGAAACTCAAACTGAATATAATATAACACAAAGTAAGTTTTGTCTGATAAAATTGTTGTTTGAGCAATTAAATGGTCTTAGCAACTGTTGAATTAAACTAAAAGCAAACACTGATAAAATTAATCTGTTTTGCAAAGACATATTTGCCTTAGCAGACGTTTTATCGCTGATTATGTAAGCGAAGAATGTAATCCATTAACCACGTATTTGCACAAGCTGCCACTTCTTCATTCAATTTTCCAGATTTATGTGTTTCTTGGAACACATATCCATGGTAAGCACTGTAATGGAATCTTTACCGCAAATTGATATTTCACAGAACAAAAAGTTACAATTATACCAATGTCTAATTTTAAGCAGTGCCCGTATCTGTCAATAAAACTTGGTTGTGCAGTCGTCTGATCACAATCACACTGTGTTAGTTTTATAGTAGAGCCGTCGCTAAAGTAGTGGTCATGATTGCATGTGACTGTCACCGTATAGTCTGTCGCTGATGTACTGATCGTGGCATTTGCTATGTTCCCAATTACACTCGCACAGTATTCCTCTGGTTACGGCGTGATAAAACATAGTGTAACAATAAAAATCATGCAGCGGAAATATGCGGAATAAACGTATAAACATTTTATATTATTATCAACAAAATTAAGTTATTGACTTTTAAAAAAAAGTGAGCACTTTATTGCGCAAACTTTCTCCAATCAAATTAAACATCACCAATACCTTTATTAAAAATTAACCATTCTTTGAAATTTTAATGCTATGTTTGACTGGTTTTATTGTTTTCATACCGTACGGCCTTTCACAAACAACTCGATATACAGTCGAACAGGGTGCAACCCGCCATGCTGGTGTATCCTCATTCTACAGTAAAAACTAATAATCATTTCAACAGTAAGGGGGTAATGTATTTTAATAAGCATTTAAAAATCTCAAATGAAAATCCTCAAAATTGTCAATTAATACCAATATTCCTTCACTCCTATTTATATATTAAAGTATCGATTACTTACGTATTACTTTATCACTCACTTGTAAAAACACACAGCGCGGGTTTTCGACATTATACTCCAGAATAGCATTATGCCAATTAGTATAACCTGAAATTAAAGAAACGTTGAGGAAACATTCAACAATTTAAACTAGCGAAGCGAATAGCATAGAATTATTAATCAAGATTTAAAGACTTAAACGTAAACTTTGAACAAGGTATCCGTAATTCCATGAAAAGCGTCCACTCTTTCCAATATTTGTTGCATAGTTTAGTGGAATTCCTTTTTTCTATGAGGTTCAACATATCTGTCATAAGAAAAGAAAGACTGCAAAATATCCAAAACTAATCATCAAATTCCATGCATTCCATTTATCAGACAGCTTTTGCACATTCGACACATTCGACTATTAGCTGGTTTAGATAAATAATAACCTACCGTTTAATGGTGTAAGAGTATCATTCCACAACCACACGCCCTCGTGGTGACTGACCAGGCCAATCCAAACCGCTGTTACTGTGCTACACAGAAACATAAGGCCACTAAACGTGGTTCACTCAGATGTTGCAACAATTTTATTAAAAACATAAGTCATCACACAAGTGAAAATGTGAAAAATAATTTGTCTCTTATCTTATTTATTCTTATTCATAGTAATATGTAGGAAAGACAAAAACACTCGGAGCATGCACAATTACCGGAAGACAAAATGCTAAACTTGATTATTTTAATTCATGGTTGTGTTAATTATAATTTGAATTAGCATAGCAGTTCAAGTTAGCAAGTACCTGCTCATGGCTTGTACAAGACTGTTCTCTTCACTGTAACTTTGAACCTTGATTAAATGTTACATAATTTTAACTGTATTATTTAATTAATTTATTAATCAAAATGTAACTTCACTGTCAATATAATGACATTTTGTCGTGTCTTTATTGCGCAGCTTTATGACATCCAACTAGATGTTTATATTTATGTTTAATTGACGAAAATTATTTATCATGCAAAGTAATCAATTCATTATATCCTTAAAATGGGCTGCATATATATGCAAATGAATTCGCCTATTTAGAGGTGTGTGACATTTTCTTCTGCTCTACGCACTGTTGAAATTTTCTATATCTTTGCTGTGTACACGAATCACCTTTGCCATGTGATATCCATTGTTCTGGCATTCTTTGCTAGCATCATAAAAATTAAACTCTTCGTCACGCAACAGATAGCACATGAATGGTCGATCTGCACCTAAAGACCAATTAATCGAATATTGTTTTCCTAAGTGATCCATAAATATTGTTAAGATGTGTTCAAGACAGGAATTAATGTTGTTTTGAACAAACATTTGCATTTTTTTATATTTCTATATTTTCTATCACATTATTTATATTATATTATATTCTGTTTAAAATGACATAAATTCACCTGGATGTATTAAAATAAGTAAAACTAAAACGGCAAACGGTCAGAAAATGTAACACTTGGACTGGGAGCTCCGCAACAGAATTTCAAATTATAACTGTTTTAGAAACTAAGTAACCTATTTTATATATTGTTGACAATTTTACCTTTAAAATGATATTAAACCACATACTCGCCACTAAGCAGCTGTCCTTTTATGTTTTCTTGCTTTGCTACCAAATTGATTTTTCTTACCTCAAGACACTGCCTCAGAACACTGTTCACTATTCAGCTAGCTATAATATTAATCATCTTTTGTTGCCAGTCGTGAACAACATCTCAGGCATTTTTTGCTTTCACACAGAATAGGCATCCCCCCCCCCGATATTCGTGTAAATTTTTGACTTTCTGGCTATTCGGGTGTTTTTCTCGGATTTCGCAGAAACAATTTGCAGAGAATTAGAAATTTACAGTACAAACTTAGTTACACTTAGTTAGAAACTTTCCAAATGAAATGAAAAGAAGGGTAAGGGTAAATCAATATAATAATTAACCAAATTCAATAAAATGTTTTTAGTGCATAAATAAATACAATAAATATAAATATCAAATTCAGGAACTATGTTTCTACTTACTGTCTGTATACCTTGTAGACAGCTCTACTTCGTTGGCAGAAAATATACAAGGAGGTAAGGAGGAAATTATTTCAGTTGATATACAACAATAATTGTATCCCATGGCACGTCCCATCAGTGTTTCACCAAAATAAGAGTATCTAAAACCATAGAAGTTATTTAGTTAGAAGCACTACCTTTTGTAAACCTTTAACATGAAAAATATGAATACTTGAAGATATATGTGATTTGATAATAATGATACTAATTTTTATATCAAGAGTATCTCGGTTTTCAATCATAAAGCCACCAATATTTAGTAAAGTTTTAGTTTTTGTCTCAAGCACATAACTTCAGTCATCAGTTCGTCATCAGTTCTTATTGTTATAACCTGCAGAAGATGTCGGTTCGTAAGGAACATAGCTTCTGACAGTCTTCAGTACTAGTAACTTGCTGAGTGGAAACATGGCAATAAATACCTCCCCAGGTATTCAAGCATTCCTCTGATAGTAGCCATGCATCTGGAAGCACGAGTTATATAACACACACCGAATAGCCAAAGTATTCCAGTGAAAAGAACTGATAAGTGTAAATCGCGTTCTGCAATCGAGTACAAAGCTCTGTTAACCAGATTCATACAAACGCCATAGGTGTGAACGTGGCGATGATGAAAACTTTATGATGATATCCTTTTTGCTTTGCATAACAAAAATGCCATATGGCACATCGGCGGTACTGTAAAATATCTAACAGGGAAATGTCTAGCACTTCCGCTTTATATGTATATAGGCCATTTAAGACATGGCTTTGTGCTTTGGTTGTTTGTAAGCGTTAAAACTCATGCGCCCAGTATGGTTTGTATTAGATTCGCGGTTCGTTCACATGCCTACCACGCGTATCCTTATCCAACACAAAGTAGTCAGTTCTATGATCTATCCCAAAAGAGAAGGTGGGATATGTAATAACAACATCAATCACACAAGGGATTCCGTTAACCTTTCGGGTCACATAGGCATTTCTGCCTCTCCAAGATTGAGCTGTATAGTTTTAAAGCCTCAATTTTGGTACTTGTTTAAAGAGTCAATTTTAGGAGAAATAAATCGAATTCAAACATTTTTAGGTATAAGCCATTATCGATGAATTACGGCTGCCCTTAGAACAAACCTCCCTTTAGCAATAAGGAGAGGAATAGAAGCTGTAAAAATATCCGGACTTTTTGCTCTTCTCTAATTCAATCAACAAAACATTTTCTTAATGTTTGCTTAATCTTGCTTGCCGTTTAAATAATATTATCATTTATCGGGTCCTAATTAAATAAAACCTAAAACTTAAATTGACAAATAATTGAAAATTTTCGCATATATCAATTTGCTTTACAGTACACATGCAGGACACATGCTTACGTCACTATGTGCTAGATTATTAATAAGCAATTTCTTAGGTTATTAATCAATATTAGAGGAACCTACCGGTTGACGTTTCCAAGCACGAGCCATGCTGGGCCTCGATAGGTACGACATTTCTATTCATTAGCTGTTCCTCACAATAGTATGGAATCATAGCTTCATAAATGTAACAGATTTGCTTAAGGTTACAAAATAGGCTTTTGTCCAAAAATATTTAATAACGTTCGTTCTTTAAACGTTTTTATATTTTGTTGCTTTGTCAGTATGTGCTTCACAGTATTTGTACCAGTTATGGTGTATAACATTTAGACAAATAAGAACCTCTTTGTAGTGTATTACATTTGCTTACATGGACTTGCTATTATCTGGCATAAGAAGTCTATTTCATCTCCACAATGTTTCTGTTGAAATATCCCTTGGGCAACAAATGCAACACAATGGTTGTTGGTATCAGCTGACGTTAATGAGAACTCCTGCCATAACATTGAAACTAATCACACACTAATCAACATGTGTCATTACAACACAAGAATCTGTCATTATAACAACTTAACATTTATGTCAAATTTGTAAAAATATTTCATTTTTAATTTAAACAGTCTCAGTGAAAATACCTAGGTTTTATCCAGCAGTGTTAATGCACAGTTCCACTTTTGCTAATACATTTAAGTTACTTTTAAACACATAAATTGCATGGCTGTTACTTAGATACAAACAGATGTATGCTTGCTTTCGGTTTAATCATACATTTCTTTATGAAAAGTTATATAGCACTTCTATTTGAGTATTATTTTCGATACCTCTTTATACAGTGAAGTATCAGTCCATCTAAATACCCCCGGTGTATGGCCATCGGATAGCCCTATCCATAGTTCATTAAAGCTTGCTAGATATCCAGTGCTGCAATATAGTATTCATGGTCATATCTCTTATTTATGTATTTTAATGTATCTGATGATATCGTTGTATGAACCAAACCAAACGTTTAAATGGTCTTTATTTTAAGGTTAGGTTTAGTTTTTCGAGTTGCATGTAGCACACCTGGTTAAGGTTTAGCATTGTATCCTGTCTTCAGTTTGCAATAACTTTTAGAAAGAATAATAGAAATGTTTGAAACATGGAAGTAGATGTGTCAATATCTCAGCAAGAAATACTAGTATTTTGAACAAACATCCCTTTCTCTAAATTATTAGCCACAGATTATCCTGTAAAGATCCAGAGGATCCGGAGATAAATTCCTTAGATTTCTGAGCATGAAAATGTTCTGTGGTCGTATACACAAAAATCAATTGACTCCGACAACTGCTGTGAGAGGGATCAAAATGTCCGAAATACATTTTACTTAGTTTACCAAAAAAGTCAGTGTAAACATTGTCGCTATATCAGCTGAATTTTGATGGTATGAGTGCATTAACTGTGCAGTTAACTTTGTAAATACAGCAGCTTTCTTGCGTATAACTACTATATATAACTACAACTGGTAAACACAAAATTTAGTTTCCATCTCGGCATATTCATTTGAATTCAATGAGTGACTGATGATGCGTCGGCACTTACAGAAATTGGGTTCTTCCCCTATCTAGGCATTACATAAGTATTGACAGTTACACAGAAATGAATGGATCTGGGCTTCTAAACGGAAACTTGATGATTTCAGACTCTCATTTCAAAACCAAAAGTCCTTCGAGAGTCGAAGAGGGAGATGCTTCCACATTGGAAACAGTTTTCGAACACAAATCCTTTTGTTTCTGTCAAAAATCAAGTGAACGAAAAAAATTCAGTTGCGCAGTATTTTTCTTTCGATTCTTGTAACAATTTGAAACAGGTATATCAAAAGTACAAAATTTTACCATTTATTAAAGTGGTTCAATGATTCCAAATTGGAAGGTTTTACCTCTTGTAACAGTCTGTGTTATTTATGCGTACCCATTTATAAGTTACTAAGCAAACAGCCTTTCACCTCTGTGCTGCATTGACTAATCTACTCAGTGAAAGGATCATGCACTACAGAATTAAGAATTACCATGTAGTAGTTTCGGACTTTGGTTAGGCGCTTATTATCGGAAACAATTTTTATTTCCGAATACAAGTCCCATGGTTTCCATATGGGGGCTTCTTCTATAAAGGCATATACATTTTGTTGGTATGTAAGTGATATAGGTAAATAGTTATATAAGTATGTAGTAAATCAAAGGTCAAATTGAAACTGCCATGGTAATTTTGTAACGCTGTTTTATTTCTTTCTATCTTCAAAACCAACACAAGCTGATCTTAAACAGCTTTAAACCGGTCTAAACATATTTAAAAGGATTCAAACAGATTAAAACAGGTACAAATTATTGGAATCCCGCATCAGAATGCCAAATACCGAGAAAATCCATGTCTATATAGTAGGAGGACTGTCAAACATTAGTGAACTAAATATAATTGGCATCCTAATCTTTTAAAATATCAGTTATGGGAAAGGAAGGGATGATGCATTTCACAGACCGCCCGTCAGATATTGTGTCAAATAACTGAATGCTGCTTTACAGAAACCCTTGAAATAATGACAAACAATTTGGTCGCACGCCTGAACTTCAACCAACTGACATATAAATTCCATGCGCTACCCAGAACGCCCTATTTTATTAAATGGCTCGTCTTTCATTTCTTACAAGGTATATGATTTATATAGGTATATAAATTACATAAGATATATGTGTATCTAAACTATGTTGGCAGATAAGTTATAGGTTTGGCAGTCTTATAAGTGTTGTGTTGTTGTACTTTTATTTGCTGAAATAAATTACAATAGTTATATGTGTGTCTAAGCTATGTTGACACATAAATTATAAGTTTGGCAGTCTTATAAGTGTTATGTTGTTGAACTTTTTTTACTGAGGGTGTTGTAAACTTGCAAATTCGGTATGTTTTTATTTCAAGAGAGTACTATAAGCAAAAATCAAACATACTTACAAAGCAGGTGTTAGAGTGATTAACTTAGCCAATGATCCACTTATTTCCTCACAACCTGTAAATAGGTAGCCAACAGCATAATACGTTTATGTTGTGCAGTAGATTATATAAGGTATTAGGTATTTCAAAGTTAACAGTAATAAAAAACTGGATAGTTTTCAAGGAGTAAATAGATTGAAATTAAGGTCACACATTTTGCTTCACATGGCTAAACTTTGCAGAAATATCATTATTTTAGATGCATCTGACATGCATAAATTAATGTAAGAAAATAACTTTAATATGCCAATAGCCTTAATAACTCAAAATAGCATCTTAATTTCCACAGCGATACCCTAAATATTGACCCAGTCTTTACCAGAGTTTCTAAGACTAATGAACAGCTGTTTGTACAAAATGCAAAGCTTACGTGTCAGAGCACTTTTCCAGTTAGCTGGGCCAAGGTCTAATTCACTCCCTGTTATGAATTTCCCGGCATGTCCATCAAACTGGTGATATGTTTGCGACCATGCCACCTCAACTAAAATAGAACAAAACAAAATGCCATTTTCTGAACAGATATTTTTTATTTTTATTTTAATTTAGTTCATTTATTTATTTGCTTTGTTTTTAGCACAACATTATGATCTAACAACAACAATTAGGCTGGAATTAATTTTTATTAATTATTTTATTAATTATTATTGTTAATAGTTGCAGTAGTAGTGGTATGATTATGAATTATGATTATGAAATTTTCCCCAAACCTGTCAGTGCAATCCACAATAAGCATTGAAAAATGTTCTTACATTTGGTACTTAAAGCCATTTCAAAGGAAAACTTAATTCCTTTAAAATAATACTTTTCGACGATTCAAAAGTTGATTTTGTATCTGTTTGACCTAGATTGCATTCTCGATTAAGCTCATAAATAAATCATCTAGTTTCAAACTTAATAACGTTTTCAGGGAATATTTACACATTATATTAGCTTTAACATGTAATATTTGCCCGATTGGCGTTCTCTTTTGCTGCTGTGTCTCTCATAGTTTCTCATTTTTACCATCAAATACAATAATACAAATCTTTAGCTTAAAAAAGATTTTTTCATTTATTTCATTTTCATTTTTCCAAAAGCAATCTCTGCAAGTAATCTTGACATAGCAGTAGGGGGTACTTCTGTTCTTTCACTTGTTCTTTTTTCAAAGTAATTTCATTTTAAGACAAATCAAATCACACAAATTCAGAAAGAGGAAAAGTTTGTAACTTTAGATCAGATATGAGCAAATAATTACATAATTAATTGCATATAATTGCCTCAGTTAATAATTTACGGCTAGCCAAGGTAAACAGCTATGCAAAGTAAATATATTCCCCTTAAAACTTTCATTCGTTAAGTGCTATAGAGCCGGGTTTCACTGGAGATAGTAATAAGAACAGATTAAAGCTTTCTGAGCTTGTTTGGGTTAATGATTGAAAGAGAATAAAGGTATTTTGTAGATTATTAATATCTGAATAATTTGTCTTTAGAAGGAGTTCAAAGACCTCTTCATATAATAACAAAAGGACCAAAAAAACAGTTCAACAGATTGTCTGATGCTATTTACGATTTTGTGTAATGAATTTTTGCACTGTTTAACTATTTCTCTATTTAAACAAATTCTGCATGTCCAAATAGAAATATGTTCAATCTGAGTCAAAATGAAAACATTTTAAGCATTAAAATCTAAACATGCATTTATATGCAGTATGAGATCACTTTGATACATTATACGAGATCACTTTGAAATTTCGCACAAACGTGTGCCAAGATATTAACTCTGTTTCTACGCCTGTAGAATAGCGATTATAAACTAGTTCATTTTCGGTACCGTGTACTTTGCGCCACAAAAATACGATCCTAAACACTTAAAAATTCGAGATTCTTTAAAGTTATGTGTTAAAAGCCATACCAAGTTGTCAGTTGTATTAAACCTCTACGCAATACAGCTTTTGATATGTTTTATCCCAGTAAACATTCTGATGTTCGGGAAACGTCGATAGAAGAGTATGTCAGCTACCAGACTAAATCGTAGCATTGATTCTGGATGTAATTTGATTTTGGGTTCTGGTCGCGACCATAAATCAACGTAGAGTTGTGATGCAGCAACGAATGCTATTCCTCATTACGGTCACTGTCAGTCAGTGATGTGATTAATACTTTTGCGAAATCTATCTCGGTATCTGAAGTTGATGTGCGAAGCCCTCCACTCCCCTTTATTTAGGCAAATGCAGAAAAATGACCACCTCCGTGAAAATTTCGGCAGCGAATTATGACTCCAAGGAAAAATAAATAAAAATCAGGAAAAATGACCTGGTCGTCAAATGGTCGGTTATTCATTTCGGTGATAGTCATATAGCTGGTAGTCTTTTGATTTTGATGATTTTTTGGCATCCCTGGGCTTTTTCATGTTTATTTTCACACTCATCGAAAACCCGGGGTTAATGAAAAGTTTAAATATTAATTATAGTGAATAAGTTGTATACCTCGTCAACATTCATGTGACGCTATATCGTAACAATATTGAGACAAACTGACATCTCATTCTTCTGGTGTTGTTGAATTTTTTTTGAAAAAACTCAAAATTACATTCATAATGTGAAAACAGCCTCACAACAAGTGTGTACGTGAGCCTCCCCGAAACGTGGGACATAAACGTCTCGCTAAAATATTTGCTATTCAGTCCAGCGGCAAAGATACATCACACAACACATGTGCGTGATATTTGCTCACTCTTCCCCGGTAATGGAGTGATCTAGGACAATTAGCCCGGAACAAGTGCCCCCGGTGCTAGCCCTCTCACCCCTTCAATAATTGCCCTGTAGCGCTTTTTACAACTTTTCATAACTTACATTGTCCCCATATTTTTCTTCAAATTGTTATCATTTCACTTTACAACTTCGTACATGCCTCATAATGGGATTCAATTGCAAAATTTCAATGTCCATTTTTGCAAATAAGATTAAATGAATTTCTTTAAAAACACTGCAGGAAACTAGCTGCACATTTTACATTATGACTCTGCCAAATTTAATCGCCCCAGTCCTGACGATCTCAGAGGAGTTCGCCTGACCAGTTTATTTAGGAAAAAAGGAATCATGCGGATATACTGTACCGAAGACTACAAGCTATAGGGATTGATAATCTCCAAGTATAATGAATAATTTATCCAGAATATCCACAAGAGTCGTGAGCACCGTGTCTTGCAGTACAGGTGCATTGAGGCGTTTCACGTGTTATTTAGTTGTCCTTTAATTAGAGTGGTGTTGCGTGGTTATATTTAGGGTGTGATTGCGCAAGGTGTGGTTATATTTAGTGCGGTAATGCACAATATGTGGCCATAGTTAGGGCTATGTAATGTTATATCTCACAGCATTTTACTAGCACTCGACAAACATTAAAGGAATTTCTACATTTTTGATTGTAATTTAAAAAAAAAAGAAACTTAACTTGAATGAATTGCTACTGTAAGTAACAAGATCCTCATCACACATGGTTATATTACATTGGATAAGGATCCAATTGATCAAAGGCTTATGTGCCAAACATGTAAATATTCCTAGTAATCAATAGCCGAATGATGATTAATTTTATTCTGTAGGAACTTCTGTAGTATTTTGCCAGTTAAATATATCTTGGTTATAAGATATATTTATATATAAATACATATTAGTTATTAAGTTTCTACATAAAGCAATTTTAAACTAAAAGTACAACTGTATATTAAATAGTTAACAATGAATAGAGTGGATCCGAACGCGAATAAACCAGCATCGAGCCATATGGGTTCTGAAAATAGAGGTAATATCATTTTTCAACTTAAAATTGAACATCTTCTGCCCTACCAAGCCAGGGTAGCTTAAGTTTAAGCATTTAAATTGCTTCGTTTTTAACCATACATAACAACTTTAGAGTGGCGTTAACGCCATAAAGAATAAACTTTTGAATAACACACATTTAAACCAAAACAATTTTTATTGATATTCGTAAAAAAAATTCAACAACATAAATACATATGTGAATATATTTTATAAATAATACTGAAGGCTAAACACAAGTTAGAATAATGGTCTTGTATATTTTTTCCTGTTCAGGAAAGGAATAATTTGTTAAGCGAATTGTGTTCGGGTAGAAGAGTGCGCACTAATGTAGAACAGCATTGTCGTACAAAAGGAGTCTTCATTTATAACACAACTTACATGACAGGATGCGCTACTTCAAAGCAATTGTTATCTACAAAAGTTGAGCTGTGGTGTATTAATCACCTCGTTACTTCAAAAGGAAGTAATTAGAAAGAATATATTTTTAAAATGAAAATAAAGCGTGGGTAAGCCCAAAAAGGTACATTTTACATTAAAAGGAAAACTTAATGTAATAAAAATCTTACTAGTGACGACATATACAATTTAATCAAGTTATGTCTCAATTTTAATATTTTATATTGTCTTGTGCCATTTAGCGTTCTGTTATATTTTGGTACTGTGTATTATTTTTTCCGGTATGGTGACTTGCCTAACTAGAGGCCTATAGTGTAATGCAGAATTTTCGCTGCTTTATATGAATATGCTTTCTCATCTTTCGAAACATAACAGTGTGTTCTTTTCGTGATAAAATACTTCAACTTGGGTAATTTGTTTGAGCTATGTTTAAACCGTCAAAATTCTACTATTTTTGCTTTATTTTTAAAAGTTCTGAAGCGTTTCGATAATGTCAGATATACTTAGATACAGATAGAATGCCAAATTGCTATTGCAAGAATTATTTTTTAACCTTTAAAGGTCATACAAGAATCATAATCATACTTGGTACTGTTATTGCCGGAGTGCTTCTAGTGGTACTTATATTAGGAGTTGCATTGCCCTGCAGAATCAATAAGAACTCTGTATTGTGTGACACAAATGGTAAGAAATGGTAACGAATTAAGTTTTGACTCGTTACTTGCTTAGTTGGTAACATCAGCGCCGTATACCTTTTGTTTTGTTTTTCTCTTACTACCCTTTGCCATATTTTATACACACAAGCATCTTTATAATTACTTAGTGTTAATCACTTAAAGATAATGTGTAATGCTATAAAACTTTTATTCACCTTTGTTATATCGGAATTTCACCATTTTAATTAAATTACAGTCTTACATAAGGGGATTTATTTCTAAGATGATGTAATTGTGTGCAAAGTGTCTCTTCTAGAATTGTTCACATGTTTGTTGTGTTTACATTGTACAGAGGGATCCAAATTGTCGACCATGGAAACAACAGCGCCCACAACAATAGCCATAGATATGACAACTCAGGGTATAACTTTTTATTCATATTTCACTACGGGAATGATTGATTTATTGTTGTAGCAACAGCCTTTGTCTACATAGAAAATGGCGTTTCTACGGCTAAGCCCGCAGAACTTCCCCATCAACACATTGTTTGTACGATGTTCATGTCCATAGAAAAGGACATTTCTACGGGTACTTAGATGTAGAAAACTTACACTTCCATCGTGCAAGTTTTTCGTACGCCAGTAAAATTCAGTTTTAGATTTGCTGTCTTCCTCTCAAAAGACGAACAACTGGCGATGGAATTTTAACGGTATCATAGGGTAATTTTCCATTTCCTTGAGCGTTCACACAGTAAATCTACAGAGACGTGGGAAAGTAGTTTCTGCAATAAACCAAACACAGGTTTCTACACCATTGCCCGTAGAACAGTTATTTTTCTCTCTTAATCAACTACTCACAAATTAATACATTCTGTTGTTTTCAAATTGCACCAGGTAGTTGGACGGCATCGTCACTATGCCCCATATATCTCTTCAGAATTTTGGCTGTATTGTCGCTATTTCGTATCATTATTTATGTATCAGACAATTTTTGACAAAATATCACGAGCTTCAAATTCAAAATGAAAATGCAATTGGCGAAAAATATTTTATTGAATTTTTTACAGAGAGATTTTCGCCTTTTGCTGTTTAAAGCTCATATAAAAGACCAGATTTCATTGTTATCTAAACGCGAGAAACTGAGGAGTTTTCTTTTAGCAGAAATGTTTTAACCAAACTTATCTTGAACAAATTCAATTTGAAAATATTCCTAGCAAACATTACGACGTTGCATCAACGTTGGATGGGCATCATACCTAACATCGGATTATCGACGATTTTTGTTGTTTGTTGAAGTCGAAAAAACGTCAACCTTCCGACGTTGCATAAGCTGGAAAGCGGCGACATTTAGACCTCTAGAGAATAACAATCTAAAATCACCATCTTGGCAATGACAATCATAGTGTAGTCACACACTATCACATACCTAGCTTTGGTAATCCAATACCCAGGTATGTATGAAGTCGATATTAATAAATATTTTCCACAAGTAGGTGCGATAGGTAGGTAAATATATTACTTTGAAGCTGTTTAGTTGAGAGAAAATGCCTTTCCTCTGGCAGTGGCGTAGATACGTTTGCGAAAGACACCCATTTCTAGTTTTATTTATGACATAAGCCGTGAAAATGTTTTAACTTAAGACTGATTTTTATTTGTGAATGCTTGGCTAAAAGAGAGAAATGACTTCTTCCCGCACTGGTGCAGAAAGACTATGAGCGTAAAAAAGGTTTTGGTGGTCATTTTTAAAATGTTTGTTCTTCAAAGTCTAACAAGATTACCTTCAAATTTTGCATGAATGCTTGCTGGGTAGGAAAAAGGAGATCCGCATAAAACGGGCAATTCAAACCATTTCCTGAAATGAGTTGGCTTTTCTTTAGATTTCTTATGCATTTTTTAAAGAATATTTTGGTGGTCGTTTCTAAAAACCTGCAAGCAAGAATAAAGGAAAACACAACCATTAGCGAAAGTTTCTACCCAACAAGAACTCACAACGTGGAAAACTTACGGTATAACTGCCTCATGCAACTTGATTACATTCATATTAATATAAGACATTATTAAATGTTAATAATCAAATGCTGATGGCACATGAGTAAATTATAGGAATAACATTTATTACACTCGTTTCTCTTTTTTAATATCTGAAGGTTTGGTATTTACACAAATTTGTTGAATTTAGATATTGCACTAAAATTAATGCGTTCCTCATTTTGCAGAGGTATGCACATCATCCGAAACAAATGCAGTCTCCTATGACATTACAAATATTGATAATTCCTTATACTTTGCATTGTTTTACAATATACTTGCATATTTGGGTGGGTCAGACCCATTCAAAACATGTCATCTTAAAGTACTTTTGAGCGACGCCTTATTTAATTTGAATGTTGGGGTGATGGCTGAATCTTTCGTTACCACGGAGCATGTGAGTAACGTACCGGTTGGAACTATATACGGATCGCGTGAGAAGTGCCCAAGCTACGGCTCTAAAGCAGTTTGTGTTGAAATAAAACGACTAGATATAGTGGGCTCTTCAGCTACAAATTACCTAACGAATATCAATGAGACTGCGTTAATAGTTATTTCAATAACCGGGCTATCATCCGGTGAAATAGCTTACGTTGCAGACATAAGTGAGTTCATAGAGGCAACGTCTTTAAACTCCACAGTTGGAAACACAACATTGCGCATGTTTATTGAAACAGAAGGAGCTGCCGGATATGGAAGTGACTATGGTATTTTCTGTGCAGAGGATACCGATCTTGAGATTGCAAAAACGACAAGTCTCTATGTTTGTATGACTAATAACAACGACTTCAGATTAAATGAAGATGGCATTCCTCACATAACAAACGAAACTCACTCTGCTGTGCAATTTGATACTAATTCGTGAAGAAGACTCACGTTTTTGTCCAAAAGAGGGTGGTCGGCTGTGTTATGAGGTCCGAAGTTCCAAGATTCCATTGAATTTAGTTCAAACTATATTCTACATTGAATATTGAATTTGCTTTGAAATGTAGAAATATAATGCTAAGTAATATTTTAATGACATCTGATTTTCAATAATTATATATATATATATATATATATATATATATATATATATATATATAATTTAGTAAGTTCATATCAATGCTAAAAGGAAATTTAAAGAAAAGGTCAATCGATACTCGAGGTAATACTAAAGAGGTGTTTTAGGAAACATTGATTTTTCAAGTCCTATAAAATTAACTATCAGATTATAATTTTGAGAATGTGAAATATCTTCAGACAGGTATTTCAAATAAAAGGTATAATACCTGGCTTGTAGTACATTTGAAATAAAATAATGATAGTAAATGATAGATCATTGCACTAAAATCTAATATTCTTTCACTAGACGCAGTGCATACATATAACTAGACACTTGGAAAGCAAAATCGCAATCTTGAAAGCCAATATGTAGTTCCTCATACAACCTTATTTAATCACCGTGCCAAAAAAATTAAAAATTAAAAATTGACCACACCCCAGACCATCCCAATAAGAAATTTAGGGAATGTGGAAATTCAAGAAAGCTTACAGGCGGACGGACAGACGCCGAGCTCCCAGCATGGTTTTGGTCACCGACAACTTAATTTTGACCATTATTTTATGCCTTCGTTTAAGACCTCTAGAACAGAGTCACAGACAGTTAAAATTGCCATGCATTGTGCTTTGGACCAAACCAGTGTACTTGAGACCACTTTATCGTAGCTTCAATATCGCTGAACTCTTGTTGTTTTGGTGCGATAACGGTGTTTTGCACTGTGTTATGCCAGGTAGATTGTTGGGCGCGTCACAGGATTTAGGTCATTAAGAGATTATGTTTTATCACTCATTCTTAGTCTTCAAAGCCCAAAACAACCGCTTTCGATTAACAATTTTCACAGGGATCCTGCTTGATTATAGGGATGCTAAGTTTTATTTTTTAGCCCTAGCAGATTCGGGCGAGTTGTATGAAAATCATCCGCTGACGAAGAAAAGACAACTAGACACCTTAAAAACCAAAGAGAGTTCGGAATTTTCTGTACACCAGGACTTTCTCAAGTTCCAATGTTAACTAGAAGGAATTTCGCTACACGTAGCGAAATGGCACCCACTTGCAATCGTGCAATCTATCTGGTCAAAGACACATTTTTCAGTGTTTTGACACAATTATCAGCTTCCGAATTATTATCTTGAACGAGGACATCGAAGTAAATATGATGTTATCTATTTTGGGTACAAATGATCAAATTCAGTTTTCTAACCGTTTTCGAGATAATGGTCAACTTCCGGTTTTTGACCTTGACCGTGACGGAGGAGGTCAAGTTCATTGAGGTACCTTTCATCTAACGTCTTTTAGACCCAAACGGTCAAAATTAAGCTCAAAATCGCTCTATCTCTAACCATTTTCGAAATAATGGACAATTTTTCTCTAACGGATGGCGATATACAAAGGTCACATGACCTTGACCTTGACCCTAAATGTCGAACTTCAGTCCATGGTGTTACTGCCGTACACGCGTTGAAACAAAGATTTGAGCGCTATTTCCAGCAATTTTACGAATAGGGGTTTGAAAAAATATTTTGACCTCAATTTGACTTTGACCTTAAAAGTCAAGGTAAAAAATTTTGCAGATTGCAACTTATTACCCTCTATGTCTGCCAAATGCCGTCTTTCTACTACAAACCCTGTAGGAGGAGTTTTCTGGAAACAACTTTGAGGTCAAAAATACTTCAAGGTCAAGGTCAAACAAAATTTGCGGATTTCACGACATCTCATCACCCTCTATCTCTGTGCCAAATTTCATCGTCAAATAGCGTAGGAGTTTTCTGGAACCCTTCGAGACGAAAAAAACAAAAACAAAAGACAAAAAAGGGAAGGAATAAGCAGCTTAGCAAGGCATATTCATTTGCAAACTATGCTTGCAAGTGGGAAAAATGCAATCATTGCATTATTTCAGGTATTTCTTTTAACTAAAGAAAACGGAAAGAACTTTCACTATCTGATAAAGTTAAAATAATAAAAGCTACTGATGGAAAAAATGTGAGAAAATAGCCAAAGATTTTAGTTGTAGTTGTCAGATAGAACAGGACCTCGAAATTAGGGACACCCCGCCATTAGGGACAAAATTATTCAGTCACTTTTTGTCCCTAATAGCGGGGTTTCACTGTATTTTAAAATGCTAGATAACATGTGTCAAATAATCAAGCGTAGAAATTGAATAAATCAGGAGTTTTGTCTTTGAAGGAAAACGATGTCAAAATTATCACATTGGCGCCAACATGTTTGAATTTTGAAAGCTTTATTTAATTCTGGTCATTCTTATTCTATTCAATTTACGTCTAATTCAATATAGGCTTGTGATATACGCCTTAAAGAAACTGGGGAAATCGTTCACAAAAATTTGCTTAACCACCGTGCTATAATTGAGTACATACATGAAAAATATCATACCATTTGATGGAGATAAGGAGGTTTTTGTCCGTTTTTTCTGCAAGTGTTTTAGGGTATTAGCTATTTACCTTATATTTTACTACATGTCTCTCACCGGACTATCACAGTTTTAATCAAGCAGTGACGCTTTCATAGATTGAAGCATACTATAAAGTGTTACAGTTCATCTTCAGCTGTGTGTGTTACAGCTCACCTCCAGAATTAGCGGATCTGTAGATTTGCTGAAAATGGTTCTTCTCTTAGATTCGGTGACATTTTCAGCAGATCTCACTCATCCACTGGTTTTGACCTCGGCAAATTCCATCGTTTTTCAATACTTTCTGCAATAAATATGTAACGAAAGCTCACAGATTTGAAAACTTCTGTGATCTTCAATAACAGAAACTAATGCACATTGTGATCTAACACCTCCTCCCTTCCCCGAGTACTGCAGACACCGATACTCTTCTGTTATATTCCTTAAACCAAAGAGCTTCTCCAAGCATTATGGCATTATTTATTGCGAAATTCAAACACTTTGGTAACTGACTGACGTTCTCAGGCGTGTCTGTATGTGAAGAGGATGGTGTGGAGAAGGAGGCATGTGAGGTGCTGGTCTCAATCAAGATTTTATTAGTGACACTTTCCAAAAATGTATGGACAAGCATGGTACACAATTTATCAACCAAATATGAAGTGCTAAATTTAATTTAAACTACCCCTTTTCACATAATTATGTATTTCGAAGTACAGACAAGACTATTATGTGCGTTATCGCATTCATGGAACGAAAACAGAACAGACACTGGCATTGAGCATTGCTTTTCGTTGAACTGGAGGATACAGTTCTAAACGACCTCTCTCCTCTTTTGTCGAAAACATGTGAAGCAGCGAATGAATCATAATCCTTTTCAACAAAAGTGGCACACCGCTCAGACCGCTTTGGTCCCAGATTTACACCTGTGTTTGACAAAGGTAAAAGAGAAGCAATCGATTGCATCCCATCCCTCGGGATTGCTATTTGAGGTTACCCAGAAATATACACACGTTGCTTATTTCTCTTGTGTTGTGTTGTTTTTTTTTTGGTGAGTATTGGTTTGAGAGTATCTGCAACCCCCCCCCCTTCAATTGAAAATGAAACTTTGAGCAGAACCAGTTACATGTTCATACTATAAAATTCCATAGTGTATTCATCTGGTGTAGAAACTTCTTCATTCCTAGCACACCACCTTGAGCTGACTCTACATCTGTTTGGGTATTTTGCCCCTTTGTAACATTACCGTTTTTCGGTCAGCTTTCTCCTGTGGAGGTTAATCGAGAAGGGAAGAACATCGAAGCCTGAAATGATTGCAAATCGAAATCTGGAGTCTAATTCCAACATTTAGCGTGCTCACTGGAGCCTGTTAGGCTTATGATGATCAGCTGAAAAGTACAATGTACTGCGAACGTGGACAGGGAGCTGACGCATGAAAGGCGTGTATGTGGTATGGCCCAGAGCTAGGAAATTTAAGAGTCTGTGACATCTGTGGATAGATGGCCAACTCAGGTGAAGGTATGCTGATATTTTGTTTTGACGAATTTCGCCCATCTGGTGAATACAAAAAAACTTTTGCCATAATAATTCTCCCTTTCTACTAATTCGTGAAATTTTAAATCAGGTTAGTTAAAATTTTTCTCTAGAAAATTTTTCATTGAACATGGTGACATTACTTTTAGCAAGTTTTATGTGGAATGCTTTATTTTTAAGTCTCTGTTATAGTTATTTTGCGCTACCAGGTGTACATTTCAAAACTCGGTAGCGAAGTCGGTCTAGTTGTTACTGTTTTTCTATATTTCATTATGTTACCTACTTTTCTAACTGTCTTCTGCGTCGTTTTATATTATGTGTTTTCTCGCTCCTGTTTATCAACCCGATACTGTTATTTTCAATGTGTTCCTGTAAAGGTGGTATATTTACCTGCACAACGAGGTATTTTATGATGCGAAGTTTAATATACGAGGGAATAGCAACCCTAATAAACTCTTTGAGTTATTTCACTTCTTAAGAAAAATGAACAATCAGATATTTTTGTGCTTCGGAAAAACCTTGGTGATCCCGGTGATTTGTATTGGTGACAGCAGTCATGGGGAGAACGAGATCTATTTCTTAAATCGGGAATAAAAAATCGTGCTGGTCAGGTTATATAAGCAACAGGTCACAACTTATGTCTCAAAAAATTGTCAGTAATAGCAGTATGTTGTTAATTATGAAAACAAGCGTACCGTGATCTCATTAGTTAATATTTACGATCCAAATATAGACGCTGACAAAAATGGCTACCTTCACGAACTGGAGTCTTTGTTGACTCATTTTTATTTGCGTCGTCTTTTGCACAACCTTGAATAGACTTGAGATAATTAACGTTGTTTAGACCTTGCTTTTGGTCGCTACCCAAATTCAACTTTCTCCGACGTCTAATCAATGTCTTTGGTGCAACATTGAATAGAACAAAGAAAATCGACGTTGTATAGATGCCATAGTCACAACCAAATACTAACCTCATCATGTTATCGCTCACCATGTTGAGGCCATGGCGTGTCATTTCGAAAATAGACCAAAAAGAGGATGCAAAATATTGTAAGTTCAGAAGGGTACATACCGTCTTTTGAGAAAATAATGGTTTCATACACATCCTGAGTTACCGGATGACCCAATTCGTGTTACTTCAACGAAAGGGTGACCACAGACATCATTATCACTGCCTAAATGGCGATTCTTTGTTAATATTTTCGCAACGTCTATACGTCTCTCTCCAGACGACTATATAACTTTTTCGAGCATACGTTGGAGAAAGTAATCTGAAGGTCGCGATCAGTTAATATATCCAAAACAACGTTCCTTAACCAATTGAACTATTCATCTCAGACGGCAAGTAGAGGTCTAAGAAATGGCTGATTGATCGCCAAAAACATTTCAGATTAATATTGCATATTCTATGCATATCCTGAGCAAATATTTTATTTGCCACACTTATACTCCAAGAAAACAAATTGAGACGTCCGATCAACGTTAGACAGACATTGCATCATGCTGGCTTATAGAAGTCCAAACAAGATCTACCTTCCGACATTGGATAGAGTACAATGTTAGACGTGTAATCAAGGTTGCGTAAAGGTTACGAATAAAAGTTGTTTGGATGTGTGGAAAACAACGTTGTATAGGCGGTAGGAAAAAGTTAAAATCGCCTTCTGGACAGCAACAATCATAGAGTGGTCACCCTCTTCACAGTGCACCTACTCTTGGGTCATCTGGTCACGCCGGATACGTATGAAGACGATATGAATATTTTAGAAAAGCAGATGAAAACAACTTGCGTGCTCTAATATTTAGGTCCTCGTTTCGATCTACTTTCAAAATGATCTGTCATGACTGCCATTTCCGGTGAGCAACAACAACAGGAGGTTGTTTTTCTGCTGTGACGTTTCTGACGTCTAAATAAAGGCGATTGTGTATATTTGTTCAACATTGCGCCAAAGATGTTGTTAGACGTCGAAGAAAGCTGCAAACAAAAGCAACGTTTAAACAAGATTACTTATTCAACATTTATTCAACGATGTGCCACAGACGTTAGACGTTGATCTGTGATCGCCATCAATCACAACCAAAAGACAACTTATCGTTTGGTCGGATCGGCGTTGCAACTTCAAATCGAGGTTAGATTGCTATAATAATGTTTACTGGGATACAGTATTGAATAGATTGATAAACACATTTTAATGTCGCGATTCCGTCGGAAGCATGCTGGGACTGCTGTTAGAAACACTGGAAAAGCCCCCCAAACCCCAAGTCACTCTTGATTTCGGCTTAAGTGAACTTACATTAGCACCTTTCTTAGATATCTAAGAATTTTTTTAGCACCCTATATAACGGATTTTGACACAGGCGAAATGCGAATTAAGGTATATTTACCGGTAAATGTACATGATTGATAGAAGATTTAAGTGAACTTGTCTGCAAGCTGGACAAGTTCTACAACTGGAATTTGAAAAAGACTTTGACTCAGTTGAATGAAGATTTACATTTTCTATTTTACGCAAATATTTCAAGTTGATTAATAAAGGTTTTATCACCAACTGCTTTCAATAATTTCACATGTTGAGACTAGAGCGTGGTCCATCGTATCTGGGTTAATTATATATGAGGACTGCATGGATAATTCAATTTGATGCAATGAAGGCATCAAAGGTTTGAGTGCAGATTGTTTATGAGTTACGATCTATTTATCCAACTATAACTTTTAAAAAGATGGAGGATTTCTATTCCTGCTCAAGTGTTTTTGAGCAGGTGAATTCTTTTAAATGCCGAAAAAGTTCTATTTAAATTTGTTGCAGTTTTCAAGCAAAATATCTTATTCTAAATATTACGAATGCCTATTTGGAATAATAAGAAAAGTTAATTTCGAGCAAAACTATTTTAAAGGACTGGTATGAAAAAGATGTCATGTTTAGACAAGATTTTTTAACGTCAGAGTAAACTGGATACCGCTCAGTAAATATTTTCTCTACTTGCAATATTAGAACAAACTAGGTAACATATCTAGGTGTGTTAAGTGCAGCCCAGTCCTTCACAGACTATTTCCTGCCTGTATTCAATTCTACTAACATCAAAGGCTTTTTCTTACTTTCATGAAGTTGTACTCTTCAGCGATGAAGTGACCTGTTAGTTGCACCTGACTTCAGAAGCTATATAGAATGATACCGTTCCGGCATTTCGGTTCACATCTTCGCAGCAAATTATTAATTTTTCACTGTTGCTGTTACTGCCGTCAGACAAACACGGACATGAGTAGTCTAAATAGTGTGCCGTGCTTGTAGCACCACGCCGTGAGGATGCATAACAATTGCCGACTTTCACTGTACACTTTGCTCTCTGTTACCAGAAATATTAAATCACTCTTCAGGCATTAATTGGTTTCTTTTCTGCTAATGGCATTGGTCTACCTCCATAGCATGACCTTTGCCTTTTTTGATTACTAGCTATCTTGACTATGCCGGTTTGAATCACATTCTTGGCCTGTGGTTCAGTACTACCAGGGATTCCAATATTAACAATTCCTAGTTATGCTTTTAGCTGTGACCGTCATACCGTCCATGAAAACTTTTGAGGGCGGCCGAATCGTCCCAACTATAACACAGCTCCGGGGCTTTGTAGATAAACTTTGCCTTGTTGAAGTTTGCATAATTTTAGATTGTGTAAAACTTTTGAAGTTATTTTTTTGTTCACTTCTAGCATATGTACTACTGTGCCCATATGTCAGTCAGATCGAGCCACATAACCATGACACCACCTTGGTTTTATTTTATCTCTTTAATTACTATGTATGTTCCACAAATCCTTGCAAACCTGGAATTTCGCCTCTCTGAAGCATCGATGCAGCCAATGCTGATTGGTCATCAATATCGCTAGGACTGATTAGAATAGCTTGCGCTCAACGTTCAGTCGTGAAATTTTTCTAGGCTGGTTGATATCCTTCACTGATGTCTAACTCTTGATCTTTTATGTCATGTGTTATACATTAATACATAAGTAAATCAATAGAAATTGGGTTACTTTTTTAGCAGAAAATATTCCTTAAAATATTTAATAAGAAGAAAATAACTAAACAGTTTAACTAAGAGAGCGTTTCATTTCTTCTGAGGTCAGGAGAACCCCACGAAAAGTAAAAACATGAAAAATTTCCACATGTACCGATGTGTCTTGTCCCCATGTGAGTAGCCACGTCAGAGATGAAACGCTGCCTTAGTCCATTGTCATGGTAAGGTAGGGATACAAATGTGAAATGGTTGTTCAGATTATTTATAATACAGATGACCGTGCACAACTGCCAACGATGCTAAACCCTTTTAGTTTTATATTGGTGATCCGGAAAACAACCGCAGAATGACAAGAGCAAAATTTCTTTGGTGACTTTTATCTACGCACGTATCTCGCTGCTCCCCGAATAAGCAGCTATGCGACACTTCTTATTGAAGGGCGGCTTCCAACTTTTTAATTAGCATCTGACTGCTATCGAGATTATTTACAGTCAGATGCCTCAAAATGCATCTGTCCTTGCACGAATAACAGGTCGGATTAAAAAAGCACGCAGTGACAAAAATCCATGCTTTATATGCTACTCCAACCTTCCCCCTCCCCTCCATCCTTCTCCCCCACCCCTCCCCCTCCCCCGCCAGTTGCCAGGGTATGGCCCCTTTGTGTAGGCAAAATTGCTAGGGAGAAAGAGATACGTTGTAGACAGCCTATATTTTACTTAATTAAATTTGTGATAATTTGAGCATCACTTTGCCTCTGAGGCGAGTTTGCTTTCAGTATGTTATAACAAACATGCCACGGCATTTCTATTTAATTAAATCATCCATTGATCTACTAAATGCCTTATCAATTTCTTAGATATCGTGTCTGGTACTTTTCGTCACTGTGCGTGATAAGCATTTGGCGCCTCTCTTGCATCGCATTATCTATGACTTCATGGGCGCATCGATAAAACACCGCGATAAAGCAGTCTATGGCACAGGACAACATAAGTACTGTTGCCCTGCGTTGACTGTCTCCTTACGTTCTTTCTGAAGAAACCTCAACACGTGTAAAACAGGCCATATAAACAATTCCGGAATAAATTGTAAGGCCTTAAAGTGCAGTTTTGGCATTTAGCCATATCAGTTATATTCGCTCTAACGTCTGTCCTTGCATCCGTTAACCAGCCAAGTTATTTGCATTGCTTTGTTTTGTTTTTGTTTTATTTTGGACAAATTTTGGTATATTGATGGATAAATTTAGGCACATTTACTTTGGTCACTTCTCCTTTTGAGGTATGTTGATAAGTTTTAGCAAAAATGGCAATAACAAGAACGAAAAGCAGCTGTATTTATGCTTTGAATAGCGCCATCTGTTATCCAGTGTGAATAAACAGAGGCTATCCAATTGTTAAGCGTTAGAAATATTTGCTTTAATATTTATGCAAATTGTGTTTATTTTAGTTTTATCGGTGATGAAACATCGCCAGATCTAATAAAGATACAAGATAATAGACCTATAAAACTTTGAATACTGGATTACGGTACTGGAGTTATTTTAGTTTTATAATATTTAATTCTGGAATACATCGATTGAAATTCTTACTATAATATCTCTAGAGTACAGAATAGAAAATTATAACGAACAAAAAGGCGAAGAAAATCAGGTTAACTTAAAAAACTGAAGTTAATATTCTTTGATGTCTTGTTGGAAAATATTCAACTTCGGAAAATTGGCTTCACTTATTATTTGTGGAGTGGGAGTGGAGATAGCACACAAGTCCAACAAACTATTATAACAGGGAGCTGCCGGGAGGGAGGATTGAACTTAATGGTTGTTGGATTCGAGGTTTTCATTTAATTAACCACTTAGAAGCGTATCAAAAAGTTAAGAAAAGTTTGGTAATAAAATTTATCCCTTTTTGCACCCTACATTCATCACTTCAACATTCAACTTTGAAACCTTCACAAAACTAACCATACAAATATGTGGAGACTTTTCTGTGCGTGTTTGGGAAATAAATGAATCAGTTGCTAATATTTAGTGGAATGTAAATTTAATACATATTAAATTCATGTTTTAATTTACAAACCGATCAGTTTAAAAACAAATGCGTATTTCCAGTGGCGTAGATTGTGTATTCTCTTGTCACTCTTATTTTTCAGAGAAAAGTTAATATATGAACATATATATACTGTCTTAGTTTTCGGTCAGTTTGACAATTCCAAGCATCAAACATTTAAGGGCGAGGTATTAGAAGCATATTTTACACTCTATTCATTCGCATTTGTAGTGTTTACAGCGAGTAATCCCTCTTAATCAACAGCAGCGAAACAGTCTGCGCTGTTACGTGAGAATGAATTGCTTTCCTTTCTTGTTATTAATATTCTGTGGGTTTAGCGACTGCAGCAGATTTGTGCAAATTATGATGTTAGGTACAATGGCATTGGGTGGAAACTGTTATTTTTTTTACATAATTGACAGCAACAGAGCGTAGATCGTTTGCACAAAAAAGGATTGCACCCACCATATAGTCGGAAGGGACTCTTCGCATACAGTGCACCTAGACAAACTGAAATTCAGTTCTGATGGTGCATATGTCCACCTGAGTAGCAATGGTTATATGCATAATGAAATTAATAATGTGTTTGGTGGCTTTTCAGAAACTAAACCAGGATCTTAATTCAGTTGTAAGTGAAGATATTCTAAACTATCGTTTGAAACTGTGATCACAATAATATCACGTTTTCGGAAGTGCTAGACTAAATTCTTAATTAATTACTTCACTAAAACATCACCATTTCATTTGAAACAAAACTAGTTTGAACAAAATCAGTGTTATCAATTTTGTTTCAACTATTAACCGGCAATTTCTTCAAGCAATCTGTGTTCCGTCATTTTGTAAATATAAAAATCTGTGTTCCGTCATTTTGTAAATATAAAAATTTGCAATTATCGCATGAATCATAGCAAAGTACAGAGGAGGCCAAATTTAAATGTTTAAATTGCTATAGAAACTTACATTCTCAACAAAATTCCGATAGCCCTTTGTTTTCAAATATTCTTCCTATTATACTTCCTATTTATGGGCAATCAGAAAATAATCTCATTGTGGTGCGGTTCCTGGTTCTTTGTTTAACAGGAACTTTAAATTAGAATTACGGTGTGTGTTGGAGAGCTTTTGGCTTAAAAACTTCATATGTGATAGTTTGTTGATGATGAGGTCATAGATCAACACTTCTGTCTATTGAAACAGGATCCCATGGGCATGTGTTCACATTTCACTTTCCTGGCTCTCGCCGTTCAGCTGAGTTTTGTGCAAACCGATGAAAAAACGGCGTGAAAAAATAATAATAAAAAGGAAAAAATAAAAACTCAGCAAATCCTTGGTAGCTTGTAAATTGACTCCTTCCACAGTATAAAAATGCATGCCTGCTCTAATAGCTAGTAGCATAAACAACGCATAGGTTCAAATGTTCTTATGTGGTAAGATGGGTATTGTCCTTAACTTCTTGGAAAACCGTGTTGCTCTGCCGGCAAATGGCGGTTTCATCTACTTAATGCTATTCTTTGTTGTTTGAATTATCAAAATTATATTTAAACTCACTTAAATCATATTGCCTACAGATCTGCCAATAACGATCAATCCATAATTTTTAAAATTGTTCCTGTTTTGCCTACGCTTTTGCAATAACTGTTTGACCTGAAAATGTGGAGGATTGCTTAATATATGGAGCCATGTTTTTAGAAGAAAGCAAGACTAAACTAATAAATGCCACGGATCTTTTGTTATCAAACACACATATACACACAAAACAACCAAAGTAAATGCAAAATAAATTATAAAAGAATCTAAGATTCATGTTGACGATAAGTGTAAAGTATTTTATTTCACGAATAAAAAGTAAAGTATAGGCTGTCTCATATAATTGCAACTACTTCCACCTCATGTTGTACAGCACATCTCAGGAATGATTTCAGACAAGTTAATAACTGACTTTGCTTGTGTCAATTTAGATATTTCTCTTCAGTCGTTTATTATACACAAATGAAGTGCTTTCTTCGATATTATAGGATTTTGAAAAACCATATTTTATAACAAAAGTAAAGTAGGAAAAGAAAATAACTGAATAACATATGGTGTTCTTTAAAAACAATTCATTTACTTCTTTTCTTAGACTAACAACGTGTGTTTTAATCTGCTGCCACACAGCAAACAACTAATTAACTGTTTTTGAGACACGCTTTCATTAAGAAGCAGTATCAATGTGTTTTGAGCTTACTGAGATTCAGTCATGCAGCAGTCAAACGATTGAAGCATAGGTAGCTTTAATTTCTTAGATCGCTCCCCCTCCACTTCAAAAATGATAATCTTACATATTTTAGCCAAGAAACTTTCTGTGCTTTTCCCAGATGAAAACACATTTGAAATTGTGTCTTGATTTCATACTATAAATCCTATTTGTTTACTTCTAATTTTATGACTTTTATAGAACACGAGGTCTTCCTGAGATTTCTTTCTCTAAAATGCCCTGCTTTTGGATGGTTTATTTCACATTTCGTCATGGCAACACAGAATAAATTATTTTTTTTGGAATCTCTTGCTACACTTGCAAGGCTTGCTTTTGAAGCCAATAGAAAGCTTTCGAATAAATATATGTTGCACATTTCGTTTTAGGTAATTTCTGTTGAAGCATTCGTGACCTCAAAACTATTCAGTGAGCAACACAAAAAAAGAGATTATATTTTAAAATTGTTTAATTTATTAGATTCTATTTCATAAATGCTGTGGTAATTACTGATTAGGACACGGATATTCAAAGGTGCCATCTTCTCTGCAACATAATCGGTCCGTGTGTGTCTCAATAGGAGAAAGATTTTGCCAAGATCGCTGTAAAATATTGAAAATGTTATTTCAAGTATATTAGATTAACCATAGATGATAAAAGTTGAAGAACTGCAACTAAATATGCTACTAAATATGAGTACAAACTGTTTGGGGCAGCTTTATAGATATCTGTCTATGCAAACAACTAACATAGATTTCCATCAAAATAATAAAATGGCTTTTAATATATATGATCTACACGGGCTTGTATAGTCATCTTCTTTATTGATTCTCTGTAGTAGATACAACTCTTCGGTTATGAGATTGATTAATACTGGAACTGTGGAGTGTTGTTATTATTCTGCTCTGGAACTGAAAACAAAATAGTTATAATTTTGACTATAATGTAAATGCATTACAACTTCCGGGCACAAGGGAGCTCTCTTGTAGATACGAATCTGTGTGTCCACATATTGATTATAAAATATACGTCTGGATCTCAAAGATGTACAATACAGTTGCCCATATGAAATTGTTTCATCCTGCAAAAATATTCACCAATATTTAGTGCTTTGCATATTTACATTTATGTACCGATAAAGATTGACTCTTTATGCTATACGCCTATGTTCTAATGTTGATTGATATTAATTTTCAAATATATGATACATGGATATTCTTTTCTTCTGTGCCATTTGCAAATGCTACTTATCATTTTAATATCAACTGACCTTAGTATAACAGAAATTACGCCTTGTATTTTTATTCTATTTAAACCTTTGCAATAAGCTATCTTTATTGGCTTGCTACTAGATTGAATTCGATACCAGGCACTTACCACATTGTATTCTGGGTACGCTTTGTCAAGGAGAGTATAATTACCAAAATAACTTTGGCCAATAGGTCTGCAGTGTGCTTCACATTCTTCGGTTATAGGGTCTTCCGCATAGATGGTACAGAAATTTAGCGGAGAATTTCCTGGTATAATGGATTGTTTGCATTTGTAATACATCGCGAGAATTGTTAACGGTACCTTACTGTTGCATACAGCAATTTTAGAATCAAATCTTCTTAAACCCTAATAAATATTTTGATTGAAAATTCAGTTAAGCATGCCAGATCAACAAAAAGTTCAAGAGAATGTGCGTTATTGTTAAACACGTCTTGAAGCATCCATTTTAAGTTGGCAGTGTATGGTTTTATTGAACATCCGGCGTCTTTGGAAAGTTTGAGCATTGCAAATAATTTCAAAGCTCTTGACTCTTGACTCTAAACGAAAAATATGATCGAATCATTTTGGATTTTGTGTCAGATTGTCTTTGCTAAATTTAGTTAATAATAAAATAATACTTTGAGCAAATAAGTGTAATATATTTTGCTTGGAAAAGTTACGTAAAAATTTAAAGCCATCCTCTTGTGTCAGTTTTAGCAATTACCGTATATTTAAATTATTGAATCAATTAATGTCTAACATAATTTCTTACCAACTGTACTTGACACCATACGGAAAGGTATTGGTTGTGCTGTTGCTAAAAGAAACAAAATTTGAAACTCATTTATGACATACAATTTAAAATGAAAAAATTTACCATTTACAACATCTGCAATAACGTTTTGTAGGTAAGCAACTTCACCAGTTTATGCATTAAGCAACTATATTGACAATATTTTTTAAATGAACGTAAATAAGTCATAGAGCACTATGAAATCTTGTTCAAATCTCTATAAGCTGTGGATCTCATATCGCTATAGTGACTATCCCCTCCCCTCCCGCCCACGTCAGTGATATACACTAGCGTACATAATTCATGCTACGCAGGTATTTTCATAGTTAAGCCTTAATTGAGTGTTTCTTTTATGAAATAGTGAGAAACAGTAATAAGCAGAATAATAATAATAATTATTATGATTACAATAATAAGACTTCTGTTCGATGATCCAAAAAGGTTTACAACTATTACAATATTTTTATTTTATGCGAAATTAGAGTATAAGTAATAAAATGTGTAGTAAAACACTTACAGTTTTCAGGTTGAGCTTGAAATTGGACCTGTGCAAACACTCCGCATTCACAACTGCAAGTATGTCGAATTTGTAGAATAATTACACGTTAAAAATTATAAAGTTACAGATATATTAATGTATGATGTTTTCAGTAAATTTCAGAAATTTTACAAATTTAAATAAATATCATTGCTCTTATTATTAAAGTCCTATGCTTCGAAAGTGCTAGAAATTTATATGAGGAGTGCCTGAAAAATGTTAGCCGGTTTACGACAATTGGATTAATCACGAAATTCAATGTTGAATCACTTGTATAAATAATCCCAGGCTGTATAATCCATGATTATTTTGTAATCTGCATAATTTTTTATTGTTTGTGCAAACCTAGACTGCATAATCTACTGTTGAATCTCTGGTTCAGTTCAGGATTTTTCTTCGCAGCACCGCAACTTCTGATCATACAAATAATGATTCTATGCATTTACTAGTAAAACAATTAAGGGGTTTGCCAATATATTGCCTGCCATGCTTCTCCATGACTCTTTGAAAATACCCTAAAATACACCCTGTTTTCTAACTCGGACAGTTCACACATTCAACTTCATAAAAGCAGCATATTTTGAAAAACGTGCATCACCTTCTAATACTAACATGATAGGATGATATTTCTTAGGATTTCATTAGATCTTTATCTGAAAAATATTGCAGATAATCTTGAAGTTTATAGCAGTTTATATTGCATTTGTTATATATGTATCTACATTTACATAAATCTTAGTGCATATATGTACATAAATTTATATGTACATAAACTTGCATATGTATATACTTGGGCCTTTATAAAAACTTATACATGTCGTAAACCGGCCACATGACTAACAACAGTTTTGGGTTATAATATCTGAATGATTTTCGGACATAACGTTACGAGGACGTATCTTATTTACTATCTATTCGGATCAGCATTAATGCATGCACAAGCGTCATAACAGGAATCGTAAAATCCAAATTGGTTGCAGCACAATGCTTCTGGATATTCAGCATTTCCTTCTATCCATTCTGTGTGGCCTGTGGAATCTGGACACTCTTGCATACGATAAAATGTACGTATGCTTGTTGTTAAACCATCTTCTGGCTGTAAATGTAATCATTACATCTTTAACGTTTGAAACTGATTTACATAGTTATAGTACGTCTCTTGTCTGCATCAATTTCAAATGTTAATAATTTCGTTTAGAGCGTCATTCGTCAGTTTAATAGCAACAATTGTTTATTTCATGTGAAAGATCATAAAATCACATTAAATTTCGTGACCTTTACGGTATAATGACAATTTTGAACTCACAATTCGACCGTCTTGACTCAACGCTCCACAGTAAAGGCCACCAAAGCACCTTGCACTTCCCTGCATGACATCAAAATCAAGCTCAGTATCTTATGTTGGCAAAATACACGCAAAAAGTATTCATGTTATACCATAAAATTAAATAGAGTTTCTAATATTCTTACCTGTATAGTGTCGTTGAAATCAGTTTGAGCATCACATAAACTAAAGCCATCAGCGTTAATACCTCTTGTCCATTCATCACATAACCATTTACAGGTATTATTACCAGCGGTATGTTCGTTGCATGCTTGTGGTTCAACCTGGTAAAATAATTTGCGCGGCAAATGCCGATTTATAAATAGTTTAGCTTAATTATTTTCTGTGTTTAAATACGTTACTTTCATATCTTGGAACTGGTTCTATTTTTCTGTCAACTTTCTCTGGAACCGCTCTATCCTCTTAACAATACAAGATGCAAGTTAATAAGTGAGACCTGATGCGTAGTCACTCTCAGTGGAATTGGAGCTGCACCCCCTATCTGACCAGGAAACTGTTCCTCAACAAACCATGCGCACTCACATCTGTAAAATCATTATTTTTCAATTTGGTTTAACTAAATATTTGCTTTCTTGCTCTTCATTGTACAGGAGAACTTAATATTTACGTACTGACGCAACGGTCCTGTATAATATTCGTGTTCATATGTCCAATGACTTTTGAAGTAAATCTCAAATAACTGATTTTTTGTTGCTTTTTGTTCAGACCAATAAATAAATAATCATAGCTTGCTGTTCTTTAGTTTTAATATATTAGACAAGAATTGTACATTTTTAAAGTATGTATGAATCTTTGTCCTATTTTAATAGTTTAAGTTAGACACCCACATGTCACTTCAATTTAGTAGCTAAATGTAGAACTCACTTTTCTGTTGAAGATAACTGTTTCTACTACTTAAAACGAATCTAGACTAAGACAATAGTTACAAGCAGCAAAATTTTAAAAGTAAGATTAAATTATTTAAATATATTAAATATTTAATCATATTTATGCTTGGTTGTTAGCTTTCATCAAATGTTCTGTTTTTATTACTTACTTGTATGTGCTTTGTGCCGAAACTACATTAGTAAACGCTGCGAGAAACAGCGCTAGCATTATCTTGTGATTGTCAGACATGGCATTAATCTAAACAATAACCTATAAACCTTTAATATACAATAAAATGTTAGAAAGGACCTGCATGCTTTGATGTAAAATTTCTTTCTCATTTCATTTCTCTCTTTCAATAAAATGTGTAAGTTACCCCATGTATTTATAAACTGATGAATACAAACGTTTTTACCTGGAACAGAAAAGCAATTCGATATGCATGCATATGACTGCATCAAAGAATGTCGTCCGTTTTTATAAGTCACACAAACCTTATCTGTCTATCCCAGCACGCGAAGTAACATCTCGCGTTCGTTCTAAGACATCGGTTAAACATAACATATGAATATGATTTATATTTATGTCCTGTTGTTTAATTTCATTGCAAATAATTGTTGCTAATTTTAAAGCGCATTTTGCAGATACTTCCATTTTATCTTGTTAGAATTAACCAATTTTACGAATAGTATTGGCACTAATATATATTGCTTCTGATCGTAAATGCCTCTTCATCTTTGAATGTCAATTTGACATTCAAGACCAAAAAAAGAGCTCACCTAATGCGATCAATTGCTGTTTATCATCGTATTTATCCGGGAAATCTCCTGGTGCCGATCGCACGCTCTCGGTATCCGTGGTATTCACCATACCCACATGCCCAGTGACTGCACCTTTGCAAAATACAGCTTTATATAAGAGAATTCCAGGGAACACTGGAAAAGGATCACTCAAAAAATGGGAGCACAAAACAATATATATATATATATATATATATATATATATATATATATATATATATATATATATATATATATATATATATATATATATATATATATATATATATATATATATGATATTAGAAATAATTAGAAATGTTATTATAAATAAGCGTTCTCTGGATTGAAAAGCCGTAGTGACAGGCTAACACTGGCCCTCACATTTTACCAGTTCCTGTACTCCAATTCAAAAAACAGCTGACACTTGTTTATTAAACAGATGTCTGATATTAACACATTTTAAGTATTCTACGGAAATCCAAAAAAATATCATTATAACATAACAAAAAAATAGAACTTGTTAAATAATTCAAACTGACTTAGTTATTATAGCTTGAACTGTCACAGAATCAGGAAGGCATTTTAGCTCACCACATTTTGCCAAAGGAAAAAATACTTGAGACGCTTAAGGACTGTTTAAGGAAATTAGTTTAGCAAATTCAAATATATATATTTTTGTTCAATCAATTCAATTTCAATCTAATGGCCATCATATTAATCTTAATCTGTGATGATTTATTCATAATTTTGCATATGACATCCCATTAAGTGAATTCCTGATTTCTGACTTTTTTCACCTTCCGTGCCTTGTACAATATTTCACTGTGATTCGTAATCTGTGTGATTCGCCTCATGCCAACTCAGTTATCAATGACATTCTGTTTCATTTCTACGAAGATAAGAGTAAACCCCAAGAACTAGACCTTTTTCCCTGCCAATTGCAAAAATTACACATCGCTCCAAAAAAACTGTCTGAATGTTAAAAAATCAGAACTCTTTCAGATGTTTTGCAAAAAGCATGCCAAATTGCCCATTACAGCAAAACGCAACACAGTTGTTTATATGCTATATCCAAGTAAACATTCTGACGTCGATAACACATCGCAACGTTAACTTTGGTTGTAATTTTACTTTAATTGGTTATGACAAAAGATCAACGTCTTTAACACAACGTTGAATAGACGTTAGATAAGCAATGATGTTTCGACGTTAATTTGCTTGCAATAAAAACTTGCAACATTAAATTTGGTACTAACGTCTATGCAACACACATCCCTTCAACAGATGCTGGATACGATCACTGTTTAGACCTAGCTTTTCGTTGCCAAAAAGTCTTGATATTTAGCAAACCTGTAGACATCGAGAAGCTGACGTTGCAAAGATGTCCGGTCACAACAGTAAAAGCTAAGCAACTGTAGGAAAACCACCCTCTCTCCTGAATTTTTACCATACCCTGATTATTTCCCACGTACATCTCTGTATTCAACGAAAACCAGGCGTTGATGAAACGTCAAAATGTATTAATTATGTTTAAATTCTAAAAATGTCATAAACACTAATCTTAAGTGATAGTGTTACAGTCTTGTTACAATAGGATGGATATCTCTTCTCTTTTAATTTTCTTATCGAGATACATACAATATTATCAGTCATTGTGAATAGTGGAAGGATCAATATGTAGTCCTTTTATGTGGGCTTCAGTGGCAAAATTTCAATATCCATTTCTGCAAATAAAACGTTAATGAACTTCTAAAATATGTAGGTGGACGAACCAGATGTCCTAACCCTAACCGTCTCGGACTAGTTAGGCGGAACAAGATTATGGAGGAAAAAAAGGAATCATGCATAGGCACATCACTGCGCAGTGCGAATGAAAAAATCCATAAGGATGGAAATTCCACAAGTATAAATATCCAAAGACCAGTATAACATAACACGTTTTCTTTGTCTAACTTATGTTATTCCTTAGTAATAATAACAGTAATAATAATAATAATAATAATAATAATAATAATAATAATAATAATAATAATAATAATAATAATAATAATAATAATAATAATAATAATAATAATAATAATAATAATAATAATAATAATAATAATAATAATAATAATAATAATAATAATAGTAATAATAATAATAATAGCATGCCTAGAGGGACTTTCCTTTATTTTAAAATTTGTAAGATTTCAAGGGAGCACACTTTTGTCTTTTATCATTAGTATCTTGATAAATTCAGAGTTTGTAGGATGCTGCAATGACAGTAATACCATATTTAGCTTTTCACTTAGTCAGCAAAGGTCGAAACACATTAGCACCGTCACAGCTATGCTAGGATTTAGCAGGTTAATTCCGACATCATTGTTATGTATCCATTTTCTTTATTTAAGTGTACATACAACAGAGGCCGTGTATAAAGAAACCCATAGCAGCAGCAATATCTTTTCATGAAAACTCCGAAGAAACAGATGCAAAGATATTAATGGAATAATAAAGTGATCATGGCAAATGCCAGGTTAAAAGCAGAAAAAAGTGATATTTTTCTAATTACTTTTATTAGTAATTTTACTTTTGTCACTTGAGCTTGGGAATGATAGCAAAAATACTTTTCATGCAGATGACAACATAAGAGACATCCACCATGTTAGCAAAAATACAATGGGAAAGCTCTTCCACCATGTTAGCATAACTACAACGACAGAGCTCTTCCACCGTGTTATTATTACTGTTACAACGACAGAGCTCATCCACTACGGTGATATTACTAGAATAACAGAGAGCTAAGAGCATTTTAAGATCAAAGTATGAGCACATGATACTTACATAATTGAAATCCAGTTTAAAATATAAGTATTTTTTTAATTTGATTTTTTTCAGTTTCAATGTACGATTACAGATCGCTCTTGTACATTGTACAGTAAAGGAATTTCATAAGAGATGTAATTACACAGCTAATATTAATATTCATAAATTTTCTAAATTAGGCATAAGATTAAGATGTGATGCGACAAGGCACGGATTATACATTAGAACTGTCTTTAACAAGTATATCTGGTCTATTAAAATCCCCATCGTTATTCACGATCTGACTTTGCTATGTACTAGTAGAAATTATATTTCAAAATTATTTTGCGTTTTATTAGTATGGCAGACCATAAGACAATGAAATCTTTTGTTACTGTAGGGATTTTATTTTTCTGTGTGTTTTTAATGCGAGTTAAAGCACTGTGTTTATGTGTTTATATTTCAAGAAATCTGTTAACTGTAAGCAAGAATATGAGCGAGTAAAAGGGCAAAAAACATTGTCATGTATTCTCCATGGTATGTCCCAATCAAATGATATACATGTATTTTCTTGACAAAACAAAAGATGACACCTTAATGGGATTGTTTGCGAGCAATCGACGTCGTTATAGCAGCGCCATTCTGGTTTTATTAATAATTCCTCTTCATATGACAAGTCGTACAGGCATGGACCTTATCCATTTACTTTTTGTCCTTAGTGTTCAAAGCATTTTCTTGAGATTTAGTTTGCAATTTCCAATCAGAAAATGTAATTCTGACTGTAATATTATATAAGTCTTCCTGAAAACACAATACATGCTGTCTCTAATTCTCAAAGAACAAATTAAAATTTGAGCACTTGGCCTAAGAACTAGATCTTAATAAACTAGTGCTTGGAGTATGCCAACTGCACTCCATCTCAGATTGGAAACACAATGCATAACTAGTAACTGATGGATCTAAATTACAGACTGAATGAAGGCTACTGACACAAAGCATTAAATGGCGAAATACTGAAAAATACTAATCAGTATAAAATTATTGCTACAAATTACACAGCTAATTGTGATATCCAGTATTATGATTGAATGTAAAGTTAATTCGTTTATTGGAGCTATTTTTCAGTTACAAAATAGCATGTATCTTCAATATTTATCTTACAGTGTAACCCGAACATTTAATCATATATATATATATATATATATATATATATATATATATATATATATATATATATATATATATATATATATATATATATATATATATATATATATATATATATATATATATATATATATAAGGAGTACCCACATTTAACAAAGTAATACAAGAAAATCATGGAGTTTGCCCTGTGTGGTTAAAGCAATGGACTTGACTCAGATGCATAGTCCTTTCGGGATCAGACGCCATTTGGGACACTGAATTTTGCCAATGTAAAAAGTGATAGGACAAAAAACAAAGCAGAAAGGCACCCATCCATCACAATTTTAAATTTTCTTAATTAAAATAATGAAAGCGCAAACAAAACATATTGAAATGCATGTGACTTTGGAATAAACCCTTTCATCTTTTTTTTTCTTAATGGACTCAAATCTGAGACATTTTACGAACGAACTAAATTAACTGGCCAATTAACTAATAATTAATAACTGACCGCAATGATTGACGAACTTTTCTTTTCAAGAAAGCAACTTATTCAGTTTAATGGATACTTGCTAGGGCTTATTTGGGGTGTCTTATGAAATGCATACGGCGTTTCTGTACTTTATCTCGTTTCTGTTTCAGCCTGCTGCGATTTTTATTGAGATACTTTTAGGCTGAATATTTCTGTCAGCGTTCAAAAAAGAACTTACAATTTTGCACTTATTTTAATCATTATTTGATTTACATAAGCAGTATGGCCTTATATGTTTGTTTGGTTTAAGCTAATATTTCTCCATTGCGAAGTTTATGTCAATGTACGATAAGTTTTATTATATGAGTAGTTGAATAAATACAAAATAAACATCATATACATATTTTGTAAAGGAAAAGAATTTTCTTTCAAAATTACAACATCTTGAATCGCGTAGTTGTTTTGCAATTGTGTTGGTAAATAAAAAGAGACCTTTCATATCAACGCCAACCGATAAGCCAGTTATTCAATTAAATTTACAATTTAATGACGATTTAAAAGTTTTATTGTTCGACTGAAGTTCTGCAGCACACAGTGCCAAAAGTATATAATAAATCAAGTAACAGAGTTTTTTGTTTTCATGTATTTACTTCTTTAATTATTTATTGCCTCTGACAGTCTGAATGCGAAGGTTAACTCAGTGAGAAAACAAACCCATACTTCGACAAAACCTATACGCTACTTGAAATGGTGGCATATTGTCTCTCGTAAGTCTTGTTTCTATATGTTTTGCCATGTTTATGGCAGTTATTTTTCATAATAATAATAAAGAATTGTTTACACTAAATTTTCAGCTGTTTCTTTTTCTTTGCCAGGTTGTTCTAAAAGCGTAATATCTATGGAAACTAGTTCTTTGTGATATTTGGCAGTTTAATATATTTTTAAATACATCAACAACATGCGGGATTTTTTTCACAACCAGCCTCTTTATTTTTCGAAAAACTGATAGCCTTACGAACTTCAACGTCGGTGAATTGTGTAGTCATTCTTGCAAATTTAATATTTGGATACTCCACACACTTAAAGTTTTTATTTATTTGTTTAATTTTCTGATTGAACTGCCAATGAAAAGCATAAATATAGATTATTTGAAAAACTCTCATTTTGGGCAATCACCTTTTTTGCAGTTTTATTCTCCTTTTACATTGTAGCTTTCTAAGGTGACCAAATTCAGCATATTTCTTTATTTTCGGGGTGAATAAAGCTATAGTGAGTTCATTTCCAAAAAAAGTACAATAAAACGATAATTAATTGTTATTCCATACCGTTATAAGATCTGGCATCAGTGTTAAGCGTTTTCCAACCATGAACTATAAGAAAATCGGTTTCACTTCTCAAGGGAATTACTCAGTATTCAGCATTATAACTCTGGTACAGGCAGATACATGTGCTAATTTAGATTGGAAATTATATTGCTTGCGAGCAAAATATCTCATATTTCATCAATACGGGTGTCCCTTGGACCACAAAGAGAGACAAACCATTTACATGAGATGAAATTCCAAAGGCTATTAAAGTAAACTGAGAAATAATAAAATAGTAGATGTTACGTTTCACATGGCAAACATTGAAAATGTGCTCCACCTAAAATAAATCAATGAATAAAAAGTATATTTCCTTAACATTATAGCTTATGCTTGGACATTTATATGATTGGACATTTCTACAAAAGCTAGGAAAGGACTTCCAGAAAATTTAAGACCAATAACAATTCTTTCAGTTCCCAGCAAAATTAAACTAATTATAATGATAGAGAAAGTGACAGGCTCAGAGAAAAAATTATGCCGATTACACAAGCTGCAAGCAGAGCTTCGCTTTATAAATCCTCATACTTGTCCTACTTTGTAAAGAGATCCACTTTTAAAATACTTGCAAAATATCGTAAGCAAAGAGGAACTGCATCTTCTATTTTTACTGTTTCGCAATGTTCAAACATTAATTTGACTTAAAAATAAGACGGAAAAAAATAACTTTTTAAAAACAAAATTTGCATACCCCAAAGAGCAAGTCTGTTTACATATGTAACAGCATACGTAGCAGCAAGAACTCAAAGGAAAAGGAAGATGACGATTTTATTCCTACACTGGCTTCAACTGCATTTGTAGGAAGTTTGATTTGGAACGAAAAGGACATTCAAAGAAAACACCATCTGAAGACAGTATTGAAAGAATAAATGAAAACGTGCCTATGCCATAGTAAAATATTCAACAGCAGATGCATGTCGAATGCCACACAATTGAGTCAATGCTATTTTGTGAAAACACGAAGTTAAATCTTTTATCCCAGTTTAGCCCCTTCTTGTATCTGTTACTGCTCCGTCATGCCATTATGCAGACATTAGACCGATAATAACCGGAGGAAGAAAGCATTGTCCTAAGTTGCTCAGACATAACAGAGTGCCTGTTATTGCCACTGTTGCTGGGTACTGCTTGTTGTTTGAAAATGTTGTTTACTGTCATTTCTCTTACCCTAAAACTAATGAAATTGAGCATTTAAACAGAGCTTTTTCCGATATGACTGGTCCATACTATTATTGCTTTCAGTATAAAACATAAATTGTTGTATTTCCAAATAAAATGCTCCTTTCTCTGATTGACGAGAGATGTTTGACGAATCTGACTGTCAATAGTTAACAAAGCTAATTGTTACATGGTCCAGCGTCCTATATTATTTTTATTGCAAATGGAGTCGAAAGTGAAGTGTTAAGTCAAATTTTTTTTTTAGAAAATGTGAGATATTGCTAAATATATCCAAAAATATTCTTTTTACCTGAAATATGTATGTGGTATTGTTCAACCTCCGATATCTTCATGATGTTTGCGAATCGTTAAGAATTCCAAATTTCTTTTTTAAACTTCGCTTTGAGTTTCCCAATAAAATAACAAATTAAAATATAAAACCAGCCTGTTTACAAGCATGAATGGTACAGAGAGTATTTTGTTGCGACGTTCGTAAGTACTTAAGGCCATGACGTCGTGAGCGCCGCATCAGGGGAGTACTGGATGATTGACAGCATGGCATAGCATCTTTAATTTAAACTCCTGTGGCTATAATAAATGCAGCAAAACAATTGTGATATAATTAGCAGGGTGATATGCAGCTTTGTTACCCTCGGGTCGGAATATTACACTCGGCTTTGCCTCTTATAACATTCCACCATCGGGTGAACAAAACTATGTCACCCTCCTAACTGTATTACAACTGTGTATTGCTGCGCGTTACTTCTCGCACCAGTCAAAGCAGATATCTTACGGAAATTGATCGTGCCAACCGGAAGTGTTACATTTGTAAACACTGTTGGAAAGTGGGTAGTGGAAAAAGCGAATACTGTTAAAATCTTTGTATTGTATGCAGTAAATTTGTTTGACAGTGTGTAGTTCAAAGAGAAATCATGGCGGAGTCGACTACTCCACCACCTTCACCTACACAGAAGGCAATGAAAGGAACAAAACAACCACCGCAAGGGATGCAGTTACTGCCACTCCTCATGAAGTTTTTTAGATCGATGGGAATTTTGCTCACGGTGTGGGTAGTCGGGTATTTTGGTTTTAGTACGGCATGGGTCATGATTGGGCTTTTTGTTTATCTTGCAAATGATGAATACAAGAAGGTTAAGGACTCCAAGCGAGAATTTGCTCGCGATGCTGCAATAAACGAGAAACAGGCGATCTTAGCCAGGGTTGAAGAGCTGCCTTCATGGGTAAGTTGTTTCATACTGTTACTGAGTTGGGACTTCTGAATCCTGGAATATAGTCCAAAAAAAAAAAAAAACAGCACCAGCGCCGTTTTGAAACGGCCCTGAACACTTACCACATGGATACAGTGAATGCCTCATCGTAATCCCAGTGGACCCTTTCTGTCTGCCTAGGCCAGAAAGGGTCACAGTGCCTATAATAGGAATGACCATTGATCTCAATTTTCATGCCTTTTCTTAAAAAGCACACTGAGAAATATCCTTGTGCACTGTTTTCGACCTCGGCCAAACTACCAAAGTGGAGTAAAGAGTGGTTTTGCAAATGTAGATTCATTGTGGTTGTGGGCGATAATGGGATATTCTATATTCTGATCTGAAGAAAACATCTATTTTTCTCATTACAAAATTTTTATTTGACCATAAAAATTGTGCGCCATAATTTATAATTGGGTTATTTATGTGATGCACCCATGCTAAAATAACGCCGTTAGCCCCAGTCGTGCGCCGAGATTGGAAAATTGAGATCAATGACAAGTTATATTGTAGGAACTATGACTCTTGCTGGGAAGCACGAGTCATCTAGGACTAGCCTCATCGCTGTCCCAGAAGACAGAAGTGAAAATTCTTATGAAGGGGGGGGGGTGCAAATAAGCAATAAGGATTTCTGATTTCGAGTGTGAAGGGACCGGATAAAAAATAAGAATGTGGAAGAAATATAACAAAAACAGCTCATTCTTGGAACATGAAAGAAATTGAAACTTAAACTATTTATTTAAACTTCTATTGAATTTTTTAAAATGAAAGAAGTGACAGAGAGATTTCGCCTGAATGTCAAATTTCTCTTGCAGCAAAGAGCAATTGTGTTTTTAGGCCCCAACCCTTCGGATTGGGGCCTATAGGTTTGGGGTGTCCGTCCGCCTGTCCGTCATCGCTTTATACCCTTTGAATTTGGGGGTGGTTGGGGCCTGCTCGTGTTTCACAAATATTTACTTGTTTACAACCCGTATGCTATTTTAAAAATTCATTAATCCAGTATGGCGGAAGAAAGCAAAGACAGGTGTATTTATTGGACAAGAACCACACCAGTTAGGTACACTGAAAGCCTGCATTTGCTGATTAGGGGCCTGGTACTAAAAATCTCTCACAAATGGGGGATCGATTGCAAATAATTTTTGACAGTAATTGTGCAGTATAGATGCAGGTTAGGGTTTTGGACCGTCCAAAAGATATTTTGAACAGGACATTGTCTAAAACTGGTTCTTAACCGTTTAAAACGCCTAAAACTGTCCAAAGCGTCCAAAACCTGTGAAACCTGTCAAACCATAAACATCTAATAAGCTTATCATTGCATTTTCTGCAAATCAAAACCGAGTACATTGAACACAAATATAATGAGCGTTTTAAGTGTATCTCTGTAACTCAACACGCTATTAAAAATGTGAAAAGTGTCACATTCAAAATAAAGGTCTGCAAATCACATCGACATTTTTTGTCAATAATCTCAATAATCCAAGTCCTGATCTCCCCTAAGCATTCGGTAGTAGAACATTAATTTGGCCGCTTTCTTATTTCCGAGACGATTCCGGAGTTTCTCGTGAATAAATCCAAAGTTTGAGAAAATTCGCCCTACAGAGGCAGACGATGGCGGCGAGGACAACAGTTGTATGGCCAATGGCAATAAAATCAGAATCCAGTGTAGAACTCAGGAGCCCCTTCCACCATGTATCAGGGCGCATTTCTGATGCAGATTCTGAGAAGCAGACTTTAGGAAATGGATGTGACTTGCTCTCAAACGCTATTAATTCGGAGACAAAACTCGGGTTCCGTTGCTAAATAAAAGAATGCACCTCAGAAACCTGCTCCCGATTCAGATTCTCACCACTATATTTTGGGTGCAGTTTGTAAGCGGTCATGTGCTCAGCGGTGATGGCCTGTCTGAATCGCTTTTCAATAGCCTGCTTGTGAGTCGCGAGGGGTTCATTTTCGCAGAGCTCGAGCCATGTGTGACAAGCATCCGCTATTGATGCTTGATCAAACTGACACGTTTATGCCGCAAGATAACTCGAAGACAAGTATAAATAATATCTCTAATCGGAAACAAATGTCTGGAGAAAAACAGTTTTGTACATAGAACCACCCTCGACCCAACATTTGTTTATTCCCCACAGGTGGAACCTGTGGGGAATATATGCGATCGACCGCGTGTCGGTCGGTCTGTCATCAAGAGCTTGTTAACACCTTAACTTAAAAACTGCTGCAAGGATTTTAATGAAACTAGGTATGTAGCTTCTGTGGGAACAAACAAATCAATATTGTAAATGGGCCAGGTTCGTCCAAGGAAGATGGACCAGCTCGACTTAGAAAATTTCCGCTCTTGATTGACTGTTTTGTGAGCTTGTTAACACCGATAACTTAAAAAATGCTGGAAGGATTTTAATGAAACTTGGTATGTAGCTTCTATGGGAACAAGCACAGATCGGTATTATAAACGGGCCAGGTTCGTCCAAGGAAAATGGACCAGCCTACTTGGAAAATTTCAGCTCTTGATTTTTGACTATTGTTAACACGATATCTCAAAAACAACTGCAAGGATTTTAATGATATTTTTGGTGTGTAGCTTCTATGGTCACTAACAAGGATCGGTATTGTAAATGATTTGGGTCGGCCCAAGGATAATAAACCAAATGGACTTTGAAATTTACCAAATCCTGGAAATTAGTCATCATCGGAATGAGTTTGTTAACACGATATCTCAAGAGCAACTGCAGGGATTTTAATGAAACTTGGTATGTAGCTTCTATGGGGGGAGCAGGACAACTCACCCAAAAACCAACTCAGACAAAAATTTTGGACGACTCACCCAAATTCTTGGACAACACACCCAAAAATTTTGGATGACTCACCCGATTTTTAGCCCAGCCTACGTTACACGTAAGCTGGGGTATTCCTATCGGTTTGCGGGTGGCGTCCGTTAGTTAGTTAGTTAGTTAGTTAGTTAGTTAGTTCGCTGTAAACTTTGTTTCAAAATGCATCTCTTCCTACAATTTTAATCCGATGTCATTTATTTTTGGTGTGAGGCATCCCTAAGGGGTTCTGCATACGGCTTGTGCTTTTCTAGTTGATCGGGTGATTTTTGAATTTTTGGCGAATTTTTAAAGAAAAAAATTAAAAATGTATCTCCTCCTACATTTTTGACCCGATGTCATTAATTGTTGGTGTGAGGCAGCCCTAAAGGGTCGTGCATACGGCTTGTGCTTTTTTAGTCGATCGGACAATTTTTGTATTTTTGGGGATTTTTTTAAGCAAAAATTTTGAAAAAAATACATCTACTCCTACAATTTTGATTCGATGTCATTAATTTTTGGTGTGAGGATTTCCCAATCGGTCGTGCATACGGCTTGTGCTTTTTTAGTCGATCGGGTGATTTTTGAATTTTTGGCGAATTTTTAATGAAATTTTAAAATGGATCTCCTCTTACATTTTTGACCCGATGTCATTTATTTTTGGTATGAGGCACCCCTAAAGGGTCGTGCATACGGCTTATGCTTTTTTAGTTTATATTTTTGGGGAATTTTTTAAGCAAAAATTTCGAAAATAGTTCAAAATGCATCTACCCCTACAATTTTGATTCGATGTCATTTATTTTTGGTGTGAGTGCATACGGCTTGTGCTTTTTAGTCGATCGGGCAATTTTTGTATTTTTAGGGAGTTTTTGAAGAAAAAAACTTCAAAATGCATTTCCCCCTACAGGTTTTTTTTTTTTTTTTTTTTTTTTTTTTGGGGTTTGAGGCATCCCTAAGGAGTTGAGAATACGACTTGCGCTTTTTAGTCGATCCGACAATTTCTGTATTTTTTGGGAATTTTTGAAGAAAAACTTCAAAATGCATTTCCTCCTACAATTTTTATCCGATTTCATTTATTTTTTTGCTATGAGGCATCCTTAGGTAGGTCTCGCATACGGCTTGTGCTATTTGACTCGACTTGGGAATTTTTGATTTCGGGGGGAATTTTTGATGAAAATACCTCAAAATGCATTTTCTCCTGCAGTTTTGATCAAACAGCGTTTATTTTGTGGCTGAGGCATGCTTAGGGTGTCGTGAATATGGCCTGTCTTTTTCAGTCGATGAGAGAATTTTTGAAGAAAAAAATTCAAAATGCATTTCCTCCTACAGTTTTTATCAGATTTCATTTATTTTCGATAAGAGCCGTCTCTAAGGGGGTCATGCATACGGCTTGTGCTTTTTGAGTGAATTGGAAAACTTTTGAATTTTTTTCGGAATTTTTGAAGAAAAAAAATTAAATGAATCTCCTCCTACAGCGCATAAACGCAAGTTAAATGAACTTGTGCAGTTGTCAGATTTAACAACTGCACATCGACGCAAGTTAAATAGACATTCGCAGTAGTCCAAATTAAGTACTCCGCATCGATGCAAGTTAAATAACATGCGCATTGGTCCGAAATGTGAACTGCGCATCGACGGAAGATAAATAAAGATGCGAACTGGTCCAAAATAAGCACCGCGCATCAACGCAGGTTAAATAAACATGCGCACTGGTCCGAAAAAAAGAACTACGCTTCGGCGTAAGTTGAATAGACATGCGCAGTGGTCTGAAATGCGAACCGCGCATCAACGCAGCCTAAAGAAACATGCGCACTGGTCCGAAATGCGAACCGCACATCGAGGAAAATTAAATAAACATGCGCAGTGGTCCGAAATGCGAACCACGCATCAACGCAAGTTAAATAAATATGCGCACTGCTCTGAAATGAGAACCACGCATCAACACAAGTTAAATAAACATGGGCAATGGCCTGAAATGCGAACCGCGCATCGACGGAAGTTAAATAAACATGCGATCCGGTCCAAAATAATCACCGCACATCAACGCAAGTTAAACAAACATGCGCACTTGTCCGAAAAAAAGAACCACGCATCGACGCAAGTTGAATAGACATGCGCAGTGGTCTGAAATGAGAACCGCGCATCAACGCAAGTTGAATAAACATGCGCAGTGGTCCGAAGAAAGAACCATGAATCGACGCAAGTTGAATAGACATAAGAGTCGGGCATCGACGGGACTTAAATAAACATGCGTTCTGGTCCGAAACGCAAATCGCGCGTCAACGCAAGTTAAATGAACCTGCTCACTTGTCCCAAAATACGAACTGCGCATCAACGCAACCTAAAGAAACAGGTATACTGGTCCGAAATGCGAACCGGATATCAACGCAAATTAAATAAACATGCACACTGGTCCGAATTGCGAACCGCACATAAGCGTCAGTTAAATAAACATTTGCACCGGTCCAAAATAAGTACCGATCATCACCACAAGTTAAATAAATATGTGCAATGGTCCAAAATGCGAACCACGCATCAACACAAGTTAAAAAAAAACATGCGCGCTGGTCCGAAATGCGAAACGCACAGCAACACAAGCTAAATAAGCAAGCACACTGGACCAAAATAAGCACCTTGCATCAACGCAAGTTAAATAAACATGTGCACTATTTCGAAATGCGAACTGCCCATTAAAGCAACTTAAATAACATGCGCACTATTCAAAATAAGAACTGCGCGTCAACGCAACTTAAATAAACATGCGCACTGGTCCAGAATAAGAACCGCGCATCAACTCAAGTTAAAGAAATATGCGCATTGGCCTGAAATAAGAACCGCGCATCGACGCACGTTAAATAAACATGCGCAGTGGTTCGAAATGCGAACCACGCGCCAACGTAAGTTAAATAAACATTTCTACTGGTCTAAAATAAGCACCGCGCATCAACGCAAGTTAAATAAACATGCGCACTTCTCCTAAATTCGAACCGCGCATCAACGCAAGTTAAATAAACATGCGCAGTGATTCGAAATGCGAACTACGCTCCAACGCAAGTTAAATAAACATTTGCAGTGGTCCAAAATAAGCACTGCGCATCAACGCAAGTTAAATAACCATGCGCACTGGTCCGAAATTCGAACCGCGCATTAACGCAAGTTAAATAAACATGCGTAATGATCCGAAATTCGAACTGCTCACCAACGCAAGTTAAATAAACATAGGCACACGTCCAAAATAAGCACCATGCATCAACGCAAGTTAAATAAACATGCAAACTGGTCCGAAATGCGAACCGCGCATCAAGGCAACCTATGGAAACTTGTGCACTTGTCCAAAATAAGTACCGCTCATCAACGCAAGTACAATAAACATGCGTATTGGTCTGGAATAAGAATGGCGCATCGACGCAAGGTAAATAAACATGCGCACTGATCCGAAATAAGAACCGCACATCAACACAAGGTAAATAACATGCGCATTGATCCGAAATAAGAACCGCACATCTACACAAGGTAAATAAACGTGCGCACTGATCCGAAATAAGAACCGCACATTCACAAAAGGTAAAAAAAAAACATGGGCGCTCGTCAGAAATGCGAACCGCACATCAACGCAAGTTAAATAAACATGTGCACTGTTCCAAAATGGGAGCCGCGCATCTACGCAAAAGTAAATAAACATGCGCACTTGTCTGAATAAGAACCGCGCATCAAAGCAAGTTACATAAATATGCGCACTGGTCCGAAATGCGAGTGTTGTTTGAAGGTATCTATGGCAGACTATCCAGTCTACCAGAGATACAAAAAATCTGTTTCCCATTTTTCTGGGAAAGAAATCTTTGTTTGCATTTATCGGTCTATGTTCTGGTCCGGTGCTAAGTTAATTATTGGGCTAGCTCTTTGCCGTCTCATCTTTTGAAGCCCAATTTTTCAGGAAAATTCCCTTACTCATGCACGCTGGAATTGGGTCTTATTGCTTTTCGTAAGCTGGGACTTTGTCCTTGGACAAACTTGTTTGGACACCTCACCAAAAATTTTGGACAACTCGCCCAATTTTCTATTGAATGACCCAATGTGGCTGATTGTTCTAGAAATAGTTTCAAACAATTGTGCTAACGGTTTGTAAAGAAAAACACATTAAAATCGATGTCTTTATTGCAAAATCTGCGAAAACTATTGTTTAACGGTTTGTGAAGAAAACACATTAAAACCGATCTCTTTATTACAAACTATGCGAAAACTACTAACACTGTATTATTTAAAACTAGACCGATTTTCGATACACGTAGCGAAATGACACCCACTTGCAGTGGTATAATCTATCTGGTCAAAGACACATTTTTCAGTCTTTCCGCATAATTGTCAGCTTCCGAATTATTATCTTGAACAAGGACATCCTAATAAATATAATATAACCTCATTTGTAATCTCAAATAATCAAATTCAGTTTCTAACCGTTTTCGAGATAATGGTCAACTTCCGGTTTTTGACCTTAACCATGACGGAGGAGGTTAAGGTCACCGAGGTACATCTTATATAACGTCCGTTAGGCCCAAAGGGTCGAAAATAAGCTTATAATCGCTCTACGTCTAACCGTTTTCGAGATAGTTGTCAACTTCCGGTTTTTGACCGTGATCATGAAGGAGGCCAAGTTCACCGAGGTGCATCTTACATAACGTTGTTTGGGCCCAAAAGGGTCGAAAAAAACTTAATATCGCTCTACATCGAGGTGCATCTTACATAACGTTTTTTAGGCCCAAAGGGTCGAAAATAACTTAAAATCGCTCTATCTCTAACCGTCTTCGAGATAATGGTCAACTTCCGGTTTTTGACCTTGACCGTGACGGAAGAGGTTATGGTCACTGAGGTTACGTCCTGGAGTAATGGTTAATTGCGCGTACGAAACCCTATAAAAGGTACATAAAATTGCTTATCAATTTTAAATCAAATTATGGAGAAAACTGCCAGAGCTTACTGCTGCTGCTATGGAGTCCGTTGCTCCCGCAGCCCAGCCTGCTATCAAACGTGTTGCTTCAAAGCGAAAGCACCCTGGAACCTCTTTAGAAAAGAAATATCAAGTGATAGTGGAGGTGAAGCGATGCTCTAAAACCAAAAAAGCAATTTGCGACGAATTTGATAGAAGACCTTCCACACTTTCTAGCTGCTGTTCTAACGCAGGGGAAGGCTTTGACCTTTTGGCGAGGTACATAGACTGGCTGCAGAAACGAAGAGGCACAAACTCCAAGCAATCGAAAATTTAATGAATATTTTTCGAAGGAGTAGACAAAATTATGCTTGATTTTAATTGGTTATAGTGTGACTCATTTTAGTTCAATTTTATGTAGCAGTAGAACAGACAAAAAATAAACACAATAATCGTTCTAAAATATGGCATAAATCTATGCCTATTGATTGTATGGGTGATTAGAAAGTGCGATGTGTAAAAGTTCGTGTAATATGAAGTTCGCGTAATATGAAGTATTTTGCTCTGTCCCGACGACTTCATATTACGCGGGTCCAACTGTATTATAAACAAGATCTTATGTGCAAAATATCTCGATAACCGAAAGTCCTATCGACTTCAGATTTTATATGAATATTCCTTGGGTCAGTCGGACGGTTCTATCAACTTTTCAAGCATGTCACGTGATAAATGCAGGTGTATGAAGTCATTGCGTAAAAATCTTGTGTGCGAAATTTCTCAGCCGCTGAACAGCGGAGAAAGTTGAAACTTGTTGCTGTGGGATTGTTGCATAGTAGGTCCGAAAGCCTCGATAAAATTTTTTAGAGCAGAACGAACGAATGCGGAGTATGACGTCATCACGTAAAATATGAATCAGGGTTGGCAAGATTTGGCCGGCCAGATTTGCCCGGCAATTGCCGGCAAGGCAAAATCTCTTAAAGTGGCCGAATCTGGCAGAATCTGTTTTTTTTTTGCCCAATTTTTTTAACAACATTTTTGTTAAATTAATTTTAATATTTGTTTTTCTTGAAATGTAGTAAAACTAGTTGTATTTACCCAAGCACGCGTTTATTTGCATAAATAATTGACTTTCCTATAAATTCAATAGCAAATTGGTTAAAATTTGGTTAGCAATTTTTGGTTAAAAAGTCTAATCCACAAATCAGTGTTTTGACGTTTAATAATCATAAGATTAACTTAACACCATTTTATTATACTGATCAAAGTTAGAAACTCCTTTTCCCTAATTATAAAAACCTAGTGATAATTCATGATTTCAAATTTGGCCAGATTTGGCCAGATTTTTCCGGCAATTGCCAGATTTGGCCGCCGGCAAGGCAAAATCTAGATTTGGCCGCTTTTTTGCCAACCCTGATATGAATATATTTTGAACGAGATCCTGTGTGCAAAATATCTCGATAACGGAAAGTACTATCGACTTCAAATTTTATATGAATATTCCTTGGGTCAGTCAGACGGTTCTATCAACTTTTCACGCATGCCGCATGATTAGAGCAGGTGTATGACGTCATTACGTGAAAATCTTGTGTGCGAAATTTCTCAGCTACTGAACATCGAAGTAAGTTGAAACTTGTCGGGATTGTTGTGTGGTAGGTCCGAAAGAAACTATTAATTTTTTTCGCGAGTAGAACGAACGAATGGGGCGTATGACGTCATCACGTATAATATGTATATATTTTGAACCAGAGCTTGCATGCAAAATATCTCGACAACGGAAAAGTCATATCGACTTAAAACTTTATATGGATATTCCTTGGTTCAGTCTGTTGTTAAGCAAAATATCTCGACATCTGAAAGTCGTATCGACTTTAAATTTGGTGTGGTATTCCTCGGATAAGTCGCATGGTTATGGTTAAACATTATTATACTCGTATAGAAAATCAAGAAAGGTGCATAACGTCAACACCCTCCCCCCTCCCCATTTTTTGGCGCCTTTGTTAACTAAGCATAGTTGTTAACTACGCTGGTGATTTCAGCGTTTTCCAGAAGATTAACGAGTGTTCCTGCATTCTTTAGAATGCTTCAAAAGAGTTACAGCATTACTGTCGGTCCATTGCTATTTGTTATTGCCTGAAATTGAGCTTTTTATGCGTTTCTCATCTACGGCTGTTACGTAACATGCCACTCAGCCAGGGGTCAGTGCCAGTTGTGGTGTATGATGAAGTCGTTATCTACGAGGTCATGAATGCTATTTGTAGGTTTAAGCAGGTCTAGCTATTGATTTTTTTTTCGCCGCATACTTTATTCAGTTGGCAAGGTGTTCTATATATAGGAGATAGGAGCTGTTTGTATCGATTAGCATTGTTTGCAGAAGCATTTTTCGCTATTAAAGTGGGTCTTCTGATATCTGTCTTGTGTTATGAGAAGCAGCTCACCATTTTGGCACCGAAATGCCTTCTCCCACCGAGGTGCGTCATCTGATGCGCAGTTATGAAGAATGCCTTTCTAGTGCTTTGTGGCCAATGGGAATGTACGAAGGCAAGGTACTATATCGTAGCTATAACTATACTTAGGGTACAGACGGTTACCGTTACCTTGGGTAAAAGGGTTAGAGTTACGTATATAGTCGGACAGGGCTGGTATGATTTAAATCAGTTGATTTAAATCGTGATTTGAATCAACGTAAAAAAATCATGATTTTTGATTTTTTTTATTTTCTATTGAAAATGTGTGTCATTCAGACTGCGTTCACTGAAGGCACTTGGAGACGCCTTTGTTTAAACGAGGCATTTCATATTGTACGCTTATTAGTGCACATGAGCCTCCAAGGTGGGGAGAAGGGGTTTAGCTAGGGGCATCATGCTTTAAGCAAGTAACTGGCTGTGGTGTTTGAAAAGAAACCCTTGAGTCTCATAGTATTATGACTGTTTGAGTTTGACTGTTATGCGTCGAGCGAGGTTATTTTAAACCCCCCCCCCCCCATATCACTGCTTTTTCACTTGTTAATTGAACAAACCTCGAAGTGGAAAAGGCTGGAAACTAGCGTTTTGCTACGTAACATTTGACAATTGAGGACAGTTGTCACAGATTTTGTGAAATGTAAATGTTTTTGTATTACAAGATAGTGTTACGAGTCTTCAGTTAACTGTTAAAAGGTATTGCTTTTGGATATTTTGTCGGTTTTTTTTTTTTCAGTTTGATTTAAATCAAAAACATCAAAAAATCTGATTTAAATAAAAAAAATTAAAAATCATGATTTTTTAAAAAAAATCGGATTTTTTCCAGCCCTGTAGTCGGACCTACATTAAATAGCTGGGGGAGGGGCGTGTGGAGGATTGTGGTTAGCCAAAAAAAAAAAATCAAACCAACTTTAAGACCTGGATAAAAAGATGTAAAGTAAGACCCGTTTGTCGTGACCCCTTCCAGATTCGGGTAAAAACATGTACGGTAAAACCTGCCTGTCTTGACCAACTCCCAGACCCGGATAAAAATGTAACGTACAGTAAAACTACTGTAGTGACCAACTTCAGATCTGGATAAGAAGGGCCTGCAGTAAAACCTGTTTTAGCTACCACCTTCCAGACTCGGATGAAAAACGACGTGCATTTATATCTGTTAGTGACTACCATCTGTTTTGTTTATTTTGAATTTTTTACAATGAATTATGGTTATGTTTGCAGAAATTAATATTTTATGTCAGTCATTAAAAAAAAAAAAGGATTTTTTTTTTTTTTTTGATGTGGAGGGGATTATGGGTTTAGTCGGGGAGACATTTGTTTTTGTTTACAAAAACAAGAAACTAAGTAGGTATCGATTGAAAGTGTATAATATTAGCCTGTACTCTCATGTTTTATGTGCACTGGCCGCTGTAGTTACTATGGCAATTTCGCTATATTTACTTGTGGATACAGTTACAAAATAAACATTGAAATTTCAGATGAATTTAAATATTTTCCTTTTTTTCGTTTCTGCCACCTTTTCCCATTTAGTCAGATTTTTTTTCCAGTTTTTCCCACTGTCCTGCAAAAAAGTTTTATCCGGGTAAGATGCCAACCCTGTGTATAGCATGTTGCGGACAAATACGAATGTCATACATACGCCTGGAGAGAAAATAATCGAATATGGCGAAGAAAATAAAGAAGGCACATTTATTGGAATAGGGATACAGGGTCATCAAAATGCAATGCCATTGAGGGACCCCCCCCCCCCCCCCCCAAGTTTGTTACAAAAGAATGGGTGAATAGAATAGAATGGTAGCCCACCAAAACGTCCCCGGCCATAAGATCCCCAAATAATTTCAGGGCCAAAACCAAGGGTCGTTTTTTTTTCCGCCGAGCGACTGAAATCCGTCGATTTTGAGCCGGAATTTGTGGTCTTCAAGATCAGTTGAATTATGCAATAATTTTTTTTTTCACTTGGGGGGGGGGGGCACGATAATTACAATTCCCATACCTACCTCAACTTGAGATGGATATTTTTCAAAATTTGAGATTATCAGTTCTGGGTTTAAATTGATAAATTCCTAAAAACTTCATCTTATTTAAAACAGTATGGCAAACACTTCTAACATATACTCCCGTGTGTTAAGAATTCCCTTTCATTATTGTATTTGCAAGTGGCACATAACACACAACGTTATAAGCATGCGAATCTGATTGGTTAAGTTCCAGTTGCAGTAGTTTCGATACCTGAGCTATAAAACTAAGTACAATTAAAATGAAATTAACTCCAATTAACTATATGATTCCAAACAATATCAAACACCATTGAAAAACGCATATGTGTAGGGAGACTAGCTGAAATCGGAATTATTTTTTATTAGTCACGTGATTTGCCACCTTTGTTACCCGCCCTGTCAGCATAAAAAATAACCCGCCATTCATCGCTTCTTGGAAGTAAAACTGCTGGGGCTTTTGTCTACTGGGGCCTTAGACCGCTGGGACTTTTGTCCGAGACTCCATGCAGCTACTAGTAACCTAGGACTTCATCGCCTGTAGCGATTACTTCGCCACTTCCCGAAACAGCATTTATCCCGCAAATGGAATTGAGTACAGACAGTCTGGAATAGCACGGGCATGTAAACAGGGTAACCCCCCACCCCCCTCACCCCGCCCCCTCCTTTCCGGGTGTAAAGTCTTCCATTTTCACAGACGAGACGAAAAGCCACCGGCGGACATGAACGCTTGTTGACACATGCCTACAAAGTTAATCCCGAATCTCAGATGCGCCCGCACTGCCTGAGCATTACACTTCTTCACCTGAACAGTAGTGGTGAAAACATAACATTTGGACCGGAGACATTTGGATTAGGAATGGAGGATAACATTTGGGCCATATTTGTATTATTTTTTATGCCCTGCCCGACAAATGTCAGCGGGGCATATAGTGTTTGACTGTCCGTCCGTCTGTCCGTCCCTCCGTCTGTCTGTGTACGTTACGCTTTAGGTACCAACTTTTGTGGATCGCACTGTACCCCAACTTTTGTTTTTCCGATATTGTTCTTAATATATTGAAGTTGCGCAGGACGTCGTCCTTTTGACGGACGAGGCGTTTATTCGGTCGGAACTGGGGTTTGAACTTAGGCAATTTTACTGTAGTTAGATGTTTTATGTACTAAGTTTGGTGGATAGCATCTCACTCTACATATTTGTTTGGTGATTTATTTGTTTATAGATTATTGTTTTTAATATATTGAAGTTGTGCAGGGCGTCGTCCGTTTGTCCGACGAGGCGTTTATTGGGCCGGAATTTGCCTTTGAACTTAGGCAATTTTACTGCAGTTAGGTGCTCGTTACTAAGTCAGTGCTTATTCATTCTTTCTTCAAGAAGAATCACATCCCTCAAACCAAGTCACTGACTATCCGCCAGGCGGGGCATTCGTGCTCCGATCGGACACACCTCTAGTTTTTCATATAATTTATGTTTTAATATGTACGGTCTTCGTTATTCAGTGGCATTTTAGTTTAAATTTAGTGGGTTAACTCTGCCCTTTTACATATTTCTGAGAAGACTTGAGGTCATGCTGTGCAGGCGTATCAGCTGATAATTTAAATTAGAAAAAAATATAGAAATTTTAAAGGCCATTCATGTTGTCGAGAACCAATGAAAAGGCAACTCCGTTACGTACCACAGTTCAAGTTAAAGAATGATATTGAGCGCATGTCTGTACAAGTTGCTTTTAAGAGCTAAATAGAAGGTGTGCTCGTACTCCCTGCTATTTCGGTTGGTCAGAGAACAGTGATATAAAGATATAAATTTCAAAAAAAAAATCATTAGCCCTATTATTCATTGATTGGAGCAATAAAAAAAGAATTTCTAGAGCCCAACCGGTTGAACCCGGAGGGGTCTATAGGAATGACCTCTTTCCGTCTGTCCGTCCCGTCTAATTTTTCTACGCGGTATATCTCCGGCACCATTCAACCGATTTCAATTTCTTTTGGCACACAGAAAGACAGTAGTGGAGCTGTGCGGCGAGGCGTTATTTTTGGATTTCTCGAAAAATTTTTAAAAAGGCGGAAACTGAGAAATTTTTTAGCGCTTGACCTCATTATATGCAGTTTGTGGGCGCCATATATCCGGCACCATTCAACTGATTTCACTTTCTTTCTGCAAATAGAAAGACCGAGCTATGCGACGAAGCGTTATTTTGAGATTTCTCGAAAAATTAAAAAAAAATGCCGAAGCTTTGAAATTTTTAGCGTTTGACTGATTATTGCGTCCGGTTTGGGTCTGCGCCTTCAACGAGGACTTGTTAAGAAAAAGAATGTATTAAACTCATCTGGCCTGAATGTTACACTGTCCCCTTCTGGCTCAAATGCCTCTGACCCAAGATCTGGATACCACAGTATTAGCATAGCAAAGGGATATTTATCCACGGATCAAGGACAGTTCCTCGGGACTGACCCCCCCCCCCCCCCCTTCCTCCCGTCAGTTCTCCCAAAGTGTGTCCCATCAATGAGACGGAGGTCCGATCTCTGAGAAACGACAGAAAGGATGAACAAGAAAGCTCAGGGACTAACCGAAGAATTTTGAAAATTGGCCATCAAAAATTAAGTAAACAAGAGCACCGAAACGCTGCAAATCCCCTCGCCCTTCGCACGTTTTTACATGAGGTGTAGATATGTATAGGATTTGAAATGTGTGTGCTTACCCGTTCGTCGGAGTTGTGCATACAAGACTTACATCATAGAGCCTTTATAGACAAAAATTATGCTAAGTTTCGAACTCAGTTTTGGCTAAATAAATGAAAAATCGGACAAACTAAATACGAGGTGCACAACTACAATTCATGAGGAGTAAATTTGTATAGGGTGTTCTTACCCGCTCGGAGGAGTTGTGCATACAAGACCACCACCGAAAAGCGTGACGGATGGACGGACGGAGAGTCGAACCAATCCTATATCCCCTACGCCAACAAAGTTGGGCGAGGTAATAAAAAAGATTACCTAGAGAATATTCACATTCGAAAACCATTCGATCAAAACTGAGGTGAAGCAGCATTTTAAATAAAGGTTTACAATACAATACAACAGAGAAGCCACCGCGCTCTCCCTATCCCCTCGCCAATTGATATGACTACGACTGGCCAATTGATATTATACGACGGGCCTAAAGGTCGTTAAAATGGTCGGGGATATTATCCCGGGTGTAGTAGTCCTTGGGGGTGGGGGGGGGGGGTAATCCCATGTGGGCTGTTGTCCCGTTCCCCTCATTTGTGTGCGGCAACACATAAAGCGACTATTCGCCCCCGCTACCAACATCAAGGGTATTTTATCCGAAAAAGCCAATCTCCGCCCACCAAAAGAATCCACTAATGATTTTTTGGGGGATTTTTCTTCACATATTCAATATGCTATAATAAAAGAAATATTTGTCAAAAAATATTATTTTGGTCTTGAAATATTTTAACTTTTACAAAACCCAAAAGAGGCCTAAAAGAACATCACTGTTTTTGCAACCGGAATTTGAACATATTCAAACAATTTGTGGTAATTCCTACTTCAATGTACAATTTGTGGGAGTTAGTAGAAAGGGACTTAAAAACTAGTTTGCGAAAATGGGGATTGGGGGTAGGGATGGGGGGGGGGGGGGGGGGGGGGGCTAATCGCGGGCAGTCGAAGCTTCGCCATTTTTGTAATACGACACCAAGTTCAGTTCTCTTTTGTGTTAACTTGGAGATTTTGACAATATTCGATGCAAATGTTTTTATATTATTTTATTCAAGGACACATTTTTGTTTGTAGTGATCGGTGGGGGCATTGAGAAAGAAATCAAAATGATGTTTTGCATAATTTATCACAACATTAAATTTTATGATGATTAAATCATACAAATGAGTTTAAATAAAAATATATAAAAAAAATCAGTATTCATTTTTATTGAGATTCGTTCTGAGCATTTTATTCGGATGCCCAAAGCGTGATGTGCTGTATTCAGTGTCCTCTCTAAACATGACTTTAAGAAACGCCAAACTATAACCTTAAACTTCAAACCCTCACTTTTGGCTCGTGTCGTGCATCTAAGCTGTAGACCTTTGTAGGAATTCTGCGAATACAATGTACAATAAGTATATAGTCCCAAGAAGCGGCTCACTACTGCTGGTTCAGCTCTCTGCTTCATTTCTTCGCAAGTCAACATCATTCGTCATGAAAGACCGTTGTAGCCTTTAGTAACCTTCACCTAATGCCCCCAAAAATTATAAGACAGTTACTAATCGTATGTAACTCTGTAAAAGAAAGAATATGTAAATCACGAAAGATCTACCGCAGTATTTGGCATTTGTTTACAGACAAAGCGCATGCTTTATTAACACTTGGCAAGTCCAAGATTTGCAATGTTTCGACGTTTTTAGTCCAGCTTCTTTCAGCAGCAGCAATTCGTGTTTTGACTGTGAAGGTCAGGCAATGCATGTATTGACTAAAATTTTCAGGCAATTCACGTACTGACTGAAATTAAGGGCCAGTCAATACACATAATGCCTGAATTACTTTGTTCGATAACAGAAGAAAAGTTATTGTTATTTTGTTCATTTTATTAAGTTGTTTGACAGTAATTACGTAAGATTTTAATACTTTCACCCTTAATTGCAGTTACAATTGAAGATAATACATATCGCTAGATTGCAACTAAGTGAATGAATGTAACAATTTGTTAGAATGCAAATAATCTTAATAATGGGACCATTAGGGGACAGTTATTTGGGCTACAGTTATTCCGCCAGGTACGACATCTGCTGTGTATTATTTTTTGGTGGAAGGTAGAGTGCAAAAGTGTCCACCCTGCCATGACTCTTTTTGGCTATTCGCGGAATAATTGGCGAAATATTTTCGTAATATCTTAACTATTTCAAGGAAAATCGTCTTACTGTCTTGAAATTTTAAGTGAGAGTAGCAAAGGTTACACCTACTTGGCTTTTTTTTTTTTTTTTTTGGTTATGGGGCCAAAAAGTGGCGAAAATTTTTGCAAAAAAAAACAAATATTTTTCAGTAAAAACCTGAAGTAACTGCTGTAAAATTGTCTTAGTGTGTTGAAATTTAAGGTGAATGTAGCAGGCGTTTCTACCTACCTGGCTATTACTTTTTTGTGATTGCAAAAAAAAAATTTGCGGAAAACTAAAATAATTTCAGTAAAATCTTAAATATGTCCAGGAAACTAGTATTACTGCCCTGAAATTTTAAGGTTACAGGTAATTTTAAGGTAAAAGGTAACAATCATTACTACCTACCTGACGGAACTTGGTAAAAAAGCAAAAAAAATTTAATAAAATCTTAAGTAACCCCAAGAGAATAATCTTACTGTCTTAAAATTTTAGGGAAAGGTAGCAGGCTTTATTAGCTGCCTGGCCATTACTTTTTTCGGGGATTGAAAAATTTTGGCGAAAAACAATAAAAAAAATCAGTAAAATCTTAATGACCTCCACGAAAATGGTCTAGTTTCCTTGTAATTTTAAGTAGCAGTAGCAGATTACTACCTAACTGGCTATTTTGGTGGAAATTTTAGCTAACTCCCCCGCCCCCACCCCAAAAAAAAATATTAAATAAGTAAATAAACAAATAAATAAAAAATAACGGAATTCAGGAAAAAAGCTTAAAATTTTAAGCAAGGCAGCAGGCAATATTATCTACCTGGATATTGCTCTTTCTGGTGATTGACCAAATAATTGATAGAAATTTTGGCGAAAAAAAAATCAGTAAAATTTTAATAAGCTCCAGGAAAATAGTCTTACTGCGTTGAAATTTTAACGGTAAAATTTGAGCCAACTCCAGGAAAATAGTCTTACTGTGCTGAAATTTTAAGTTAAGGTAACAGGCCTTACTACCTATCTTTCTGTTGCAGTCTTCGGTGATTGGCCAAAAATTGGCGAAAACTAAAAAATCAGTAAAATCCTAAAGAACTGCAGTAAAATGCTCTCACTGTCTTGAAATTTTAAGCAGGGATTATCACCTACCTGGATATTACTCTTTTTTGTGATTGGCCAAAAAATTGGTGAAAATTTTGGTGAGAAACCAAGAGAAGTTACACTTTAAGCAACAGCAGCATACGAAACTATAGGTCGGATTGTTTTTCGAATTTTCCATTCGGATAAAGTACATATTGAAGGTGTAAAGCATCGATTTTTGTTTCTAAGTAGACTTTAATGTCAAGGGCTTCCTCATCTATCGGGATAAAAAGAGTAATCCCTTGACTGTTGGTTCGGATTGCAGTTAAGACCCCTCAACACAGAGCAAGTTCATATTTTTTTTTGCAACCCCCTTAATTTCTGTGAATGCCAACGGCTTTCTTACCTGCCACAATTAGTGGATCAGTAATTCTTGGGCTAAAAGAAAAGGGTTTTGAAAATTTAGATCAGTTGTTGTACCCTACCCAGTTAGATCAATTGTCGCTAGATCAATTGTGGTCAGACCAATTGTCATGGATTCCAATTTGCAACTCTAAATTACCGTCAGTTTTAACAGAACGATGGCGAACTGGATTAATAGAAATCGCAAGGACTAAAAGGTAAGGTGTTATACATATATCTGTGAATTTCACATTATTGCAGGTGTATTTCCCGGATGTTGAGAAAGCGGAATGGCTAAACAAGATGATTAAGCAGATGTGGCCGTATGTGGGGGACTACACCAAGAACCTGCTGACGAAGAGTGTCGAGCCGCAGGTGCAGAACAGCCTGCCCAAGTCCCTCACGCCCTTCAAGTTCGAGAAGATTGACCTGGGCGATATTGTAAGTGTTTCAAGATGAATCCGCAAATTGAAATAGAGTGATTTTAGCCCATTTTCGACCCTTTGGATCTAAACAACGTTACATGATATCTGTCTCGGTGACTTTGATCTTCTCGGTGACGGTCAAGGTCAAAATTCCGAATCATTATCTCGAAAAGGCAAGAGAGCCATTTTGAGCTCATGTTCTACCCTTTTGGCCTAAACAATGTTACATTAGAGGTATTTCGGTGACCTCTGTGTTATTAAATAGGCATAGACCTAAAATAAAACTTTATGAGCCTCTTCTTTTGTGACAATAGAGTGTTGTGAAACTGTCGTTGAGCTAGTTTTGAACACAGGAATACCCGATAATTATCGAGAATTCCCCACAAATTTTTAGTTTTATTTCAGCGTTACCTGGGATTTTTATATCATATGCTAAACTTCGTGGGGTATTTACAGGGTTGAAAATTACGGTGGTCCGTGGCCGCCAGGTTTTGACTCGGGCCACCAGAATTTGGGGGCTGGTAGCCCGGCGATCCACGAAACATTTGAAAGAGAGGGATAATTTTTTAAAATAATCTTTTTAATCATTATGCGCTCGAGACTTTGAAATCACGAAAACGGTTGACACAGAATCCACCGAATGTGAAGAGAAGGCAGCATGGCTTACGCTTGGATTGGCGGAAAACATTGAATGAAAAATTTAAGATTGTCACATGAGTGAATATTAATGTCAGAAATGTATTTTGACGGTTTTTATTCTATTTTATTTTGTTTTATAGTTTTATTTGCAAAAATAATCCTGACCACCAGATTTTGGCTCGGGCCACCAAGTTTTTTAGGCTCGTGGCCCGGCGGGCCACGGCAAAGAAATCCTAAGCTTCACCCCTGTATTTACGTAAATACATGAAGGCCAACACTGAAGAAACAAACAGAACGCAGTCTCTCCCCCCTCCCCCCCCCCCGAAAAAAAAAAACAAAAACAAAAAAACAGACGTTGAAGAAACACTGGTACACCATTCTCTGCGTGTGTAATGCCGAAATATCGTTAGTGAATGGTATTTCACAAATCCCATAAGTGTTCTTGTTTAAGAAAATGACTTTCGTTACGGGTCTATTTCCTGCGGGAGTACTAGTTCTCATTTTGATTCTCGAATTTTTTTCAGCAAATTTGGTGGGGTGGGGAGGCTATTGTGCCAAGCAGGAGAATCACTGGGTTTGTTAGAAATAGTTGAAGGTTATATAGTATAGCCTCGTTATAAACGATACCACTGGGGTGGAGATATTGAAGTGTTAAATCCGCCTATGTCGTTATAGCAAGGTTCTGGTGTAAATGTAATATGGTCACAAACTTTCTGCCTTGCAATGGACTGGAGTTTTTTTTACATAGTGCAAGTTGTATGTGTATAATTTAGCTATAAATAAGGCCCTTCTCTATGCAGCTGTCAGGTGTTTGGGTGGAATCGAGTTACATATTCACATGTTTAATTTTACCAAAGCTAAAAAATGCAGTTTAAAGTTGATAGGTGTAGGCACATTTTCAAAGGTGGGGGAGGGGGTGCAAAATATACGCAGCCCCTCTTCTGAAGTTATTTAGAGGGCCTTCCCAGTCCCAGCGTTTTAATATTACGTCAAGAGCTGAATGTAACAAGCATTGGTTTTTGAAATACGTCATAATTTGTTGAAACTTAAGCCCATAATACATAGCTGCAACCTCCTGCGAGCGAAAAGAAGCGATAACATGTTAGCCTAGGGAAGCTGGCTACACAGCTTGATTTCCGCGCCCAAGTGCCACAGGATAACATGGTATCCATTTTTCCGCGGACGTTCGATCGCAGCTATGTAGTATGGGCTTAAGAATTTTATTTATTTTAAAATCGGAGTTTAATTTGACGAATTGTTCTTGACTCTCTACTCAGAAGACTTCGAAAGTCATTGGTGATGTTTCCAGAATGCATCGAAATTTACGTTTTCCGAATTCGCCAGCATTAATCTGGCCCGGCCATTGATTTTTGGCCATCAGATGTTAACTTTTAACCGCAGACACCTACGCGTGGAGGTGTAGCTTGCAAACAAATCAATACACCAACCTGGTGCCATAAGCAAACAACCACCGCCCTAATTTCATTATCATACAGCGCAAAGATATCACTGGCGCGAGAACAAAATTAAGTCAGTATTGTTTTGAAAACGCCTACGATAAGATTCCTTGTGATATTTTATTGCTGTAAAATAGAGCTGTAAAATCTCTGTTTATATCTCGCGTAGTAAATTCATGCTGGAGCTGCATCACTGGATTCAGCTAAAGGGGGCGGTATCCCGACATCTTACCGAGCACAGTTGTTACCGAAAATTGTCATCTGCGACATTGTTCTGAGATTTGAGCGCTATTTCTGGCCATTCTAGACATTGTTTGTAAGTGGGAAATAAACTCCCTTCCGTCCCTGGATTAATCTCGTTGTCATGTGTTTTTGTTGCTTGTAACCAAGCTTTATCTCTCAACAGCTACAGATATCTATAAAAACTTTTAACCACAATATCCTGTGTGTTGAGTTGGGGGTGTCAAGGTTGAGATTTCGCGGTCGCCCGGTCGCCCGCGGCGACCAACTTTTGGCTCGGACGACCAACTTTTTCGAGTTGGTCGCGCGAGTGGCGACTAACTTTTTTCTGAGTATTTTCAGATAAATACTGTTGATTATTTTAAACACCATTTTTTTTTTTTTTCATGTGAGGCTGGCTAGAGAAATTTTGCAAAATTTGCGCCGGGCGACTAAGTTATGTGCCGGGCGACAAGCTTTTTTGCCGAGCCACCCGAAAATTTTACGAAGTCTCAACCCTGGGTGTTGGGGGGGGAGAGATTGGGCGCATCTGTTTGTCTGCGGCTAAATAGCTACATGACAATCTGTTATTTAAAATAAGAATGTATCAAGTGAGACTTCCGGTTTGTCTACAGCTTTCGGTAACAGATTCACTCTGTCTACTCTGTCATTTCATAGAGGACAAAGGAACTTTAAAATTCTAATTTGCTTGATACATTCGTGATCATAAGTAATGGAGTGATCGTTTAGATGCAGCACTTGGGCTGTTTGCTTTCAGCCCCCGCGTATCGGCGGCGTGAAGGTGTACACCGACACGGTCAAGCGTGACGAGATCATTTTGGACCTGGAGATCTTGTAAGTAGAGGCACCAAACCAAAGGCCGCTTAGCAATGCAGGCTGTGAAAAAGGCGTCTGGGTTCTTGTTGGGCTCAGGGCTCTGAGTTTCGAAGGTTTTAGTCGGTCGCAGAAAAATCTGTTTCTCACATTAGGTTAGCAACGCCCATGCTCAATACAGCAGAGAACAAACAAACCGAAAAGTGGAGAACTGGTGTATGCCAATCAGACCCACCCACCACTAGACCTACGCAAGAAATTTTAGATGTGCATTGGACCTACGCCTGTCTGTGATCTTTTGTTTTGAAATGACAGCTGTTAAGAAACCGAATTTTCAAGATCACAGACCACAAACAACAATGTACTACACTACACGGTCGCTAAAGCTATAAAAGAGCACAAATTCTACGCAGAACATCATCACAACCAGAACTACACTTCGTATCTGTGATCGCTAAAACTAAAAAGGTACACGATAAACACGTTCATAGTCTGTTCATAAAATGTTCATACATGTTCATTAGCACAAATTGTGCACAAAACTGCGCCATGACATGAACTTCACTTCATTTTTGTGGTCGTTAAAACTAAAAAGGCACACGATAAACGCGCTCGTTCTCTGTCCATAAAATGTTCGTACCAGTGTTCATGTAGTGTTCATAATGTTCATCCTGTTCGTGTTGTGTACGCAAACTCCATGACAACATTCATTATTGCCTTCCAGTAACGAGATGAACTCCTCGTTCAGTCGCTGTGCTGCCCCTTGATGGTTCGAATGCATGATTCCAGCTGGCGCCACTTATCGTTTGGGAACTGTAGACCCCTTTCACCTTTCAGCTGCGGAGCACATCAGCTCTGTAGTCTTCTGCTCGTTTTTCAGCGTGCGAATAAAGTACCACGGGGACGGGTGGAACCTGGCAAAAATCTCAGTTGTACAACAGCGCATGCACATTAATCACCTCCAGTGATTTCACTGACTACAAAAAAAAACAAACAAAAAAAGCAAAAAAAAACAAACAAACAAACAAACAAAAACAAAAAAAAAAACAAAAAAGAAACAAAAACAAAAAAAGCTAAGTTCTGTTCCGCGTAGGACTGTGGTGAGCGTGGGTCTAATGGGTCGTAAGTCTAATGAGCACACAAATTTTGCTGTGTAGTTCTTGTGGGATGTAGGCCTGTGAGGTGTTGATCTTGTGGGCTGTAGGCTAGTGGAGCGTAGGTCTTGTAGGGCGTAGGCTAGTGGGGTGTGGGCTTCGTGGGATGTAGGCTAGTAGAGCGTTGGTCTTGTGGGGTGTAGGCTTGTGAGGTGTGGATCTTGTGGGGCGGAGGCTAGTGGGGTGTAGGTCTTGCGGGGTGTAAGCTTGTGAGGTGTATGCTAGTGGGGTGCAGGTCTTGTGGGGTGTGGGCTAGTGAGGTGTAGGTCTAATGAACAGGAATCGGAGAAACACATATTTTGAGAGATATAGCTTTTTGTAATTCAGCGATTTAGGAGCTCAACTGATTTTATCGCTCGACTGTAACAATCGTGAATAAAGCGCGAAAGAAATAATGGAGCATAAGTAAAGCGTATGTTTTTCTTCTTTTTTTTTTTCTTTTCCATGTTACTATAGGCCTCTGTTCTTAAAGCTTATTGAACAGAATATTGAGAGATTATGAGTCATTCACTAAGTGTTTAAAGAAAACTAAAAAACGCAACGCAGTTAAATTGAAAGAGAATCCTATCAAAGGAAAATCAATGCATAGACATGCTGTTGTGTGTTTCAGCTATATGAGTGATTCAGACATCCAGATATCTGTCCGAGGAATCAGTGCCGGCATCAAGGAATTAATGGTACCACCGTTACTGTGAATTATACTTATTATCCGCCGGGAACCGGACGGATATAGTTTTCATTCTGTCCGTCTGTCTGCCCGTCCGTCTGTCCGTCTGTCCGTCTGTGCAATTTCAGTCTCACGCGCCTACAGCCCGCATTAGTGGGTGGATTGATTTAAGATTTTACCCAGGGGTGCTCCTAAGCATCCCGCAGTGCAGTGACCAGGATTCGACCGGATCCGAGCAAAATTGTCAAAATGACAAAACTTAAAAAAATGGAAGAAATGAATTAGGAATGAGCATAACACATATCGGTCTCACGCGCCTACAGGCCGCATTAGTGAGTGGATTGATTTAAGATTTTACCCATGGCTGCTCCTAAGCATCCCGCAGTGCAGTGACCAGGATTCGACCGGATCCGAGCAATATTGCCAAAATGGCAAAACTTTAAAAAATTGCAGAAACTGAATAAGGACTTTGCATAACACACATCAGTCTCACGCGCCTACAGCCCGCATTAGTGGGTGGATTGATTTAAGATTTTACCCATGGCTGCTCCTAAGCATCCCGCAGTGCAGTGACCAGGATTCGACCGGATCCGAGCAAAATTGTCAAAATGACAAAACTTAAAAAAATGGAAGAAATGAATTAGGAATGAGCATAACACGTATCGGTCTCACGCGCCTACAGGCCGCATTAGTGAGTGGATTGATTTAAGATTTTACCCATGGCTGCTCCTAAGCATCCCGCAGTGCAGTGACCAGGATTCGACCGGATCCGAGCAAAATTGTCAAAATGAAAAAACTTTAAAATTTGAAGAAACTGAATTAGGAATGAGCTTTACACATATCGGTCTCACGCGCCTACAGCCCGCATTAGAGGTTGGATTGATTTAAGATTTTACCAAGGGCTGCTCCTAAGCAGAACCGGACGGATATAGTGTCCGTCTGTCTGTCCGTCCGTCTGTCACAGGAACATCATAATCAGGTATACAATTTGCGCGAACCCGGCGGATTCATGCTTCTCGAGCATCTAGTTTTTACTGACTAAAAAGCTCATTTCACCAAAGGGCCCATAAAAACAATGGAAAATTATGAACTGAAAATTGATAAAACTTACTCATGCTGTCAAAAAAGTAAGTTCGTTTTGAAATTAATTTCGTATTATTTGTGTGATTGGTCGATGTTTCAGTTACACGGCACGCTGAGGATACAGATGCGCCCTCTTGTGAGGTCAATGCCCATCATTGGTGGATTGAACATCTTCTTCCTTAATCCACCGGTAAATCATTGCGTTAAAAGTCGATATAAGTTAGTAGATGCCTTTTGTTGTGACTTAACTGGCGTTTTGATAATAAATAACTGAAACTGTCAATTTCTGTGTTCCGGTCAACATCGATAAAATATTAATTTGGGAATCGACCAATCAGACTGCAGCATTTTTGAAAACGTAGGCACGACATAGTAAAGGGTTGTTTTTTTTTGTGTGTCATTGGTCTGCATGAAAAATGGGACTGGATTAAATCTTAAGAACGGGCTAACATGGCTGAAAATGTAGGAAAACAGTCTTGATTCCAGCACCCGTATTAAATAAAGTACCCTAGACTCAAGCTCACCCCGAGCCAGCGTGGAGTGGGCTTAAAAATGTAGTCAAAGTTCACACGAAAGATCTTTAACTAAGCAGTTTTCGATGTAGTGTAGCTCAAATTTGTATTTCGAGCAAGTGTTGAAAATCAAACTTATCGTATGTAAGAGTTTGAGCTAAATTATTCAATACAGGCGCAGAGTTTGAGTAAAAGACAGAGACCTCGAGGGGGAAAATAATGTCGATGCCGCTGAACGTTTAGATGTAACACTTATAGCTCAAACTTTCTTCAGGTGTTGCTTCAACTAAGAGATTTCAAATAAAACTGCCTGTCCATATCGATCAGTTGTGTGGAACCACCATAAAAAAGGAGGGTATAGTGACTCTAATTTTAGCACCTCTGAGAATGTTTTATCTTTTTTTCTTTTTAGAGTGTTGACTTTGACTTAACAAACACGGCTAATATCTTAGATCTGCCCATTCTCAGGTACAGTATAAACCACAAAAATTATGAGACGCGCGAAGAGATTCGGTTATTGGGTTGTTGAACCTTTTTTTTAATTAAATGGCTTTGGCATCAGTGAGTGAATGAGCTGATGCAAAATTTTGGTGCTTTGAGGAGGGATGTTTATATTGAATAGATGACCCCTTAATTGTTCTGGATAAGTATGAAAGCGTAGTTGACAAGTGCAGGTTGGGGGCAGGAGGTGGGAGGGGGTGTTGCGGGTACGGGAGTTGTTATACACCAAAGTTGCATTGCTAACATGTTGCCGGTTTGAAAACAATGTTTATAACTTCTTGCCTACTTGAAAACAATAAAGTTTATAACTGCTGTATTGCAGTCATACGGTGACACCGTTAATATGTGTTGTGTGTTCAGTAATACGCTGAGAACGGTGGTCGAGGACCAGATCGCCTTCTACATGGTTCTCCCCAACAAGATCCCCATCTCCCTGTGCGACCAGGTGGCCCTGTCAAGCCTCAAATACCCCACCCCACAGGTGAGATTGTCCCGCGTGAACTGTGGTCCGCGTGAACAGTGGTTACTTCTTGGTGTATTTCGGTAATAACAGCACCAGCGGTCGTTACGAAATGTGTAGCGTTACTACGGCGTTGCTGCAGGGTCTGACTGTAATTAATTCGGCCACGATTGTATCTCTAGTATAATAAATGCGACCACTCTGTTACAGGGTGTCCAACAGTGATTATTGTGACGTCCCCGATACAGGGTGTCCCGCTGTAGTTTTAGCATATAGTGCAGTAACTACTGCAACGGCATTGTTACAGGGTGTCTTGCAGCTTCACTTTGTAGCAGGAAAAGAACTAGTGGGCAAAGATAAGTCCTTACTTGGGAAGAAAACCAGTGATCCATACTGCAAGATATTTGGTACTCAAATCCGGAATGCCATGTTTTATGTGCATACTAATTAGTGGTATACGAGGCGCAGGGCATTCATAAGAATAGATACTAATACGGCATGCTGTCATTCAACCTTTTGTTTCTACCTCTTATGTGAGATTGTTTCTCATTGAACACGGACAGAAATATAAAAAGTTTGGCTTTGAGCTGGAGGTAATCGCAAGCAATTGGATATTTTTAGGTTCAGGTATTACCCTTCGTTACAAAGATTGTTCGTGAATGTTTGACGTTTTGACTTTCATGGTTTACGAGGGGTTAGGGGATTGCAGTTATACATTGCTGGGCCATTGTCTGACGAACAGGGGAACAGTAGCCTCTTCCATGTAAATCGCATACTCATAAATATTTATCAAAATTTGATCTATAAAAAAAGAGAAAAAAAGAAAGAAAATACCGATAATAAACAGTGAAACAGCTAGTGGGAAGAGACTCAGTTTGCACCGAAGCCAGTGACGAAAACAACGCGCTCCTGTTTGTGATGAACTGACATTTTTCTCCCCATATGGTGGGCGCTTTACAATTAACATGTTTGAACGAAACAGATTTTTGTGAACTCCGTTTATCTTTTCACCCTTGGCGGTGGAGGGGTGGGGAGGGAGGGGGGGTGGCGTCGTCCCAGAAGTATAAGCAACCATTAATGAAAGTTTATATATTCCGCCACCACCTTGTAGAGCTGGAAAGTTCTGGCTGAAAATCCGTGTTATTCTCACATGACGTTAACAGTGAATGTATATTAGCATGTCGGAAGTAGCAGTTAGCTTTATCGACCTTCCTGTATTAGCCACACGTCAACAGGAGCCCGTTTTAACACTAACATGTACTGTAATTGCTTAGTTTCTAGGTTTCTATGGTGTGTGAGTATGACTCATCCCCTTGTCCTTACAAAACAGTATATAACGCCTCCATGAATAAAATGATAAAAATAAAATAACAACATCCTCGACCCCGCCCCAATCCCAGGCTCAGCCCCGGAAAATGTTGAATTGAAACTGTAGTAGACAGTTTCTACCGGAGAATCTCGAGAGCTGTACTCGTGACTAGTAACTGGGCAATTTTACAAAAAAAAAACGGCAAATGGCAGAGTGCCAGTCAAGATTCAAATTCGGTTATATTTCTGAAGGTCATTATCAATTCTCAAATGTAAAATGCGTGAAATAGTTTGTAGTGATTTTTTTACATTTTCTACCCGAAGAGTTTCCATGATATTCAAGTGAATCGACCAAATCCAGCTGCATGCCTAAAATAACTAACACCGTGCAGATTTAATACCTAACCATGCTTAAGGGCAAGCCTAATGGTGCATTTTAGGGCGTGTTACGCATGCATTTGGTGGCCGGTAAAGACCTCAAAGCAGCCGACTTGAGCCTGATTGGAAAGGGAAAATCGGATCCTTACTGCAAGATATTCTGTATGTATCATGTATGTAAAAACCAAATGCAAAATTGGGTTGGTGTTTGTAGCGAATTTCCTGGAGCTTTTTGTATCAAGAGCAACTTCGCGGACCAAGATTTGATTGTTGAGAAAAAGAAGTTTTATGAAATAATAATAACAGTGTAGACCGAAGTTTCGAAATTTGACTCATATGCCTGTTTTGTGAACGGTTATTCTCTTTTAGTTATTCAACGCAATCGAAACATGAAAAAAGCGAATAAAAAAGTCACCAGACACGAATACGGGAAAATGGAAGACGCTCACCCCGTACCACTTTAGCAATAGCACTGTCAGTTCTAACGAACCCAGTAGATAATTCTAACTATACCCTTGGGAGGCAGGGGGGATGTAGTGTGCATTTGCGATTTTACCTATTTATTTATTTAGTTATATTTTTATTTTTGCTAGTAGTTTTCATATTATGTATTGGTTTGCATGGCGTTAACGAATAAATGTTAGTCATTTCTAAAACCGATGAACTAATATGAAGATATTATTTTTATTCATTTAATTTTGTTTTGGCGTGCCCATTGTGTTTAATAATTAGAAAATGACTTGAAATCAATATTAAGATTTTTCAAAGAATGGCCGGGTGGTGTTTAATAAATCATTATTTTTGATCCTGCACGGATGATAAATATTTTTCCCCCGCATAAAAAGTTTTTCGTTCCTTGCAAACAAAAATAAAATTCCTGAGAAAAATAGATATCAGTGAATTGTAATAAGCTGTGCTGAAAAACAGTACGTGGCGCCCCTGTTGTTATGGTTAATTCTAACGGTATTGGTAATATTTCAGTGGGTGCCAACACTTTCAAAACGAAAATTGTGAAAGGAACCTTGAATCCAGTGTGGAATCAGTACTTCGAGGTAGGATGATTCTTCGGTGACATCCTGTCGGTTTTAAACCCACATAATTCGTGCTAAATGACATTTGTTAAATAAGGGAATAGCTACAAAGGCATCAGGAAACAATATGTAGAAAGGTTTGGGTGGGCAGGCGGGGTGGGTAGGCGGGGTGGATGGGTTGGCGGAGTGGTTGGGTTGGCAGGGTGGACAGGCGGGATGGCGAGGTGGGTGGGATGGCGAGGTGGGTGGGTTGGCGGGGTGGATGGGCTGGCGGAGTATGTGGGCAGGTGGGGTGGGTGGGTTGACGGGATGGGTGGACAGGCGGGATGGCGAGGTGGGCGGGTTGGCGGGGTGGATGGGCTGGCGGAGTGGGTTTGGGAGATGTTCTGAGAGAAGACAGTACTAGTATGCTGTTAATGTAGACCCATCAAACCCTTAAATTGTCCTCACTGCCTTAATATACACTTGCTCATCAACGTTATATTTGTTGTTTATTTATTTAAGTACTCGTCTTGCTGCTTCTCAGCTAAATATTTATATTAAAAAAAAAAGTGATCATTTTCTTTTTCCATGTTCAGTTTTGAGTCGATAGAGTGAACATATTGAGATTTCAACTCGGCTGTACTTTCTAGGCCGTGGTGGAGGAAAAGCATGGCCAGGTGGTCGATATCGATTTGTTCGATGAAGACACGGGTGATGACGACGAGCTGGGATCGTAAGTCGATTAAATATTGTACGTCTTGGCTGTTGATTATAAATAAGGGCTTTTGATATATTTTTTTGGGTGGCCCTACAATGAAATGTTTAACACCTGACGTTTTCCACATAAAAACAACATACATACATAGAAACTGATGTGGAAAGCATTGTATTAACTTCTTACGGGAGATGTGCTTATTTATTTATTTACTTATTTATAAGTTTTTTTTTAAATTCAAGTTTTTTCAAATTACCGAAACTGTTGATGTTTTAAACAGAACAAGCCTGGATATACAGTCCATTGCAGAGCAGGGTTCAGTTGACACCGTAAGTGCAAACATTCCATTGATGCATCGTTATACAGCATTGGTAAGAAGAGGTCTGTCTTTATGAAAGGATAAGCCTTCAAAAGGTGAAATGCCGTGCTATTAGAAGTTATTTTTGTTTGCCAATTGTCAGCTTTTATCACGTCAATGAGAGACAGCTACAAGTAGGGTGTGCGATTATCATTACAGTGGCTGCCGTTGGAGGGAGTGAAAACTGGTATGATCCATGTGCGTGCGCTTTGGCTGCATCTCAGTAAGAATCCAGATGACCTTGAAAAAGTAAGTTAAGTTCAAGGTCAAGTGTACCTTTCAATTCCTGGACCCCCCCCCCCCTACCACCCCCAAATACACACACACACCCATACAAAAATCTTTTTCTGTGTTTTGAAACGTTATTGTAGTGTGTAAAATGCCTTGTAAAACTAATTGTTTGGGGACGGCTAAATTCTAAAGCGTAGAAGCTAATGTATGGAAATAGGGTATATAGTGTATGCCATGCTGTGATTATGTCGTTTTGGACATCGTGTTTCAGGTATTAATATCGATGTTTCGTAAGATATCACATGTTAATGCATTGAGTAAATAGTTAACATTGTGTATTAAAAATGTGGCTGGTTATGTTTTTGCATGCTTTAACAAAGTTGTTCATCTATTTTGCCATCTGTCAACTCGCCCCTTGATGTTTTTCTCAGTTTTTATGACATCACACAACGGCGTGTAATTTACGCTTGTGGGGATTGATCTTGAACATATGCCAAATACATAAAAAAAAAATACGGCCTACTTGTAGCCGATAAAAGACCCCGGTCCTTCCCAACAGTAACCTCGCTATCGCACACACATGTGTAATCACACGGGAGCATTTGCATAGATAACCGCGTTTTTTTTTATTTCGGAGGGTAGTTAGTTCCATAAAAAATGGTGTCGAGAATGTTAGACCTTTGGCTTTTATGTGAGAATGGCACTTGTTATCTGCATACACAGGTGACAGAATACACACGCTTATCTCCTTTTCTTTTTCAATTTCTCGCATTGAACTTCGGCGGCTAACATCGTACCTGTCTCCTCACCCCCTCCCCCCTCCCCTCACCCCTCCCCCTTCCCGTCAGTCTCACCCGTCATTTCGGGATTGGTTCACTTAGAGAAATATATGGGGCATTAGAAACGAAACTCGGCGTGCAGTCCAAGGCCATTTTCAGAACATTTTACTATCTTGCGGGCGGGAAATGGCTAACTATTGTGTTCTACTGATAGAAAATTTTCAAGAAATTTTTTTTTACCACAAATCGCTACGGAGAATTAGGTTGAAACCCGTAAAGTTTCATAAAGCTTAACACAGTTCTAGTTAAAATGCAATATTACACACCCAACTGTGATATCTTTTCCTTCGCAATGCCTAATTTGATTGAAGTGATTAAATTCTTCTTTTTTTTTTTTCTTTTTTTTTTTTGCCAGCAACATGAGGTTTGTACGTCATCGTCTAAGTGAGAGACCAAAATATCATATTATCGCCCATTTAGAGTTTTGCCCTGTGTGTGTGTTTTTTTCCCGCAATTGTAATTTTCAGGTGCTTTTAAATAATTGCAACCCTAAGTAATGCTGCAGTTGTGCGCGACATGTGATCAAAGTGTCAATGTCTTTTATGGTGGTGGAAACGAAAGCAAAACTGCTTTTGAGCCAGCAAGTAGTGTCGTGTGAGCCTATGCTAGGCTTGGTGCATATACACCTGATGGCTCGGCGAACTTCTCAAACGCTTGTGGCCGTATTCACATAACTGAACTGTAGTTAACAAGCAGTCAGAACATCCGAAAGTAAATTTATAAATTCAACACATGTAACATACAAAAATCCACCAAAAATTGTTTGCGTGAAAAAGCCTGAGAAGCCGAGTAAGGAATACAGTTAACTGCACAGTTAACTTTTGTGACTACGGTCCCTGCTAGTTGTGAAGTCGTTGATGTGTGTTATATAGCACGCGGGCAAGAAGCTTATTCTTCCACTCGACAGTGTTAGCGAAGTGCATATAGAATAAACCTATTTCCAAATAGCAAGATGAATATTAACGGATGTATAATCTATCTAAAAAGCCACTCTCACAGCTACCGGGTTTCTGATTACATCGTGCCGTTGTCGACGTATCTTCCACTTTAAGGGGAAAAAAAGACACATCCGTAGTATGTGTAGCTCTTATATGCCGCACCCGAAGAGGTCTTCCTGTCCAACTGAAACTCAGCCAACTGAAATTGTTTACACTAAATTTGACACGGAATTTAGTCGCCCCGCCATATTGATTTATTTAACGGTAGAATTCTTCTAGGTAAATGTTAGATATCACCGGAAAGGCACCTGTGTGTAGTTTCTGGTATTGAAATATATGTGATATCTTTTCACTTTTCTAGACCGGCTTAATAATTTTCACTTTCACAGTGTAATTTATTCACCGGGGTTTTGTGAAAAGGCTGTATATTTGACTTGTGATGGCATTGTGTATTTTAGGCTTTAACGCAAGACCCCGTTAAGACTCATCAAAAGAGAAAGGTTTGAGCATTGCTCAGTAGCGCTTCACACATAAACTTCTGCTAATTCAAATCAGATTTAGTATTCCTGATTTTTTTCACAAAAGTGTGTGATTTTTAGAAATATTATCCAATCAATCCATTTTTTGTTGTTGATTGAACAGAAGTTAGTCTTTGGTTTGCTTGGTATGATTCTGCTTCTCAGTTTTCAGCAATCACACGTGCTGATGAGCAATCACACATGCTGAGCAGTCACACGTGCTTATGAGCATTCACACGTGCTTATGAGCATTCATACGTGCTTATGGACAGTGCTGACGATGAGTCACAAGTGCTGATAATCAGTGGCACGTGCTCATGAGCATTCGCACGTGTTGATGAACAGTCACACGTGCCTATAAAGAGTCACACATGCTGAGGATTAGTCACACGTGTTGATCATCAGTCACACGTGCTGATAAACATTCAGATGTGTTGATGAGCTGTTGCATTTTTCATATGCACATCCTCCCTTCAAAATCAACGTCAGTTCGTATTAAACGCCACCAGTGATTTCAAATACCCAAAAGAATCAGTATAGCCGGAACTATGACGTAACAAGGAACGCCAGCTGTACATAACTCGAGCATAGTACTGAAAATTGTAGCTTTAAGTCTGCCATTGTAATTATCGAAGCAAAGTATATTCATTGACTAGGGCCGTATTCAAAAAAGTTAACTGTGCAGTTAGCCAATTCCGTTAACTGCCCCTGTAGCTAATAGAACTTCTGAAAGTTAATTAATAAATTTTCCTTTTATGTTGAAACATTCTTGTAAAAATTATTCTTTGGGTATTTGAACTAAATCAGCTGAATTCCCTTGTGCGATATACAGTCAACTGCACAGTTAACCTCTGTAAATACCGGGGCTGGCAGTTAAGCTGTCACTTTAAGCTCTTACTTTTCTGGGCAGGCCAATCTGCATTTAGTTAATTATCCAATGTTTTTTTTGCAATACATTTTATTTCTTAAAACCAGAGGCAGTGGTTGAAGTGCGATGGAACTGCAAACTGCCAGCCGCGGAGGCCTTGCTTAGATGCGAGTACTTACCTTCCACGTGACAAGGTCACTCACCTTCCGCGTGTCAAGGTTACTAGAGTTCAAACATCACTAAAATCGCTTTCCGTTTAGTGGCGGTAGTATCGACGGCAGGGCAAAGGGTGCACAACTTGCACACACTTTATATTTGCAGGCAAAAGCTCACTATATTCACACGTTTTTTTTTTTTTTTTATTCAACACTCCTGCTTATTCGCTTAAAGTGATAACGTGATTTTTACCGATGCTGCAGTAAGTACCTGGATTGGGTGAAGGTGTTGTGAATTGTGCACTGTAGCATTTCTCATCTTGTCTGGCTATTTCGGCGAGTGACTGAACAAAAAAAAAATGAAGCAAAGTATGTCAGGTGACTACTTAACATGACTGTGTACCATTGTGACGTCACATAGGAAACCGAGAGGCGTAGACATCGAGACCGCAGATACGGCGGCCCCGTCTGCCAGCGCAACGATGACGTGAGCAAAATAACGATATATAAGAGGGTTAAGTAAGGCTAATGTACAGCTTAGTGTGTTGGAATGAGTTGTATTGACTGTGTACACAGGAAATGGCACTTGACTAGTGAATCGGTTATATGGCACTTTGTCAATAAAACTGCGAATTGTGTTTGGAAATACTCAAAAAAAAAAAAAGTAAAACGTGAAAAAGTAAAATGTGATGCTGGCATTTGTGGGAGGAACTTTAAAAAGTATCATAATTGCAGCCCCACGGCACGTTTTTCTTTTAAATGGACGCGGCCCAGCGATACTTGCTTATCGCGAACACTTTCAAACACAAATTTCGCCACCCCCTCCCACAACGTCTCCCATCGTCTTTCAATAACCAGTGTGCATCTCTTGCCGCCGTTCGTTTAAGTATCAGTAGTGTACAATTTAATAGCAGTTGTAGTGGTTTGTATTTTAACACACACTGTCGTAGCGAAAGCCTTTCCAGATAAAAACATGTAATTTATCCATGGCAGTTACAACACAAAAGCGAGATGTCTTCCATCACGTAGTCAAACCATCTGATTCCAACATCGCTGCAGTCTTAAGAACGCCCCCCCCCCTCCCCCCTGAAAAGAATTTTTGGCTTGGGTCATATGTTCTTTGACTTATTTGCTGGAGATTCTTTTGGGAGTTGCGCTTTATGGCTGGGAAGTATTGGTACGAGAGCATCAAAGGGACATGCGTAAAATATATTAAATCCCTTTAAGCTATCAACCACCCCGAAAGATAATTTCATTTCCTCAAAGTAGTGAGTCATGAGAACCACATCATGAACTCACGCAAACAATGCTAGATACGTAGAGCAGTGTATACGTGATCCCGTTCGCAGATGTTACTGGATTACCTTGAGAAAACGACATAGCAGTTGCTTGAAAATATATATATATCTACCGCATGTCCCCTTGATGCTTCGAGAAAACAAGAGTTATACGAGAGTTGGTGTTTCAGTTTTGGTTTGAACGAATTTGAATTTTGGTGAAATATTGTTTCTTTTTTCGTGCACATAACGGAGCAAGTTTGATTTTTAGTAGTATGAACGCTGTTGTAGCTCGGACTGCAACACGTCATGAGCAACGTAAGCTTCACTGTCTTGTACATTGCCATGGCCGTGTCTGGGCCGCTATACCGAAGAAATCGATCTCACGCTGATATATCAGGTCCCAGATGTTGTTTTATAACCCTTTCTACAGTGGGTCAGCAGATGTGCCACAAAACCGTTAGTAGAAAGAGTATTGTTTTTATCCGTGAATTCCTCCGTCGCTTGCCCGGGACAGTCATGCAGTACTTTACCACCAGATTTTACGTTCATGTTGAACAACTAATATCTTACCCTGATTTTGGGCTAGGCTGAGCTTCACAAGTAGCCACAAGGGGTACCAGTGTATGATTTCGTTTTTGGCTTGAGTAGCGGCGGCATACCATTAGGCAGTGTATCCGCTCGTCCGCTAAACCATTTTCATTGAAATTCTGTCTTCATGTTGTCATAATAAGGTGACGAATTGTCAAATCAGTGACGTGGTAGTTGATGCGTCGTGCGTTCACGTGATCACAAAGTCTGCTCAGTAATCTGCCTCTTCCTCAAGTATAAACCTGAAATACCTCAAAGTTTTCAAATGTCTTAAATTTTCAAAATAGAAAAATAGTCAAAACTTTTAGATGTTTCGTTGGGGCGCTTTCAGACTTGGTGATTTCACAGGAGGTCCACATAACTTACATTTTTGTTAATCTCATTTCCCCCCCCCCCCCCTTTTTTACGACGTTCGTGATTTTGCTCAGTTTCTTGAAGTCAAGAAAACTAAATTACTAGCAACTGGATTTTTTAAATTATGAATTGCCAGAGTTACTTAAATGAGGCAGCAGTGATAAAGGTGTGACAGTGGCCTAGATTATTAAAAAATCACGGCGGGAAAAATTTGAGAATTGAGAATCAGAGAATTAACTGTAGCGATTAATGACAGGAGCGAACGGCTCCTCTACTAATTCTATCAACTTTACATTTCGCTTAATACTGATGACGTATGTTTTGTGGAATACCTGAAATTTGCGGGCTTCATGTTGCGCGTCGGATGCGACAGTGGTTGCAACCAATATACGCGTGGTTTTTATTAACCCAGCGGACTGTGTCGGAATGGGTTAGTCGTAAATGCTACTCCTCCTGCAGTTTTGCTCCAGTCGTTTTGATATTACGCAGGAATGTTCCCTGGGTGGTCCCCCACCTGGCTATTTTTTTTCACGGTTCGCCAAAAACTGCCGAAAGGGAGGAACTTTGAAGTTAAGCAAAAACTTGAATAAATGGTAGTAAATAACTGAATTGTCAAACCATTCATTTCTCTCAGTCTTTTTCAAATATTTATAAAATTTTAATCGAAAGTTTCTTAGGTCCTTCTCCACCTGGACTTTGCTTTTTTTTCGCAAATGACAAAAAAAAATGCCGAAAATGTGGAATTTAAAAATTTTTGTAAAATTGTGTAAATGTCGGTAAATACGTGAATCGTCAAAACCCAATCTCTCCAACATCCCTTTTCGGGTAATTTCCACCCGGGAAAACTCGTTTTTGTGTATTAAAATTATGAAAAAGTTACGTTCAGAAACAAAGTTTTTTTGGCCTAACAGTATTCGTTTCAGCGTTTTTCTCTCTTTCCTTGTTTGGTAACTCGGCTGGGTCATGTCCTTGGACATGCTTGTTTCATGATTGCCAGCGCGCGTACAAAGAAAAACAGTGGCATTTTAGCAGTACATAGGACAAGAAGATACGCAGTGCAGTGTCCACGGCTGTTCGACTGTCGAAAAGTCTACCTTGCATCGTCATAACAGCATAACTTAGATGTTAAAAACGAATGCCGGACAAAACGTCGACAGATAAAACGCCAGTGGTCAAAACGTCGACAAATGTGAAAAAAGCAGATAAAACGCCGACTCCCAAATTTGGGCTGAACTGAAGTGGGTATTTCTGTCAATAAACAAAACTAAGTGAACTCAATCAGTTCTACGACTAATACGCCTGTGATGTGGTCAAGCATACATAATTTGTTTACAGTCTCCGCCACAAAAATTAAACTCCAAATGATACAGATATTTTGCCGCAGTCTGAATTCCGAACAGTAGATGGAGTGAGGTCAAAACCCAAACCACAACTTAAAGACCCCAAAATAAATGCCGATCGCCCTTCGAAGGCGCCGGACCCATATGCCAACAGTCCCCTATTACAGTGTGCAATACTACTTAAATACGGAACACCTTAAAGCAGGACATCACATTGGCTTCTAAATTCCATTCAACTCATGAATGCAACACGTAGCCTGGTCAAGCCTTCGACCTACTGCTGCTAGGCTTGGTGACTTTCATAGTGTGTCGTCGGAGGGGGAGAGGGCGCGGGCGGTATAGCTGTTAACCGGAAGTCCTTCATAATAATACTCGTGGGGAGAAGGCTTCTAACTAGGAAAGGTCGACGTTTTATCAGCCTTTACAGTTGTCGACGTTTTATTCGCCGGCGTTTTGGCAATCGACGTTTTGACCGTCGACGTTTTGTCCGAATCATGAAAAACATCTCAGAGCAATGCAGAAATATCTAATTTATAAGAGAGGCTGCGAGAGGTTTTCAGTTTAGTTCAAGCTCGTGTGGTTTCATCATTTTAGGTCGGATATGGAAGAGAAGCCCCCGCTCCCCCCCTCCCCCCCCCCCTCCCTTTCACTGGTAAACCCAACTGCGACAACCTTTTGGTCACGCAACTTTTTTTAACATTTTTGTTTGGATTTTATTTTTTTAAGAGCCACAGAAACTCGGCAGACTTTGTTTGTTACGGGGAAGAGGTAAGGCCGCATACCCAAGAGCTGGGAATGCCGTGGAAGTGAGGAACGATCGTTTGCTTATCCTGAAATGAGTGTTCGGCCTGGGTTACAGTTATTCGTTCGTGGGGCGTTACTGTTTTGGCTGCAGCTCCCAAGCATGGCCTTTGCCGTAGAACAGTTATGTTGTACAGTTGGTACTTCCCCTCCCGCCCCTTCTGTCTGTCCGCATGCGTGTCCGGGCTTATCTCCGAAAGCGCACGTTCGATTGTTTTAACATTTCCAAGACCTATAGAACACGTATTGAAGGTGTGCAGTGTCGTATTTTCATTCCGATTCATGAAAAATTGTCAAAATGACAGTAGTTTGAAATTTGGTAAAATTCCTACAATTTTGTTCGCATAATGGAACGGAATATATCTCCGAACCTGTGTTGTGAAATTTCACACACGGATAGAGCACAAAGTGAAGTTGTGCGACGTCACGTTCTTATTCGGATTTATAAAATTTATGAAATAGTAACAAAATGAATTATTTTTTTTTTTCGATTATTGAAAGATGTCGCTCACGGATAAAGCACGTGTGTGCTGCGTCGCATTTTTTCGGATTCACGAAAATTGTAAAAGAATGACATTAATTTGAAATTTATTAAATCTTCGCGTTTTGATATAACTTTGTCTCCGAAATTGAACGTGTCATCCAGGCTATGTCTCCAAAACTATTATTCTGATTTTTAAAAAATTTCACACGCGGATAAAACAGACACCGCAAATTGCCAAATGTCTCCTTTTTTTAATATAAAACTTAGCTTTTGTCGAATTCAAAATGCAAAACTTAGGATTGTGAAAAAGGTGATAAAAATGGCAGTAGTTGGCACTTTGCCAAGCGACTTTAGCACCGATTTAATGGGTCATTCGCTTTACACGGGGGTATCGTGTCTCTCTGAGGGTCTAGTTCAAGAAAAATGTTTATTCTTTTAGTTATGTTATTATTATTTTTTTCAAAACTTTACTGGCGTCATCGCTTCGCCCAGCACCGACAAGCATGGGTCCCACCTAAGCCTCGTTCTGACATCCCCGTAAACAAGGCTGGTGTTCAATATTGACTTGTGCTGTTTCTATTTATTCTCCAAAATTTCAAGTAATATTAATCAAAAAAATGTATAACAGTGTTCGTAACGTATTGGTGTTCTTTCTTCTTGGGTCTTTTGCACGCATTGAGTGAGGTGATGTGTTGGGAAGTGTAATATACCAGAATATATCTTTTCGTGGTATGTACGTTTACTGAAGCGGACAGCAGGGTCTTAAAGTAAACAGATGTTGAATTATTTCGAGTCAGCGTGCCTTGTGGCGCGCAAAACTGCAGAAGCACAGGAAACAAAAAAAACCGGAAGCTGGACAATAACTTCGAATACTGCTCGGAAATCACACACAAATGTATGAATGTTCTCTAAAAGTGTTTATGTCATAAAACATTGCTAAAGTACCTTAGCGAGTGAAACAAAATAACCAGAAATACTGTTTATTCTGTACCCCATTGCTCATACGAGCATTTTCCGGTAAAACTAAATACGATACTAAAATAGTATGTTTTTAAAGCGGAAAAGAGGCATTCTCTGCTGAGCGGTACTCGGGTAAAGTAGTTTAGGAACTAATTTGTTTTCAGTACAGTCTTATCCGTTTTTCTTGATATGCTCGAGAGATGGCGCAGTATGTCGAGACATCAGCGTTGTCGAGATAAACGGTTTGAACTGTACACTGTAGAGGGTTGGGGGGGGGGGGGGTCGGAATGGGGGGGGGGATTATTGTGAACATGTCGACGAAGGCGAGGGATTGAGATATAAACAAGTAACACTGTATTATCTAAAATAAGAATTTATCAAGCAAATAAGAAATCAGATATTTTTTGTCATGGGTGAACTAACGCATTTTACGACTACGGTAGTCTATTCCGGAATAGACTATCGACCTTCAAATCCTTTTAAATGGAACGTTTTTGTGTAATTTTAAATTTGAATATTATAAAACCTGTAAGTAATATATGCTACAATGTAATGTATATGAAAAATTTAAAACGTTCTATTCCAGAGAACTTTTAACTTCGGTAGTCTATTCCAGAATAGACGGTTGTCTATTCCGGAATAGACTACCGTAGTCAATTTATCCGATTTCACCCATGACAAAAATTATCTGAATTATTATTTGCTTGATAAATTCTTATTTTAAATAATACAGTGTTAAGTGTAATACTGTTTACAAAAGTATGTCATTTTAAGCCATAGGAAATTATATCTCTAGTTAAATAAATATTTGTGATATGAAAATGAAAGGAGACCTGTGTCTGAATGCGTTTAAGTATATGACGTATGTATCGTTATTGTAGGCTCTTTCAAAGAACGCCGAGCTGCGAGCCCAGACCGGAAGTGAAGAGCATTTGTCATCTGCGTTGTTATTGGTCACCGTGGACTCGGCCAAGGAACTTCCGGTTAGTGAAAACTTAGTATCGAGAATTTGAAAACTGGGAAGTTCTTTGGTCGAAATAATCACATGCAGTACGCAGTTTTGTCGGTAAATTCGCTTTTTATTTTCAAGAAAGTCTCTAAAAGCTCTCTGAGTTTCTATATATGTTCATGATAGATGAATAATTGCGTCAAGATGAAGTATGATTCTGTGCAGTCTTTTGGTGTAGCGAGAGAAAACTAATGCAATTTCAAAGTGAATTTGACTGATTCTTTATTCACGTTACACAGCTGAAAATTCAATTGAGTGCTTTGTGGTATGTTTTCATAGAATCACTGCATCGTAAAAAATAGTGAAGTTGATACCACTTGCGAAAAAAAATAATACAAACATATACTTGATGTATAATGAAGTTCACTGAAATTTGAATGGACTTCCGCTATGCATAAAGCGTAGCGTTGATGCAGCGTTATAGCAGCCTTTGTTTCCCTTATTTATAGCTCGTTAAAATACAAGGCTTGCGGAAAGTAGGACACAAAATAGCAGTAGGTTCAAAAACTTTTCTGGCTGATTTAGTTGCTGCACCAAATTCCCATTGTCTGCGTTCGTCGCCATCTGACAATCTGCATTTTTAGGCCCCAACCGGGCGAGCCGGGGGGAGGGGGGAGTTTATGGGATTGCCCTCTGTCCGTCCGTCCGTCCGTTCGTGTGCCAGAATTTGTATGCTGTTTTGTTTCCACGCAAGTTCTCCGAAACTATTTACCCCAGGCATATGCATCCTTGCAATGTGAAAATATATATATTGAAGTTGTACAATGGCGACTTGTCAAAAATTGTGATCTCTTGAGATAACTGCAATGTAAGACTTGGGTGCTTTCCACTCAAGCATATATATCATAGGCACATGCTACCTTGTACAATGAATATATATGTATTGAAGTTGTGCAACGTCGTATTATTTTTCAAATTGGTGAAAATCGCCAAAATGGCGACCTGTCAAAAATTGTGAATTTCTGAGATAACTGTAATGTAGGACTTGGGTGGCTTTCCACGCAAGTTCTCCGAAACTATTTATCCAAGCTATATGCAATCTTTCGCAGTGAAAATATATGTACTGAAGTTGTGCAACGTCATTTTATTTTTCAAATCAGTCAAAAATTGCCACTTGTCAAAAATTGTTATTTTTGAGATAACTGTGGTGTAACACTTGGGTGCTTTCTATGTGAGTTCGTCGAAAGAGAGAGGCAAATGCTTCAGTAGCTAATCTGATAATCTATTGAGCTTCTGTCACAAAGACGACACGAACACGGTACCGTTTCACTTCTCTATCAGTTCAAGTAATGTTTTTTTTCCTTCCAATCATTGCTATCGTTTGCTGATTCCTACAATCCAGTGATTGTTATCGTTTAGTCAATCACAGTGTTCGGTTGGGGTCTGCGCCATCAACGATGGCTTTTGTTTGCCATTGCTTGTTGACCAGTCTAAAAGGCTTTTTACAATTTAGAACTTCTCAGTTAGAAAATATAGGTATTTTTATTTATTTCTTTTTCTTGATGCTGCTGTGGATGCCAAAAAGCTTTTGTCTATTGCTTGTACCTCCGTAGTAATCGAAATTGATTTGTGGTCTGTGATGGCCGACTTTGAGACGATCGAACCTAGGAAAGTTTTCAATTTCCTAAAAGGTAAAGGCGGAGTCCTCGGGAACTAATGTTAAGCCCGAATTTAACAAGGCGTAAGTTCGTATAAAGTGCTGGAGGCTCTTGATTATCTTATTTTCTCATAAGTATCTGAGCATTTTAGTGCCGTTTTAAGAAGTCATGGACACTCATGGTAACCACTTTTTTTTACCACGGTGCACAGCCTCCCCCCCTCCCTCACCCCCCCCCCCCCCCCAGTATCTAGTAAAACCTCTCCAAACAACGGTGAACTATGGACGAACATTCTACTCTCTATAGATTTGGTAAATGGAGTACGGCTGTCTTCACTTAACTTTGTTATTTCATGACTATTTCGGACCAAGCCTCGAACGAGTTCAGCACAACGCGACGCTGCCGTGTGTGCTAACATTTGTTTTTTAAATACAGCCCTGTGTGTGAAAAAAAGGGAGAATTGCATTTCTGAAATGTTTGTGTGATGGTTGCTTCGTGTCCCAGGCGAGAAAGATCAAGGCTTGTTGATAGGGAAGAATACTCTCACAGTTGTGAGGAATAAGACCTTTTTGACCATGGATTATCGTACTTATGTAGCTAGCTTCAGTTTTGAAAGTGACCTGAAAAACTGAGGATGCTGAGAGTACTTTAGACCAACACATAATGCTGACATATTACATGCACTAGTGGACAATATTTTCAGTATGTCGTGGAGGAATCGCATTTGTACAAGCTGTTAAATCTTCGGCACAAATGTTGCTCTGCTGTTAGCTTATAAACACATCTTTTACTGTTAGCTTATAAACACATCTTTTACTTTTGAACATTTCTCTCTCTCTCTCTCTCTCTCTCTCTTCTCTCTCTCTCTCTCTCTCTCTCTCTCTCTCTCTCTCTCTCTCTCTCTCTCTCTCTCTCTCTCTTTCGTTCTCTCTCTCTCTCTCTTTCTTTCTTTCTTTCTTTCTCCCTCGCTCTCTCTCTCGCTCGCTTCTTCTGTCAGCCTCTCTCTCTTTGTGTTTTTTTGAGAAGTTGGTCAGAGAGCGCGGACTCTTCACTGTGGTATAATTGTAATATGCTAAGGTTAAATTAAGCTAAAGTTTTTGTCGAGTTACTGTATAATAAAACCCCCTGTGTAGCTGTAATATTTTTACCATAAGTGAAAATTTAGAACCTTTTCGAATTTTGTCTCGTGACCATGGGGAGACATGTAGTGTCTGTCCGTTCTGTATGTGTGTACGTGTGTGTGTCAGTCTGTTGAGGACAAAATGTTGTGTGCAGGACATCTCGAAAAACGAAAAGTCAAACTTGTTATGCTTATCGCTAGGGTAGGTCGGACGGATCTTTCAACATTTGACGCGTGTTACCTTGCTTAGTAAAGCGTATGACGTCATTACGTAAAAATCTTGTGTGCAAAATTTCTTAGCCGCTGAACATCGGAGAAAGTTCAAACTTGAAGGGGTTTTTGTTTGGGAGGTCCGAAAAGTTCTGTCAAATTTTGTCGCGCGTAGAATGAGCCAGTATCGCATTTGGCGTTGTTACGTATAATATGTTTACATTTTGAATAAGATCGTGTGTGGAATATTTCTCGAAAGCAGAAACTCATATCGACTTCAAACTTTGTATGGGTATTCCTTGGACCAATTCGGGTGGTTCTATCTACTGTTAACGGGTGTGGCGAAGTTAAGAAAGGCGTATGACGTCACTGCGTTAAAATCTTGTGTGTCAGATTTCTCAGCCGTTCGGCATCGGGTAAAGTTCAAACTTGTGGGGAATAGTGCATGGTAGGTCCGCAAGATTCTGTCAAATTTAGAAAGGTGCATGACGTCATTACGTTAATCGTGTATGATATATTTCCGTTTGGACAATCTTACACTCCTTTTTGCAGTGTTTTCTACCCTTCAGTGAGTACGGCTCACTGAACGGTATGACGTAATGAGTTGTTCGGCAAGGGGGTCAATTCCAGTTGTATTACTTTATGTAAGTCGTAACTTGCACCCACTGCCTGTGTTCCACGGTAAGCGATAGGTCTGGCCAAGTGTGATTCAACTGATGCATGGAGGCGTGTGGGCAAACGGTCAAGAGAATAACATTCTCGAAATTTCCCCGAAATTATAGTGCACCCATTTCGTCACGTAAACCTTTTAGTAGTTGAACAGGGTTGTGTGCGGTTTTATGTAAGACGTTGTAAAGGGCTCATAAAGTAGGCTAGGGTAAATAAGTGTATGGACCCACCGTGGTGAGATTTTTTTTCGACCTCCATTCCTGTGAATAATTTTGTGTTTTCTTTGAATTTTCCATTTTTTCATGACAGAAATAGATCTTGGAACTGGGTGCCTTATACTGGATTCGGAAACGCGTGGAGGAAAAGCGCAGCGGCGAGTTCGTTGGCTTTCCACATGTGTCTGAATGCAGTATAAAGCGCACCAGTCTTAACACTTAAACTCCTGTAACATCAATAATAATAATAAGATCATTTATATCCCGCCCTTTTCAACTTTTTTTTATTGAAGCCAAGTATCCAATTATACGTGTACACTCCTGGGGGGGGGGGGGGTTGTTGTTGTGTGCAGTGCCCACGTGCATACCATGATAAACTTTTCGGGGAATCGAACTCACGACCTTCTAGCCACCAGTCCCACTCGGCTATTATGGCCCTATGACTGCCCTTACGTGGAGTCACACCCACCTTCCTGCCACCACTCGGCCATTATGATCCCTCTAACTCCGTGTTTAGATAACGCAGAATTTACTTATCATTTCTTAATACGGGAGTACATTGTCACAGTGGTACGTGTTATAATATGACTTTTGATTACATTTGCAGAAAAGGAAAAGTATTCTTTTATTTCTGCAGAAGGAAAATATGAACTGGGTATTGCAGAACCATGGATTTGGCTAGGGAGACATGTGTATTTGTCTACAAAAACAAGAAAGTAAATAGGTCTCACGTGAAAGTATGCGATAGATCCCTGTACACTGAAGTTTTGTGTGCACTGGCTGTTCTAGTTCACAATTTGACGTATCCTCTCTGTTCTGTTTGAGATAGCATTTCTGTCTTTTTTTTCGTTTCAGTCTAAGCTTAAGGTATGGAAAGTTACGAGTTTTGAAAGAACAACCATGTATTCATATCGGAGTTGCTGAGTTTTAACTGCTTCCGGGTTGCAATAACTAACCTTGTCCAAATATTTTACTGCATCTCCCACGACCTAAGAAAAACATAGGGCCTCTAGTATATAAGTTCGCTTTGGCCGTTTGCGTTGTTTTTTTAAATAGAGGTAACCCTGCCTGATCCTGCATATAAACATAAATATCATGTGATTTGAAAATGTGACAGCAACCCTCAACTGTGCAAGTTATATTTATTTTATTATTATTGTTATGATTATTATTATTTTGGAGTGGATGGGGCATTAGCCGGAAAGTAAATGGTCGTGGGAGATCCGCGTTATACTTCTTGTGAACATAGCCATCATTTCTACACACTAAACACGTATTTTGGTGTCTGTATACACTGAGTGAAGTGTGCACGAGCCGCTCTAGTTTTGTGTGTTTCGTTGTTTTGGTTTCTTCACATTTAACGCCTGCATAGTAGTTGGAGCTGCATAATAAACATGGGAAAAATCTTCGCAATTATCTGGTTTTTTGTTTTGTTTTTTTTTTGTTTTCATGGGTTAAAACAAAATTCATTTTTATCCCACTGCTTGTCACGTAAAAAGAAGCGTGTTAACCATCTTCAGCGTCATCCATATCTCCAGTCCGACACATACATAAATTATATGGGTCAGGTTAAAACTATTAATTGACTGGTAAAGGAACGGATCGCTTAAATAACTGGAATCACAGCGTGCAAAAAGCTGCTTTCTGAAAAAAAATATTCGATGTATGCAGATCTTATTTGTAAGATGTAAATTACCCGAGAGATAAATTGCTTTCGCCGGAGTGCATAGTATTGTGTAAGAATCCATTATGTAGCTCTGGGTTTGCAAAAATTTCACGAAGGAGTAAAAAAAAAATCAGTGGAATGTATATGGAGTTGGTAGAAGTCTGAAGCTTGTGAAAATACCCTGTCTCTCCCAACACCATAGGTGAAGAAATCCTTACATTCATTCCAACATTTGTCTCAAGTGACAAGACTCAGTGGAGCACATTCTCAAATAGTATGTAACGGGTTTGCTGTTTCCTTGTTTTCTATGCCCACTTTTTTTTTAAATTGCTGATACGCTACTAGATAAGAGAGCAATCACAGTTTTGGTAGTATGCCTTTTAGTACAACCCGTTATCAGTTCCTGGTTAACTGTAGCTGTCGGTATGAACCTTAACATTCTTATGGTTGTAAAGGAAAGAAAATAATGGCGTGTTGTGGTGAAGATTATGAAGCTTTGAATGTAACATTGGGTAGTTCTAATCTCCTAATTTCATAACATAACTTTGGTGTGTCGAAACGTGATTATATTTTTTGTTCTCTACTTATGTATTGTAACTTAAACTCTGTCAAGTGTCAAATTCTGACTAATTTAGCCATCAATTTAAAAATTTCAACAATAAAAAAAGGTTAGGTACTAATTTAAGGTGTTATCCAGTGGTGGAGGGGCAGAAACACTGGGAGCAGGGATGTGCTTAGGATATCGACAGAAAAGGTCGCCTCTTTTTCGCTTTGAATATATCTTACCTTGAGTAGCATGCAAATGCACAAGGAAGGTAGAAGCTGAAATTATTATCGGTTGCCAGTGGGGTATGAAGTTAACTAATTCCAGCTCCCGCGAAACGTAAACCTTCAAAAATCAGGGATCCCGGTGTAATGTGGAACCGAAGCTTAAATTCCCGGCATCCCGATCCACTGTTAGAGGACCCTCGTCACCCTGTTAACTTTATGCCCTGTGACGACAGTAACATTGTGATGACGTAGTACCCTTACGTAGACATAATGTTCTCACGTAATAATCTCCACTTTTTAATTTCGATCAATAAATTGCAAGTTTAATAATCGATTCCTAACTTTAAAATGAATCCCAGATAATCTTCTCGCTGTCGCTGGATGTACACCAACTCAAAGTTTACTTACGCTAGATGAATTAATGAGGGACATAGAGTAGATGTTCGATAACTCGAATCTTACAAATAAGTTATCGACTAGAAGAGCACTGAGGAAAATGCTTAATGATAAATCATATAATTGTATTTCAAGTGATTCAAGTACCATGGCTGTCATTGAAGCACTGGGTTTGTTTTGAAAGCGTTCCAAAAAGTCGATGTCGGAGCCTTCACCCATGGTCAAGGTCACAGTGGCGAATAAAACGATGAGCAGCAACGTGCAGAACAACACGACGAACCCGCTGTGGGAGCACAACTTTGAGTTCCTCATCCACAATCCCAAGCTGCAGGACTTAACGTTGGAGGTAAAAAAACTGTGTAATTCAAAGTACATAAAAGAAACTGGTTTTCCTTTTCACAGTACTTATTACGCAGAAAAGCCACTACAGTTAATGCGGGCGTGATACAGTATTGTATAGGGCATGTTTTTTTTTTTTTGCACCTCCGCATACTTATTTTTTCCCCTTATTTTTGCATATACTCAACTTTTATTTAGGTAGTAGACACGAAAAAGAGCGGCAAGTCACTGGGCAACTTCACGTACCCGTTGAAGAACCTGCTGACGGCCAAGGACATGACTATCTACCGGCCCTTCAGCCTTCACGATAGCTCGCCCACGGCTAAGGTCACTTTACGCCTGTGCCTGCGCGTAAGTTCTACACCGCCCTCCTCGGCCTTAACACGGCATGGAGATGTGTGAATAAGCTCGCTGTGGAACTCGTCATAGTGATGTTTTGAGAAAAGTTTATAATAACACCATGTCTTGTCACCAGTACATATAATATTGCAGTGACGACATGTCACTTTAAATATCATAAGTTAATATAGAATTTCTATTGGATGGTGACCTTGATGACCTTGACCTTTAGATTTTGACGAGTGAGATGCCTGCGGACTGGGCCCTGGACACGGGCATTGTGGAGACGCTGGCCGCTGACGACGATGGGGAGGAGGCAGAGCCAGCCGGCGAGCCCGAGGCACCACCCGCTCCGGCTCCTGCCCCCGCCCAGCCCTCCCCGCAACCTGTCACCCCAACGCAGCCTAAAACTGTGAGTGAAACTGTGAGTGATGTGTTGTGCCGACATGATGGCGCCTCGGGTGTGTGTTATGCCGACGTGATGGCGCTCCTGTGATATGTTGTGCCCGCTGTTGACTGGGGAAATGCTTGTACCGAAGCTATTTCGGAGAGAAGGGGAGGGGGGAGCTGCTCATGTCGGGATGTGAAAGAGTAATAGTTTGTGAATCTAGCGTAAGGGGAAGAAAACAATTATGCTACAAGATAGCAGTTTGTGTCAAATGGTTGTCACTTTCTAGTTAAAACGAAATTTTGAAAACTATCTGAAAAGAAAAGACATTTTCCAATATGTCTTGACTTGGAAAGCAAAGCTGGTTTGAGAACTTGTGTGTTGTCGCCCGTATTTTACACGGTAATGGCTGTGACAGGAACATGGGGATGTGTGTATTTTATTCAGCAGGGCGGCGCCGCCTCCGAGGGCACGAGCGTGGATGCGGAGCTTTCCAAGGACGCGCCTGTCAAGTTTGAAGGAGGCGCAGGTATATCTCTCTGCTACGCCTTTTTTCTTACTGGCATATTGCTCTGCCTTCACGACTATGAAGGCAATAAAAGTCAATTTTGAATTCTTTTTATATGGATTTTCAAAATTCCTCCTTAAATTGTGTTGTTGTTTTTTTCGACATCGATTTATGATGTCACTATTTGTGATATATTTTCATAAAAATCAGTGTTTGCGAATACACGTTTTACACGTTCTCCTGCTCAGAAAAACCACAGCACATAAGGGTATTTTCGTGAAATACATCACCTTCTCAAAGTCTCGGAAAAGCTTGTGTAGTTTAAAAGAAAAATGCGTACGCAAAATGAATAGTGTTGAATATGTATGATATACCTCCCCCGCCCACCTCCTCAACAAAGAAAGATAGAAAAACACTTTGTTTTTTTTTTTTTTTTTTTTGGCTTCAGCAGTGGAGGAAATGGTGGTGCGGGAATCTGCAAACACAGCCGAGCGGGGCACTCCAGGCACCGAGTTACGTCAGCGAACCACCACACCCAGGCAGGCACATCTAGCCCCCCCCCCCCTCCTCTTCCGCCTCCTCCCCCCCCCCCCCCCCATCCTCTTCCCCGTCTATTGCCTGCTGCTAACCGATATATTGCTGCCGAATTGTATCCAAATCGTTATAAAAAGGGCCCATTGCACGAAGATGTTATAAAAGTACTCCTTTTAGCAAATATAGGTGAAGTTAAAAATAGAATAAAGTTGGTTTCGCCAAAATTATTTGCTTGTTTACCATTTTCTTTGGTCATTCCATCATGTTGATATTTTTTTTTATTTATTATTTTTGATAGCCTCTGAAGACGAACCAGACCGAATTTTTCCGTCATTTTCCCTCGGCAAAAATAGCACGACAGACGAATATTTTGCATCTACTTTCACAGTTTCTAGCCCCTATACCTCAAGATGTTAGAGATTAAGCAGTCTAAACGTTTGTCATCATAAATACCAACTAGAGCGATTAGAGCACATTAACGACAATGACCACATTAGATAGGTTATACGCGTGGCTTTTGAATTTACATTCCCCCTCATCTAGAATGGCTGTGACACAGCGTCAGTAATGGCATGACTGTAATCAATTTTGTGTTCCTTTTCAGTTCCATTTTCACCAGCTTTTGGCCATATGTTCCGCGGGAGTTTGCATGCTCACACGCAACATATTGTAGATAGTTCGCCTTCAGATGAAGGTTGTTATAAACACAGCTAAAATGCCTAAAACCTCTTTGTATCTTAACCAGCTGCAATGTCCATGGAATGATGAACGCAGATTGGAGCAAGACGAAGTTCGCTGCCCAGAGCGAAATGTAACTTGGGAATACAAAAATACGTAATAAAGTTACGGTGTCAACCAACTGTACTACTAATTTTGGTATTATTTTGGTTTTGTTGTCTGACGGCACTGGGCACCGTGATTTGACGTTTTGTTCAGCTGGTCACATGTCCCTGGACATTTTTTATTTAGCCGTTTAACATTGTAGCACGGCCAGTGATCCTGGCCTAGGGAAGCTGAGACTGACAGTCCGGTACAGTCCACAGAGAAACAAGCTGGTTCTCGCCGTCCATAACTGTGTGTAAGTGCGCCTGGATCCTCATGTCCCCAATGTTCACTGATTTTCGATGAGATAAATAATATCATCCAGTATAAGCTTAGCTGAAGCAAGTAGTTTGTCCAGTTTAAAAAGAATTAATTTCTGACCTCAAGCTAGTTCTTTACTTAACACAGGGACAAGCTTCTGTTGTTATGTTCAGTAACAGTAATCTAGTAGTTCCTTAGAAATAATGATTCCATACTAGTGATAGTTCACCAATGAGCCGGATGTTTTCTATTTATTATTTTTTCTGTTTATTATTATTATTATCATTATTAGTCCCCTACAGCCGCGTAGCGCGAAGCGGGGGACTATAGGATTCGGCTCCGTCCGACTTTCTGTCGGTCGACACTTTTTTGTCGGTGCCATATCTCCGTATTCACTGAAGCGGTTCAATTGTTCTCTTGCACCTGCAACGACTATATAATGGAGCTGTGCAACGAGGGGTTGTTTTGAAAATTTCGCAAAAATTGGGAAAATGGGAAAACTGTGAAAATACAGCACGATTGACCTATTCAATGAGTGTTTGTCGTGTTGAAATCCTGTGATTGCACGCCTGGGGAGGGGGGGGGGGGGGGGCTGACTTGATCAGTTTGACTGACATACTTGTTATTATTATTATTTATTTATTTATTTTTTATTTTATTTTATTTATTTATTTATTTTTTTTGAAGAATGAAAAAATAATAATGAAGTGGTGGCGATGTTTTGACAATAATGGACCGGTCACACATGTAGGTCGGATGTTTCAGGAACCTGCTGCCGGTAGAGGGCGACAGCGACGGACTGGCGGACCCGTACCTGCGCATCTACGTCCTGCCCGAGCGCTCGAGCAGCAGCAAGCGCAAGACCGAGGTGGTCAAGAACAACCTCAACCCCGTCTTTGACGAGACGTAAGTGCCTTGTTTGATGCGCGATTCGAGACAAAAAAAATGAGGAAAAGGAAAAATAACTGAGAGTCTCAGAAAATGGCTATCCGTTTTGAAGTGGTTTGCTATATATGTTACAGTGAATCTGTAAAACCAGCGAATCTATAGATTCGCTAAAACTTTCAGTGAATCTGTAGATTCGCTGACTCACTTAGCGAATCTGTAGATTCGCTGAAAATTTTCAGCGAATCCACAGATTCGCTGGTTTTTCACCTTTAAAATTATAGAGATTCGCTGAAATTCCTGACCAGTCATCCTTACCGACAGGATTACTTGTGTTGGGTTATATTTGAAATTTAATTGCTATTATGTGACTTCTTTACTCCAGAAGTGTTTTGCACACCCTTTTCTTGTTTTTTTTTTTTTTTTTGGGGGGGGGGGGGGTAATGTGATATATTGCAATCGGAACATTTAAAATGACACATATTTTCATTTAACTAGCTTTAAAATGCATTGTTGAAATGCGAATTTCTAGTCTCCAATGAAAAACAATATTGGAAAGTGTTGAAAATATTTGCTATAAATATTCACAAATGCTTAAATTAAGTTTCTTGTTTTTTGGGAATAGGATATATTGCAATCGGAACATTTAAAGTTACACATATTTTTATTTAACTAGCTTTAAAATACATTGTTGAAATGCGAATTTCTAGTCTCAAATGAAAAACAATATTGGAAAGCGTTCGAAATATTTGCTATCAATTCACAAAGGCTTAAATTAAGTTTCTCTCTTTGTGTTATCGTCTTTCATAAAAGTGATCTCAGCAATCTTTAATACTGTTGTTTCTAAATAAATTGCAATCATTACTCTCGTTCTGAGTATCATTCAAATTGTTATTAGTCAGATTGCAATTATTTTTCCGTGAGTGCAACACAAAAATCTTTTCACCTCCGGGTGATATAAATTGCAATTGAATTACCGTACGCTTATCCAGTCAGTGTTAATTTTCGATGCTCCGCATACTCACAGTTTAATTTAACAGAAACTGATAGGGCAAGGATTTCAACGAATAGAACCTTTTTCCGGTGTGAAAGCATATAATTGCTGTATTTTCATCAAATGACCAAAAAACCTCAGCTACATGAAATGAGTTAATAGCAATGGAAACAGAGAGCGAACCCGATTTTAATATATTCCCTTAACATAAACCAAGAAAAGGGTGTGCAAAATACATCTGGAATAACGTAATCACTCAAAAGCAATTAAATTTCAAATATTAGCGAAAACAAGTGATCATGTCGGTAAAGATGGCCGATCAGGCAATTTCAGCGAATCTGTATAATTATAAAGGTGAAAAACCAGCGAATCTGTAGATTCGCTGAAAACTTTCAGCGAATCTACAAATTCGCTAAGTGAGTCAGCGAATCTAAAGATTCGCTGGTTTCACAAATTCGCTGTAACATATATTTATTATTCAAAAGCTCATACAAAGATGTTGTTCACCGTGACCAAGAAGAAAACAAAAAAAAAAAAAAAAAAGCAGCCTACTGAAGTGGAAGGGAAAAATATGCGGTGGCTATTTACCAAGGGGGATGTTCGTTTTGTGGCTAGGTTCGAGTGGTCGATGACACTGTCGGAGGCACAGAGCAAGAGCCTTGAGATTACGGTCAAGAACGAGGTGGGCATGTTCTCCAAGACGCGCACCTACATGGGCGTCGTCAACGTGGATCTGGCTCAGTACGACCTCACCAAGGCCTTCACTGACTGGTACGTCACCTGCCTTTTGTGAAGTGGTTGTAGGGGGAGGGGGGGGCGGCGGGGAAGGGAGAGTGGGGGATGAAAGTTGTGGGGTAGTGAGATACAATGATTGTTGCGAGAAATGAGAGCAGTTTTTGCTTAAGATTATCACCATCAAATGATGTCAATTCCAAGGAAACCTTCAAATTCTCAAGCCCCCAAATCAGGTAGTTTATAAAGTTCCTGAAATATTTCAAGCACTTTAGAAAGTTCAGAAATTGCATGTATAATGTAAGAACATGGACAAATTAGCTAAAAAAATACAGACACCGCAAGGAGGTGCCCCTTTTGTAGATAGATAAAACAAAAAACACCACCTAGAAAGTTAAGAAAATTCATGCATAATGTAAGAACATGAACAAATTAGCTAAAAAAATACAGGCTTTTTTGTGAGTAGATAAAACAAGAAACACCGCCCGTGTCATTTTCTTTTTCGTTTTGAATTTAGGTTCCCCCTGGAAGAATGCGACGAAAAGTAAAACTCGGATGTCGTGCTTGAAGAAAAAAATGAGCCACGCAACACCTGGACAAAATTTGAAAACGTGTGAGATTCCAGTCTCTGTTTACGATGTATTTTTATACGCAAGATGTGGCCGATATTCTTTATAATAAATGATAATAATAATATACACGAGTGGCAGAATGATCAGTGAGCTGGGGCGAACAAGATTGTTTTGAATTGCAAAACTCAATGAGTGGGAGGTGGACTGGTGATGTGCTGAGATCCACGGCTATAAATGATAAGATCACGTGGTGCCAAAGAGTGGGAATCATTGGTTGAGCTTTGTTTGTTTATGGTTGGAGAATATTGAACACTCCTTGCATATGTTATACTCACCGTACTTATGCATGTTATAGTTATTGATTAGATTTTAGTTTTTAGGTGGTGATAGCAACTTCCATATCTAATTGGAAAATAAAATTTATTCGACAGATTTGCATTGATATCCAATAAGCGGAATATTATGGATTCTTGTATATTTATTAGCCCCCCCCCCCTCCTCCATTTTGCGATCAAGTAGAAATTCCTGACAGAATGTTTCGGCTTATATTAAAAAATAATCCTAGTAGTATCGTAGATATGTAATACTTTTTTGTAAAGGTGGTAGACGCTCTATAAGTGTAAGCGAGTTGCTTAACTGGGAGCCGGGAAACAGGCTGAATATTTTTTATAGGCATCATTGTAATGAGTTCTTGCTTGCGTAGTGCCTCTGTCTTTTAGCAATGTTGGCAGTGACTCGGGTACTCGCGGAGTAACAAGTACCGGCTTCTGCTATCTTCCCAATGTTTGTTAAGTTAAGCTCTAAATCAGTAGAATTGGCGATAAAAGATACGGAAAATATAAAAACGAAGTGAACAAAGGGTAAAATCTATAAATACACAAATAGAAAACTTAAAATAGCTCAGAGTCTACGGTGTCACTATCACACACCTTTTCCGTTCTTAGTATACATTTGTTCTATAAATAGCTTTAACTGTTCCATGAGCGTGTGGACAGCATATTTGTGTCTGTGGTACATACATATTAGAATCAATTGTTATGGCCTGGGGCTATACTTGGAGCCCCATGAGCATATCACGTGACACAGTGTGAAGGAAAACTCGCATCGGCTACGCCAGCTTGCCATCATAGTTAATTAGCAGATATTCACTTAATTTGAGTCCGCATGAAGTACTGTTGACAAATATTGTTGTTGCATTTGCAAAGATCCTTTCAGATGTTTTTAACAACTCTGACTGTGACCTAGTTAACAGAACTAACTGGTAGATAGTCCAGCGTCTCGTGTTTTTTATTGCAAATTATCATTGCAAAAGTGACGTGCTAGGTCAATAAAATATTTTAGAAATGTGAGCTATTGCTAAAAATACCCAGAAACATTCTTTTTACCTTAAAATTGTGTGGTTTCGTTCAACATCTGACATCTTTAGAAAGTTAGCGATTCGTTAAGAATTCCCAAGTTTTTTTTAATCGTCGCGTTGAATTTTCCTGTAAAATGATAATTTCAAATATAAAACAACCAGTTTACGACCACGAAACATTGTTCACAACGCATGTACGGCACAGAGTGTGTTTTCTAGCGACGTTCGCAAGTACGCACCGCCATGACGAAAGCCAATCACGTAGTCGCATCTCAACCAAGTACTGGATGATTGACAGCATGGCACAGATTCGATAATTTAAGCTCCGCTCCTGTGGCTATAACAAATGTAACGAAACAATTACGATATAATTATGAGGGTGACATGCAGTTTTGGTAACCCTCGGATTGGAATGTTACGCTCGGCTTGGCTTCGTGTAACAGTCCACCTGTCGGGTGAATAAAACTGCATGTCACCCTCCTAGCTGTATCACAATTGTATATTGTCAGTAATATCTTCATGTTGACTCAGCAGGTCCGTATATGCTTTGCTACATGCCTAAACTGTCGTTTGGAGTACAGATAACTATGATGTCTGTCGACTTTTACGTTAAGGCCAACATTTAAAAATTGTTGACTTGGGAATCGGGCTGTCAGATTACAGCATATGTCCGCCTTTACAGTGGCTGGTGGTAACGGCTCACTTCATGCAACAGTTGTTTGTGTGATTCGGCCAGAACGGCTGACTTCATTTAATAGTTGTTACGGCTGATTTTAGCTGCCTGCCCCGGTATTCACAGAAGTTAACTGTGCAGTTAACTGTACTCCTAGAAGCGAACATCGATTGATCTAGCTGCATAACGCAAACCATTTTAGGTGGATTTTTTTCTATCAAACAGGGTAAATTTTTTAATTCACTTTCGGATGTTCTGGTTATTAACTGAGCAGTTAATGGAATCAGTTAACTGTAGAGTTAACTTTTGTTAATACGGTCACTGCTGTAACAGTTAACTGTGCAGTTAACTTTCATGACTTCGGCAGCTAGTTGTTTAATTCCTGCTGCTGGCTCCGTCTGCAAGCTGGATCGGAGAGAACTGGCGCGCTGATAAGTGTTATTCTCAGTACATTGTGGCAGGTCATTGAAGTGCTAAGATTTGTAAATCTGATGAAATGAGAGGTCTTTCAAATAACTTAATACCAGGCCATGTAACGACGTAGTGAGTGGCTGTTTATTTAGTTGTGAATGTTATACGCTGGTATATTGGTATATTTGATTCATGAGAATTAAGTCTTTAAAAAATTTTTTTTATAAGCGAGTTGATTTATATAGTTTTGGCGATCAGTTCCCTCGTGTGTTATAATTCCATTACGAAAATAAGTGGATTACGTCTGAGAGGGGACAGATAGAAGATAATAGCTTTAATTTTTCTGTCAAGTAGCTTTAGGTCTAACATCCGGTGTCTGTTTCACGATTCTTTTTAAACCCAGATTGTGGTGTGTGAAATGTTGGTTATTCCGAGCAGAAGTCGCAATGACACCGGCTGTTTTGCACACGTCACTTTGGTGATGGAACTCATTGAAAATATCAAGCTAGCTAAAATTGAGAGTGGAGCTATTTGAATTTAAGCAATAGATTTTTTTGGGTGGGGGACGGGGTGGAGTTCAGTGGAATGTTGAAAGAAAAGCAAGACTTCCATAGTCAAGTAGATAGGGTAGACGAGTAGATGTGTGTAGTAGCTGTGTATTTTTTTACTTTCTTTCTCCGCTTTGAAAAAATACTCTTTGAATCTCTTTTTGCTCTGAAGCTAGTGTGCTCGGTTAAGAAAAAACTAAAGATCTGAATTTCGCGTATTTTCTGTGATGTGGTATGTAGTGGAAAATCGATCAATATTGCCGTCCAGTCAAGGAATTGTTATTGGTAAAATCTGAGAGTCTTATGCTGAAAGCAGACAAGTGAACGGAATAAAAAAACAAAATAAATAAATAAAAATTGACTAATATGTTGATTTGAAATGAAAAGTAAGTTTTATGGTGCATATGTGAAAACATAAAAAAATAATTAACAGCTTTGCTTGGAAAGTGCCTTTATGGTCGTTAGAGAACACATATCTGTTGTGATAAGTGCTTTGTGATGGTCTTCTTAGCTTTGTATCTCTGCCGGCACATACCGTGTAACCCCGCATGCAGACCCTGGTGCCGAACTGGACGGTTGCTGTTTTCACGTCCGCAAGATCACACAGCAGATGGAACTGGTCTTTTTTCATGTTTTTTCTTTAAATTATCGGTGAATATGAGGACTCTTTGTCACAGTGTACACTTTAAGAAAATTCTCTGGCAAAAACATGAAAAGTCGATATCCATTGGAGTCGGTCTGTTTACGCGGTAACGCGTGACATATCTGCTAGAGTGCGCTAGGTGTCGCTTTACCTGCCGTTATCGGCAATAAACTGATATTTTGCAAATTTCTGCGTTTTTAAAATATAATCTTTTTTTCTCACTTTTGTAGCTCTAAATTATTCTATGACGTTTAATATTGTCATGAAGTGTTATTATAAATTATAACTTGGAACTTTTAAGGTTGAGCACATCTCTTTGGAAAAGGTTTTATTTAATAGTGTATTTTATGAAATAATACTTCCATTTCATTTTTACAATGTTGTCTGTTCACGATTTCTTCACAGAAACAAAAAATATAATTTTCTCATGTTGCCGGTCAATTTAACACGATATAACTTACTATTTTGTATCGGAAGGTTTGGGGTGTTGGTATGTAGTTATTTTTCCGACCTGTAAACGTTGTTTATTTGTTTTTAATTATACCCATCCAGTCTCTGGCTGGTTATTAGTCAGACTGATCGACAAACTGTTGACAGAGATGTGAGTTAAAAGCTGTTTCTGAAATGCCGCAGCTGTTCTATATAAAGTCACTATTGTAGTGTTCATGACTAAGGGTGCTACATGTGACATCTGCAGTTGTCGAATGTGGAACAAACAAGCTACACATCACACCCTGTAGCTCTAAAATGTTCTAGAATAAAGGATATAATTCGTCACATTTAACAAGAAACAGCTGTGTAATGTTCATGAGTGGTGCTACAAATGTGTGGTGCTCATAAGTACACTTGCTACACGTAACACCCTGTAGTTTGTGAAATGTTCGAGAATCAAGATGTTACATGTAACACCCTGTAGTTTGTGAAATGTTTGGGAATAAATGTGCTACACGTGACACCCTGTAGTTTGTGAAATGTTAAGGAATAAATGTGCTACACGTGACACCCTGTAGTTTGTGAAATGTTAAGGAATAAATGTGCTACACGTGACACCCTGTAGTTTGTGAAATGTTAAGGAATAAATGTGCTACACGTAACACCCTGTAGTTGTGAAATGTGAAGAAATACAGATGCTACATATAACACCCTGTGGTTTGTGAAATGTTCGAGAATCAAGATGTTACATGTAACACCCTGTAGTTTGTGAAATGTTTGGGAATAAAGAGACTGAACGTAATTTGTGAAATGTGCAGAAATGAAGATGCTACATATAACACCCTGTGGTTTGTGAAATGTGAAGAGATACAGATGCTACATATAACACCCTGTGGTTTGTGAAATGGGCAGAAATAAAGATGCTACACGTGACATGCTAACTTTTCTTTCCATCATATTTCCAGCAAATATCACTGGTGACGAAATCCTTCTGGCTTACACTGTAGCATTGAAACACCCCAGCATTGAAACACCACATCATTGTATGGGTCCATCCAATGGCTGGGCTAAATCAATACAGAGGCTATTGAAACAGCACATGCAGTTTCTCCCCATGAAACACGACTCGGTGAAGGAAAACACAGCGCATAGGGACTTCGTCTGTAGTCTCAGTCAAACATTTTGTTTTATATTTAGATTTGGGTGATATTTTTTTCTTGTTAAAAATTGTTAATTGACGAAACAATGACAATATTTTCCAGTAAGGGTTGTCGTCTGCTCGGGACCTCAGTACCACTGAGGGTCCTCAAGTGCCCAAAGTGGCACTTGAGGACCCGGTGGCACTGAGGACCCGACAAATTTTTCATATGAACTCCCCGCCCCCGCCCCACCCCCATCTTTAACTGTGTCTTCAAATCACTGCTTCTTCCGCCCCCCTCCCTGCCACCCCGTTAGGGGACGCCGTCAGGGGTGGCATGGGATTTTTTATCTTCTTGTATTCGCCCCGCCCCGCCCCCCCACCAATATATGTTTATCTCAATATCTTACAGTTTTGTTCCATAAAATATATATAAATACACATGTCTATTCACAAATTTTCCAAGAAAAAAAAAGATGCAAAATTTCTCTTTTTGGCATATATATATATATATATATATATATATATATATATATATATATATATATATATATATATATATATTATAGTAAATCTGTGAAATCAGTAATTTCACGTAATTCCTAACACTTCCAGGAATTACGTGAAATTACTGTCGGGGCCAGGAATTACGCGGAATTCCTGAAGTGTAGTTACACGAAATTACTTAACTGTGAATTAGACGAAAACAATGTGTTAACGTTTTATTTATTAAATCTCAAGACTTGAATCAACACTGCAGTGATCAAATACATCGCTTCTACCATGGTTTCAAATGCAGAATGCATGTCTTTACTCAAATCAACTACGGAATGCATGTCTTCACTCAAATCGAATACAAAATACATGTCTTTACTCAACTCAAAACAAATGCATCATGGTCAAATAGAGTTCTAACAATGTTTCAAATACAGAAACACATGTCTTTAGTGAAAGCAAATACTGATATGGGGTCAGTTATTTATTTTTGCTGTGACATCTGCTATTACCTTTTGGTTCTGATAGGTAAAATACCGTGGATAATCCCCTTTCAAGTTTTTAATCACAATACTTGCATTAATTGATAGGAAGCTCCAGTATTAATCTTAACTCATAAAGGCGAGTAATCTTAACTTTGTAACATTTGCAATTCGAGATGGAAGCAAAGATTTCAATATGCAATTCCATCTCCGGCAAATGACACCAAATCTCACCTCAGGTGAGTGAGTGCACAAATTGCTATACAAAAGACAAGCATGTCCAAGGAAATGACCCAGCCGAGTTACCAAACAAGGAAAGAGATAAAAACTCTGAAACGAATACTGTTAAGCCAAAAAATGATGTATTAAAAATGCATTTAATTCGAATTTGGAAGCTACCCGAAAAGAGATGTTGGTGAGGTTGGGTTTTGACGATTCACGTTATTACCGACATTTACACAATTTTACAAAATCTTTAAAATTCCAACATTTCGGCATTTTTTGTTATTTGCGAAAAAAGTCCAAGTGGGGAAGCACCTAAGAAACTTTCGATTAAAATTTTTTAACTGTATTTGAAAAAGACTACCATTTATTCCAGTTTTTGCCAAATTTCAAAGTTCCGCCATTTCGGCAGTTTTTGGCGAACCGCGAAAAAGAAAATAATAGCCTGGTAGGCGAACCCCTGGGGAACATACCTGTGTAACATCTAAGCGATTGGTGTAAAACTGTAGGAGTAGCATTTTAAAAATGGGTCAAAATGACACCAAATGTCACCTTAGGTGAGTGAGTTCACGAATTGTAATTCAAGATAAAGAAGGACTCCCCATGGTCGAAATAATTTATGACAAGCTAAGTTCATGTGAGCGTGTTCCTCCATTTTTTGCCATCGTTTCACTTTGTTCGACTTTCATTACGCATATTTACTAACTGATGTTTAGGAAATTGGTGAAATAAAACACCTTTGAAAACAGTAAATACACGAAATTCCTGAAGATTTTAGGAACTTCGCGTAATTCCTGGCCCCGACAGTAATTTCACGTAATTCCTAAAACTTACGTAATTACGTGAATTTACTGATTACACAGATTTACTGTAACATATATATATATATATATATATATATATATATATATATATATATATATATATATATATATATATATATATATATATATATCCCCATCCCTCCTACGCAGTAAAGACAAATTGCGTTTTTTTCTGCCTTTCCCATCGGCTTTGTAATTAAAGCCTTGAAGAGGCTTCATCAAAGCAGCCATATGAGCAGCATTGTTTTGGTTTTGAGCATTTCTTTCAGCTTAAAACCGCCTAATCTAGCATTTTGAAGTAAAAAATAGTTTGGGTCCTCTGCCAACAGCGGGTTCTCAGTGCCATCGGGTCCTCAGTGCCATTTCGATCGGGACCTCATTACCACTGGTGGTACTGAGGTCCCGAGCAGACGGTGACCCCGCCTCAAATATTACGTACAATTCTGCGGGCCTTGCATGTGCTGTTTCCATGGATGGGGTATTTATATGCAACTGTCTCTAGATTTGGCCCATATTCTTGATCAGATGTGTTGTTTCTATGGATGGGGTATTCCTATGCATCTGTCTGTAGATTTGGCACATACTGATTCTATATGTGCTATTTCTGTGGCTTACAGCTATAGGATGGGCCCATTCTACACCTATCAATAATTAAAACAGCCCATCTTGTTCACAACACAAGGCAGTTTGTTCCCATTTTTAAGCGAAGAAGAAAATATGTGCTATTCCTATAGCCAAATATGGGCTGAAACTATAGAAGCGCAAAACAACGAAGATGGGGTAAATCAATGCTTGGTTTTATTGGATGGGTCCATCCTACGGATGGGCTGCTTCAATACAACATACACATAAAGTTGATTTGTACGCGAGGAGTTTAAGTGAAAATTACTCTAAGTGGCAACGTGTCAGGTTTTGAAAACACTAAGAGAAAAAAAGAATTTTTTTTAGTTGTTCATTTTTTATTTATTAATTTTTTTTCTATTTGACGGATCGGATGCTTCAAACATGTAATACTATATAATAACTCCCAAAATGGGTAAACTGGAGTACTAAACTTGCTGTGGTGTCACCCCACCCCTTCCAAAAACTGCCCCTGCCGTGGCGCAAAGTTGTGGTACCCCCTTCCCCACCCGTAGTAAAAATTATAAACTTCTTCCTAAAGTAAAGGTGCTTTTAAAAAAGTTTAGAAAAGAAACTGAAGAGGTCTATATTACGAGATTTTTGCGGTTACCATCCATTACGAAGTTTTCGCGGTTACCATCCATTACGAGGTTTTCGCAGTTACCATCCATTACGAGGTTTTCGCGGAAAGTCAGGAAAAGTCAGGAAACTCATGTTATTTTTTATTTTCTTTATTTTTTCAAGTAAGAGTCAGATGTGAATTGTTTCGTCCTTCCAATGTTGATTTTTTTCAAATCAAACACATTGGTTTTCTACATCACACTTTCTACACATCTGCATTGATTCTGTAGCTTTATACCAGGACGAAAAATATATGCGTTAATCCCTTAGATAACCGAAGCACTAGAGCTGAGTTGGCGTGTTGTCCGTAGCTTGCTAGTAAGGAGCACATAGAATCTAAAGCCTTGTTGCGAAATTGCGATATTTTATCCAAGCAAAGATATATCATTTAATTAGTTATGTGCATCCTCTGTGTCTCTTCTTTCACAGAGAGGATCCTTTCAAGTGTGAAGATAGAAAAAGTAAAGACTTGAAGTCGGGATGAGAGGTGGTGTGGAAGAGTGGTCTAAAGCGCCCGTCAAGCATATATAAGCTGTGCGCTGCGAAAGGCCGTATCCCATGAAACAGTTTTAAAGAATACCTGTATCTGTTCAGTAACCTGCGCTGGTGTTTTACAGTATTAATGAATGTCTCGCATTGTGTGTGATTCTAAGCAATAAGCTAAGGGAGAAGACCATCTGATGGAATAGCACCTGTAAAGTTGCTGTTTTATCACATGTTGACTATTTCTCTACATGCTGCAAAAATTTAGAGAAAGGTTTTCTTTTATTGCTGTTGAACGTTTTTGGACGAGTGTTTGTGTCATTGAAGAAATTCGTTAAGCAGCAAGATAACGATTTTTCAGACTGAAGAAAAATAGAGGTTGAAGTAAATTTGTGAACTGAAAAATATCGAAATGTCAAGCAAAGAAACGTATTTTTCGAGATGATGGTAAAAATACAGCAAATTTAATCATGGGTCGCCGAAGTACAAGGTGACGGGAAAAAGGCGCGTTGTAAACTTTGCCATGTTTCCTTTCGTCTTGGCAATATGGGAAATCGAGCATTGACGAAACATTTTAAAGGGGCTAAACATGTAAATGCAGAGTATGCACGCCAGAATTTGAATATCTTCAGCTCTAAATCAGCTGTGTCACAATCAACAGACAATACACGTTAGGAAAAAGTTTCTGAAGAATCTAGCCCATCCACTTCTAGACAAGTACAATCTACCACAGATACCTCGTCGTTGTCTCAGTTTGTAAGCCGCGACGAAGTTCTTCGTGCCGTGATTATATGGTCTTTGAAAAAAGTAGACAACCCTAGTTTTAATTCGTCAACCGATGTTGGAGACATATTCCGCAAAATGTTCCCAGATATTGACATACCCGCAAAATTCAATATGCAACGTGCAAAATCCTCCCATATCGTTGTCCATGGGCTCGCCCTATATTTTAAGGACAGGTTAGTTAAAAGCGTTTGTTCAAGTGATGCTTATGTACTACTGTATGGCAAACCAAGAAACAGAGTTACAAAAGACGAGCAAATGGAGGTAATGGTCAGACACTGGGTAAATTCTTAAGTTGTCACACAATATCTTGATTCAAAGTCCCTGGGTAATTAAAACAGCCGAAGATCTCCTGAATAACTTCAGCGATGCGGCAAAAGCTTTGCCACCACACTTGCTCTTACAGGTCGGCAGTGATGGACCAAACGTTACAAATAATAATAAATATAATAATAATAATAATATTAATAATAACAATGATAATAATAATAAAAGCAACAACAATTAGCTTTTTGTTGTTCGAACGTTAATTGATTGGAATATAATCTTATGATTATAAGCACTCTGATAGGCAATATTAAGGTTACCTCACGTAATTGTGTTGAAATATGATGATTTATTATATCATATGTATCTATTTGAGTATAAGCCTTATGGAATACGGGAAAAAGAAAAAATTATATGTAGAAAAACGTCAGTAAAAAGTCATAAAAAGGTCAGGAAAAATGGTTCGTAAAATTGTGTGGCAACCCTGTTACCATCCATTACGAGGTTTTTTCGCGGTTACCATCCATTACGAGACTTTCGCGGTTACCATCCATTACGAGGTTTTCGCGGTTACCATCCATTACGAGACTTTCGTGGTGACCATTCATTACGATACTTTCGCGGTTACCATCCATTACGAGACTTTCCCGGTTACCATTCATTATGAGACTTTCGCGGTTACCATTCATTACGAGACTTTCGCGGTTACCATCCATGCGAAAAGTCAGCGTAATGACGCATGAGAATTTAAGTTACAGTAAATGATCAGAGGAATCGTGTGTTTGTTGTGTGTCTACTTCGGGGAATCCCCTACACATCACGCCTAAAATGCACCGCCGCCTTTGATCCTAGCACGGATCGGGGCGGTATGACGTCATCATCATCATCATCATCACTGGACGCCATGCACATGTTCCTGCTTTTCTCCCTAGCTTCCTCTGCGCTCCCGCCAACCGTACTCGAAGCGCAGTAGATACCATCACGCCTCCCGTAAGGCTGTCTGTCGGCTGTCTTCACACTCATTCGAAACACCGTGTCGCCAACACGTGATTTAACCGTGCTGTTGTGCCTAACGTTGATTCTGGAGATTACAGCTTTAACATTTGGAATACTTATTTCTATATCAACCAGATCAGTATAAAGTTCAGTCTCTTGGTCATCACTTGAGCAGCGTAAATGAACAGGTCTCTTTACTTCTAAGCACACAGCTCTCTCATTGGGTGAAGGGCAATTTTCCCGCCAACCAAACAGCGACCCAACGGGAACGTCGGGGTGGTTTTGCGTGGCAACCATGCTTGTAGCCCTTACTCGTGCTTCGGGTATGTCCTCAACAATCACTTTTATATAGCACGTGTAAAAACTTGTTTCTCCTTCATAGGCATTGAAGCCAAACCAAAGGATATAATAAAGGGGCTGATGGCAACCTCCGGCATTGTACGCTTCCACTTGAATATCACCACTTTGTCCAGTCTCTACACTCTGATCCGAGCAGCTTGGTCGAATCAATCGGTGGATATTTCCATTGCCATTTAGATTACCGCACTGTTGTGATAAAAACCAAAGCTTGTATTCGCTGTAGCCGTGACCTTCGGTGGTTGTGTCTTCCAGTTCGGAATCCTCTCTTCCGGATGTCGTACTAGTGTGTACAAGGCTGCGGTCAGAAAGCAACAACGCCTTGCCATGATATTCGCCTAGAATACGCAAAGTTGGATATTTGTTGCTTGATTGCAGACGTTCGAATTGAGATAAGCACGGATGAGCGATGCATATTAAATGCCTGTCGTCTCCACTGACGAGCGTATCAGACAAAGGTTGCCACACAGAGTATGACACTAGACCGGATTCATCCGACAGGACAACGCCAACGCTCGCTCCAACCAGCGAAATGCTGTCCCCGCTATTCGTTTGTTTTACCACTTCCGTTTGTGATAAGCACGTACGAGAAGAAACAGCTGCGAGAGCCATCCACGTGTTTGGCGTGCCGATTCCTCTGACGCTTGATTGGTAAGTGTCCACGTCATCGTCATTCTCTTCTTCGGGGCTGTAACTGTTAGTTTTGATTACAGTATTTGCATACTCCCAATAGCCTAGAAATCATACAAGAGAAAAAATAACGCAACCTCGAAATCGCTCGACGTTTTAACAAAAGTGTGTTATTTGTAAGGCAATTAAATCTGTCTTTATCTTAATTTGTTAAAAGGAAGGAATAGTTTGTGACTTAAATATTTTTATCAAAATAGTAGAAATAGGTTTTATACATGTTGCATTTTCACAATGCATCGTAAGTCGTTTTATGCAAATTAATTGGCTCATGGGTTTGAACATTTCACATGGATCAAAAGCCTACCCGTAATTGGGTTTAAGCTCCACATTTTCATAGAACCGAGCAATGCATTTGAACTTGTTACTGTGATATTGATATCCCCAGCAACTAGTAAATTTCTACTATCGTTGGTCTGTATCATCACAGTAAAGATATCTAAAAAAAGTAAATAGCAATATCAATAAAAGAGAAAAAAAACATGTGAAAACGTACATATGCAAATTTTCAATAATATATGATTGTCAAAAGATTTTTTTGCTTCGAATGTTGAATGGCCTTTGGCTTCCGATGTCACAGTTAACATTCAATACAAAAAAAAAAAAAACAAGTTTGTCAGTAAAACTGACTAGATCCCCCGCAGGCGTGCAATCATAGAATTTCAATATGACAAATATCCTTTGAATAGGTCAATTGTGGTGTATTTTCAAAGTTTTCCCATTTTCCCATTTTTTGCGAAACTCTCAAAATAACCCCTCGTTGCACAGGTCCACTATATAGTCTTTGCAGGTGTAAGAAAACAATCGAATCGTTTCAATGGTTACGGAGATATGGCGCCGACAAACACCCATTAAATAGGTCAGTTGTGTTGAATTTTCAAAGTTTTCCTATTTTCCCAGTTTTTGCGAAATAATCCCTCGTAGCACAGGTCCACTATATAGTCTTTGCATGCGCAAGAGAACATTTGATTCGCTTCAATGGTTACGGAGATATGGCGCCGACAAACACCCATTGAATAAGTCAATTGTGTTGAATTTTCAATGTTTTCCCAATTTTTGCGAAAATCTCAAAACAACCCCTCAATGCACAGCTCCACTTTATAGTCTTTGCACGTACAAGAGAACAATTGAATTGCTTCAGTGGTTACGGAGATTTAGCGCCGACAAAAAAGTGTCGACGGACGGACAGACGGATGGACCCGAATCCTATAGTCCCCCGCTACGCGGCGGCGGGGAACTAAAAAGATAATTCACCTAATGCGATCAACTGCTGTTTGTCACCGTATTCATCCAGGGTTAGAAAATCTCCTGGTGCCGATCGCACGCTCTCGGTATCCGCGGTATTCACCAGTCCCACACGCCCAATGACTGCACCCTTGCAAAATACAGCTTTATATAAGAAAATTACAGGGGAACACCGGAATAGGGTCACTCAGCAAATGGGACCACACACAATAAACAGGACCAGTTTTCAAGTCCCTTTCTATGGATGACTGCCATTACGAAAACCTCACCCAGGAAATCAGTCTGCTTCAATTCTGTGAAGTTACAGCCTCCGAGACTCTACTATAAATAACAGCTGAGAGACTTTAAAAGTATGCTGTAAATTACATAAATTAGGTTTATGACCAATCTATGTTTTTTCGTAAAAATTTACAAGCATAGAAATAAAAAAAGGAAGAACTCAATCATCTATAAACAAGAAGTAAGACATCTTAAAATGCGCATAGAGTAACTTTGCATAATAGCAAAAATAACATATAATTCTGATTAAAATGTGGATACCGTGTACGGAATCAGTGCATCATTGTCAAGCGTATATGCTGTGCCCTGAGGAATGTGTACAGATAACGTGTGATTGACAGGACTCTCGCTGATCTGTACACGGATGACGTAATCTTCCGCTGTATGCCACTTGTAGACCAAGTCACTAGTTGCAGGTAAAATGACCTTCACCTTGACCAGATCGGTTGTATGATGCGGTATGTGAAGGACATACGTACTTTCAAAAGTGGTAAATAAATCATTGTTTTTAAACTGAAGGGCAACTCGTGTGGTGCCTCGTTCAAAATACAACGAGAAGTTCCCGCTTGTGCTACCAGTGATCGTGCGATATTCGCCATCAATGTACATTTTAACTCGTGTAATTGGTGTGCCGTCTGGAAACTGAACCACACCAGCCACATAAACTTTGGTTTTGATACATGGTATGCATCCACATGCAGATACTAGGTACAACGAGTGAGTGAAGTTACCCCGGGCATCCTCACATGGTAGGTCTATCCTGGTGTAATTGACAGGACCACAGCAGTAGTTAGACAAGGCTTGGCAACCTATGTTACTGCTTTGTTGTTTAGGGCAAGGGTTTCTGGGGCATTGGCCTATATCAAATACAGTGCTGTTATTCACAGAGCATCCAAATGGCAACTCGACAAAATGAGGCAATGGTCTTGCTGGGCAATATTGATAAATATCGTCTGCAAAATAACGTTTGACATAAACCGCAAATTACTTGTGAAAACGAAACTGCAATTAAATGCTTTCATAAAATACACATATAAATACAGTTTTTCCTTCGCAAAAGCTTAGAATTCGCTTATCTCCACTTTTAGATGGGTTCCCTTCCGGTTGTGGCATGTCCAAGAAATTTGAGATTGTTCCAAGAATGTAGTACATTCCAAAGGTGCTCTCACATGCCTGTTGTAAAAGTTGCTGTTGAGAGAGCCAATTTTGTGAAAAAGCAGATCGAGTATATTCCGACATACAACTGCTGTACTTTGACGCTAAATTTTACGGACAATTTGTATTGTTGTGCGAAAGATAGGAGTGAGAGGCTCAAGACACAAAACATGAACAATACAATGTCTGAATGTCGAGTTTAGCTATGGAAAATTTAACTAACGTTTCATTTCGCAAACTGAGCTTTTGCAAGTAAAAGCGTAATTCATGCTCTCCATTTTAAGATGCGTTCCTTTCCATTTGTGGCTTACCGCGCTATAGAAATGAACTTTTTTCTTGCAGTTAGAATGCGCCTAATCAACTCTCCATCCATCAACCAATGACAATGAGGGAATCTTCTAGCACTTCGTCATTGGCGACAAGTAGCATCTCCTTTAAGCGTGGCGTTACCAACACACATTCTGTGTGCTCCGCAATTTTTAGGAAAATTGAACTAGTGTAAGGTGCGAATTTGCTTTAACTGTTGTAGGACTAATATTATGTTATCTGGAACTTCGAAAAAATTGGTTCATGTTTTAAGCAATTTTCGGCACTTATAACTTCGGTTTGGTAGTTGTTGAGTTTATACGTTACGGTGACACCTTAACCTAGTCCCGAGAAGCGTGCCTCTCTTCTTCACCAGAAGCTACAAGAATCATGTACTGGTTCCTGCACACATCGTCCTGGAGTTGTATTGAGTCTTTACATTCAGCATTTCCTGCATTAACTCCAAGCTTTATCCAGCTGACTGTGTCACCACTGAAATGGCCAGTTTTTCTTTTTGGCTGAGGCTGACATTCCGACAGGACCAATTAGTCGTGTCAGAGTAGATTCTGCATTTTTAGTTACGGTCCAGGCGAAAAGAAATGCTTCAAGGTGTTTCTGGCGGTGTTGGCACGTTCTACGCCAATTGCTCATTATGGGACTGTCGGAAGCCGTTGATGGCATCTCTGGGCCATTGATGGCACCCCTGGGTGCCATAAACGTTACCGCTATCCCCTATGGGCCTGGGGCGAAGGGCCCGTCTTAGATTGATCCATTATGGTACCTCTTGATACTTGTACAGCACCCCAAGCTTTGTGCCCTATGGGCCAGGTGTGGGGAGCCCATTACGTGTCGAAGCCATAACAACCCCCGGAGTAAGCCCGGCTCTGAGGCTATAGGCAGAGGCTCATGACGGCTCCATGGGCCATAGTGGCCACAAGGTGAACCCATTTCGGTCTCAAGGCCATGGACAGAGGTCCATTTTTTGAGACCATCCCAGAACGACACCCAAAACCGTGCCCATTTCGGCCCCATCCCGTTACGGCACACGGAAAGCAGTCAGAATACGCCTACAAGCATTTATTAACACTTGACAAGCCTTTTGCTTGCAAGAGTTATATGAATTTGTGCGAGCAAAATTCGTCCTTTTTTGTTTCTTCTTGACACTTTTTCCGATTTTTTGTGTCTTCTTCTCCTCTGACACTATGGGCCCTACGACCATGAAACTTGGGACTTATGAAGAGCTTGATCTGAACATGTGCATGTCACTTTTTATTTTCGTCTTTGATTTCGTTTTCTTTGTTAAAACGCCATGTGAAAAGAGTGCATTTTTTGCAAGTGAATGCGTAGCATTTAAGCCACATCACACACAGTTGCACAGTAAGCTTTTGGCGAGCTCTCAGTGCGTAAATAGCTAACACGGCGTATGCTAGATCAGTCAATAAAACCTTAAGTCAGCAAAAAACCAAACACTACTCGGCTTATAAGACATATTCAAGCTGTGTTGTTTGCAATATATTATTCAAGAAATAACCCATTGAAGGAAGTATTTTTGCGTTTTAATTTTTGTCAAGTGTTTAACATTCCGCTGGCGAAGTGAGGTTCTAGTTTTCGTTTGGAATTGTCGGAATTAGTGATACGACGCAATTCACAATGATCTAACATACTAATCACTGGATAAAGCATAAGTGATAACTTAAATGTTATTTTATCCCAAATTGTGTGTTTACTGGTGGCATTTACAGTTATCTTTTGACTTCTGTTTTGCTTGCCTTTCAGATATCACAGAGGTCAGCCTGCGTACACTACCCAAGCTTCCACAGTGCACTCACCCCTCCCCCTTCAGCACATAACCCACACTCAGTTTGTGACCGCTGTAGGAGAAATAGCGGCTTACCTCGCTGCGGCGGGTGAAATACTTGCTCTGAGTGCCAGTATCTGACAACGAGGGAATGGAAACTAATCCATAAGAATAGGGTTAGAGTGTAGAGACGGGATAAACACACAGTTCTTTCCTCGACACCTTTCATTACACCCGAGTTTGTGGAGGGGGCCATGAGGGTGGCAAGCCCGGTAATTCTAGACCAGTTCTCCTCATCCATTAGGATAGACACTGGCTCGGAGTCTGACGTGGTCATTTCCGACAAAAAGTCGAGGAAAACTAAAGCAAAGGCCTTTTCAGAGAGAGTGGCCTATCTAGATGTCCCAGAAGGGGAAGGACAGGAAACTCTGCGGAAAGTATAAACAACCGCACCACCGGAACTTAGCACCACTTAGTGACGCAGAAGTGAAAACTAAACCCTCCCCCGGGCAAGTTACAGTCACACATACGGGCTGGGATCGAGCTTAACAGCGGCAACAGGCCAGTTGGGGACTCCTACACAAGTTGAACTATTTCCCCCTTCCCTCGGGTACCACGATTGCCTGGTGAATTTCCGGCTTTTTATCTCTGCAATGTGAGTTACAGAAACAATTGCAGGAGCTCCAGCAGTTGATGCAACGGCAAGAGATCAACTTGCAACCAAGAAAGAAGCACGAGCCGTCAGCAACAATTTCTCGCCTCCCGCCTGACACCCATTAGTCCCCACAGTCACTCAGTCCTCTAGAACCGAGCAGCCAGCCAGCAGAGGCTGAGGTGGTCAGCGAGGGGGGAGGGCAAATTTCGAGGATGACGAGGACGAGTTGTTACAGACAGTTACGTCACCCTTGGCGTCGGTATCCCCCAAACGATAGCGGGAAATTTATACTCCATCAGGGGATAATCTCACTGTCTCAGATGTCGGTCAGCAGATAGACGATCCCGATCTGGGCTCAGAGGAACAGGAATCAGAGGAGAGGAGTCGGAGGGGGAAGCAGAGGATACGCTACCGTCTTTCCACTTCCGACCCCCCCCCCCCTTCGAGAGGTTGACTATATCAGATCGCCAGGCTGTGGACAGAGACTCTGAAAAGATCCAGCAGCAGCAGAGAGACGTCCGATCAGGACTCCCTACCCCCGGACCTCTTCCCACTCAGTGAGAATGCCACCCCCTCGGGAAACTCTTCGGTCCTAGCCCAAGAATACGTGCCCTTTGGGGACGCAATCCAGGAGCGCGCCTGGTAAATGTCACCTTGGGCTCACCGTTTTTAAACAGGGAGGATCCCCCATAGGAATGACCTCCCAAGCTGTTCTCCCGCAACAAGACGCCTTCACGCACTGTTCAGGATTGACGGCATCGCCATTGCTATAACAATGCCGTTGAAAGAATTCAAGAGGATGGACACTAGTGAGAGACGCACTCTATCTCGCTTTCATGCCTCAAAACACTGCACTGTAAGACCGGACCCATATCGGTCTTCGGATGAGCTAGTTCCATTAGAAGCATTTGAATAGCCCACCAAAATGGACAGTTTGGTTGCCATCCACCCGGAGTGACTCGGACATTCCACTAGTACAGAAGGACGCTAAGACCACTGAGGCATTCTCCCAGCATATACTCAACATCGCGTACATTCAAGACCACACCTTGAAAGCGTTAAAGGAGAATTTATGCCTCAATAATCCAAGCTGTTGGAATGTTTGGCACTGGCGACTTAACATGTAGTCAAACTATCCACCTTTCTCATACTGTCAAGTCGTTCTCCGACGGGACGCGTTCTTACAGCACTGCTGGTCAAGCGTTAAGTGGTTGGCTTGTGTCGTGCCCCTATCCTGGGAGAAAAAGAGCTGTTCCCGCCAGCCGAGATAGAAAGGGTGAACCAAGAAAGCCGCTCCGTATCATAAGATTTCTCCCTTATGTCAAGAATATCTCTTGCGTCCTTTCGGCCCAGACAAAGCCCGGCACCCAGTTACTACCACCCATTGCCAAGAAGCCGAAACCAAACAGCGTTAACAAGATGGAGGGGCAGCCTTCACAACAAAACACATAGCAGCTAACAAAAGTACCGCCCAGAGATTCGTTGGTCTCTTGACGAATCTTTCACAAACTTAGAAAATTTGCTATCTTACAACGACTCTTGGCCCGTAGGAGTAAAGATAAGCAAATTCTAGCAAATATGGGAGGGAATGAGGACCCCCGCCGAGTATTTCGGTTGCTCAAATACGGTTGCCCCATCAAACGGGACCCGAGAGACCACACATCATCCCTTATCCAAGCACCCCAAGGTGCCAGAAAACCTAGTCCCCTCCTACTCGAAAGGGTCAGAAAGGGAATTAGCTCTCCAAGAAATGTTTTTGACCTTGAGAGAAAAGGAGGACATGAGGAGATGCCAGAAAACCAGACAGCCTTTATCTGGTGAAGATTAGTAACGGTTTAAAAATGTTTATTACCAATATTGTCCTATCAAACGTTTTAAGGGTAACCCCAAGCGCACACACAAACCCTGGATGACGAAAGTTTTGATAAATGCATGCCATAAGCGGGACATATTACATAAAACATTTATCCAATGTAAAACGTCTTTTAATGAAGTAAAATATAAGTTTTACAGAAACAAACTGAATACAATCCTAAGATATATATGTACTTGAAAAACAGCAAGGTAATAGCAAAACTATTTGAAAAATATTGAATGATGTCCTCAAACGGGAAAGTCAAAATTTTCCTTTTCCTTTATTGATTCAAAGAGTAACAAAGTTTCAGGTTTTAATGGCATTTTGAATGGGTCCAACAGGTTTTTTGCTAATGTTAGTCCAGACTTAGCCGAAAACATTGAATCAGTAGTTGATGAAAATGTATTAGATTATATGGGAAGTCAAAATTTAAATTCCTTTTTCTTAACTCCTGTGGAAGAAACTGAACTTGAAAAAATTGTTAAGGCCTTTCATAACAAGGTGTCGTTAGATTGTGATGACTTAGCAATGACAACTGTTAAGAATGTTATCTCAAGTATTGTCAAGCTTTTTACGTTTAAATGTAACCTGTCGGATGTTTTTCCGAAAATTATGAAAAAAGCAAAAGTTATCCCTTTGTATAAATCAGGAGAAAAAATAAGTTTAATAACTATCGACCTGTATCATTGTTACCCCAATTTTGAAAATTTTTGGAAAAATTATTTGAATAAATTTATTGATAAGTATACATTGTTAAGTGATAGTCAATATGGTTTTCGTAGCGGGAGATCTGCCTCAACAGCTTTATTAGAACTCATGGAAGAAATAACCTCATCTGAAGACAAAAAACTTATTACCATTGGAGTGCTCATAGACTTAAAGAAAGCATTCGATACGATTGATCACAAGTTACTTTTGCAAAAGCTAAATTTTTATGGCACTAGGGGTGTCTCAAATAGTTGGCTAAATAGTTATTTATGTAATCGGCAGCACTATGTACAGATCGATAATTGTGTCTCTGATACATTAAATGTTTCCTGCGGTGTCCCACAAGGATCAATTTTAGGACCCAAGCTCTTTATATTGTATATAAATGACATTGTGAATGTTTCGTCTTTCCTCAAATTTATTCTATTTGCTGATGATACTAATACTTTCTATACAGGTAGAGACCTGGTTAACATATGTGAAATAATAAGCAAAGAATTAACAAAATTAAACAGGTGGTTCAAATTGAATAAGCTGTCTTTAAATGTTTCGAAAACCAACTTCTTGGTGTTTGGAAAACTAAAAAGCAGGTATCAACCCAACATTTCATTTGGTAATGAAGCGCTTTCAAGAGTACAGTCGACTAAATTTCTTGGTATAATTATTAATGAAAAATTAAACTGGAAAAATCATGTGTCTAAAGTAAGAACTAAATTATCAAAATGTAGTTCAATATTGTATAACGCTAGTTTCATAGAGAGCTAGTTTCTTAGAGAGCAAAGCATTGTTATTAATATATTCCACACTGTTCTTGCCATACATGTTATATTGTTCAGAAGTATGGGGTAGCTCCTATAAAAGCCACACGAAATCACTTCTTGTAATGCTAAAATGAGCTGTGCGATTAATATACGGTGCGGATAGATTAGCACATACTAAAGATATTTTCAGTAATTTGCGCTTATTAAATTTTTATGACGTAGTTAAATTTAAAACTTTATTAATTATGTTCAAGGCTAAACAAAATGTTCTTCCAAGTAAATTACAGCGTTTATTTCAAACTGTTGATGAAGAAGGAAAACAAGGCAGCATGGTAATTTTTAATGTAATTTTTCGAAAACAACTTTTAAGAAAGAAAGCATAAGTATTGCAGGTGTTCAGTTGTGGAACTCCTTACCAAGAGATTTAAAAAATATTGAGCGAATGTGTCACTTTAAGTCGAAATTAAAGCAAGTTCTCCTTTCGAACTATGACGATATTGTTCAGGAAAACTTTACTTAACGCCCTAGTAAATAACACCTATTTGGTGATAGCATGTTAAATTTTCCGAGTGGCTCACTGATTTTCCTTAAAATCTTGAGTATAAATCTTTGTCGTAACCAAAGTGTTTTCTTTCTATTACAGTTAATAAAGATTTTACCTAATTATGAATGAATCATTATGAGGAAGTGGTAAAGATGTACACTATTTATTGTAATCGGACAAGCGTTTATTAAGCTCTGCTTTTGCTTGATTCCTTTTCTGTCTATTTATGTGTGTATGAGAGTATTTACCTTTTTGGCAATTGTAGAGTTATTTATATTTGTAGTACAGAAATTAAATTTGAAATCTAAAAAACTAAAAAAATCTAACAAACCTCTCCTAACTCAACGAGTTCCCACAGGTAACATCATTTCAGATGAACACTGTCCAGATGATAAAAGAAAACTACAGGCAGGGATGTGAGACACATCCATAAACCTATCCTATCTCCACATCTCATCACACCGTTCAGCCAGAAAATTTCTGGGGTACCAAGCAGGTTGACCTATCAACTGCCCTGTACGTTTATTCGAAGGTCATGAAAGTGCTGAAGTTATGGACCCTTTTAGAAGGCATGCTAATTTTTCAATATCTAGACGAGTGGTTTCTTGCACACCAGAGCAAGAAAGTAGCCCATCATCAGCTGGTACGCAAAGCTCTACAGGTAGGCCTTGTGGTCAGTTTACCGAAATCAGAGCTAGTTCCTAAGCAGGATATTGTCTTTCTCGGGGAAAGGTGGGATCTGGCAAACACAAGAGCATTTCCCAGAACAGAAAGACCGATAGACTGCTTCCACTACAGACCATTCCAAAGGTAGATAACATTTGCTCTGAGGCACGGAAGGTCTCTCCAAGCAAAAATGAAAGTATCACAGACATCCCTGGCCCCTCTACAATGGTGGTGCGATCCTCAAACTATGACTGAGGGAGTCTCATTCCACCCATCTCCCCGAGAAGTAGAGCTCCAAACGGACTCATCTCAGAAACACTGGGGATACATTGCCAAGGTCAGGTGTGGACAGGCAAATGGCCCTCTGCCCTAAATGGGTACCACATCAATTGGCTAGAACTAAGTAGTATGGATAGCTTTGAACAAGCTAAACAAGCTGCCCAGAGGCAAGGTTGTACTAATACTGTTAGACAACTCAACATCAGGAGCATACCTAAACAGGCAAGGGGGACCAGATCTCTCATATTATCAAAATTAGCATTCAAGATCCCCTCCCCGCCAGCCCCCCATTACACCCATTGGCCGTCATCTAGAGGGAAAACTCAATGTGCTGGCACACCTCGCTCCCAGAGTAGACCAGGTCATCCATCTAGTCCACCAGTCTTTCCAATAGTTAGTAAACCAGTCACCATGGGGTACCCTTCCCTGGACCTATTTGCCAACTCCATGCCAACGCAACTATCCAGGTATGTTTCCCCTGCCCAGACCACTTAGCATGGGCATTAGATACCCTCAACTGTCCATGGTCAGTCCAGGAAGTACTTTCCCCCACAAGCAATTATGCTACAAGTCCTACAAAAGATAATCGAGCTTGACACACAAGCTCTCCTATTGGCAGCACAATGGACGCCAGAAGCCCCATGGTTCGCCATACAAGTGCAGTACAAGGTGGTTAAAACAGTCCGATCCCATGCCACAAGGAATTCTTTTTCAACCCCATTGGCAATACTTTCACCCAGCCCCCACCTACTGAATTTACATATATGGTGTCTAACTAGTTCTTCTTGAAGAAAAAGGGTTTCTCCCAGACGATAGTGGGCAAAATGTTTAATAGTCAGGAAGAATCCACAGCTAAGGTATACAGGTACAATGGAGCAAGTTTGCCCCCTGGTGCAGTAAATCTAAGCTGGACCTTTTCAGGCCTTTTCAGCAGTGATAGCGGACTTTCTAAATCACTTGCTCACTGGTGAACAGCTGAAAGTGGCATTCATTGAGGGCTATTGAACCGCTGTAGGTTCTGGTCCCAAGGCATCTACGAACTACGACCCAGGGGAGCATACAGCCTTGTCTCGGCTGATCAGACATTTCAGGGTGAACTCTCAGTACTTCCAGTGTAGCAATATGGCCTCTATCCTTAGTCCTGTGCTATCGTCAACGTCCCAAGACTTTTGGGGAAAAAGTAAGAGCTGTTAAAATGCCACAGTAAGGTTAATCTTTTTACTAGCGCTGGTTTCGGGTAAGAGGAGAGGCGAGCTCCATGCCCTGGACAGAACGGTAAGCAAAGAAAACGGGAACTGGGAGAGGGTCTTTCTCGTCCCAAGAGCAGGTTTCATGCGGAAGACCCATACTATTACGGGTGGATTGGGCACGTTCGAAGAGCAGAACCTGAGGGCTTAGTCTCATTGTGCCCCGTTATAGCCCTACTCCAGTACCTAGATATTTCAGAGTCTTATATGTCAGGAAATCAAAAAGCTCTTAGTATCTTCCATATGCCGAAACTTAACAAGGACCTCTCTAAACAAACGATTCCCAGTCACATCAAAAGGATTTTGGCTGCGTACAACGAGGCACAATCAGACATGAACCTTCAGGCTGAACTTAAAATGAAGGCGCATCAGGTTAGATAAGTTGCGAACTCCCTTAGGGCTCTACGTAATGTGTCACTCTCTGATGTACTTAAAACTGGATATTACTCTTCGCCCACTCTTTCGTTAAGTGCTACATTTCGGATTTTTTCCAAGACGAGCTTTCGGGCCTCTATTCTTCGGGATCTTTTATAGCAACAGAGACGACAATTACAATCTAATCAACCTTTGTTGCAGACCACGCACTCACAGATCCAAGGGCAATCGCAAGCAAAAGCGTGGATTCTCGAAAGGCCGCAACGGCAACCAATTCAAGTATAAGAAGAAGCCAGTCAGCCCGGAATCTTAAGAGCCATCGTACATTGCTTGTCACTTATCCACTGTTTTGTGACTTAAGTAACACGTTTTATTGTATGTTATTCAAGAGACTGTTTTATAAGGCACGGTCACTGCAGACCGCACCCCTGTCTCATGATGCTCCTTATTTAAGTGATTTTTCTTTTAGCCACAACCTAGAAAACAGAGGGGAGATGCCATTCCCGTCCCAGCCATTCCTGCAAGGACGTGTCATATTTAGGACCCATGAGGCAAAGGAGCCCATCCTATAGCGACCGTACCATAGGTACCTATGGTACCATTATAGGATCAGAAGCTAAAAAAGTAGTTAGTTAGTTAGTTAAATGGTTTGTTTAACGACACGATCGACCCTTAGCGGGTTACATTGTGTCAGAACATGTCGGTATTCAGTGACTAGAAGACAACGCTACAAGTTAAAATCAAGATAAACTAAAACCATGTATATTCTAAAATCATAAGGTAAAAAGAAGGCTAGAAATACTGGTACAGGTTGATTTCTTTTAAAAATTGTATAAGTTTGCTAGGTTCTACTTCATCAAATAGCTGCTTCAAGGAGTCAGCTCTGAAATGACGTGAGCGGGCGTCTTGGAAATCGGTACAGTCTATTAAGATATGTTTAACGGTGTAAGGTTCCTGACACCCGACACAGTCGGGTGCCGGCTCGCCTCTTAAAAGATGTTTGTGGGTGACATATGTATGTCCTATTCTGGCTCTATGGTAAACCATTTCATCTCGCACACTGTTAAGTGGCGGGGGCTTTTGTCCGACTACCGGCTTTGTTTGATACAGCTTGTTGTTTCTTTGTTTGTTCCATCTTTCTTGCCACAATCTTTTTGTGTATCTTGTGATTTGATATTTAAAATCGGAGGCTGGTATGAGCATATCGATACAATTATCATTTAGGGCCTCTTTTGCAGCTTTGTCGGCTATCTCGTTTCCTCGGATACCCACGTGACTTGGAACCCAGCAAAAAACTATGTCTTTGCCAGCTTTGGTGGCCTCGTCATACCTTTCCAGAAGGTCAAGGATAAGTGGGTTTGATATTTGTAGGTTTTCAATTGATTGCAGTACGGACATAGAGTCCACGCATAACATAAACTTTTTGTATCGGCTAATTTTCACTATCTGGATAGCGAGATGTAGAGCTTTAATTTCGGCCGAGAAAATAGAGGAACCATTTGGAAGTCTTGTTTTCAAGGTGTTATTTTCAGTTACAACGGAAGCAGCCGATTTGTTGTCGAGCTTTGAGCCGTCCGTGTAGACGAAATGGTAGTCGTTAAATTCTTCCTTGAGCTCTGCAAAGTTTGATCGAAATAGAAAGGGGCTAGTTGTTTCCTTTGCCTGGACCGAAAGGTTCTTTAGTACCACAGGTTTGGTGAGTTTCCATTGTGGTAGTTTTGGTACTCTGTATTTTGCGATTGACTCTATGGTGATGTCAGCGTTATCAAGGTGAGGCTGAACCCTGGCTCCAAATGGAGGTATTACCGTAGGACCTCTTTCATGGAAGCGAGAAAAATCTGATCCAAAGACTGAGTTGTAGGTGGGATTCTTCTTGTTTGCATAAAGCTTTGTTGAGTACTGCATAGCGAGTTTAACTCGACGAATGTTAAGAGGCTGCTCATTTGCCTCCACATGGAGGCTTTCTGCTGGTGATGTTCTAAAAGCGTTTAGACACAGTCGTAAACCTTGATTTTGTATCGGGTCTAGGATTTTTAGGTATGAAGGTCTTGCTGATCCATAGACAATGCTGCCATAGTCTAATCTAGACCGTATCAAGGCTCGGTAAAGCATAAGTTTTGTATCCCGATCAGCGCCCCAGTCATGGGCCGATATTACTCTTAGGAGATTGAGTGCTTTTTGGCATTTTCGTTTCAGTTCTTTGATGTGTGGGATAAAGCTTAGCTTGGAGTCGAAAAGTAAACCGAGAAATTTGTTTTCTTTAACAACAGGTATTTGAATGCCAGAAATGTATAGAACGGGGTCGTCGTGTTGTTTGCGTTTATTGCAGAAATGCATGCAGACTGTTTTAGTTTGAGAAAATTTAAAACCGTTTTGGTTAGCCCATGTTTGCAGTGAGTGTATGTTCTGCTGTAAGCGTCGCTGTATTAGATTCATATTCTTGCCTCTGCAAGATATTGCGAAGTCGTCTACAAAGAGTGAGCTGTCTATCCCCTGTTTTATGTTATGTCGGATGCTATTTATTTTTATCAGGAACAGAAGAACGGAAAGGATGGATCCCTGAGGAAAACCTTCCTCTTGTTCGAAGTAGTCTGAGAACACTGTCCCAAGGCGGACCCGAAAACGTCGGTCTTCTAGAAAGGCTTTAATAAATTCAGGTAGGCGGCCTCGGAGTCCCAAGTCAAAGAGGTCTTGTAGTACTCCATGTTTCCATGCTGTGTCATAGGCCTTTTCCAAGTCAAAGAAAACCGAAACGACATGTTCGTTATTGATAAAGGCTTCTCTTATAAACGTTTCTAGTCTTACAAGGTGATCCAGGGTATTTCTTTGTTTTCTAAAACCGCTCTGTATATCGGCAAACAAATTATTGCTTTCTAGATACCAGGTGAGTCTGTCAGCTATCATGCGTTCAAATGTTTTACACAGTGAACTTGTTAAGGAGATTGGTCTGTAATTTTGTGGGCTTGTGGGGTCTTTGTTTGGTTTTGGTACTGGAATAATAATAGCTTCTCTCCATATTTCTGGGAAGTTGCCAGATTTCCAGGCTTGGTTAAATAGACCCAATAGTATTTCCAAGGTTTCATTTGGCAAGTGTTTAAGGGTTTGGTAGTGTATGTCATCTGAGCCAGCAGCGGAATTGTGAGATTTGTTTAAAGCCTGTCGGAGTTCATTCAGTGAGAAATCACAGTTGTAGGATTCACTATTGTCTGAGTAAAAGTTTATGTTGTTTCGTTCTTTATGTGCCTTATATCGTCTAAAGTCTTCGTTATAGTGTTTAGAGGATGAGTTGTGTTCAAATGTTTCTCCCAGGACGTCAGATATTTCCCTTCTTCCCGTTACAGTGGTATTGTTAGTTTGTAAATGGCTCACAGGGCCTAGAGAGCCTTTGCCGGATATCTTCCTAACCATGTCCCACGTTTTCTTTAATGAAGTTTTCCCGTTTAACTTGGAAACAAACTCCTCCCATGAGCGTTTCTTACTTTGTTTTACAGTCTTGCGAGCGATGGCATTGAGTCTTTTATATTCCATTCTTCTAATGGTGTCCGGATGATTGATGAACTGTTTTAGTGCTTGTTTTCGAACAGCTATTGACCGTTTGCATTCATCGTTGAACCAGATTTTGTGTGATCTTGTGCGGGATCCGGATATTTTCGGGATAGTCTTTTCCATTATTGATTGCATCAAAGCGGTGAATAGTAGAATAGGGTCATTATCACTTTCAAGGTGTTCTCGTGTAATTGACTGATGGCAAAATTCTTGGAATTGTAGCCAATCTGCTTTGTTAAAATTCCATTTGTCTACTCTTTCTTGTAGTTGTGGAATGCTTTGTTTAATTAAAATTGGAAAATGATCGCTTCCATGTAGATCGTCTATAACTTTCCAGCTAAAATCCAGGTACAAGTTAGCAGAGGCTATACAGAGGTCGATAGAGGTCTTTGAACCAGTGCCCATATGAAAATATGTCGGTGTTTTGTCATTGAGTAAAGACAGATTGTGACAGTGTAGTAGGTTTTCTATGACCTTTCCTTTTTGGTCTGTTGTATGGTTGCCCCACATTGTACTATGGGCGTTGAAATCACCGACCCATAGTATGGGTTTTGGAAGTTGGTTTATGAGGTCTGAAAATTCGTGTGGTTGTGGTTTTGAAGGTGGTGGCACGTAGATGTTGCACACAGTGATTGTTTTGTTCAAGGTAGCCCTGACAGCCTGGGCCTGTAGGGTGGTATTTAGATTTATTTCACTTTGGGGTATATCGTTTCGAACAAACGTTGCAATTCCTCCGGAGGCTTTGTTGCTAACGTGGTCTTTGATGTAGGGTATATATCCCTTCAGCGTTGGTTGGTTGTTGGTTTTAGAGAAGGTTTCTTGTAGGCAAATTATTGCTGGGTCACTTTGGGATATGAGTGTTAAAATTTCGTGATGGTTGGTCCAAAAACCTCGTATATTCCACTGAATTATTGCCATATGGTCTTATTTATTTATGCCTAGGGGTCTTTGTATTCCGACACTAGGTCTTGAAATTTGGTTCTTTTTATGGCCACTTTCCTTTGTTGTTTTGGAGGAGAGGGGTTCTGACGGTGTATGTTATCGTCTTCTTCCATTAGTGGAGAGAACCTATTCTCTACCTCGCTAGTTAAAGAGGAGCGCAATCTTTCCTTGGCTTGTTTGGCTCTCTCTTTAAGGTTGGCCTTTACCTCCTTGGGTAAATTAGATGGCGGACTTGTTCTTTGTTGCGGTGTTGGTGGGGAAGGGGTGGGGCGTGCGGCCGCCACTGCACCATTCCTCTTTGATGGTGGTGAGCTTTTTGCACACTGCTGATTTGGAGTAGTCGCTTTTGGTCTTGCACCACCTTGCGTTTGAGAGCCAGTAGCTGTAGTACGCGGTTCGCTCAATTTTGTCACCTTGGTGCTTTGTGGTGGTATGTTGCAGGTTTTCTGGACTGTCAACCATGTCACCTCGGTCTGGCAAGCTGTGTCCCGTGATGTCGGTTTGACCGCGTTGGCGTAGCTTTTAGTCCCAGGTAAGGGTTGCGTTGCCAGTTTTCGGGCTTGCTGGTATGTGACCGACTGTTGGTATTTAATTTCTTGCACCTTTTTTTCCAGCTTCCAGCGCGGGCAGTCTCTAGAGGACGCCGCGTGGTTTCCTTCGCAATTTGTGCACTTTGTGGTGGCAGCGGTACAGGTGTCGTGGATGTGTCCTTCCTCTCCACACTTGGCGCACCTTGGTTGATTGGCTCTACATTTAATTTTAGTGTGGCCAAATCTCTGGCAGTGAAAACACCGCATGGGGTTGGGTATATAGGTGGTGGTCCGCAGGTTTAGGTAGCCCATTTTTACTGTGGTTGGCAATGTAGCTTTACAAAAGGTAAGGACAACAGTGCCCTTTTGGCCGAGAAATCGGGCTTCTATAACGCCCTGTGGTTTCAGTTCTCTGACGAGTTCGTCTATGGAGCAGAATTTGAGGTCAGGGTGGGCGACTACTCCTTTTGAAGTATTCAATGTACGGTCTGGTGTGCACTTTACGGGGACATTCACGAACATCGTGAGTTCAAGCAGGGCTTTGCTGTGTCGTCGTTCATATATATGAACTAATAGGTCACCCGATCGAAGTCGCTTTACCGTGAACCGCGTGCCGACAATACCGTTAAGCCCCTTTTCGACTGCGAATGGAGAGAGCTTAAGGCGTCCGTCTCTTGGCGTTATGATAACATATTCCGGGAAGGGTGTCGGCGGTGACTCTATTTCGATATGAGCTCGTTTTGCTGGTGTCCTCGTTGCTCCTTGTTTATTCGATTCTTCTTTATTTGTCTCCATAAAAAATTAAATAGATTTCTTCCAGGTCTGCCGGCCCCTGGCCCTACTCTGACCAACCTTTTGGCAGCGGGGTTAGCCCGCTCGGGGCTAGGACACCTGGAATACTCTACTACATGACGGCGACGTCCACAGCCAGTCATGCCTCGATTGACCCTACAGCCGCAGTGTGGTTAAACTAGACGACCAGCCGTTATTGATCGTGACGGGCCAGTTCACGACCACCCTTCTTGGGGCGAAGAGAAGGACCAAAGGAATGTATTGGCAAACAAGTCCCTTAGCAGAATATGTATTTGAAAAGCCTGCCTAAGGGTCAAGAAGCCTCAATACCCAGGAAACCGCTCTCCTTCCACTAAGGGATGCAACCCACGGCAGAGTGCGCCCTTATGACTGGTACTATCACCAGCTACTGTGAGGCATCTTGGTGGACGCACAACAGGTTGCCACGCTTTTATGCGGTTTGCGTGGGAACGGTGTAGTACAGGTCTTTGGTGGTTCCTAGTCGTCTTTGACAAAGGTGTAACAGAGCTAATATCTGGAGTACTACAATAAAGTAGACCCCAGATGATAATCCAAAAATGGGTTGTGGGTTAAACTAAAAGGTAAAGAAGTATTTTCATTATTTGAATTAATGACATCATGTTTATTAAAAAAAAAAGTGATAAAGGATTATTGTTAATTTTATTTTAGTATGTGTATTTTTGGGAAGGTTTTATAGCAACTATGAAAAATGGTACAGTGATTATTAAGGAAGTAATGATATTTCTGGAAGACAGAAAGGGAAATGTTGGTGAGATGATAAAGTGGTGGGATGGGGATAGTTGGGAGGGGAGCGAGATACCAGTAGAACTGGGTAAACCCAGTAAGACTGGTACCCCGAGGGGGGTCGGAATATCAACTCCGGCCTCCCTTTGGGTCAAGGGGCTCCTTTAAAAATAAAGGGTCGGACCCAAATAAAAAAGTAGCATTTAGTGAATTTTATCACTGTTTTCATTTAATACTGATAGTTTTGAGTTCTTTTAAGCTTCTAGTCGTGACATTTTGCGACATCGGCAGTACTTTCGTTAAAATTAGAAATACTCTGTTGTCAATGGCTTAGAGCAAGTTCTGTCCCTTACTCAGGTTTTAGATGCCTAGCATGCATTTATTAAGCACAGTCAGAGCTAATTGTCTCCTGTTGTGTCATATCAGGTACAATAAAACGTTATTATTGTAATGTTTACGTGACACATAACAGCGAGTGTCCCAGGTGGGGATCCATCCGGTGGGAGGCTGGTGGGGGACAGTTAAGGATACTCAGTCGGTCAGTCTGCAAGTTTGTCATCAGACGTGATCTGTTGTTATGCAATTTAATTTATTTTTAACTTGATTTTTATTATGGTCCGGGAGTGTTCCCCGAGGCCAGAAGTCTAGGAAGAAATAACAGAAGCGGAACTTAGTTCTGGGGTTTTACTTAAAAACTACAGTTCCACATGACTCTATTTTATTAACAACGCACTCTTACGAGGCATTGCATAATTCGCGACTTTTCTCGCACAATTCTTAAAAATGGCAGGCCCCCTTGAGGAATTAATCCCATCTAAAAGTGGAGACAAGCGAATTCAAAGCTTTTGCGAAGGAAAATTATCGTTTTATTTTGTGAAAGCGTAATTCGCGTTCTCCACTTTTAGCCTGTGTTCCGTCCCACCCATCCTACAACAAGCCTGGGTGAGTTGTTACCACTTATTTTGAGACTTAAAGGGAATAACCCTTGTCACCAGTAGTACTAGAGGATTCCCTCATTCTCATCGGTTAATAGATGGAGAGTGGAATAGGTCCATTCTAACCGCAAGAAAATTTCATTTCTATTGCGTGGTAAGCCACAACCGAAAAGGAACCCATCTAAAAGTGGAGAGCGCGAATTGTAAAAGCTCGTTTTACGAAATAAAACATTAGTTAAATTTGACATAGCTTAACTCGTCATTCAGATAATGTAGTGTTCATGTTTTGTGTCTTGAGCCTCACTCCTATCTTTCGCGCAACAACTCAAATTGTCCGTAAAATTTAGCGTCGAAGTACAAGAGTTGTGTTTCGGAATACACTCGATCCGCTTTTTCATGAAATTGGCTCTCTCAACAGCGACTTTTATAATAGGCATATATGAGAGCACCTTTGGAATGTACTACATTCACGGAACAATTTTAAATTTCTCGGACATGATGCAAGGCTCAGTTGGGCCACCCACCTATCAACTAGTCACCATGCGTGTCCATCACTCTTTGAAAGCCCTAAATGCAAAGTGCTAATTTTGAAACAATACCCCCTTTTCTAACCAAATGCGGATTGAAATTCCGAAATAACTCCCCTTTTTGCAGAAAACGCAGAGTACTAATGAAATTGGTACTCCGAGCGGATCGTGTCTGGCCTCAAAATTACCCATCTTACTCACTGTTTTTTTTTTGGACATGCATGGTAACGCTTAAGAAACAAAGTGCCCCCCCCCCTACCCGGGTTGCGAGGGTCTAGTGAATGTCATTGACTTCCCATGTGAACAACCCCTGGGGCACTCACGTTCAAAAATGGTTTCCATGCGTGTCCTTGAGTTTTTAAGACAATCTCTAAACACGGAGTGCTAAGTTTAAATAAGCGCCCCCCCCCCCCCCCCCACCTTCTAAATCAAACGCGGACTTGAGATTCTAAATAACTCCCCTCTGGGAAATGCGGAGTACTAAATAGAAATTACCCCGCTTTTTTAACGAAACTGGCACTCCGCCGGACAGCGTCTGGCCTCAAAATAACCACCGTCACCACCACCCGCCCCCTCCCCTTTCTGTGCAATTTTTGAGCACGCATGGTAGCACATATTATACCCAGTAACTCCCCTCTCCCACTCCTCCTCTGCCGGGGCTTAAAAAATAAATGCATTTAAAGCACTTGTATGATACAAATAACCTGGCAGTCGTCACAACTTATCACTCTGTATCACTTATAGCAGACCAATGCCCACCAAAGCCACAACATGAGTGAAATTGGAAAAAAAAGTACTACCTTTCACAGTGATAACTGCGGTTGTCGATGTGATAGAGGTGCTCAGGCTATTCGCACGACACGTGTAATAACCACTCTCCCTCCCGCCTACTCCTTCTAACGCCAACCTGCTACTCTGGGCGTACTCTGTGTATAGCAGCGTGTCACCATTGAAGAACCTATAAACGTGCTGTGCTGATACAGAGCATATTTGGTGGGTTATTGGTCACTCCGGGTCTCATTTATAAAATCAAAAAACGGGGGGGGGGGGAGGGGGGCAAACATAAGCATAATGTAGCAACAATCAGATCCGAGAAACACCTCATTCCATTTGCCCCACATTGTGCAGAAAACACTTTATTGACGAGAGCATTGTTCAAAACAGTTCGCTAACTTTTTGATGAAAAGTGGAGATTTTTATTGGGCACTGTCAGAACCACTACACTCGCCTCTATGCGTGGTCTCCCTTCTAGTGCTTTGGATATTTACACTAAAACGTAACCAAAAAGTAGTGTGGTTGAAATAATTAATTTAAAGCTTTAATACCATTCATAATACACTGGATGAGGATTGCCCACTGCCCTACAGCAGAGCACCAGGCGATCACCGGTAACAAGCACTTGGCTGTTAGGTTCTATATCCATTTGGAGCATTTCTGTAAATGTTTGAGTGAGATGCCTCAAAACTTATTCAACGCTACTTTTTAAAGAAAAAAATTTTTCGCAGTTGTTTATGGTTCTGCTTACATTTAATGACAAACATGTAACATCTATATCTTTTAATTTTACCAAACATTTTCACCGAAGAATGGAAATGCCAGAAAAGTAATCTGAATACGTGCCGCTATATTCACGATACCGAAGCATGAAACAAACAAATTCAGTTTAGATAGCACATTAGAATAAATGAAGTATTTATAAATTAAAATGAAGATTTTTTAACCGTTAACATCAGTATACATTAAAATATATCAACCATGTAGCACACTATAAAGCAAAATTCCCGCCATATAAATTTAGCAACACATAAAACAAAACCAAATTCAAGTTTATTAAAAACAAACATATCTACGTTGATCATGATGAAATAGCAGAAAGGACAAATTCATATATGCATAAAATAAATAGTCTACTTGTTCTGTCCATATAGATGGTGGCACCGCTTGGTCCGGCTAATTCCTCAACTGTCGCGTCTCTAGATTCGAATTCCCCCCGTGTGTCTTCAAATTTTAGTAGCGTTCCAGGGCACAGTTCTAATTCAGGACCGAGATGAAATTGCCCGGTAGAATTAGTCACTGCTAATACCATTTTAGATGTAGCCATTGAAATAGTGACGTCACTTAAAGGAATGCCGTCTCGTGAAGCCAAGACAGTTGATGCTATTCTGTCAAAGTTTGAGCATGCGCAGTATAGACAGGACGAGTGACGTGTCTGGTTGCTAGGGCACGTGCTGTTGCAGTCTATATTTTATGTAACAAAGAAAGAATAATAGCTTCACACATTTTATTTGGTTAAAATAACGCAACAGCTTTCTTAAACCGAGCATCAAGGTTTAATATAATCTTGTCCATTCAACTTTTTCTAAGTGTAAGTTTTTAAGAAATGAAAAATTAACCAAAATATTAAAAATTCTTGAAAGAACCTAGTAGTTTATAACCAGGAATTTTAAAAATAAATGAGTGTACATCTGAGTTGCTAACATGAAATCTTGCTGGCGACCACTGCCTTGGCCATTACAGCTATCCATTGTCTGAATACCTGAACAAGTGAAAATATTGCATACAATCGTCTGTATAATTTGTTCAGGACAAGTGTCTGTAGCCATGGAAGTGTCTGGGCATGGTCGTGTCCTGTATTTCTCCCCATAACCGCAAGACGCACTGCATTCCGTCCAGGACGTCCACGCTGATTGGTTCATACCATTTGAACCTACAATGCATTTTTATTTTATATTTTCCAATGTTTTATTAACCCGCAATTGTGCCCTTGTTCCCTGGAGGGGGACTATGGGTTTGGGTGTTGTTCGTCTGTCTGTCCGTCCGTACATCGCCGGCTGTTACTCCCACCTTGATTATTCGTGCCATAGGAATTTTAGTATAAAGATGACTTATAACAGTGGGCAGGTACACGTTGTTTTTGTTTTGACCTCGGCCAAACTTCAAGGTCACAATGATCGCCATCTTGGATTTTCAATTCCAGTTTGGGGCTGTGCCCTCTACGATGGCTTGTTGTATAAAGACAACTCGTAGCACAGATGAGGGAGCGCCACTGGGAGAAAACATACAGGACCGAACACAGATTTCGGTAATTCAAAAGAACCCTTGAACTCTATTAATTAAAAGAGGGACAGGGGTTCCCAGATTGGGTGCTGTTCAAGAATGGATCTCCCTGCTTGTCTCAGTGATTTGACCAAAATAAGTCACCTTGTTAACAGCTGGCTTGAAATCAATTTGGATTAGGTGTTTATATAGTATGGCAGAGATTTTTTTAATGTCTCCCTAAAAAATGTAAACATAGGGGGATACGGGGCAAAAAAGTAATAGCGCAACTCCCCAAAGTAATGAAAAAAAACAACCGAGATCTTACTGAGGTGAAGACATGGAGCAACATTGCAAAGCTTCTGCTGAATGGCCACACCAATACAGTCGTTGCTTTCGCTCTGGCATTCTCGCTTACGTGCCTGGATGCCTCCATTACACCTGGATGTGCAATCTCCAAACTCATCCCAGGTCCCCCACTCTCCGGCTGATAAAATAAAAGGATATTGTAGCAAACTTATATTGGCCATATTTGATGTTTTATATGTAAGCTATACCTGCAGAATTTTTTTTCTACAGGAAGGGTGACAGCACACACGAATATTAAGAAAAGGACGAGGAATAATTAAACAGCTTTTAACCAAACTTGAAATTTAGTAAAACTATTTTAGAAATACATTAGTAATAAATAACAAATGATATACCGTAGACTAATTGATAATTATCTCTTTCTTCGAAAAGTATCTTTACATTTGGCCCGTTAACATCGGAGTATTTCGAGTCATCTGAATAGGAAAGCGATGACGTCATCTCATCCCAGGGTGTGTTCTGTTCCGTCGTGGCATGGAGCTGCTCCGAATGATTCCTTCCTTGTCCATTTTGTCTGCCAGTTTCTGGTGTTTCGCTTCTTTCTTATTCACAGTTGGAAACAACAAAGGTATGTGTGTTACATTGATCCGCAGTCTGAACTCCCCCACCCCGCCCCCTCTTGACTCCCCCTCCCACCACACACACACGCACACGCACACACACACACACACACACACACACACACACATCCCACGCACATCCAATTAAAAATGAAAATTATAATACCCAACTTTCCAGGTTTTCAAATAATCTGTAGCTATTACATGCGAATCCAGTATTTTCCAAAAGGAGTTTGATTTTCAATTTGACACTCACGGATTCCTGATAAAGAAGTTGGCCATTTTATTCAGAGAATGTTGTTGCAACCCCTTATATCCCAATTAACCCTTATACCCCAACAAAATCTTATTAAAATCTGCATTGAATAAAGCATATTTTCAGACTACTCGGAATATTGCTGTGTACGCAGTGCAATAACACAATCCTTTGTTGACAAATGACCCGGAAAGGCATTATAAAATGCTGATTAAAAAACCTTAGGTAAATTTCACTTAAATTCTTTCTACTTCCTGTGCCCACTACTTCATAATAAAATGATCTTTGTGCAATTTACTACGAAAAGGTACCAGTGGCATTGTATGGTATATTTACAAATTAACTTTAAGGTATTAAGTGCGTAGCTGTGACACTCACCTTTCTTTTCTGGAAACAAAACAAAGTACGTCAGCGCCGTCACCAGAGCCAATGAAATAACAGCAAACGCCACTGCTATCACCCAGAGGCATTTTTGGTTGCGCTTTTGTGTGGGAGTTTCTGGATTAGCAGCAGATCGAAGCGTGGCCATTCCCTTTATTGCCTTTTAACACATGAAGTCACAGATTTTAGGGCACAAAATGTGTGTCCAACGGAAGTAATTGATTCCGTAGGGTTTGCGTCTTATCTTCTTTTTTTTTCAATTATTTATTTATTTATTTATTTATTTATTATTATTATTATTATTATTATTATTATTATTATTATTATTATTATTATTATTATTATTATTATTATTATTATTATTATTATTATTATTATTATTATGCCATTTCAGTTGCGCCACTTTCCTGACGAATCCGTCCATTTCTTAAACAGTAGCTCACATTTGGTGACTAATGCAGACAAGAAAAAACGACTACCGTGTTTTTCTAAAAAGAAACCCTGGGCTTCCAACTCGACATTTCGAGACTCTCATATTGAAACCAAATAGAAGACATCGGGCTTCTACTTGGAAACTGTCACCATATGTAAGCCCCGGGGCTTATATTATTATTTCGCAGTCAAATTATTTTGTTCTTTCATATTTTCATATTTCATATTTCAAGTCAACTGGATTTTTTTTTTTGCCAATTCCGAGGCATTTTTCTGTCTTTTCCTGATTCTGGAGATGATTGGTGCAAGTTAGAATGGAAGTCAATTTTCACGCACTTTAAAACATCTAACGTTTCTTATATCGTGTGAGACTTTTTTTTTTTGCTGACCACGCTGTTTCAAAGCAAATTGAAACAATGATGCCAATAGCAAAAATCTCACTCTATTTAAAGATATATTGTGGCTCGAAAGTTGGATGTTGATTTTAAAAAAATACCTTGTTTTTGAAATCTTAATCGAAAACCGACCAAGGAATAATGCTGGCTATGAGTGGAGTAATTCTTCGAATTAAGGCGTCAACGGGTGGTTGCTGGTGCAGACTGAAGGAGGCAGGAGTAGGGGTTTGCCTTGTGCAGGCAGAAGGATTAACCGTATCAGTACTAAGAGTAACTACTCAGGAAAACTGGTCGACTGGAAGAGGGGGCTTTTTGTGGCCATTTTAAAATTAAATAGAAACCCCGGAAACTTCTATTCGGAAACAGTTTAGTGATGTCTATAAAATATGGTAAACGGTCATCTGCCCCCTCCCACCCCGGCCAACTGCCCCCCCCCCCAGTCAACTGCCCCTTTTTTGCAACCCGGTCGACTGCCCCCCCCCCCTGCAATTTGACGGGGTCGTCATCTGCCCCCCCCCCTCCTTTTTTTAATAAAAAAAATCTTTAAAAAATTAGGCAATTGTGGCGTCCCCGTCTACTTCGTCTCTGAAACAATTGATCCTCATTGATCTGTAACTCTGGTTAAAATAAAGAGATGTGAAAAACTATTGATCTATTCATCGTCCCTGAATAAAAATCCCGGGATTCTAACTGCAATTAGTTTCCTATTGGTAAATTACAATTTACCGAGGTGCAATACATTCAATAAAATATATAGAATATTATTTATTGTGTCTTTGTAAGCCAGGAACCCAAGAAAAATAATATATGGAGCGGGCAAATGACCACCCTCCACTTTGAAGTGGGGTGCAGTCGACCGGGTTGCAAAAAAGGGAGGGGGCAGATGACAAGGGGGGCAGTTGACCGGGGGGACAGATGACCGGGATTCATAATATATATATATATATATATATATATATATATATATATATATATATATATATATATATATATATATATATATATATATATATATATATCTGTGTGTGTGTATGTGTGTGTCTGCGTGTGTGTGTGTGTGTATCTGAAAGTGATGGATCATAGATATATATATCTAACTCACCCATGATGGAATTCTTGACGCCCTGGCGCTGTTTCGTTTAAATCGTCTAACAGATGAAGCACTGTGATCCTCTTCTCTTCTTCTCTCATAAGGCTCGTTGTCATTTTGATACTCCCCCTCCACGGAGCCAGTTTCTAACGTGTAATGTCCACTCATTATCCTGGGCATGGTGAAAAACTGCAAAAAAAAAAAACAAACAAACAAACAAACAACAACAACAAATCCAGCAGCTTTAGCAATGAAGTTAACTTATCATTTTGCTTGCAAACAAAAATATGCAAGGCCCAAATGGTGATTTTTTTAAAATTTTTTAGTGAATGATAAATATACAATAAATAATGTTTATTTTTGTACTTATAAATGGTGGATATGCACTTGTCTCCTAATCACAACTGAAATGTCACATAATTATAATATTGCATTTATATTTTATTTAATTGGTTTATAAAGTGTTCAAAGATTATTCCAGGAACTTTGAAAATTCCACAGGAAAGCGACATATCATAAAAGAAAAGTTTGAAACGCTTACTCTTCCTCCTCGCCGCAATGCTTGTTAGAGCAAATACCCTGAGGCGCAAAACTGTTTGAATGTAAGCCTTCTGTTTAGGTTTAATTTAATATTTCAGTTATAATAATCTTTAAAATATTCACAAAGACCCTAAAGATTTTATCACAAAGCCTTTGAAAAATGCAACAACTGAAATTAATGAATCATCTGTAATTACCCACCTTGATCACACTGAATCCAGGACACTATCCCTTGATCAGACTGAATCCTGGGCACTGTTCCTTGATCAGACTGAATCCTGGACACTGTTCCTTGATCAGACTGAATCCTGGACACTGTTCCTTGATCAGACTGAATCCTGGACACTGTTCCTTGATCAGACTGAATCTTGGACACTGTTCCTTGATCAGACTTAATCTTGGACACTATCCAACTAAATATTTTCCTACCGGGCTTTTTCCAACCTAGAATAGCAATGTAGACATTTCCCAGCCACAGTAATTATCCAACTACGAAAAAATGTGACTAGATTAACTGAGTTAACGAAATTTCGACTAACAACATTTCGAACAGAAGTGGAAAGTGACAGTTGGGTCAGGTAGGCTTTAAACATTCTTTTTCTTAAGCGTTTTTTTAATTGTTCCAATCCACGAACATGGCCAATGTTTTTTTTTTTTTTTTTTTTTTTTTTTTATTTATATTATTCTATCACGGTTGTTTAACCCACCGAAAAGAGCAGTGAGTAATAGCACTCCCTCTGTTTATCTCTTCAAAGGAATCCTCTTAATGACATGATGCGTCAGCGACTGTTACAGATACTTCAAGATCATTTCCTCAACATTGCGCAACTTCCACAGAAATCCCTTCAATGTCCCTGTGTGCAAGAAATTGTTATATGTAACTGAGTAGCCCCTTTTATTGGTTCTTGACAACACGTATGACCTTCAAAAATGGTCTATTGCTCTATTTTCAATTATTAGCTAACACGCCTGGCCAACATGCCCACCAGTTTTTAATAAATGTGTACACGATTGTCCCCGGACAATATCCTAGCTCACGAATGTTGATGTCAGGATCTGTGACAAAAAAACAAAATTTCCAACAAAATTTCAAGACGTCAGTCATGATTTCAGTATATATATATATATATGGTTTACAGTCAATATCGTCAACAAAGTCCACGTAGGTACTGGTGTCCACTGCCTCTAACCACATGTGAAAACACTAAGATCACATCAATATCCATGCGTTCATCATGATCTGGGGGAACAGGCCGAACCCCCCCCCCCCCCCGCCGAACCCCCCCCCCCCCGGCCCTAACCCCCCGTCAAACCCCCTACTAAAACACCCCGGTGGCCTAACCCCCCCCCCCCCCCGACCCAAACCCCCCCCCCCCCCCCCCCCCGTTCTCAAAGAAAATGTGTAATGATATTTTCTTCATTTATTTTCACTTTCTCCTAATCGCTTACACATCATGATAATTTTTTTGCTTTACGTACAAATGCCCTTGGTACAATATCTTTGGATTCCCTTTAGCAGATGTGATGTATTCCATGATGGTAGTATAATTTTTCCGAGTATCTTGACTGATAGGAGGTGGAATTTTTCACAGCAATCTGGGTCATTTTATACGTTCCTGCAAACCTACTCCGGAACTCGGAGTCGATGAACAGGAGCTGATCTCTTTAAGACTAGTTAGTATTGAAGCTATTCACTAAATTACCCATTCAAGTGAATCACGATGGATATAAGTCACATCTATCGCAAGAGAAATTGTAAGTTTAAACTCGACTGATCTGGCAACCGGCATTTGAATTGCAATTTTTAATGTGCACACACTCATCAATCGTAAGAGCAATTGCAATTTCAAAAACTGAGTGCTAACATCAATGGATGTATGAAGTTTCTTTTATAATGATGATCAATTCCTTCAGTGGTTTAGAAATTGCAATTTTAAACGCCGTGTGAACTCTTCAATGGGCATTTAAAGTGTAATTAACAACATGGGTGTATCGCAGTTAAAAAGATAAAATAGACCTGAGAACCGGGGGGTTTTAGGTCGGGTGGGGTTTAGGCCGCCGGGGGGTTTTAGTCGGGGGGGGGGGGTTGACGGGGGGGGGTTAGGGCCGGGGAGTTTCGGTCGGCGGGGGGGGGGGGATTGGGACTAGACTCATGATCTGGTGGTCTTCACCAAAATTTCCATTATTATTATTATTATTATTATTATTATTATTATTATTATTATTATTATTATTATTATTATTATTATTATTATTATTATTATTATTATTATTATTATTATTATTATTACTACTACTACTAATGAATAACGCTCTTTTGGCAGTAGCCGAAGCAGAGCGGTACATGTAGATCACAATGCAAACATTGAGTTTCTAACTTTAAATCTACACTAAAAAAGCACTAGACAAATACTGCTGAATAATAAATAATACTGTTACATATATAGCATTCAAATAAGAAACACAGATTATCCAAAAAAGAGAATTGTTTAAAAACATTTACAATAAATTATATATCGTATGCTTTCTGAAAGAGATACGTCTTTAATTGCTTCTTAAAGGTAACAAGGCTATCAATACAGCGCAAATAGTTTGGTAGGCTATTCCACGTTTTTGGTCCTGCTACATTGAAAGAGCGGTAATCGTATCCCTTCAAGTTGTACTGGGGTTGTTGAAGTAGTTTAGATTTGGACAACTAAGATCTCGTGGTGGTACATAAGGCTGAATGATCTCAGATAAGTAAACTGGCGCGAGACCGTTCTTAGCTTTGAATACCGTTACAAGCAACTTAAACAGAATGCGCTCTTTTATGGGTAGCCAATGAAGGGCCTTTAGGACGGGCTTGATGTGATCTATCGATTTGCTCAGCGTTACCACTCGCGCTGCAGCGTTTTGGACTAGTTGCAGTTTGCGTGAAGACTTGTCCGGAAGACCATACAACAAGCAGTTGGCGTAATCCAGTTTAGAAATCACTAACGCGTGGATGATAGATTTCGAGGCGTCGTTTGTGAGATACTTTCGGATTTTCCAGACAGCCTTGATGCGGGCATAACAAACTTTACATATATCCTTAATGTGGTATTCGAAGGACAATTCCGAGTCGAGGAGCACGCCAGGATTTCGAACATATGGAACTCTCTCTATGACGTCGCCTCGCAGTTTGATGTTGTTAGTTACAACTGCCTAAAAGCAAAAAATAGCCAGATGGACACTTTGTACACTCACATTCAATCAGGAGCAGGAGATCTATTTTTAAGAGATATTTTGGTTTGGACCAATATTTCCACAGCTTTGGTAGATCGTCAAACAAAGTAAAAGCCAGGGAAGTACTAAAGTCTGCTTCCTTTAACCAACATTTCAAGACTGTAGTACATTTGTTCCTTCAGTTCAGTTTTTACTAAAACTTTTCGATAATAAAGCTTTTCATTTTTAATTAAAATTTTAAATGCCTGGCGTCAGTTAAGATTTCAGTAAGAAAATTTTTTTTGGCCAATATTTCCGATAATTTGACGTGCCACTAACACAAAAATACTGGCCCGGTAAGTTATAGTGTCCGCTTCCATACCGCAAAATTTTCTGACAGTAAGATTATATCCCTAGTGTTTGCTAAGAAATGTTTTGACAAATATTTCTGCTATTTTTGTCAAATCAGGAAAAAACAGCAATGGCAAGGTTACAACGACTGGTACCAAAATTCTTAACCAATTTTTAATTTTTCTGGCGCAGGTTAAAATTTAACTAAAAGATTTCGCAAAATCACAAAATAAGTAATAGCTAGTTAGGTAATAATGCCTGCTATCTTTACTTAAAATTTGAAGAGGGTAAGGCTATTTTTCTGATGTTAGTTAAAATTTAGGAAATGAATTTGGGTTTTGATTCATATTTCCGTCAATTTTTTCCGAAGCAGCAAAACTGTAACTGCTATCTTTAACTAAAATACAAGACAGAAAGACCATTTCTCTGGCATGATTTAGAATTGGTTTTTTTCTTGCCAATATTTCCACCAATTTTTTTTTTGAATCGCCAAAAAAGTATTAGCGAGGTGGGCATCTATACCACTGCCTTCCATCAAAATTTTAGTAGGTTTCCATTTAAATCCTAGCAGCAGATACTTTTTTTATAAAATTGATTTTCGCCAATATTTCAGACGAATCACAAAAAGAATGCAATAACAAGGTAGGTAGCAATGCCCACCAACTTCAGACAAAATTTCAATAAATTTATGCCATGCTCCTAGAACCACCTGCGTTTTCAATAGCATTTTTTGGCTAATCACAAAAACTATTATAGCCGAGTAGGTACTAATGTCCGCTTTCCTCATTCAAAATTTTATGAAGGTAAGATTACATCCTTGGCCTAAGTTGCGATTTGTTTGTTGCAGTTCTTGACTTGGAACAATATCTCTATGAGGGATATAAGCAATTGTGGGACGCTAACGTGTACAAGTTATAAGACACTTGACTTTCACACAATATTTTGTGAATTTTTGGAACATTGTTTCAAAGTTGAAAAGGAAATCAGCTTGGAGGCGTTTAGATATCTAACAGGATTCGAACCCGGTACGTCTAAGTTGTACCTGCTACCGAAGATACACAAGTATATATTCCCATCGCCAGGGAAGCCGGTTATCTCGGTTACTGGCTCTCCCACTTAAAGGATAAGTCAATTTGTGGACTTCTTCTTAAAATCCTTTGTACGCTAGACAAGATCTTACATTAAAGATACTAATGCTTTTTTGTTGAAACTATAAAAACACAGACCTCTACCTCCAGATAGATTTTATTTACTCTTGAGGTTGTTTGTCTTTCCACTTGCATCCCAACAGACTTAGGTCTGTCTTTCATTGAAGACTTTCTCAATACGCACCGATTTTCCGATGATTAACCCAGTAACGCCGTGATTATTAAACTTCCGGGATTTGTCCTAACAATATTGACAATATTTTCTCCAACTATTTGGCACAGCTATCGGCATTAGAGTGGCACCTTCTTATGCTAATGTAGTCGTTTCCATATTGAAGAAAATTATGTCTATACCTATAAGATAAGCAACAATCGCGTCGTTGGGTGAGATTGATTGGTAAGAACTCTGGTATGTGGACTGAGGATACAGACGCGTTATACAAGTTTGTGAAAGTTATTAATTCTAAAATAGATCTTATAAAATTTACTATGGATTCCAGCTATGAGAATGTTGTGGTCCATAAGGATCGTAACGATAACATAACCACAGATCTGAAAAACCTCGAGTTGCCAGGAATTATGTAAATCTTAACTAGGCACACACCCCTCTTGTAAAAAGGGTGTGATGGTCAGTTCCTTAGGGTACGGCGAATTTGTTCTGATATCAGCAACTTTGGTAAAAGTTCTCTTGAAACGGCGACCTTGAGAGAGGCTATCCACTACATTGAGTGGAAAATGTGCTGATTCGGGAGAGGCGCCAGGATCGTGACTCCACACGGAGTCTTGTCTCCATGTAATGCACCAGAAAAAGTGGAGAGTGCAAGTAATCCTGTCTACTTTATCACATTATGTAACTCAGGATGGAATATATTGGGTGAAATTGTAAAAAAAATGTAAAGGGATTTCATAGACCTAAAATTTTATAGATCCACTTGTTCGTACGGCTCTACCACAAACGAGGAAGTAGAAACACCAGAAACACCAGATAAAGGTTCTGTTTTAACGCTAAGGAATGCAGACATTTCCCTAAAATTAACTTTACTAGGGCAGTTTTGAGTTCTGTATTAAAGAGAGAATATCAGACAAAAAACTTAAGTTAGTTGTCAAAGCAACAATCTAATTTATCTTATAACATGCTAGCTTTGCAGGAAACAATATGTAGGACAAACAGACAAACGAATTATGGAGAGATCAGGAACACTTCGTTAGTATCTACCTTACTGGTGGACCTTTTTCATCGATCGGATCATCATGGGATGTGCAGTATCCTAATCAATGTGTCAGTCTAAGCCCTCCTGAGATACAGCAAAATGCCTTAGTTTGAAAAATAGATTCATCATGGCTACAGCAGCTTCAAACAGCCTTCCCGGGAAGACTTAATTATTTGGGTTAAGTGCAAGCTTTTCGATATCTGAGGGTAGTACATGTGTCTTCCTCGTTGGCGAATCGCCAGCAAAGTAATAGGCAGGTAGGTACTTATGTCCGCTATCATCAACCAAAATTTCAAGACATTCAGGATAAAAGCCTAGAAAGACGTACGATTTTTATACTTGGAGATTTTTAATCGCTTAGTTTGTTGGCCACAACGTGTTACGACAATTGATCTAGCGAAATTTGATTAGCAACAATTCACCTAACGACAATTGGTATAGAGACAATTGCTGTAGCGACAATTCCTCTGGCGACAATTGATCTCTAGTACATTTGCCGTTAGATCAATTGTCTCCAAATCATTTGTCATTTGACCAGTTGTGGATTCGACCAAAACACCGGACGCCTAAAGGTGAGGAAATTAACGATAGACAAGTTACTGGTATTCAAACAGTTAGGGTGATAGGCCCAATACTATATAATTTCCCAACATATCCTTCAACAACATTTACACAATATTTCCACCTTTCTTGACATTTTTAACATTAATTAATAATATTATTCAGTAAATTTCTCCGACAATGTGATAAACAATACCAGACACCTAAAAATGTGAACCACTGAAGACTGGTGCCGGGCCAAAAGTACAACGGAAACCACCCACCATAAAAGGAAAGCACCCCTTTTCATTATTTGTTTATTTTCAGTGATTGTTTCTAAATTTCTATTAAAAAGAGACGAATCCTCTCAAAGAGGATATATCATACATATTATATTATATTAGATACATTTATTTACGCAATACCAAACAATGCCTTATTTTGATTGATCATTTTCATCAATTTTAATGATCAATCTCAGTTGCAAAATACAAACAACTGAGACACGAAAGGAGATTTTATTGAATATCAAACACTCATTTTAAGCGCATTTTAGTTTTTTTATTAATTGCCTTCACAGAATGCAAATACAATCGTGATGTAATGCAATTGCTCTTTTATGTAATCCAATATCAAATCAATTTGTATGATAATTTTGTTGGTCTGAATTGCAATAAATTCTAATCAACTGGGAAGAGGAGCGCTTTTGGCCGCTTGGTGAGCTTTCATACAGGGCTAGCTTTGCCCCTACTTCGCCAAAATGGGGGAAGGCTTAGTTCCGGAGGTGCTTTGTTCCTGGGGGCGCTTTGGACCGAGATTCTTTGGGACGAGACAACAGAGGCAATAAGGGATTAAGCAGCAAACAGATCCAGTCATGTTCTTTCCGTCCATTCGTAGTGGCATTATCTGGGAGACACACAAAGGGCAGTGAAATTCGCGCCATTGCTTGTCCGAATTGCACCGGTTATTTATACACGGGCCCTACAACTGGGTCAGAAAAATAGTGTCAGGGGTCAGGAATACGGAGGTGTTCGAATTATCAAGGTGTGGAAACCAGTGGAAAATTCAGTGATACACCGTAACGCACTTTGTACTGATTCTGCTTACGAACTGTCTAAACACTTATTGCTCCTTGTCCAATTCCAAAGAACACATAATATAAAAGAGTAGAGAACGGAATAATCGCTCTTTCATTTTTTTTTTACATTTTGTTTTATATTTTTAATAATGACAGTAGTGAGTAATAATGACCGAAACCAACCAGGTTGGCTTTGATATAGTCGACTGGTCATTTGATTACCACAAATAAACCATAAACAATGTGAAAAATTCAATTTTAAGGCCAAAATGCTTGTAGTTTAACAGTAGTTTGTACTTGAATACTATTTTCCCTATATCAAGCTTATTGTTATGATAAAAAAATCGGTCGCATATGGACTCTAACTACACTGTGAGGGAGTGTGGTATTCCATTCACTGGGTATTCCATTTACTGATCTACTTGTTGATCCAACTGATTGCTTTAAATTACTTGCTAAGTGTAATAACATTGAAGCTTGAAAGAACCTCAGTGATACACTTTGAAAATGGAATAGTGTTAAATGGCAACTCTGAAATTATTCACTTCCATGAATTTTTTGTAATAAAACCTTTATTTTTCTATTATTGTGGCAGGAAGGATCGGAAGGATATGAATTAAAAACTGAACACCACAACTTTAAACATACATATTATAAGAGCAAGTTTTGGCATTAACAAAATCTGTATCATTGACTGTAATGTAATGGATTATAACTTTTCTGAAAAGAATCCTATTTCCTCTTGGTAATGTAACAGTGTAGTCATTTAATGGTATGCATAGGTATTAAACACAGGTCATCCTTTTCACTGGCGGATACCAGCCTTGAAGGGATTCAACTTCAAAACATCACTCGAAGTAGTAAGCTTACCAGTCAAATCTTGTTTAACAATATATTTTCAATTAAAGTTTATTTGTTTTCGTGTGAGACAGCAACGGGCGCATGTTTTATGGGAAATTTATCTAAGTAAAAGAGAGCTTAAATTTCCCTGGTTTGTAATTAGTTGAAACAACCCTGGAAACTCGGCCTGTGACTGGCAAACTTTCGTCACCCTAGATTCTCGACAAGATGTTAGACCCAGACACCTTATCGCCATTTCGCCAGGTCGCGAAAGATGCTGCTGCTATATATATATATATACCTCACTGTTTTCACGCTTGTTCATCAATTGCAGCATACAGCTTAGGAAGTAGTAACATTAAGTTCTTCCAGCGAGCAAATTCCTGAGACTACTTTGGCTCGCAACCAAGTTAGCAGCGATTTGTAACATTTGAAAATGTCAAAGACGGACGAGCAGCAAGAGAAGCAGCCATAGGAGGACTTAAAAATGGAGGACTTTTCCCATGTGGATAACTTGATCCTTATGGACAGTGAGAACTTAAACTAAAACTAAAACCCTGAAACTAACATAAGCCAGCAGCGTGTTCTTCAAGCAGCAGTAAGCGAGATGAAAGGCAGCGACTCCAAGGAGAAGTGACATGCCACAGCCTAATTCACCACCAAAGCCCTTATGACGTTAGAGAACTTGCTGTGCATTTAAAAACCGCCTATGCCAGCATTTCTGGAGTCTATGAACGAGAATCTGGAATGAAACCGCTGAACTAATTTTTGCAAATCCGGTAAACGCGCGGCTGTCACGAACGCAATGACTGGAGGGTAGTATGTTGCAGTTCAGTGGCCACAACATGGGATCCAGACCCTAATAGCATACGCAACCATACACACGCACGCGCGCAGACACACACACACACACATACACATATATATATATATATATTTATATATATATATAAAGTAAATTATTAGAAAGTGTCTTATGAAAGAAAGGATTTGGCTATAAATATAATTTTGAAACTAAAAATAAAAAATAAAGAAAATATTTGATTTTGAGGTGAAGAGTGAACGCTAAGGAACTTCAAAATATATTTTACAACTGTGAGTGTCTGTATTTTTTATTTTGGTATACTGTTCTCTTGATGTTAAAGTTATAATATCTCTAGGCATCATGGGAAGGGAGTGGAAAGCTCTAAGTACTTTTTTATCTTATAATAATAGTTTGTAAGTCAACACGTGCTTAAAAACTCATTGCTGTTCATTAAGTACCTCTTGTTGTCACGACACAACACCTCTGCGTTAGATTCAGTAAAAATGAAACCAATTTCAAACGCAAAACATTTTATACAACTGGGTTACAGTTTACTAGGTCTTGCATACAAATGATAAGTCAATGAAATAAATTTGTCAAATTATGTAGACTATGCACAATTCATGATTTAATAAGATTGCGCACAGGTGATATTATTTCAATGTAATACATCTATGTACTTGTAGCTTGCTCTTTCTTAGTCCTTGAAAAGACATCTTGTTTAATATATTTCATATTTTTTATCATTAAGCACAGCGAGTCAAATATTGCTTGGGAGTCTGTCACAATAACTCCTAGAAACACTACAGCAAGAACTGCGACGGCAAACGCTCCGATTGCCGCCGCTCCTGTAGCTTCTGTTGAAGAAATGGTATAATCAAGGCTTTTAGCTGTAAAAGAAAAATTTACGGACACACTATAGTGATCAATATAACATTTTGCGATATGCTCAAGTGATTCAAAATCAGTCTTGTTTTGAAACTCCACTGATATTTAAAGTTGCTGCTTCATTACACATTTTATTAACACAAATAGTCTTTTATCTGAAATCTTTAGAAGCTACCTCTACAATTAGGTGGGGTTGGTGACCACTCTCCAGTTATCATACACGTTGTAATGACGTATTCATTGTTTGCAGCTGCAAACCTACGGTCATTGTCGCACGTCACATTTACAGTAGTTCCCAATGTTTTCAATGATGTGCTTAATATCATTCCTTCCCATACTCGTAAGGCAGGGCACTCTATTTCTGAATTTATACCCAAAAATAACATTTAGTTTTTTATTAATAGTACATCTTCCATAAAGAGATCCCTTCAAATTGTTTACCATTTTACACCAGCTGGTAGCTTGAGAGAGCTAGGGGACAGACCCTGTCAGGTAATTTTTAAAGCAAACAATCATACCCTTTTTTGTGTTGTTTTGTTTTTTGTAAAAATGATACGTACTAATGCAAAGTTCAGTATGCAGGTTACTTGAATGCACTGGCAAGTTTTTTGTAGATTTAAACCTTGCATTATAATTGATTGATACACTTCTTAACAACAGGAACGTCTGTAACATCCATACAAAGTGTTCATATACTTTTGTAAACAGTAGAGTACCAATTACCAATGCAACGCAAGGAATCGGGTTCCCAATGGCCAGTGTCGGAACAAGCTGCATTCTTTACCGTGATGCCGCGTTGGAACCAGTAGCCATGACGACACTCATAAGACACAGCACTTTGAAATAATGTACTTGAGTAGTCAAGCAGTCGCGCATTTATGACACTTGGAGGTGCGGCACACGATAGGGCTGTAACAAGGGTGGGAAGGAAGGCATCAAAGGTTAATTAGTTATATAATTTGTTTCGAGACATTAATTGACCCTTAGCCGGTTACATTGCATCAACACAGTGAACTATATTCTGTTTAAGAAACAAAATACTTACTTTCATTAACGCATTTTTTAGTTTTCTTTTTCCACAACTCTTGCTGCCATACTCATTACCGTAGGTCGCCGATACAACTCCTTACTTTTAACTACTCTTAGTCTTAACCATAATAAACATTCCAACACTTTTAACACCAGACCCTTTTCCTTTAAGATACCGTTGCCCGATAATCTAAGTACACCAGTCGCAAATCTCATGTAAAGCTTTCACATTTTGCATAGAAAGGCGGCTCTTTCAGCGATACTTACGCAAGCATTCACCCACAGAATCCTGCTGACTTCCTATCACTCTCCACCTTCCGTTCTCTCCACACTCGGCAATGTTTTCACGTTCCCCATACATCTCGTAACCAGCATCGCAAATAACATTAACTCTACTCAAGTATACTGTGTCTGATGAATTGACACGTGATCGTTCAACGGTTATTTCTCCACAGTCCTTAGCTGAAACATAATAATATTAAATTTATGTTGTGGACTATTAGTCTTTGTAATTAGTAACAGCAATTTCCAGTTGCACCAAATATTCAGACCTGCAAAGAAATATTCTAAATTTATAAATGCCCGGTATTTATGCCCAACTGTTTACTTTATTTCTTTATATTTATCATTTTGCTATATCTGGTATATCTATGTAAATGTTATGAATTAACTAGTATTTTGGATAACAATATAGTATATTTACGTGAGCAGTCTTCATCAGTTTGGTTCCAAGTAAGATCGTCACACACGACAATTAATGTTTCTGTATGAATGGACTGAAAATGATATCCAGGATGACAAGTAAATATAACACGACTGCCTTGAGTTGCATTGGTATGGTCAGGTGTGGCATTTTCTACCCATTCTAAAGGAGGACATCTTCCAACTGCACAATACGAAATCACCCGAAAAATTTGCATTTAGAAATATATCGTAAGCAGTCATAGTCATATACTTATCTTTACAGTGTATTACTTGAGATGAAACCAAGTCCAAGATGTTTATCAAACTAGAAAAAAACAACAGTGAAGAACATACTAGACAGATAATTCTTTACTCTTTATTTCTCAATAGTTCACGTTACTTTGCCAAACAACCTCAAACTGTTGGCATTATTATTTCGAATTTAGAAGAATCTATGTGTCATTATGTAGTCTTAAAATCGTACATCAAACAAAATGCTAAATAGTGTAAAAAATAGAAAAAATTATTGAAACTTGCATGTTATGATGTTAGGAATTATAAGTTTGTGTGTATGTTTTAAATTTCTGAGAACAATATAATTTTGTGTCAATTTGTAACCTGGAATTATCCATTGAAATGTTAAAAACATATCCATGCAGTAATCCAACATAATTTAGATATCTTATGGCTATTCTTTTCTACAATATTATCATTTGTGTTTTAGTATTAACACTATAAAGCAATCAAAACTTACGCTCGCAAGCTATATCTGTAAAAGACCACGTCTCGTTTTGTTGACAAGTGATGGTCTTTTCTCTTTGACCATCAATGTGTCTGTATGGGTCTCTGATTTGAAGGCCATCATGGCAGCTGTAGGTGATATTGTGCAAATACCCTCTTCCATTCCCTTGTCTATCTGCATTCATGGCATGTGGGATGGCTGGACACAACACAGCTAAAAGTGACCAGAACAGGTTAAATAAATACATATTTTCGGCAGACAATGTTGAACAGGCAAATTAGAAAAGAAGAATAGAGTGACGGTGCCAGTTAGTTAGAACGTTTCGACAATCCCAAAGTGGGGTAAGAAGGGCATTGGCTACCGTTCCGATTGCTTTAACTAGACGAAGGCAATTGGCTACATCACTTATCATGGAATAAAGAATAATGGGAGTTGAGTTTTTCGGTCATCCCTTTAAAAACTTCTTTCAATATTATTTTATTTCGATGTGTTGGTACGCTGGTGTCATACTTACGCGAACACGTCCATCCAATATCTTGGTTCCATTCTCGCCTGTCGGTACAGTAAATGTGAATATATTGTTGGCCAGGCAGTAAATTGTACCCTGGCTCACACGATACCGTAACATTTGTGCCGAATCGTGCAATATTCGTAGATAACGCCCCGTGTTCAGGTGCAACCAGAAGTGGACATACCTCAACTGAAAACCAAAAACATCTAAACATCAGTGGCTGTCCCAAGTGGGGTATAAACTTGCAACCCCTCCCGAAAATCATAAAAATAGGCCGTTCAACTTCCTGTATTCACAGAAAGGCTAGAATGGCAAACTTGCTACCAAGGTTGAACCCTTCCCCCCTTGTTGATCATAACCTCTATCCTCTACTGAACATTACTTTCTGATTAGTTTTATGTTGATAAATATATAGAACATAAAAAATACTTGAAAATTCTTTTTTTCTTTTGTAAAGAACTTACCTGCGCAGTCACCAAGTTCTTCCCAGTCTCCATTTCTAAGACAGAATATAGTTTTATTGTGATTTCCATGGATAAATCTATATCCTGTGTCACATGCAAATGTAGCTGATGAACCAATCGTATTAGTAACACTTTCTTGTACATAAGCTTGTCTTATCATAGGCAATGGCACACAACGATCTAAAACACAAATTATTTGATTTTGTTGATGACTACTGTCCCTTTCATAAAGTTATCGTCTATAAAATAAAACTTGAAATAAGCGTAATATGGGTTTAGTTTGTTGTTATTTGCAAATGCAAAATTAGATTTTTCCTTTCTTTTTCAAAGGTAATCATGTAGTTTAGCATGCCTGTCCAATCCTCAGCTCATCTGACCCAAAAGCGCTTACCCTGATCACTAATACTGATCTCTGTAAGTTGAAATTGAACCATAGTTACCTGATAATGTGGCTACAAAACTGCATGGACCGACTGAGCTACACCTTACCTTTTCACCTTTCCAGTGAAGAGGTATTTATTGACGCATGGTAAAAAGTCACACAAATTCGTCAAGAGATGGCGTCATTGACGTTAATTGTAAAACATTCTGCTTTTGGAATTTAATTAAATTAAGCGACATACAAGCACATGTTCCAGGAATCGTTGACCATTGGCCACTTTGTGTGCATATGATTTCCAGCGTCTCAAGCCCATTGGGAAAGAGCAGTCCATCATCGCATGTGTACACTACTCTTGTGTTTACGGTACGGGCCATAGTGGAAGCTGCAGCATTGCTTATTTGCGGTACTTCCGGACATGTTACCACTTTGGTTTCGAAAGCACAGATAAAACAAGAAAATATGCCACTTATAAAAACATGCACGCACATTTTAAAGATTCAACCATGAAGTAATCATAACTATCTAACTATGTTATCATAACTATCTACGTTACCATAATTATTTACACGTTTTGTTCAAAACTAAAATTCTAGTTAAAGTAGGACTATACACCCAAAAATATTAGTTTACCCGTGCATGGCTCTACATGTTCACTCCACACTCCGCCATATTGACACATTGCTATCCTCGTTTGCCCACCAGCCGGAAACACATGGCCACCACCACATGTATACGACACGTAGCCGTCAATCATGTTGTAAATGTCAACTATTTCTGCATTTGAAATCTCAGCAACAGGCGGGCATATCTCTACTACAACATCATTGAAATATTAAACATAGCCTTTCTGTTAATATTTTTAAGCTTAGCTTGGCTTTCCTTGAGAGACTCTTCAATAATTAAACAAATGACTTAAGTGTATGTTGAATATTTTAAATTTATTAGAAATAACAAAAATATCAATAAGACCGTCTGAAGTTTTTACCTACATTAACTAATTGAAGTTTTTACTTCTTATTCAAGATAATACAGAAAGACACAGAATATTCAACACTTAAACCTTTAAGTATTAAGACTTTATAAAATGTTTTTAGTAAAATTACCCGAAGAAAACATTTGCCTTTCATTTGAGTTGCACCCTACAACATATGTTCCAAAAAATTTTTCACAAACTGCTACCAGTGCAATTTTTCATCTGTGTATTTTCATTAATGTGTTTGTAATTTTCAACTTAATTAATGAACTTAAGTCAATAAAATTGTGTTTTTCTAAACCAGACAAATGTCCACTTGAAACAATGTCATACCGTTTTCATAAATAGAATGAATACGTAACTGATGCTTTAAAATAATTCTGGTTATTTAAAGCTTATATTAATATTATTGCTTACATTACAATGCCACCAAAACCCCTTTTTACAGAAATAAGCTGTACCACAAGTTTCGCCTTACAAATCAAGTGCTCGTAGTTACATTCTGTTTTTACCTTTATGTGTGAAATCTGGTTCTTCAACAGTGAAACTAATTCAACGGAAAACACCGAGCAGTCTAAAACTGTGTTAAAATACACTATAATTCACCTGAACAGTCCGGAACATATTCCCATTCCTCAATGGAAAGACATGACGCGGAGATCTGATTAATTAAATTGTAACCATCAAAGTAAGCTCCGTTATCGCACTCATACAGGACGCGTGGCACACCCTCAACAATATATTCCATGACTATATGTGCACATTGTGGTACAGGGGGTGCTGCGCAGACCATATCTAAACAAACCACTAAAGATACCACTTCAAGCAGTTCAAAACACAATAAAGAACTATTTAAAGATTTGAAACTTAATTATAATGATGTCAATACAAGTAGGTTGAATTCTTGATTATATGATTAATGACTGGTAGCACTGTTTGAAAAGCATGCACATATGTATATAGCGATTTATATTTATTGCTAAGGGGACTGTGATAAAATTTAGCATTTAGTTAACTAGATTCCTTTGTCCATTGAGCACTGATATATTTAACACAATGAGTATATTACTGATGTAAATATCTAGCATTAACGTATTGGGGATGTACTTGAAATCATTTAAGTTGTAACTAATGTGAACACGCAAGTAGTTAAACATGACAATATTATGCCATACTACAGTAAAATGGACGCAAATGAACAATCTGTTTGTTTACCAATGCACTGTTCACTTTCTACCGACCAGTCGCCGGAAGCGTTACATACAGATGTAAACTGTTGTAATCCCAAATAGCTGTACCCTGTGAGACAGGTATAAGTTATCTCAGAGCCGTAGAAGAAATTTGTGTGTTCAATGGATGGGGCACTTCGATCAAATGTCGCTGGATATGAACATTGTACTCCTGCAACATACAATAAAAATCGCTAAAATATAATATTGTCTTTCAACGCTACAGATTAAAGAATAGTTGACCATACATTAGTATAGAGAGAGATCTCGGGGTAAGTGCTTTGTATTAAAGTAGAAGACCATTGACTTTCCACAAGTGTCCGAACCCAAAGGCAAAACATACCAGCCTCATTGTCTAGCACCATTAACCACAAAAACATATAGTCATGCCGTAGATTATCAAACAGAACAGAAATAAACACAGTACGTTACACGGCAGCAAAAGAGTTTTCGTTACATAGCTATTTGACTTTTACCTATGACCAGTTTTTGTTAGATCGTAAAACAAAAGTAACAACAGGTAATAAAGTCTGCTACCATTATCGAATGTTTCAAGACAGTAGCATTATAATTAAAATCTTGCTATAATTTTTTTTCTAAGTGGTCTGCTCATAAAAAGTATCCAGGAAGGTATCTAATACCGCTACTTTCCTTTTGATTTCATTTCAAGACAGTAAGGCCATGTGCCTGGAGCCAATTAAGATTGTAATAAGAAAATGAGTTTTTGCAAACTTTTCCATCATATCCTGGAGAACCACCACTCACATACACAATGGCCCATGAGGTACTGATGTCTGTTTGAATTATTCGAAACTTAAAAGCAATAAGATAATGTTTCTAACATTAATTACGCCAATATTATTGCCAATTTTTCTCTAATTTCGAAAAAAGTAATTTTCAGGTGAGTACCAAAAACCATTTTCTCTAACCATAATTTAAAGTAAGTAAGATTCTTTTCCTGGTGTCAGTTTAGATTTTAATAAACAATCTTTCGCTAATCATTCGACTACATATTGGCGAATCATGCAAAAACCATTAGCCAAAAGGAAGGTTTTTATGTCGGCTACCCTTAATTAAAAAGTAAATATACCTGGTGTTAACTAAGACTGCAATAGCAAATTATTTTTTGTCAATATTTTCAGTTAATTTTGGAGAACCAACAAAACAAATTGCACCCAAGTAGGTACTAATTGGAGCCGCTTCCATTGTTCACAATTTCAAGAAGGTTAGATTATATCCCTAGCATCAATTAAGACTTTAGTAAGCGATTGATCTTTCATTGATATTTTCGCCAGTCATTTCCAAATCACGAAAAGGGGGATGGCCAGATAAGTATCACTGACACTTATACAGCTATCTTTAATTATAATTTCAAGGCTGATTCTCTGAAGTTGGTTAAGATTTTAAGGAAATTTGTATTTTGCCAATATTTTTGCCACTTTGGTTCACTTACCAGAAACGTACCAGTGATGAAAGTAGTACTGTCCACTACTTTTACTTAACATTTCAAAACAGTCCTTCTGTTTCCCTGGTGTCAATAAAATTTTCAGAACAATGGATTTTATACAATATTTTGGTCGAGCCGCCAAAAAAATAATATCTGGGTTGACAGCCATGCTCTTGAAGGCATTGTTAGAAGAATCGTAGGAGGATTAAGATCAATATTTTAAAATTGACCTTTCACAATATTTCCCTTTTGGCAAATCCCAAAAAAGTAATAGCCAGGTAGAAAGTAGTGCTTTCTACCTTTAGCTGACATTAAAGGACAGGCGGTCTATGTCCTTAATGTCAGCTAATATTTTACAAAAAAAGGGTTTCACCAATATTTCCTACAATTGTTAGCAAGTAATGAAGACATTAATAGCCAGTTGGACATGAAAGCTCCCTACCTTTTACCGACATTGTAGGACGTTTCCATTAAAATTCGCGGATATATAATTTAAGGAAAACGGCTTTTGGCAATTTTTTGCGTAAAAGTATGATCAAGTAGGTGCTAATGCACGCTATCTTCACCAAACTTTCAAGGCATTAAGAGTAAAAATCTAGGAGGACATTTTTAAACTTAAAAGTATACACACACATGCTTTCAACGGTCACTATAGCCCCTTCTTCTGTAGAAGCTGGGACTAAACACTATAAAAACGCATTGTATTATTTAAAAAACCACAGCAAACACTTACGCTGGCAAAGATCATGTTCTTCGGTCCAACGACCGCTTTCGCCACATGTAGAATTATAATGCAATATGATCGCCGTTGAAGTTCTAGAAACGAAGTATCCCTCAACGCAATGATACGTAGCGTTGCTAGTATACAGTCGGTCATTGTAATAAACGTTGCTGCTTAGAAATTGTGTCGGGACATCACACTGTATTTCTGAATAAAACAGACCCTAGACATCAAACTTTATATGTTGTTCTGTTTGTTATTAGTAGTAGTAGTAGCATTAGTAGTTGATGTATTAGCAGTAGCGGTAGTAGTAGCAGTAATAGTAGCAGTAATAGTTGTAGTAGCAGTAGCAATTTTAGTAGTAACAATATGATAAGCAGTAAGGCCTTTTATCATTGAGAAATATACACCTGACACGGCTATAATCTTATTTGTAAAAACAGAATAGTTACGTTGACAAGGGTCTTCTGTGACATTCCATTCTCCTTGCAATGTGCATTCACTGATAAATGTCCTTTGTTGAACAGACCCATTAATCACGTGATAGCCGTCGTAACACTGATATTCCACCACTGCCCCATAGGTGACTAGGCTGTTCTCAACTAAAAGTATAATTAACATCAAAACAAGAATGAGAACAACTGATAAATCGTTTTTAGTGTAACTGAGTAATTAACTTCAGTAATTCATTATCAGGCCGTCTTAACTTAGAATTCCTTTCTTTTTAATATTAAAGCATTGAGCAGCATTACTGATGGCAGAGGACAATAATATAATATGATATAAAATGCTCTGGTTTTAGAAAATAATTCAATTATGCCCAGTTTGATTAAACTCAAAAAGCAGCAGTTTCTTTGAAAAATCTCTACAAAAGAGGATTAATTTCAAATAATAAATCAAAATTAAATTATCAAAGCAGCATTACTTCAAAGAGGAAAGAGAATATAAACATGTTTTTGGTCATATAATTCATTAGTATGGTGTTTGTGGTTCGCATAAAAGTGTCTACATAAACATGAAATGAAGCCTGCTGATGCAAAATTTGCTAGAAATCTCAAATACCTCCCATGTGCAGCAAGGCCAGAGGACCGCTGTGTGTGAAGGTGTGTGGAGTACTGCAATTCACCGCTTGAACAAAAAATATTTCAAACACACTTGAAAAGTGTTTTATGTATATGTAACTTCCATTTTAAGCTGAAAGAAAATTTTAAAATTTAACTAAATAGCCATAAATCGCAGTTGAGTGAAAGAAGCAAATATAGAAATAAAAACATTAATAAATACGCAGTTAGTAAAATCAATGCAATTTATTTATTGTTATCTATATGAGCTACAGCATACTTGTGAAGTGATTTTTTGTCTGCGGTACACATGTAAACCATTTATGTGTTAAACGTATATATCAAGAAATAAGGTGCCGTACGTTTACAAAGGTCAGATAATTCTGACCAAAGTCCAGTGGCGTTACACGTTGAATTATATCCCAAAATCATATCATTTTCAATTCTGTGGCTGTAGTATCCGAGCAGGCAGTAGTAAGTTGCGTTATTCCCGAATGTTGTATCAACCAAATGCAGGTAACTGGTTGCAAATGCTGGCGGTTGTCCACAATCAAGCGCTGAAAAGTCCATATCAGTAGATACAATGATAAAACTGTCTGTAGCACAGGGAATATGAATCTGAAAGACGACTCTGAACAGTGCACAAGGATAAGGGGCGTTGTTACCAGTTCAACTGCAACTGTCGGTTTTATTTCCTTATTATACAATTGTCATCTCAGTACTGATTTTCTTGCACTTGTTGTGATGTAAGGTTACTGGAAGAGTGAGGAATACGGCTCTATATCTATTCGTCATACGCACAGCAAAATAACTATATGCGCACTGGCAATCATGATATAAATCTGTAGCTAGTGTATTTAATTGCACTTAATATATATCAGTACACAAATACATCAGTCAAAATCTTCATAATAATATATCCATTTAGATATGCATTTATGAATTCTATCTTATTAATTTCTATTGGATTATTAAATTAAATTGTAAAAATGAAAACTTGTTAGCATTAGATCAAATTTATGCAAAATCTTTGCATGTTTTGATTTGCATTTCGCTGGAGACGCTACGCAGTTTTTGAACCTAGTCTCCACATCTACTTTATAAGATAACGTAAAATGCATCACAGAAAATTGCATGGTTGTTGTTGGTTGTTTTTTTAGTTTTGAGCTTGTTTATTGTTTTAAATATACATTAACCTTATGCTGCTTAATAATATTAATATACATGTTTGATGCCTGCAACCTTATGATGTTTGCACTCTTGCACTACTTTGACATATTTAACATAATTAATTTTGTGTCATTAGAAACATATTAATATCTGTTTATAAAACAAATAAGACCACCTGTCTGAGAAGAAAACCAAACCGAATATTACTTATGCACCTTTTAATTACACCCTTTGACACTAGCAACCAACAGAATTAGACAGACTTACGAGTGCATCCAACAAGCAGTGTTTCATTCCATAATCCGTTTGTGCAATTAATTGTTCTGTTCCAGATTCCATGTTCGAACCAATACCCTTCTTCACAACGATATTGCACTTGGTCACCATGGGAATAACTGCTGTTGTAGGATTCCAGAGAAACCCATCCTGAAACCACAATACTACAGCTATGTTAAAAATATTTTGACATGCGACAATCCACAGATAATCCAAAGTCTAAAATAGCTTATAATGAGTTTGATATTTAAGGCTGATCTCCAAATTACCTTTCTCACAAAGCACATCATGGACTTCTGTCAAGCAATAAGCTTCTTTCCACAGACCAAAGGTATTCACAATAGCGCACTGCTCTAAAAAAGCAAACAACGCTGCGTTTAAAACCTGTTAAGCATTGTTTCGGCTCCAGTTTTCAAATTAACGGTTCATTATTATTATTATTATTATTATTATTATTATTATTATTATTATTATTATTATTATTATTATTATTATTATTATTATTATTATTATTATTATTATTATTATTATTATTATGGAAATTACTTTGAAATGCGGAATTTGATCCCGGTTTTTTTCGAGGATTTTACCACCGTGCTGGAGGATAACGATCTTGTTAGTGAATTCTTACTGCTAGCAGGCGATTTCAACACTCAGTGGCATAATAAGGATTGCTCCGATACGAGGCAGTTTATGGATTTCCCTATAGAGCTTGATTTCATTCAACCCCCTTTGAAAATTCAACTCATATTAAGGGTCATATCTTAGGTTTCATCGTCAGTAAACACGCGCATAATTTAGTTGCAAATTGTCAAATAGGGGGTACAATCACGGATCTCAAAGTCGTTCAATGTTGTCTCTGTCATTTTCAAAAGACGTTTCGGTTAAAAGGACGACTTTAAGGAAAGCCTTGGAAAACTGAACTTTTTGCTCAAGGGATCTAGACACTTTGGTTCATCGTTACAATAATCTGTCTGAAGTTCTTGACAAACAAGCACCGGTTATTACAAGATCAACTCCAACGGAGAGAACTGTGGTTCACAAATGAGATATTGTATGAGAGGAGATAATTACGGAAAATGGAAAGAGTATGGAACAAATCGAATTCAGTTTCCAATTAGATTTATATTCTTACAGTAACTCCAAATTGAACAAAATTTGGATAGATTCAAATCAGAACGCCTAGGAAACACAGTTAAAGAAAGCATCGACGATTCAAAAGAATTATTTAGAGCTATAACTAATATCATGAATCGAACAAAAATATCAACTGCCAGAACACACATAACCAGAATCTTTAGCCAATATGTTTACTGATTATTTCCAAGCAAAAACTGACAAAATTCATGCCAGATTTCTAAAACCTCACGAGAAGGCATTCAATTCCGACATACAAGAATTGGATTCAAAGTTTCACAATTCAGACTTTTGGATATGAAGGAAATGGAAAAACTAATTTTGCAATCTACGCTAAAATTCTGTAAACTAGATCCCCTACCAACGCCATAGAGAAAAGGCCTGTTCGTTGGAACTATCTCCTGTGATTGAAAAAAATAGTCAACTTATCCATTGCTTAAGGACATGTGTCCCAGGCAAGTGTCAAGCAACTGCACAAAAAACCTTCTCTTCCGCAACCATCAATAATTGTCGTCCTCTATCAGTAAAGGTTGTGAATATTCAGCTCAAAGAACATTCCTCTAGAAGCAGTATCTCTGAAAAATTCCAGTTGGCTTACAAGGACCACCATAGTACTGAAACTGCCATGATTCGCATTTTCAACGATTTACTCCAAAACCCAGACAGCAGCCAAGCTGTGACAGTTGCGCTGCTAGACCTCTCAGCCGCTTTCGCTGCGATGGGTCACGAAATTTTGCTCGAGCGTCTGCATAGGTCACATCGTATCTCGGATCTTGCCCTCGAATGGTTACGATCATATTTGAGGGAGCGGTCATTTCAGGTACTCGTTGGGGGCTTGTACTTCAAAATCCAAGAGTTGGAAAGGTCTGCCCGACAAGGGGTCAAGGCTCTATGATGATTATACTTTTCCCGTAGATCAGCTTATTCGAGTTGTACTGTGCTTGCTCTATCGCGGAAATTCTGATGACAATACGCTTATGAAGCTAATCAACATGAGTTCGGATATTAATAGTGAAGTTTGTCATATGGCGCAATGTGTTTCTAAGGTCAATGAAAACCAAAGTAAATCAAAACCGTATCCGGAAAAAACGGAATTTCTGATCTTTTTCAGCCGAAAAAACAAACTAGAATACCAGCTGAGAACATGGAAATTGATGGAACAGATGTTAAACGCTCCCGAACAAAGCTCCTGGGTATTAGTATGAATAGTTAATTAAGCCTGGCAGATCGCATAACCAACATTTGCAAAATATGCTACTTCTACATTTCTTGGATAAGAAAAGCTCGAAAATATCTTATGTTCGACAGTGCAAAATCTATAACACATGCTCTAGTTATTTCCAGGTTGGAATACCGCAACAGTGTATGGCGGCACGTTTCATAAGTAGTAGAAGTAAGTTCGACCATATATCAGACACTCTCAAAGAACTACCTCTGGCTCCCCAATCATCAAAGGATCGAATACAAAGCTCTTTTGCTCTAATTTAGTACAAGGTTCATCACCGGACTACTGACGCCTACTAACTCCTAAATCCCTTATCGTTCAAGGAGAAGTCTCCGTTTAGAGGACAAACTCCTACTTGAAAAACGTTCTAGGACAAAAAACATGGAGAAAGATCATTTCAGAATGCTGGGACAATTTTATGAAATAAATTGCCTTTCAACAGTACAGCGTCGAAATCATATTCTAGGTTTAAAAAGTCACTAAAGACGCATTTATTCAGTGTTGCGTTTGACTAGTAATTATATCTTATTATCGGTTTTTAGTATATTCATGTTATATTTTAGCTTCTGCTTCAGAATTTGTAAGGAGCTTAGGTACTGTAGGCGCTATAAAATGACTCTATGCAATACAATACGATACAATCAATATACACCACTACTTAATATTTTTCGGTATTTATCAAATGTCGTGATATATTTCCACAAATAAAATAAACACACTATTGGCATTATAGGGATGACCATCTGCCCAGTTGTTCCATGTAACTGACTGTGAATCTCCCCATACCCAGCTGTTGTCAAATGAAACAGTCAAGCTTATCCACAGCCGCCTGTCCCTATTGAATTAAAAGATAAGAGCAATCAGGCATAAAACATTAAGTGAGATAACTGTCATGGAAGCCACCTTATTTCTTGATCAGTATGTTTTGCTCATAAATTATTGTGATTTTTGCACTCTTTGATTGGGGGTAGAATATATAATTTTGTCATGGTTGATGCATCTGCCATAGGGTGAGGGAAGGGGACACTTGTTACAATACGTGCTACCATGCGTGTGTAAACAAGCGGAGAAGGGGAGTAATTTTTAGACCAGACTCGGTCCGCATAGAGTATCAATTTAGTTACAAAAAGGGGTAAAATTTTCTTTCAGTACTAGGCGTTTACCACTAAAGGGAGGCTCTCTCTCTCTATCTCTCTCTCTCTCTCTCTCTCTCTCTCTCTCGCTCTCTCTCTCTCTCTCTCTCTCTCTCTCTCTCTCTCCCTCTTTCTCTCTCTCAACTACACTTGGTTTGGTTAAAACACGATGTATTTCTTTGAATTCCGCACTCCTTATTTATGGGTCATTTTGAAACAGCCACGGGCATGCACGGTAATCGATCTGTACATGAGTGCCCGACCTTCGGGTGTATCTCTTTCTGTAAGCGCGTGTTAAATACTCAGATATATTCCGGGGTACAACATCGATATACCATTTGATCAATTTCCTAATTGTGCCATATCACTGACTACGAATCTCCCCATCCCAGGTGTCGCCAAATGAAAACCCATTAACGTTATTTGTAAACATGCTTAACTGGAACCAGTAATTTTCAAATATTTTACACAATACAATCATGCTCCTTTCCATTTTCTGAGCTATACATTTTAAAGACTAGGACATTATTGGCGCTTATTTGTACTCAATCATTCTGTGGTTAGTGAGGAAATCCTTAGTAGCCCATGTTTTCATAGACGCAACATAGCCGCCATTGTCCATGCAGGCTTCTGTGGCCTCATCCGATGTGTAATGTCCATAGTTGATCCAATAGCACGTGCCGGTTTCGGGATTCCAGCCGGTATCGCACGCTGTATCTGCATATACACAGAACCATCATATATATATATATATATATATATATATATATATATATATATATATATATATATATATATATATATATATATATATATATATATATATTCATTGGTTTCACGTACTTTAATAATAGTTTATTTAACTCTTCAATCTTTAAATATTAACTATCTTATATTAAATATCAATTATCTCATCAAAACGAGATTTCAATACAACGTAATGCTTTCTTGAGTTAGCATGCGATTTATTAGTTGATAAAAGATTAATGATTACCAGCGTTAAATGCACTGAATGACTGGGTAGTCATCGGCTGGGCTGCAAGTAAGCATAGCCATCAACTTAACAGTCATGTGACTGTAACTCTGATATAAAATATGTCGATATTATGCATAAATCAGCAGAAAGTTTTTATCATTGTTCTGCAAGATGTCTGCCAAAACACTAATATTGAATGTGATTTATACTTGGCCCTGATGGTTGGAGAAACCATACTTTAATAATGATGTATTTATGTAAGTATTTTTGAAAACAGTGAGATTACTGACTGGCTGATGATCTATATGACGGTACGATGTATACTTTGACTTCGATCATAGTGAAAATATGACTGCTCATTTTAAATAAGATAAGGGATTTCTAAAATTTATCCCCTTAAAACACTGGGAGATGTGGCGTTTTTATTTGAATTATGTTTTGCTTACCCGTACTGCCCTCAGGTGCCTCTGTAGTGCTCTGTTCTAAAAGTAAGCAACGGGTTTGCGATTTCATTATCATTTAAAGAGCGATCACTCATAATAATAGCTATGAATTATTAATGATAGTGTTTCAATCTCGGGCTACGTTACATAATAAACAAGATACTAATTTATTAGAAAGTCTTTTGAAATTTACAAACATACATTTTGTTAAAGATGTCTATTATACAGTTCTTCTAGGTTGGTTATAACTTGATGATATCTTAACACCTTCCTCTAAACAAATTTTATACCTAATAAAACATTGTATGACAGTTTTCTGCATGGTACAAATGCTTAATAACTTTAATGTAGGTATAACCCTTCGTACACTGAGGTAGTGTTGTACAGTGGGGCAATAGCTAAATTTCAAAGATTCAAACTACTAAGTTAAAATATAATATTTAATTTTGTCCTTACAGGATTTACTACTGTCTTCTATTTTTGCAAACGGCAGCAAAAAATAGAACGCTTATGTAAAATTACATTACCTGGAATGTATTCAAATACTTGCACTTCGCATACTATCAGTTGATTCATAATATGTTTCTGCAGAACTAAGTATCTTCCGATAACAGGTCTGTCGCAATACAAAGTGACAGTTTCTTCTTCTGGGATATATCCTATTTATAGAAAAATACAGAACCTATACAACTGAAAAACTACTAAATGTTTTATTACATTCCAATTATCATATTATCATATTACTTCACAAATATGACAGATTATATATAATTAAGAACTACCGTTACTAACCGATGTAATGTGTGCACAAATCATTGTCCACTAACGTGATGGGATCAACAACGCCTGGCAGTGTTTCTAAAATGCCAACCTTATAATTTCCACTCCATGCCGCCATTGAATGATCTTGAACTGCAAAGAAAACAACCTGTACATATCACGTGGTGTGCCAATTATATAAATATATTAATTTAATGGTGTGTCTTGTATTTTAGTCAGAGGCGTATTGAAAATAAATCCATAAAACAAGCGTGATCTCCATGGACAAGTTCCCCAGAGGATATTCACCGATATCATTATCTAATCTGCAACTTCAAGCAGCGCATGCAGGTGGTATTCAAATCTATCCAAACCGGATTCTTACTATCTTCGATTTTCGAAAACATTAAAACACGGATGGTTTATCCTGCTGTAAAAGGCGTACTTAATGGCAACAAGATGTCCTACCTGCATTCCCATTTGTAATTTTTACGGAGCCTATCGTATATTCAGATTCTAAATCAACGGCAAGCCAGCCGGATGTTTCTCCTGGCCCGGCATTTGTGTAGGCACACCCGCAATCTAGTTACATGCAACATATTATAATTATTTATGATATGAGTATCAGCTTTGCATTTTATAGCACACACTTTGTAATTCTACGTAACAAAATATTTCCAGTGGCCAGCTCTGTTTGAAACTATTAGGTTAGTTCTCAATAAAGCTAAATAAACGGTAAATTTCCTTAAGGAGTTATGAAGTTTCTGAGAAATAGATGCGCGACGTAAGCTGGTAAAAAGTGAGACAAGACGAAAGATCTACTTAAGATGCAATTAGAATAATGAAATAAAATATGTTTATGTTGCAATTTTTATTGTCGTGTCCACGCACCAAATGAAACAAAAGCGTAAAGAGAAAGCTAAACACCCGAATCTATTTTGCAAAACGATAAAGGACAAAACTTTGTTTACTCTAAGTTTCTTCATAACGCAGTTTTAAGTTAGTTTTGGGTTTCTTATTTGACTATATTAGCAATATTGTGTTTAAGGTTAATTGATTATTTTAGACTAATGATTTGCCTTCTATAATGTGTATGTGTGTGTGTGCGATCATGTTAGAGCAACAAAATCGCACCTCTAGACAATAACCCCTCCCTTTCTGTTCACCTAGTTAGTTCACCATTTAACTATTGTGCAACTCAAACATTAGCCGATTTGTTTTAATGTATTCCAGTAGGTATGCAAAAATAAGAATGCAAAATAGGCCATATTATACCATGTATTTCTGTGCAGATATAAATATTTGCCTTCTATAATGTGTGTGTGTGTGATCATGTTAGATTTTCTTCACAAAACAATAAAGTCGCACTTCCAGACAACCCCCCTCCCACGCCATATATATATAATAACATTTATTACTTTAAATAAAACATCTTTCATTTTAGGCTCGTTTTCTTAATTTGTTCTTCAATTAATATAGGTATCAATAATCTGTCCTGTTTGGACTTAATCATACTCATGCACATTAAAAAGTATGCACAATTTTGAAGTTTTTGTATCTTTAAAACTCTTTAACATGGAAGAATTCTATTTCGCAGAAACAAGATTACATAAATGCTCACTAACTGACAAAACAACAAATTCGAAGAGTGGCAACGTTTCGAGAGAGTTCAATTTTAAACAAGAGTAGGTCCAATTTTCACCATTCACAGTTTCAGTAAAAAAACAATCACTTCAATAACGTGTGCGTGATCACCTCCAGCGTGAAGCAGAGCACCAATCCTTCTAGGTATCGAGCACTCCTGCTTGGAGGAGTTCGGCATGATTTCTCAGGTTGTCTAACATTTCTATGAACGTAATTCCACACATGTTCTAGGGGGTTCATGTCTGGGGAGTAAGGTGGCAACGGCAAGATGTTAACGTTATTGTGTTGCAGGTACAGTAAACTGTCTCTGGCAACATGCGGTCTCGCGTTATTATGCATGAAGATGGCGTTGTTGTTTTGCTGAATGTGGGGGACCACTATTCCTGCCAGTACCAACTCCCGTCTTAAGTGGCGTCTTCGTGCGTCCAGTACCACGCCTCGATAACGTCTGCGAGCACGTATCCCGTGCTCCGCCAAATGTCTGGACATTGTCATTCGGCTTATCCGGTTGTTCCGTCTACCTGGTGTTACTGGTAGTAATACAGTTGTTACTCTGGAACCTGTTGTGTAAGTGTACTAAGCGGATGTGGCCATCCTGCTGAGGCGTCGTTACACGGGGTTGTCCGGGTTGAGGTCGATCATGGATATTCCCCATTGCTCTATGCCTCTCCTGCAGCCGATAAATCGTTGCTCAAGTTAGCGATGTCCTACAGAAAGTCCACTTTCCAGCATGCCTAAAACCCGGTACTGTCGCTTTCAGAAAGCCGTGGTATTGCGTCTTTAAGTTCCACACAAAAATGTTCAATAAGAAACCTTAATGCATTGGTCTTTTTCGTACCACAAGAAATTTCGTGATCTACTTTGTGTACATTGTGCACTGAAACAATACTGTTTAAACCCCGCTATTGATCAGTATTAATGTTTTAATGGTCATAACAAGGTTTGAACAGTAAAAAGGTGTAAAATGCATCCAAACTGTGGAATTTCAAAAATGAAGCTTTATTATTTTCGGAAATATTCCAAAAAAGTGTGCATACTTTCTAAACTGCATTAGTAAATTATTTACCGTAATTTTCAGTTATCGGGCCTATTTCGCACGTCTCGCATCTCTTTTATTACTTTAGTAACTTCAGTTGGATTTCGCCCACTCCTTAGTTATTCTGTTTATGAATAATCGGGTTTTTTATTTCAATCCAATGGCTTGATGTTATTATTTAGTAGCTGCAGTTTGGACTTCGCCCGCTTTTTAGTTATTCTACTTATGAATGATCGGGCCTTTTTAAAATCCGCTGCAGCTCGGTGTCTCGCAGTCCGCACTCTGTCTGCGCTTTAGTTATTCTTTTATAATAATCGGGCCTTTATATTAATCCTCTGAATTCAAATGTCTTTTGTTGCCACTTAGTTTATTGGTTTTACTTTAGTACAAAGCCCCACTTATTTGACATCTTTCGCCTAGATTTACCATCGTTTATAAACATTTCAGACATGCCATCAAAGCGGAAATAAACCAGAAAGTCCACGGCGTCAACAAAGAGGTCCAGCAAGGATGTCTTAGTTCAGGAGGTGGTTCAACAACGCAATGAATATATTAGTCTTGCCGGACTGGTGTACCCCGACGATCAGAACGTTAGTTTGAACATGGCAATGGTAATGGCAATGTAACTGTCAACAAGAAGACAAGGTTGGTCAAAATATTATTTTGTGAACAATGGTTTTCTACTTCTTTATTTATGCTTCAATATGACAAAACAAAGGCCAGAAATGGCTCTCCAGTTTAAATACATGTCCATTATTCAAGGTTTGCACAAATCCTTTGGCGTTGAGGCAGCTTTAAAATACGACAGAGATTTTCGTAAAATGCATGAACGCCTTCCAGCAACACGCTAGGATACTTTGCCCCAGGAAATGTATTTATTAGCTACCACCAAATCTGTGCTTCAAAAACCCCGTTCAAAGTCTCAGCCCCTTTGGGATATTGCCGACAGTTCAATTCTCAAGGTTCGGGTTCAAGACCAAACTGTACCTACAAACATGGCTGCTTTAAATGTCAATGTTCCCAACCTGGCCGAAAATGTCACTCAAACGATCGCAGTACCTCAAAACGCCTGAAACCCCGTCAACAAATTGTCCGGTTAATTGTCCGGTAAATAACTTAGATTTGCCAGCCCCAGTTGATGTAAAAAAAATTATCCATAACTTTACGCAATCACCCCCCAAAAATAATTTCTGTTCTGTTTGATGGTTTTTGCAATAGTTTTAATTTACATTTTGAAGGTGAGTAACTGAGCTATGAACTCCCAAATAACACATCAGCTAGAGATAACGAGGTTGTAGTTTTGCGAGAAGTTAATTCAGAAACAGAAATGGTCGAACATTAGGTCTCTCAGCCCCTATTTCCAATGTCTGCGTAAGTCTTCTTGTGCTGGTTTCGAGAAAAGAACCGGGTGCATTTAGATTAATTCATGATTTAAGCCGTTATCGATAAACTCTAGCATAAAAGATAAATATGCCACAGTTCATTAACAAACTTTTGATCAGGTTATTGACATTATTATGCGCCATGGCACCGATGGACTAATCGCTAAGTGTGATATCTTAGATGCTTTTCAAATTATCCCTGTTCTCAAAGATTAGCATCTGCTGGGTTTCATACTCCGAAGTCATTATTATTTTAAACGGGTTCTCCCAATGGATTGTAGAATATCTTGCAATGTGTTTGAGTACTTTAGTACTTCTCTCGAATAGGCAATTGGTAGCATTTATAAGTTTATGGTATGTCACATATTTTAGATGATTTTATTTTTGTCGGTAGTTCTAGTTCGTTTGAATGCATGCGTCATGAAATACAAACAACTGAGGGTATGTTAAATTATTTTGTAAATGTGCCAGACCGGTTGTTTCTTAGACGTTTATGGGATTTAACTTGTCTCAAAAGCAACCTAAAGAGCCCAAACTGTTCATTTAACTTCTCCCGCTAGGAAAGACCTTCACGGGTGGTACTTTTTTTGAGAAATTTTAATGGTACCACTCAGCTTCAAAGCCATGTTAAAACATTTGTGAACAATTTCATCTTTATTCTGATGCTTGTAAAATCATTGGTTATTCCGCTGTGTTTTAAAATAAGTGGTTTTGTGGAGAGTGGGATTCAAAATTCAAAGCCCTCAATATAGTTATAGTGGAGCTTATTCCAATCATTATAGCCATTCACATGTTTTCTAATCTCCTGCAAAATCAACACATTACAGTCCATGCGGACAATGAGGAGCTTGTACATATCATAAACAATCAAAGCTCCAGATGTCCAATTACAATGAAAATGGTTGCAAAGGCTCTTACAGCTAATATCAATTTCTGTGCTGTCCAGATGTGATCACTACATAACTCAGTTTGTATCGTTTTGTCTCGTTCAAAAGTCAAATCAGCAAAAGAATTGGCACCCCATCTTGAAAAATCTCACCTTGCCATGCCTTGGGACCTACAGCCATGTTATATATTGCCACAACAATGGTAGTAAATAGCCTTTCATCCGCTACACGTGCGGTTTATAAGCGAGCTTAGAGCCATCTTAAATCTACATGTCGCTTGTTTGAACAGCAGGAGTACCAGCGTATGCGCTAATTTATATTGCGTATTGTTCTGGTCAAGGTTTGTCTTATAATACAGTGCTTACTCCTATGTCAACAATAGCGTTTATCCATCGACTTAGACGTAAAGTAGATAATACTCAAGAATTGTTAGCACGCAAAGCCCTTGTAGGCTTTAAAATAAATGTTATAAGTCCGATTCCAGAAAGCCAACATCGATTACAATGTTGCATAACATGTGTGTTGATTCAAAATTTATCTTTCACAATATTTACAACATTGGGATGTTTAAAGCTGTATTTCTGTTAGCTTTTCATGCTTTTTACGGGAAAATTTACTTCTAAATCGCCTCAACAACGACACGTGTTACCAGTCGGAAACATTGAGCTCCATTACAAAGGTAATCGGTTAGACGGCTTAAGTGTGAAATAGCAGTTTTAAGCGTAGTCAAGGCTGCCAATTTAATCTTTATAAACGCAATTGGAACCCAATTTGCCCTGTGCAAGCAATTGCCGCTTACTTAGAATTGAGAACTTATTCAGATAAAACCTTTTAGCTTCAAAAATGATCATTCCATCTCCCCATCGTTTTAATGAGGCTTTAAAATCAGCCATTGTATTATCAGAAGGTTCAATTAATGATTATAGTTCACATTCTTTAAGAATCGGGGCTTCCACTTATTGTCTAAGTAAAGCTCTTAGTAAATCACAGATATCTGAAATGGGTAGATGGCATTCTAATGCAGTGCAAAAATACTTTCGTGTACCATCGTTTTCCCTCTAAACTTTTTTTTTTGGCATGTGGGGTCTTTTTCTGCTAGCTTCATTGAGGCTCTGAATGCGGGTGTGACCCCCAGACATACACTTACATACACTTACCTAAGCATGCATCAGTTTTCCAAATGAATGCTTACTTATGCATCAATCAATTTTCCACATATAAATTACTTAAGCATTCATCAGTTACCAGATCAATACTTAAATTAAGCTTTCATCATTTGCAGATCAACACTTACTTAAGTATTCAGCAGTTTGCCAAATCAACACTTACTTAGGCATCCATCAGTTGCCAGATCAACAGTCGGATCAATATTGTATAGAATCGTGTCTTTTCCGGCTGCTATATTTACTTCAAAACAGAAAAATATTGTTCCTGCCATTTAACAGTAACGTTTGCTGGAGTTAATTTTTCTTTTACTTTTTTTGGTATAATTTTAAAATGCACTTTAAAAACAACCACATGTACAGTGTATATATGTGGATAACAAGGACTATCAAAGTCATTAAAATTGGTATAAACTTTGCATTTTTAATCTTTTGTCATCACGCAAAACCTATGTGTAAGACTTGCACATCAAGAATAAAAACATCAACGCCATACAGTTTTATTAAAGATTACAGAGGAAGATAAGCTAGAACTACCTGTTTCGTTTGGATTGTCACCCAAATACTCAAACACTTCAACTTCGCACAGAAATATATGTGTTCCCGCTGTTGTTATGGATAAGTATTGTCCATATACTGGCTGTACGCAAATAAACAAACTGGTTGTTGACTCTGGAAGCGCATAACTTAGTGCCATGCATATATTTGTAAGATTCAGTTCAGAAGTAGGTACTGCTGCAGCTATTCCTATTGTTAGGGAATCTTGCGAAGCTGCGTAGCTAACCATTCCTGAAAAGTTATCAGTTAAATACCAAACTATGTGTCGAATAAGAAAAATAAACATTCTATTTATAATTCAATAAGCAATATTAGAAGTTATTTTTCAATTAGTAATTTTTATTTAATTTTTTATGGCTTTGTGCAATAAGGTCTGTCTTTTCTGCATTTAAACCTTCATAAAGTACCTTGGCAAAAGGTATTTCTTTTAGCTTAAGAAAAAATGCCAAACAAATTATTGTTATAATTTAATTAATAATAGCTTTTGTCATTAAACAGTTTTACCTGTGTTTCCATTGGTTATACCGACTTGAGTTATCCAATAGAAATCCTCTAAGTCAACAAGCCACCAAGATCCCACTACCTCCACGCAGCATTGCAAGAAGTGAGCTGATGCTGTGCGAACATTATACATTTCAATCGTTGTTTCAATCATGTTATGTTATCAATATGTAAAAGTAAGATCAGTAAATTGGCGCTATGATATGTGAAAAGAACAGTCAATTTAATTCAAGATAAATTTTCGGAATGCTTGAAAGATCAGTTTATGCGATGGTTTTAAGTGTCCATTGGTAAGATGCATCTCAAACCAGTGTGGTATTGGTGTTACCTCGCTATAAGAGATTCAAAAACTACTCATCAACCATCGGATAGTATTGATTTTAAACAAGGCTATAAATTTGACGAGATGTTTAAACACACCGGAAGTTTGTACGTATTTAAGTTATTTCTGCCTTAGATATAGCGTTTAGCAAGTATCCATGTAATGTCTTGCAAAATTCTTGACGTGCTTGCTAAAAATTCTTTGCTTCCAATTTCTAGCTTCATTAGATGTGCATTTGTTGAAAACACACCAATAAAAATAAACAAAGATAAATCCAGTTTGAATACCTTTGTTAGATATGTAACAAATGTTTGCATTAATTAGACTTGGAAATATAAATAGTGTTCTTTTACCAGTGAAGAATTGACATCCCAATTAATTGTTGATCCATTATTTCCATGAATAGAAAACGATGGTAATACTGACTAAAACACTCGAACTAAAACAATGTTAATAATTATTAACACACAGTGTTAATAATGACTAAAAATGTGAATAATGACTAATAAAACAGTGTAAATAATTCTAAATAACTGTGAACAAAGTATGTGCAGTATTTTGTTTATTGAATTATAGAAACAAAAGATTCTCCATCTTTTGTATAGAATTAAGATCATCCGAAAATAAAACAACTTTGCTCCAATCTCATTGTACCTCGACGCAGCATTAATGACCCTGGAAAATGGAACCACCCGGAACAAGTTTCAAAAGGAATAAATAGCCCATAACTTTGTAACTACGGCGCGAAACCTCTCACAAATGAAGCCACCTGACCAGTTTTTTGAGAGGACCGAAAACTAGCTTCTATACTAGTAAGACGGCCCATGTACAACCCGTTCTCGAATACTGATGTTAATATTTTTGACATAGAAGTATAATCTGTAACCAAACTTTCAAGACACCAAGGCTATGTGCCTCGCGTCAGTCAAGATTTTACTCAAAATTGTTTTTCGCCACTATATCCACCAATTCTTAGCGAATCGCCAAAAAAAACTAATATCCATGTGTTTCGGCCAATATTTTTCGAATCGCCAAAAAAAGAATAGTCAGGTGGCTACCAAAGCCTGCCACTTTTAGTCAGAATTTCAAGAGATTAAGGCCGAATACCGAGATCCAGTTGCAGGTAGTAGTAATGTGTGCAAATAATGCTAAAAATTACAAGACAATCAGGTTATTTTTCTAGCGTTTGTTAAGATTTTGCTTTGTTGCCTCTATTTCGGCCAATTTTAGGCGAATCACAAAAAACAGGTACAAATATCAATTTCCCTAATTCAAAATTTTAAGACTCTAATATTATAAAACTAACGTTGCTTAAGATTTTAGTAAGAAAGTGGTTTTTCGCCAATATTTCTCAAATTACGAAAAACAGTAATTGCTTAAAATTACGAGGCAACCAGGTCAAAACGAGTAATTGCCAGTGGACACTTCAGCACACTATCTTTCACCAAAATTTGAGAATGTTTCTATGAAAAGTAGTAATGTGTGCTACTGCTGCTTAAAATTACAAGGCAATGAGGCTATTGTCCTGCAGGTCGTTAAGATTTACTTATTTTTTCTTTTCTTTCTTCCTTTACTTAAAATTTCAAGACAGTAAAACTATTTTCCTGGACTTAAGCTTTTCGTCAAATTTTCTCTAGTTTTTGGGCAATCACAAAAAATTGTAACAGCTAGATAAATAGTAAACTCTTTTGCCTTTCCTTTTCAACACAGTAAGACTATCAGGCTATCTTCCTGAAGTTCGTTTAGAATTTCCTTGTTTTTTACCAAAATTTTAGGACGTTTGCACCGAAACGCTAGGAGGAGATACGTTTTAAAGAAATTTGGTTTTTGGCAAATATTTACTCCAATTTTCGACGAATTGCCAAAAATAAGTAACAGTCAGGTAGGTACTTATGTTCATCAACCAACTTATGTTCATTCTTTGAGACCTGACAAATACGCCAACCTCCAAGAAGAAACCAATTTGGCACAGTCCTGTGGATTGCGCTGTTTCCACTATATATGAAACGAAGAAACGCACACATCTGGTTCACAAACCTAAGCATCCATCTGTTCCTTGGTCATGTGTACCGTATGAGCTATTGTCAGCAGAAAATGTGCTTTTCCCTAGCGCTATGTTTCCTGTCAACAAATTGCCGCGTTTATATTTCTATTTATTTACTGACCAACAAAGATTTCACGCATGCTGTACTTTTTCAATTTTTTTTTATTAAAAACCGCATCCAGACATATGGAGATTATATATTGGTACAGAATTCTTTTATTTTTATGAGATATCTTGATCGAAAGAATTGCTTAAATACAGCTACAGGCTAATTAAAATCCATCGGATATAACTCGCTTAAACATTTAAATATTTTGTTCATATTTAAATAATTTCTTACCTTTAGTACTATGCTGAGCAATGATTGCACGAGTTCGATATATTAGATGTCAGGCTTTACAAGAAGATCTTTTAGTTTTTATAGCATTAAAATTAACTTTACAGTACCGTACATTAATAACAAAATGAGAAAAATGAAAAAATAATTAGAGCTAAATATGCAAATTGCTGTGGATATATAAATTTAGACATACACTTACAGTTTCAAGAAATGCATAACTCGAGCAATGCAACAGACCAAGCTCACACGTTTTATCATGAATTTTTTAAAGATTTGTACTATATATGATCAAAAGTATATATTTCTTCAAAAAAAAAATCTGGCGAGTGGCCTCCGCAACTTCCACACTGCTAACCTCCTGCTATCTGCGTGGTCGCGTCATTCGCCTGCGTGGTAACTTCTGGGAAAATCTGCGGGTCTTGAATGATGTCAGCTACGTCCCCACTCAACAAAACGTAGCCGGAGGAGTGACTTACATTTTGTGGAACTTGGCACTCTGCCACTTAAAACACATGAATGTGGTACTCTGATAAAGTGCAGTAGCTATTTCAAATTTGTGTATGCAGTAACCACTTAAAACAAAGGCAGGCAGTGATGTTATTGTATCGCTTAAAACATATACATTAGTGATGTAATCATGTCGCTAAAGGCATTTTCATGTGATAATATGTAGCCTTTTTCACACTTAAAACAAAGACAAGCAGCAATGTTAGTGCATGGCTTAAGACATATCCATGAAGTAGTGTGGTGATGTCGCTTAGAATATAAGCATGAAGCTGTGTAATTGGGTAACTTAAATCAAATGCCTGCAGCAGAGCGGTCATACCGATTAAAAATATTTACATAGAGTAAAGTGATTATGTTGTTTAGCGATGTGATCATGCAGCCTTGTATTGTGATTGTGTCACTACAGACATCACAGTACTTTGATTGTAACTTTGGCTAAAGTACCATCAATTGCTAAAGTAGTGAGTTTTTTATAATTTTATAGGATATTACCAGACAAATGCGGTGATTTATATTCGACGACCGTATTTCTCGCTAAAACCAAACAAGACCTTCAAAATTAGTTACTTTTAAAAAACCTTGAGTTTGGTTTCCACCTGCAAAACATATTTCAGCTTGATTTAAAAAATAGAAAATGCTGGATATTTCTTTTTGGCATTATGTACGTACAGTTGTCACGTATTTCAAATGGATATTACCTGCACAGTATATCGTATCATTTAAATCTCCCCAAGACCCATCCTCCTCACAGGCAGTTCTATTATCGCCAATGAAATCATAGCCAGATGGGCATGCGTATTCAGCATATCCGGTCACCGATTCGTTGAGCCAATAAACAGGCTTCAACACTCCGACTGGTTCTGGATCATCGCAGTATATTCCTGCATCATGTAAAAAAAGCAAAAATTGCCAAAGCTGTAGCTTTATTTTTCTGGTTAATTCTTTTCAAAGCAGAAACAGAACTCATGTTAAAGCAAGGTCAAAAATGGATAAGTGATAAACTGTGCAAAAGTTAATTGAAAATTCCAGTTTTATATCTAGTGCTCCATTATAATGTATTGCAATCAGGTATTTATGTATTGTAATGCTAAGACGAGTTGGTATACCTCTAACGGCAGATGAGGGTTTCTTGAAATAAAATACACACTGCAAGCTAGAAGATGACGTAACCAGAAAAACGAAAAATTTTACCATGCGTAATAATTGCAGCTTAAAAAAGATAAAACAAAGCATTTTTATTTTAGAACTCAGAGGAGTAAAATAATAACATACTTTGGCAACTGTCGACGAGTGTGTCCCACGTGCCGTTTAGTAGGCAGACGATGTCACGTGACACGTCAGTCACGTTGTCGCTAAATGCGTATCCTGCGTCACAGATGTACGTTGCGATATCGCCAGGTACTGAACTGTTCATGATAAGAGTGGTGTTATCCAGGGTATCAGGATCTCCGCAGTCAGTATCTAAGACATGTAATCAATCTGAATTAACATAAAAAGAGGAATAACCCTAAGGCGCTCTTGACTTTTAAAATGGATATAGCTTCATCCAATACAGACTTGCGTCATATTTTGTGGTTTAAGTCATATTAATCATATTAAGTGGTTTAATATAAATCTTGCTTGTTTCAGTTGTATGAAATGTCAGTGAAACATGTGAACACGTACAATTACACCCCGGTATTTGCTCGATTAGCTCCAAACTGTGCATGACGTCACAATGAAAACAAGGAATTGCAATTGACGTGCTTCCATTCGGAAAGAAATGGTTGTCCGTGCACGAAAAAATAACTGTCTTCGTGACGTTATCATACACGCCCGTGGCATTGGGCATCGGCATGTTTGCATGTACCTCACACAGGTGGTCTAAAAATGAACAAAATATTCAAGTAACGTTTTCTGATGTACTGGTGGGTGGAAATACAAAGATATACAGTAAAACCTGCCCTAGTGGCACCCTTTATATTAGGGAAACCTGAACTTAGGGACAATTCACGGCAGACTGTTTTTGTATCCCATATATCCTGGATAAAACGGACACCTGGCTATTAAGGATAGCATTTTTGCCCGCAAGTCAATCTTTACACTGCACTTGTATTGTACATTAAAGACAATCTAGTGTCTTATTAAGTAAATAATGAATAAAGCCACCTTACACGCTGCAGAGCGTTGTTTGCCAACTCTCCGTGCTTACCCCTTCCAGAGTACATCGTATCAAGCCACGCTAAAGGAGTTTTGTGGCATGTGTTTAGACAGGACGGTGGGGGGGGGGGGGGAGGCCGAGTTAATCGCGATTTTGGGTTAGTCTCATCCTCACCCTATTGCAAATTGCTCTAGAAAAACAATCATGGGTTAAGAAATTGACCGATAAAAGGACCTCGGTCAATTACTCTCTTGGGTTAAACCCATGCCTAGATTGACCAAAACAGATGAAACGCAATTCAGCCTACTAAAGTCATGTGAATTTTAAACGTACTCTTTCTTCTCGAAACTACAAAGACCATTATTAATAGATGTTACACAGAATGCTAAATAATACCCTTTGATGCCTGACATACAAGGGCCAGTCCTGTGGTATCGCATTCCACCGTCTGCCACTGATTATCTGAAAAAAATGAAAGAGTCTGGACTTAGTCAGATCGATTCTGGAGGTGCTGATTCACGTGACCGTTATTTGCATTTTAACACGTAGATATGAGAGGACCTAGAACAAGACTACTTTTCCTCAATCCTGTTCTAATTAATTCCCATTACAGAGAAGACCACCACGGAATTAGGACCACTTTTGGTCATTCCCAAAGGTGGTAGTATTTACTGGGTTCTGGTGTTGTTAACTGTAACTGGCTTGTGAAAAAATGAAATGAAAACACAACATAAGATTTAAAATAACTTCGATTCAAACTAACAGTTAAACGTATTAATATGTGATGACTGAACTTTTATCCTTGACCCTTTGCTGCTGACCTTTGGATGTCAGTTTATGCAGCAATATTAATCTTCAAAATCAATTTGCAGATCAGATACACCTACAACAGATATACACGCAACGGTGGTCAAAGCTGGTTATCTTTACTATATCATGAGCAATACAAAGTTGATTAGCCCTGGCACTATTGTCTAACTTACTGGAAACAGCTACACAATCTCTGTCGTCGTCATCCTCGGGATGACCAGGCTCCCAAGCCGCCCATTCAGGATACGTCCATCCTCGCCACCTGTATATATTTGTGTCGCCGTTCTCAGATGGGAAATTGGTCTCCATCAATCCTAACTGATAATCTGTACCATGTCTGAAATTTACAGAAATGCTTTCTTATTCATTGTTCAAATTTTCGCAGAAAATTGACGACAAAGACCAGCTCACTTTCTGGACATTCGCCACCTGACATCTTAGAGCTCACAGGTGAGTTGGTTTGCAGTTCTCAATCTTTTTATGTGAATTTCCGTTTGATTCTCCCTCCTGTGTGATACTGATGTTAAAGCAGGTCATATTAAGAATGTGCAGCCTGTGGGATTCGTGTTTTCGACAACAGAAAATCGATCGTTGACTAAAACTTACACTAGATCCGATATTGCAATCATTTCCTCCTCCGTATATAATTCCAGCATAGAAAAGCCAACACTGCCACACAAGTCTTCAGATTCATATAAGTCCAAATCATCTCGAATGCCCAAATCACCGGCAGTTGAAAAACACCAGAAGCTTTGATTGCGAGGCGCTGGACAACATAATAACTCAGATTAGGCTAGTAGATTCATGTTTATGCACTTTTCCCCCCAAAAAAACTACAAAAGAACTAACGGTCATATATAAAACAACTTTCAAAAGTAGTTGGAACGCATTCTTAGACAGCTTGCGTAGAAAGCTAAATCGAACATTAACCAATCACCACTTTGGAACATTGTTGTCGTAATACCAAATGAGAAGTACAAATAGGAGTAAACTTTCAACGCAAGGTGTACAATATCTCTGTGCTCTGTGCTTCGAATGGCTTCCGCCAGGACCAGTTCGTTCAAGAGTTCCTTTTTGTTTTTGTTTGTTTTGTTCGTATTCACTCACATCTGTTGTGCAGGCTGAAGAATACAGATGTCTCACACGGCAGAGTCCCGGTCCAAGTTGATGCTACGGAACATTCCAATCTCTGTTCGTTGTACTCGAACACCCTACGCAAGATATTCAGGTAAGAGGGAAAAATTAAGAATGCCTGTAGTCCAAATAAAGCACGGGATGGGACTGCTTTTCATTAGTCCCGTTCTATATTCCATTCATTATGAAGAACATGGCAAACAGGACCAGAAAACTGACACTCTTTAATTCATTTCTGTTAATAATCCTGGTGTATTTTACAGCTTAAAAGCTGTGAGGAAAAATCCATTATGTTAAATATTTAATAATATTATCGTTAGTCGATGCGCTAAAACGAAAATAAACAGAATAAAATTGGGCAAAAAATATGCAACCAAGGTGCAGAGGAAAGGGAGGATTATAAAATATATAATAAACGCACATGCAACGAAAGTCTGTGCGTTTCAGACATGAAGCCATGCATTCTCCAAATGTGACCACGCCAGGAATTGCATGATGTTCCGCGAAGTCCGGTATGCAGGAACCAGTGAAGTTAGTCCACGTTTCTGGAAAGTAAAGGTTTTTTACATTAAATTATCATTTCAACAGCATTTAGCTGCAAAAAATCTGTAAAACAGCTGAGGTGATCATGCATCACCAAGCACTGCCCTAATTGCTAGCACTATTGCACCGTTAATTCTAAGCTATTTTTTTTTCTCCCAAATCTTGGTTTGTAAAAGAAGTAACTGTGGGATATGTCAGAAATCAGACTTTATAAGTTAGCTCTGCTTTCGAAGGTGTAGTCGTGAATCCACGGACCCAGCGTCTACGGACTTCGGCAGAGTTTATGTCCGCACACATAAAGTTTATAGCCATAGGTGTTTTGCCTGTGGCGTTCTGAATAAGCATGATCGTTTTATCTGTAGACTTTCTGAATAAACTGACTGCTCTGAAAATGGATACTGAAAGCATACCGTCTTGAAATCCTAAGCATCCTTCTGCTATCAGGTCACATGCAAGAGCTGGGACACCTATGAAACAAACAGCACGCGCGAAAATGACGCACAATACACCTCATGAAACGCATTCTCAATAAAAAATATGTTGCTGTCTTACAAAAATGTGATTGCGGGTGCGCCAGTTACACATGCCAGTTACCCGGATCAGGTCGTCACAAGACGTGGTATTGATTGTAAAATGTGGGCTCTAATGGAAACAGTTTCTACACGTTTCAACAAAATACAAATTATAGATGTCAAGCTCACTGAAAAACAACAGATACACTTCAGAAATATTTATATAACATAAACGGGAGTGTAATGATCGCTTTTTATTTTTATTATGATTATTTGTAGTCACATTCCCGGCTGAATCGTTTCCATGGGGTGAGGCGGGGGGAGCCAACAGAAATGTCGGTGTAGAACATATACTTTTATTTTTCACATTTTGATTTTCACAAAGTATGTTTAACCATGATTAATTGAATTATAAATCGTATAATATTTTCGCATGTTATATAGACAAGGATCTGATTTTGGATTTTAAATCTCGGCCACCAAAGCGCCTTTGGAACTTACCACAAGGATTAAATTTGAATTTCTCAATTATATACGAGACTGGAGTAATTGCAAGTATACAGCGATCTTAAAATAATACAATAGCCACGGTTGATTGATCCGATGTCATCAAAGAGTATGTGATTATGTTGCAGGGATTTCAGCTTATCTTATAATTCAGCTTATCTTCTGCTATACGTATGCAATTCGACTTCCAGTGAACAGCGCTTTCAACTTATTTAAATTTACAGAAAAATCCATCAATCACCCAAGTAAGCACGTCAGCTGCCCCGATGGTGGAATTGCAATTTGTGAAAATTACAATTAATATTACAGCTTATTTTTTGCTCTTGAAATGCAATTATTCATGCTTTCAACCGTTTGTCTTATTATGCATAGATAGCCATCAATCACCAGAGGACGTGAATAACAGCATTGCAATTAAAACATTTCTCAATGTTCTGCAATATGTTACCACGCTAAATCCGCTGCATCAAAGTCTTCAAAAAAGACACGAAGTAAAAATATAATGTGTGAAATGTGGAATTGCAATTAAATGCTATTCTTGGGATATGAAGTTGTTTTTATTCAGTTCATACAAAACGACACTTACAGTGTAGTAGTGTTCCGATTTTATCTAGATTGTACCTGGAGTAAATCTTTTGTGTCACGGAGAATAAATGAAGTATTTGAAATGTTTTACCGTTAGTATTCATTGTGCAAGCAATTTCAGGGAATAGGTGTATTCCCTGGCCGAGTTTTTCAGGAAATGGTGTAATCCCAGAAAATTTTAGGGAGTACGCGTATTCCCTGACGGTTGCAGGCAATTCACGCATTCCCAAACCATTTCAGGGAATACGCGTATTTCCTGTAAGAACTATATGTGTAATCTTAGCGGTGAGTGAATTGTGGCAGGTTCATGTGACTAGATTAGTATAATAACCGATTAATTGCCCCCATTTTATACAGCATCCAGAGATGGAATTTTGTTCTCCGGCATCAAAGCGGTGATTGATCACAATAACTGTTTTTCATTCGTCAAGAAAATTTATAAGGGGCACGAACGGGATATTTGGCTCGGGGGGCATTTCTCCCGGGGACCATTCCTCCCGGGACACCGGGTAGACTGCACTCACTTGGTGTAGACATGCAGATAAAAGGCCGGTTTTCATTGCACTCATCTGTACTCCATAGACCAGCTCTTGATCTCAATACGCAGTTACCTGGTAGATACCCAAAAAAATGGAAATGGCAACATGGAATTCAAGTTACTTGTGTACACAATTCAACGAATCAGGAAACGCAAACTGTTTGTCCGGTGAGTCTTTGAAAAAGAAACGAAGTCGAGGAGTTTGTGTGTCGGTGAGGTGAAAACTGAAAAAAAGCTACCCCTGCCTTGGAGAAAACACAATGCTTGTATTTATAGTTTTGTAACTTCAAAGGCCCAACAGCGAATGCATAAGAAAAGTACACATTACTTTGGACGCTCCCACTCAATATTTCAACGCCGATTCAACGTCGGTTTGAGGTTGCGACAAACTACAACATTAACTCTGATTGTAGTATGGTTGTGATTGGTCGGTGTCACAGATCTGCGTCTTACCGACATCTTTGACACAACATTAAATAAACTTTGGGCAAGCAACGCCATTTAAACGTTGCTTTTGGACGCAAGTAACATGCAACTTTCTCCGACATCCAATCAACGTCCTTAGCTGCAGAGCCTTTCTCTCAACCCCCCAAAAAACAACCTCTCTGTGCTATAACTCACCGCATATGATATGACATGGTAGGCCAATTCGAAAAACTACCAAAAGGAGTACGTAAAATATACGATTTTTCACTGGGTTGGTAAAACACGTTAATAGGTAAATTCTGTGAATTTTTCATACACAGGAAATTTAATGCTACACTTCAGTGAAATTAAAAGCCTTTTCCAGTCCCTGCATACATGGAGTGGGTTACTTAAAAACCCAAATAATAAAATAAAGTGGATTAGTGCCATTACTGTTCCTTTTTATGGGGCTGCCGTGTAAATCATGAAGAAGAATACTTGCCGTTCTCAGGCTCATTCGTATCCCAGTTTTGCCACATGAACGCGGCCTTGCTGGAAGTCCATCGGAAAACCCCCTTCGTGTGCCCATCACTCAATCCAATCCACGTCCGGTCGTGGTATGGATAAAGATCCAACCTAAAAGAAGTACCCCGCAATCATGTTTACATTTACGAATGTTATGATATTTAGGAATATTATGACATTTACTAAAATTACGCTATTTTTCCTTTCTGGGAGTGTTTTTTTTTTCATTTTTAGTGCTACCTGGATTTTTTCATTTTATTTATTTTATTCTATACTTCAGACAGAAATCCTTTGGTTTTGTTTACGTAAACGTTCCCTTTTTGCTTTAGTTCTCTTTTTGTTTTAGGACCACCATTAGAACTGAAATAACTGGAATTCATTGCAATGGATAGTGTACAAATGAGGACGTCCTATTTCCTATTTGTGTTCGTCCTATTTCCTATTGTGGACGTCATATTTCTTTCCCATTCCTGGACCCACTGTATTTAAATGTAAGACTTTTAATGACAGCGCCAAAATGTCAAGCACATTACATGTAGGCACTTAGGACGGCTTCGATATCGGCATTGAACACCATGGCCAGAGTGCCTCCATCCTCTTGGCAAGTTTCCAGCGCATCAGCATAGGACAAGGGGGCGGCGTTGTACCAGAAACACAATCCAGACGTCTCATCACTAATTACAGTTTCGCACAGTGCATTTTCTAGAGAAAAAAAGTCAAACAAGACTGCATCCATATTTGGGGCACTCCATTTACTATTCGAAAATTTAAGCAAACGTTTACTCAGTTATTTTTATTTGTTAAAATAAAAATGCAGCATAAAAACGATAACCGTAACTATCTTTCCACCCCTATTAGAAAAAAATGTTTGGAAATGGAATTGCTAATCTATCAGCCACAAGCGGCAATAATTACCGGTACTGAAACAATTATGACTTCGAAAATATTACAACTTACCTAGATTATAGCACGGTCCGAGTGTTTGGTCAAGTAACTCAAAGCTCATGTTGCATGAACACGGAACCGACGCTACTTCCGTAGAAATAAAGCGATATCCCTGCCCTATGCAGGACACTAAGACAGTATCCCCGCCCCAACCAGAGACTGATACAGTCACGTTCGCCAGCCTGGAGAGGATACCATCCTCGCAGTAGGTTTCTACATAAAACACATAACGAATTGAAGGTGGATGTTGTTCTACGTCGTCTCAATATTATCATTTTATTGGTCAATGTACTTCTAAGTGTGACTTTATACCTTCAAAATATATGTGAATTAGTAGAACCAACCCTCTCAAACGTGCCTTTCAGGCTCCTCTCACTGTGTGAAGAAGTATGTAAGTAAGACCAGAGCACTGGGTCAAGGTTTGCAGTGTGAAGTAATTGTTCGGTATATCGCTATAGACAACTCTCAAGAGCATTTGACAACCTAAATAATTCTTTTAAACCATTTTGACAATCGAATTAGTTGTCGGTCAAAGTTGCTAGGAAATTGTTTCACGGTGTATTGTGATTATTATTTTCATCAGTTACCGTATGCTAGTGCGCTGTTTTTGGTGAAAGGTTTCCAAGACAACCATAAAAGAAGTATACAACTTACGCTGATCAATGCAACTAAAACCAGACACCCAATCTTCAATCAACGTGTTGTTACACGTGCAAGGCATGGATGTGGATGTGGTTCGATGATCAAAACACGTGTCAGCGAGAGCACACGTGGCTGTTAAGTACATGCTGTCATCCATAGTCAAACTGACAGTGTTCCAGTCAGAAGACTGAGCATCTTCGCAGCATTCCGCTGTAAATTTCAAAATATTGTAACCGTTGCAAGTTAACATAGTACTTTCTTTCCCCAAAATATAACTTAATGCTAAGTGCCAAAAGGAGCTATTTGTTTTCCAACTAACATGTTCCGCAAATTTTAGTATGACAGAATTTTCTTCCTATTTAATATGCTTAAATATTAATTCAAAAGACAATTTTTTTAGCTTTAGTTGCTCTTCTAATTCTTTTGTACAGTCAATTGATCACAGCTCTGTATGCCGAAAATTTGTGTGTATACTTACATATTGACCTGCAATTCACCAGGCTTAATTCAGAAACGAGTTGAACAATGTCACAAGAACAGTTGATGACGGTATGCCACGAGACGGAGCCCTCCCAGCAGGTCACGTTGAGATAAGGGAGGGATTCGACGGATATTGTCCTAGTCATGATAGTAATGATTAATTCTGGGTCATATGACAAGGCCTGTGCTATTGCAACGTCACAGCATTCCTCTACAACAAAATCCCTTCTCCTTGAATACTAAACGACCAAGTAACAAAATAGATCCCCACAGAAGACTTATTTTCTATTTTTCTCGACATAACAATGAATAAAAGTGGTTCAGATTAAATGAGAGCATAGTTTTAATCGAAACATGTACAACTTCAACAACAACATTTGGTTCACTAAAATGCATCACACTAAAAACGTGTTTCTCAATATACCTATTGTGTAGTGTGTGCAATTGCCTAGTTCATCTGGCACTCTGACGTCACCAGGCGTGTCGCCACAATGACATTGCACCTCAAGCAGGTCGTAACCATCCAAAAAGAGGTGATCTGGGTAGCACTGTATCGCTGCGGTAACGTTGTAACCGTCTGTGGTTATATTCACCGTGGCATTCGCTACATCCCCAACGATAGATCGACAATGATCCACTGCCATGCAAAAGCACAAAGAATTACCGTAGCTATGCAAATACGTATGGGTCTTGGATATTTGTACCATCACGGCATGATGTGATATTGGTACACAGTCAAGATTAGTTTTGCTGCCAGAATTTGCTCCTGTGAAATTTGGCTTATATCAATTTAGGACTTCCAACGAACACACCATTTTCAGGCGATTTCAAGACAAATTGGGAACTTTTTTCCAGTTTATCGTGTGCTCTCATATCACAGGAATACTATAGACTGCATCTGACACCTGATACAAAAGAAGAATCCTGATTCCCACTCTTTCTGCTTCTGCTATAGTATTCCTGTGACCTCTTCCATCTGCCCGTCCCAGGGCATGGCTTAAGCCCTGGGGAGGAGTCTTTCGTTGTGCTTGTTGTGGTATCACTCAAAATGATTAAGCTGATCTGAGTGGTAGAAATTTTGCTTTTCTTAGTCGTATAGACCGCATAAATATGCCCTATCAAAGACATTGTATCGTGTGGGTACTGAAAGAGTGAGAAATACCGTTTGATTACCTAAAGACTGAGGCATTGTATTTGAGTACTTACTTAGTGAATGCTCACATGCTACACCAAAATACCGCGAGCTGCAAGGCCCACTCTGCCACTGCAGGGAATCGAGCTAAAATCGTCAAAAATAGTTACAATATTCAGTTGTACTACTTTTAAGATGCTCAGATAAGTTTAAGTAAATTCGCTATATATGTGCACGCGGCATATGACGCAGTTTTCTTAGCTGTAGAGAAGTAAATCACAAACTTAATTAATTCGCTAGCTAATCCTTCCAGATTTGTCTTAGGAACAGATAATGGAATGCCGGACACTCCCCAACTAGACATTTTCTAACGATAATTGCTAACTGGACACTTTCCAGGTATTTTTCTTTTCTGATTTCAAGAAATGTGTTTAATTGTTTTTATTATTATTTATTCTCTTTGCAAGCTCTTGCTGTTAATGCAAACAACTTCTGAAGGATCCTTAAAACAGACTACACACTCGCATGCTTTTATTATTTTATACATCAGCCAAATCTCTTTTAATACCATGATTAAACTTCAGTTTCAGTGATATTGACTGATGTTGCCTAATTCGGGGATCGAAACTTACGGATATATAGCTGCAATGTGATGGCCCGTCAGTGTAAGACGCAATGTAGTTGTCCCAGTTCGTATAACCTGAAGAAGGAAAATGACACAAAAGGACATAAAACAGCATCGAAGGAGAGGTAGCTTACAGAGTATACGCAGCATGGTGAAGGCAGATCACAGGGGCAGATTACTGTTATCCATATCCGGGTTAATCGTTTTTAAAACCGATATTGTTACGTTTCTTTTACAAAATTTTAAGAATTCGCTTAGCTGGACTTAGCTATCGAGTTCTCTACAGTGTTGGATATTGGTCCAGCATACAACAGAAAACATTAATTTTGTCTTATGGCCATAGATAATTAGAAATGTACATCAGAAGAATCGTATTACGGCTTTACCGTTATGTTTTTAAAACATTAATATCATGACTATTAATAAGCCAGTTATTAAGCCATGGTTAGGTATTGCTGTCCATTTTATTCGCGAAGTGCTTTATATTCATTATTCAAAAAGTCGACATAAACAATAGTTGTACACACCATAAAGACTAGTCCTGGTTTCGTTCCACATCCATACGCCTTCATAGTGACGGGCCAGGCCAATCCAGAGCCACACAAAATCTCTGAAAAAAGCGGAAGTTATTGGGACAGGTTTCTACAAAGGGAAATCATTCTAACTTTATGTTTTGCTAGAAAAAATAAAGACACAAATCAATGAAAATGAATAGTATCTAAGCAAAACAAATAACCGTCTACATTTAGCATTTATTGGGGCAATCATATTAGTTACAAAAGAGATCACTTTTCTAAGGTGCATTTTATATCAATGGTGTACTTATTATCGCAATAGTATACACATACCCCGGGAAAGTATTAAAATTGCCAGTGTATCACTTTATCATTCATTTTTTAATAGACACATGATAAAACAAGGCTACAAACTTCACCAAGTGCTTTATTTTTGTTTTGCGTAGAAGACTAGGATTTTACGTTTGATAAATATGACGATTGTGAAGACCAGTGTTGAGAAAATAACATTCTTTGAAAGGGTGTATGACTGCATATTAGAAAATATATTCACAAACTAGTAAAAGTGATTCTAATGCAGGCAGAAATACAGCTTGTGTCATAAATTCCACGAAACCCTTTAGTGTGGGTGAACTGGTATTAAAGAGTGGTTATTTCGTAAGTTGATATATTTGCTATAGAGTCACAATAAAGTTCACAATTGAAGTCAAAATTATCAGGTCCTAAAGTATAACGAATGTAACAATACCATAATCTTGAGACATCGTTCATAGAAAAATCAGAATAAGTTGTACTCAGTAGTACAACTCTTTCTGGGCCAGTGTACAGTTCACTTATAGCAATAAAAACAAGAAAGTATCATTCTCTCCTAACGGACCAGTTTGAATGCCAAGCACTGTGAATTTCATTGCAAGGTGATTTGTGTTTTGAAGTTTGTCTTTGTGAACGTTTGATCAAAACTGAAACTTAAAAACGCAAATATTTCGCGGCTATATATATATATATATATATATATATATATATATATATATATATATATATATATATATATATATATATATATATATATATATATATATATATATATATATATATAGCGTTCACAAGGACAAACTTATACACATATATATATAAAACTTCTTTGTCTTCATTTTCCCCTCTAATCTCAACTTTATTTGATTTCGCTCCTCCACAGAGATGTGGCTGACAATAAAACATTACATATATATCATATGTGTTGCGTGTCTCTTTAAATATTTGTATACCTCAAACTGTAAAATTCGGGCCCAATTTTAGAACTACTTCAAGTTCTAAGCAAAACGAACACAGGCCAAACTAAATTAACAAGAAACGTTATCTGAACTTCGATGAGAAATCAAGCAGTAGTGACAGCATATTAAGTGACTTAACCACCTTCATAAAAATTTATCAGTTCATAAGGATTTTAAACAAAAGGATCTTGTAATTTTACAAGGCAAGGGTTTTAAACGAATGAAACGCAATATAAATCTAAATTAATGTATAACTTGCAGCTGACAATATTAACTTTTATGTAAAATGAAATTAACTAAAAGCAAACTAAGTGATATGAAGAGAATTTTCTGTACCTGACCATGACTGCTGTTAACTGAGCTTCTTCCTCAGAGCTGTGAACCTTGATAAAGAAAAGCATACTAAAACTAATAAACTGAAACTGAAGTGAAACAAAGACATGTGTTTTATTTAACACTGCACTCTGTTGTCAGGTTTTTCGGCAGTTGCTATGCAACTCGGGATTTTCTGATAAAAGAATACACTGTTTTTAATTCTTCAACGACTTAAAGCAGGTTCAAAGGGACAGTTATAGTGTTTTCTGAGCTGCGAATTCACGCTAAATACTTAAATATTTATTTCATTAAATATTTTTGTCATTAAATTGGCGGCTTGCTTATTGTGTGTCACATCAAACTGCTCTTGTTATGCAGTTCAATTCACAACTAAGTTTTGTGCAGAAATAATCTCCTTAAACCTTTCTCAGAATGTCACTTTCTTTTTAAAACATTAGTTGTTGTTTGGAATTTCCATTTTAAAACCAAATATAATTCACAAACTATCAATTATAAATCTAGGGTAAGATCGTCAAGGCTGTTTATTGAAAACGCATAGAATAATATTTTAACAATGTTTATTTCTGTCGGTTCATCTGTGTGGCGTAGTGGTCAAGAAATCATTCCCAGTTCCAATAGAACTGGTTGCATTTTATGCAAGCCTACGAATTAGATGTTTACTAACCATTAACACAAAGGCATGTTGTTTTTTAACATTATGGCAGGGACCGCGAAACTGAAAATTAGCTACGATTCGCAACGGAGAAAACATGCTGAAGACAACGGGAAAATCATCAACCACGTTTAAAGAAATAATAAACTAAAATAAGCATCCCATTGAATCATTTACTCTATGCTAGTCGGCTGTTCGGTTGTCCTTTCATGTGGCGGTGATGGCATGATTGCGGTTGTGGCATGATGCCGGTGGTGGCATGATGGCGGTGATGGCGTAATGGTAGTGGCGACATACCTGTGCAAGGTTATAGCCCTGGTTCTCACACTGTTCAGTTGCTTGGTAAAAATTTAATTCTGCGTAGGAGTCGAAAGTGTAACAAGGCGGGGATCGGTTCAGGGCACTCGCTTCAATAAACAAACAAGAATGACCATATTCATTATATGCATATGACGGTAATTTCCTGCCTAAAAGTAAAAAATGTTGTCAGGAGGGGATGAGGTAGTACGAAAATGCAACGAAAGAGACCACAAAAAAAGTCTTTAAAATGTGGAAAAAATAGTGGGCTGTGGCTGGCGACAGAAAGAATGACTGTGAAGCACTGCAAGATTGCTTCATCAAGTGGGAAATTAAGATTTGTTGTAAAAACCCTTAACTACGCGTGTGTTTTCTTTCAGATTTTACAGATGTTACCAAAGCATTATTATTCTCACCAACGGAGTCCTTCACGGCCAGTTCTACATCTTCACCAGAGTGACACCCGGTAGATCGCGTGTGAAGGGCAGTCTTTGACAGACAGCAATAGCTTGTGGCTGTTTCTCTGAAGTATGCGTATCTAAGCGCAATAGAAAAATATTAGATGAGTAATTTGTTTAGCAATCAAGATTGCTTTATCAAATGAGGCAGAAGATATAACTGTCGGAGTCGGTAAAAAACATTGGTATCGGCGAAGAAATCCTCTTCCCAATGCAGGTTAAAGTAGTATGAGGGGTTTCTGATTGAAGAAGAAACATTACCAAAGTAATGACCAAATCAGTGAAGCAAGATATATCTCGCTGAGACCCAGTATGGCACCAGTTATTGGTGAACAACGGTGGGATCGCTGTATGTTAGAAAATATGCCCACCTCCCACATCCCTACAAATACGTGAATATTAATACATTTCTTGATAATTCTAGCAAACATAACCACCATCCCCCCACCTCCCCACCTCGTCCTCCGGATCTGCCACTGCAGGGCAGAAGCGATCGCGAAGGTGACTCGTTCACATAGCTCGATCGTTCTGACGACGTTCCCCTTGGTTGGCCCGGTCGCGGACTGTATCTCCCGGAGCTCGTCTCTTGCCGGTATGAAGCGCACTGATTGGTTGCCATTATTTATTTTCGCTAAGCCTTGGCATTTAGTTCTTTTCTTCTTCGAATTGTGTTTACTGCAATTGATATTGCTTTTTCTTGGACCGGAGATACACGTGTTTTAAAAAGAGACTCAGAATCACGTGACCAACGCCCCGTTTTGGAGAAGGTGACAGACTTCAATGTTTTAATTTCTTTGAAATCAATATTATGTATTGGTGTCAAACAAAGCATAGTAGAGGGATACTGGGTTTGTACCTGATACACAGCGATTTTACTTACTTCGTGACTTCGCTACTTCAACATTTTGCAAATTTCACAAATCTTTTCGTGATTTGTCCCAACATTTTTCTGTGCCTAGATTTGAGCATAAACCATTCCAATACGTAGCGGGTGAAGATTTCTGATGGACATAATAATGGCTTAATATGCCCTGGTATCTCACCGGACTTTGTTGACTGTTGGTATAAAACATGGAAACACCCTGGTATTTTCAAGAAAATGGGCCGGTATAATTCATGAGACATGATTAATTGAGGTGGCTAGCACATTTTTGAAAAGGGGTGTGTAGTTTTTCAATTTCAATGCTTTTGCCATGGCATGCGCAGCAGAACTGAAGATCTATTTATGGATCAAAATAGTACTTTCTGAGTTTGAACGTTATTTTCACCCACTTTAATTTCTTTAATTATGTTTTGTATCAACAGAGGTGTGAGGTTTACTCTGGTTGTAATTTTATTGTGATTGATCGCGACCGAAACGATTGTCTTACCAGCGTCTTCAAGACAAAAGACGTTGAAGAGGCGTTAGAAAAACAACGTTGCTTGGACATTGCTTTGGTCGCAATCAAAACGCAACTTTCTACCACGACTAATCAAAGTCTGGACGCTGAATATACATCGGAAAATGCATGTTAGATGGACCATCGTTCATCGGAAATAGTAGCTATGATGGGTCACTTCGAAAATAGACCAAAATGAGGAAGTAAAATATGCGAATTGCAAAAAAGAGAGCAAGTTTTTTTTCCCAACTTCTTTCGAAAAACATTCATGCAAATCAACTTTGTACATATTCTGCGTGACTGGAAGACCAAAGGGTCGGGGTGCTGTGACGGAGGGTGATCACACATTGATTGACGCTGTCTAGACGGCGATTTGACATTGACGATTCTAGATTACTGTGTTTCTGGTTCTATAAAAAGTCAAAAGATAGACGTTGCTTCGATTTCTATTTGTAACCTTTCCGCAACGTTGATTAGACGTCATATAATCGACGTTTGTTCAAAGTTTAAGCTGGACTTTGTTTCGATTTCTATAAACAACTAAACCCTGCTAATGGTGGCCAGTGGCCAGTCGCAAAATACCATAGTGTATATGTGGGAAAACTCCTTGGCATTTCAAACTCTTCGAAAACATGTCCAATGGGTCAGACCTAAAATATACCTTTTTTTAGGTTACGCTTTTGGGCAGATTTCACAAATTACACGTGCGTAAATCGATATAAAATAAAAAACAGTATTTCAAACCCTTTTATTAAATGGTAGGCCCTACACTGCAAACCTCAGGCTCTACATTTCAAACTTTATTCGGCCAATTGTTAGATAATGGTGTGAAAACGTTAACAGATCTGCTGATGTGAAACACCTTAACTTCAGACATTTGGAAGGCAATACCAGCTGGTCATTTTCCAAGGACTACAAATGGCAGAAGATAAAAATCTTTCCTTAGAAAATAAAAATATTTCCTGAGATACTGCATTCTCATTACTATGCAAAGTTCTTAATTTTTTGTCAGAAATTGCTTCATATATTGTTGATATTGCAAAACTTGGAAGATTCTATTTCGGGTGTTAAATGGCGATAATACAGTCCAAATACAAGGCATCAATTTAAGTCAAGCCGGCTTTATATAACACTGAGAAAAATAAAAAATTACACCATCGTGTTTGCGTTTGTGTACATGCCCTGTGTGAAAATATCAATTATGACTGTATAAAAGTTTAAAACCGTAGGAAAAATAGCTTCGAAGACGACTTGCGCAACACTGTGAGTTAACGGATGGGCTGCAGGAAATGGTAGTAGTTCTGCCCTGCAGCCAAATTGGCTAGGGGCAAAAGCATTCCGCTTTTTGGGTTTCTTGAGAAAATAACAATTCGTTAACCTTCGTTAAATAAAATAAATAAATAAATAACTATCGCCATTAATTAAACCAATTTAAATACCGGCAAAAGATATCTGTGCGAAGCGAGCAGAGTCTCTGGCACTCATCAACATCCCTGACGTCATCTATGATCACGTGACATCCCGAAGCGGCTTCGCTGCTTTCGTTCAAGCACACGTTCTCCATTTCCCAAACATCTAATCAACAACACACAAATAGATACAGTCGAAAACTGGAATAGATGCGCCTCCAAAATCAGGCCTTCTATCATAAGGAACCATTTTTATTGCCACTGTTCTTGGTGCCTTCCATTAACAAGTACGGACAAAGAGGATCACGTGTAAACACGGCCACTTAAAGTCAGTCTAGTTTAGTCCGCCTTCCACGGGAATACTCTACTCGGTGACGCTATAAAAACACATTATAAAACGGCACTGCATCACTTATTTTCCAGCAAAAATAGTTAATCGAAGTTGTTTGATTTATTGTTATTTCCATTTAAAAGATTTAAATTTTTAGGAACTGAATGGAACTTACCGGTGTCTGGATCCAAGCATCTTCCATGCACTGCTTCCAATGGGACATTCTCGTTGTTGCTTAGCAACTCTTCACAGAAGAAGGGAGTTGATTCTGTCATGAATTCAGAACATCTTTCAATTGAACTATGCTTGTGCTAAAACAGGTGGTGTGGGGTTGTTATATGGTGGGCGTGGTAAAAAGAAGGTGAACATGACGGAAACAGGAGGCGGGGAAAGATAGGGTGGGCATGGCAAAAGCAGGGTGGATATGATGAACACAGGTGGCCGGGGGGTAATATGGTGTTATTGCAGAAAGGCTGCCAATGGCAGAAAAACAATACTGTTAACATGGCACACACTGGACCATCCACAGATGAAGGGCACCCAGCGACTAAAAATTTTAAGTTTGCTTCATTTAACTAGGGATTGTTCAATACACATGAAAACACTGTCATCTGTTTCAAATGTTTATAACTAAAGACAAAGGAATCTGTTCTTTTTTTTCGAACACGTCAAAAGTATTCCAGCCAACCAGTTTACTGCTTGAAGGAGCAGATACTCCCTCATTTTTGCCAGTTAATCTGTTCCTTAAATTTGCTGGCAATTTTCCAGACAACTAGCCATAAGATCTTCTCGGATCGACCTGCCCCCGTACACTTACCAGCTAGATACAGGAACAGACATTTCACGGAGCAAATCGTCGGACACCTCCCCCCACCCACACCCCGCATCCCCCCCCCCCCCACCACCACCACCACCACAGAATCTCGCCCCAGCAGTCACAAAGTGAGAGACCATTTGGAAGCCATATTTGCTGTTTTCTGCCAAGCCCTAACAGATAAGCTAATTGCCACAAGTTTTCAGGCATTTCCTGTGTTTGTTCTACAATTACGACAGCAAATAAGTCCTTCCAACCTGTCGATGTCAATAATTCATTGTTCCGTATAGATCTGGTTTACATTTACAAAGATAACGTGAGATGTTCACCTATACGGGTCGTGTGCTAGATTTTGTTCGCAATGAATTGATTTCCACAAATGAACTACCCTTCATAAATCAGAACCTTCAATAATCCCTTGAAAGGTTGGAGCTTCTTCTCTGTTTGATGACAAAGTCACAGTTACTTGCCCATTCTGTTATTCTCCAGAACCACGAAACAGTCAGATGAGTAAGGGAGGGGGAGCAACAATGTGAAAATGTGAAAAATTTTTCCTTGTGCCGAACCCCGTTTTAGTTAAGTGTAATATAAAAATTTTGTAAACCGGAAAGCTTATGTAACTTTATATAGCTACATAGCAGGCCACTGAACAGAAGACGCAAATACTTTTTTGTGCCACTGCGAGCTAAAATTTCAAGGTTTGGAGGAAAGAAGAAAGGCTTTAATTTAAACTGGACAGAATTCCGCTAGATGGCGAAATACACCCACTTGTAGAAACCATTAAAGGAAATATTTGTATTTAATCATGAATAAGAAGCTCAAAGTCACGCAGTGCCAATTCTTTGCCGTCGTTTTGACCCAAAGGGTTTAAATGGCTCTATCTCTAACCATTTTCGAGATAATAGACAGCTTCCGTTATTTGAAATTGACCGTGACCGAGAAGGTCAAGGTCACCGAGGTACCCCTTATGTAATGTAATGAAACGTAAAATCGTTCTATCTCTAACATTTTTCGAGAAAAAAGTCAATTTCCGGCTTTTTACCTTGACCGTGACCGAGAAGGTCAAGGTCTCCGAGGCACCTCTTATGTAACATTGTTTAGGCCCAAAAGCTCAAAAATGAGCTCACAATCACTCTATCTCTGACCGTTTTCGAGATAAGTCGGCCTATCGTTAACGGCACATGATGTCATGTGACCTTTGACCTTGACCTGAAGGATGGAAGGTTACCCCCTACTGAGTACTGAGTTTATATGTTCAAACTGGGATTTGAGCACTTTCTATGGCCACTTTTCGTGATAAATAGGCGTTCTGGTGATTGTCTATAAGCGTGCCAAATATAAAGCTCCGCTGACTCAAACGCTATAGGAGGAATGTTCTTGGAAACCATGTCATGGAAAAATAAGTCTGACATCAATTTGACACTGACCTTGACCTTTGAGGTAAAAAAAATGCGGATTCAACAGAGACCTCGTCACCCCCTACATGTGTGCCAAATTTCATTTCCCTCTGTAGGAGGGGTTTCTGGAAACAATCCGAACGGAAAAAAGAGCAGAACTTACAGAAAAACTACTAACTTATACCCATAAGCAGGTTGTTCAACTTATTTTGTTTATCTCACCTATTGCTTGTACCTTCTGGCACAGATAGTTGTTTGAATTTGAGCAGGGTCTTTGAAAAAATCTTCTAGCAGCAGGGTCAAATATTACGCAGGCGTCTGTCAAACTGTCAGGAGACCAGTCAAAAGTCTGCAATGTTATAAAAATATGACGTCATATAAAACCAACATAAAAAAAAGCTTTTCTAACTTATCATATGAAAGAAAGCTTTTTAATCTTTTCTCTGCTCAAAACTATGGGTTAAAGTTGGGATATACATTTTAAAGTAGATTTAATGCTAAGCTTTACTTGATTACAAAAGGGGAATTTAAAAGCAAGAAGGAATGTTATTACAGAAAAAGGAACAACTAAGAGAAATCTAATGGCAATATTTGAAAAAAAAACTTTGGTCCAACAAATCGGGTGTCAGTTGATATCGACGAAATGAGAAGACGGTCTTGGTACAGCACACAAATTCGAGTATGTTTAACTATAAATATTTGCGTCTTCTGGAAAATTTCACAAAATATAGAATGACAAATTAGGAGAATCTGAGAGTATATCCGGTTTGTTATTGTTTTACCCATCCATGTGGTGACTTAAATTGGCAAAGCTAAGGCCCATGAATTCAGTCAGTGATTATCTTTTCATACAGAGATTTATAACCGACTTGCTTGAGATTCGTCGGTTTTGAGTCAATGTATAAAATGGGCATTTTGCGATTTGTTGATTGCTGAGAATCAGTACTTTGATATTTCACGGCTGGCTTGAGAAAAACTCCATATCAAAAACTGCTGTGTTTAACATGTACCTCTTTGAAAAGGGAAGTGTCGGCCCACCTAAACACTCCTGTGGTGTGTCCGTCTGATAGGCCAACCCACGCCGTGCCAAACGTCGACAGCCGCGAGACTCTGTTAAAATAGTGCAAACAGCTGGTAAAAATGTATGCATTTTGTTTCTGAGTAAAAATAGCTAGCGATTTTCAAACTGACATTAAAAAAGAATACAAGCTTTATCTACATTAACCCTACAATTTTTAGATAAGAAGCTATGCATTTGCCACATCGAAACTTAAAATATTTGATCAAAATGATTACATGTGTAAAATTGTATATTTAACTGGTGTATTTCTTCTCATTCACATTATTCAATCCAAAAAATGCCTAAAAAGTGTCTTACAAGGAATCCGTAACCTGGGTTATCTTTGCTAATGATCCCCCAGAACTTTCACATTCTGCAACAAAATTGTCAATTCTTGTTCTTCCCTTCGCCGAACTAAGCAACACTATTTTTTTTTTAAGTTTTAGCATCTTGTATCACTGAACACCCTACAGATGATAACTAAAAACTGGCATTATTTTTCGATTGTGAAAGGCTTATCTACTGAATACACTTTTTTCCATATTAGTTATATGGCATAGTAACTGATTGTCCCTATGTGTTAACTTAAGACAACATTAAATGCAAAGTTTATCATTTCTCTTTCTTGGGATTCAGCTTGTGAAAACCACCTGAGCTTTTTATTTACTTTTCTTTGTCATAAAATAATGCACTCCATGTTCTCAGTTACTTATTTATCATATTTTGAAAGCTAATCGGGAAAGCGAAGGAGGGACTAAAGATGTTGACTCGGCACTTACTTTTCAATGCATCTTTCCATGTGAGTGAATAATAACCACTCTCCTCACTGCCAGTCCAGAAACAACCCGGATGTTGATCCAGAACCCAACAAACAGGCGGTAACTGTTCGCTCTGCTGGGCTAAAGCACGAAAATAATAAAATTCTTATACTGCTTATCTCGGTTAAAAAAAGACAGCAAAGTTCCCTCTGCGCAAAAATTCATAAGAGGACATAATTTAAGTGTATGTGATTTTGAACAATATTACACTGATGAAAACAGTGTCATTAAGTACAACTGTGGCGGGCATTGTCTCCAGCCATTAGGCATCAAAATTCACCAATGTATAATGTGAACTCAATTTAATGAAACTGGAGTGAAGTGCGAATTTTCAATTTCTTCTAAAATTGGTCAAAATTTCTACATTATTTTGGCTGTAACGCATTTTCTTTCTATAAGTGTAATAGAAAATGGGAACGTGATTGAGGGAGCGTGCTTCTGTTTTAATTGTCAGATTGGTTCAAAAAGATTATATTATTCGGCAAAATTAACGAAGGTACAAATAATGAACAAAGCATCATTTTAAACAGGCTTATGGTCTGCTGCATTTTCTCTGAAGAAAAAAAAATTAAATCAGACTGTTATGTTATGCAAACCATCTAACTAAGAATTTATCCAAACAAAAGAACGTTCAGTCGTACCTTTCAATAGTATGTAGTACAGCATGTAGATCAATGCTGAATATTTACCATATGTTATCATGTTTTGGCAATGCCCTTCAGATACTAAGTCAAATTATGTAATGACTCCAGTATTTTCTTCCGGCGTATCCAAATACAGTTCTATAAATATAATGCACAATTCATTTTACAATTTTCCATCTAGATAACAAAATATTTTGTGATATATATCATTCTAAATTTAGTTATTTTTAAATAGAATTTTAATATTCAAACCATTTTCCAATAATTAGTGTGAAGTTCTTCACCATACAGGACTTTTTAGTATTTAAATATTATTTACTTTAAGACCGTCCCCGTTGACACCACTTACTTTAATCATCTAGCAACACAACATCACAATGCAAACTGAATCAAATACGGGCGCCCATTAGCAGGAATCCATATAACGTATTTAAATCTTCCTTAAGAGTTTGAAGTACATAATAAGTTAGAATAAAAAAGTGAGCATCATAAAGGAATCCTTTTATTTAAAAAAATTGAACTGCTTCATTAAAAGCAGAAATTTAGACTGAGTTCAGTGGCATAGAAGTATTTAATAGACGGCGGTGACATTATGTCAACACACGAAGAACAAATCAATCGCATCTAGGACAAACGCAATGAAAATATGAACAGATCTAAACAAAGACAGACTCTAAATGAGTTAAATATATAAATTAAATGAAGCGTTGAGGAAGTCAAAATATGGAAACAAATTAGTCCAGTGGAGAGATAGTTGGCAGCTGGAGCATGCCAGATGTGAAACGTAATTCTTTCTTATAACATTTTGCTGCCCTCTTTTTTTATTAATTTGGTTTAATTTTACCTCAAATTTCCAAAACATTAGTTTTATTGTAACCTGTAAATATTGCTGTTAGTGACACTATTTAGCGGTACACCACGACAGTGAGACCAAAAAGCGAATAATCTGTACCTTGTAATTGTCGCTATGCTAAATGGTCGCTAAGCAAAAAACACAAGCAAAAAAAACTTATGCATAAAATTTCGTTTCATATACATATGGCATATCGAAAAAATAATCCATGAAACAACAGTTACATGTCTAATTTAAGTACCATCTTTTGTAAAACACAAATTTGAAAAATTTTAGGATTTGTCATACTTTTATATTCAGGCGAAATAAGAGGTTAAACAAAAGAATTGATAGTTCTGCCGGATTTTTCTTTGTTGCTGTTAGTATTGATGTTTTTAGGTCTTCTTCGGAGAGTACAAGCTATCTGAAATATTATATAAATGTTACTGAAGCATGACTGGCCGTATTCACAAAAGTTAACTGTACAGTAAACAAAATTCCTTAACTGTTCCTATAGCTAAAAGAACTTTTGAAAGTTAATTAATAAATTTTACTTTTATATTTAAACATATTCTTGTAAAATTGTTTACATAATTTAACTAAATAAGCTGATTTCCCTGATGCGGTGCAAAGTCAATTGAACAGTTAACTTCTGTGAATACGGGACAGACAATTGTTTTCTTTTCATTTTTTTAAATGCCTTACTTTACTCTCACCTGCATCACACATCATAGATACACTGCTCAACTCACATAATGTTCATTGCCAAACACTGCATATATGAACGATAATTAGGTGTATATCCTGCCAAACGTTGTCATTTCCTGTGAAAGCAATTGTGTCATTGTCCCCCTTTTCTAAGCATGTGGGGGCTTAGACAAATGGTTTTTAGTCTGTGACAGCGTTATACAAGGACAAAATTTCCCAGGCTTGTATTGTTTGCACATAACAGACTAAAATATACTCAACGAAAAAATAATATTATGCTGTTTAGAATGTTGCTGCTACTTTCATACAAAATTAAGCACTGATTTGTAAAATTACACAGTTACCTAGTTGATACTGCGAAACATATCACCAATAATTAATTTAAGTCACTTTAATACAATTAAATAAATTTTGATCAGCAGCTGTATGCTCTCTCCTAACACCAATGGAGTTGATGTCTGGAGGCAAAATGTAATGAAACAACAGTAAAGTTAGATCGACCATGAAACAAGAGCTTGATTCTATTTAGATTAAAAATTAAATATTATAACAGTAGTGAATTTTAACCTTACTCCAACATAACATGTAAAGATGAATTTAAGGCTCTTATCTCATCGTTAAAATATTTGTAACATTATTGTAACAGTGTTTAACTATGAATGTTGCCGGGAAGGCTGGTAGGTATAGGATTCCTCCATCTATTGCTATCTCATGACCTTTAACCAATGAACTTATGCAATGTAAAAAAAATAACATTTTCACAAAGAAACCTAATTACCCAATCAGAATCATAGGAATTCTAGGAGAGAACCCAAGCTGTTTTAACAACAAGTCGCTCAATCAGCATCAGAGGAATTCTAGGACAAAACCAATGATATTTTAGCAATAAGCCACCGAATCAGATATATTCTAGGATAGATGCCATGCTATTTTAACACCAAGCCACTCAATCAGTATCAAAAGAAATCCAGGACAGAATCCATGATATCTTAACAATAAGCCAGCCAATCAATATTATAGGAATTCTAGAGCAGAATCCATGCTATGTAAACAATATCCATCAAGTCAATAGCAGAGGATTTCTAGGACAGAAGCCATGTTATTTTAACAGTAAAGCACACAATCAGTATAAGAGAAATTCTAGGACAGATACAAGGCTATTTTAACATTATATCACCCAATCAATATCGGAGAAATTCTAGGAGTGAAACAATGCTATTTTAACAGAAAGCCACTCAATCAGCATCAGAGGAATTATGGACAGAACAGATGCCATTTTAACAATAACACACCCGATCAGCGCCAGGAACCCATGATATTTTACTTCTCACAGTTTTCGTAATGCTTGTAATATAACAATCATACCAATCCATTGTAAATTGAAATTCAAGATTTTTCAGAATTTATTCTTGTATATAATGACCAGGACATAATCAATATTTTAAGCTGCTAACATTAAGAACATGTCGTGTTTTACAGACGTCTGCCAAGGTTTCATCCATATATCTCATCTTCTTTAGATCAAACAATTCACCTGGAAAGTTTCAGAAGTAAAAGATATAGAAAAGGAAATACGTGAATTTTTACAGCAATAATAACACGCAAACTAGTTTTTATTTTCGTGAAAAGATGGATAATATAAGTCACAAAAGGAATATGTTAGAAACATTAAAACTTTCTAGCGGAAACCCTTCGGCTTCAGCTATGTTTTTGTAGTTGTAAATACCAATTTAGTACACATACAAGAAATTTTTCTTTGCGGCAGTTTTGCCAAAACTTTGCAAAAAAAAAAAAGTTATTGTTCATATTCCGTGTGAGAAATACACTAACGTATAAAAATTGATAGGAAACCGCCGAACTTTTGAAACTGCTAACGTAATGAACGTGAAAACCAAGGGAGAGTGTCCCTAACTCATATATTTCATATACTAATGCCGCATTGCATGGTTTTATTACGATCAGTTGTTCAATCTAACATTTCTTCTCATTCCTTCATTTCGTTTTAAACAACTTTTTGTTCAAATCAAAGCAATTTAAGTTATAAAAAGTAATAAAGAGTCAAACATTACCCCAGACTCATTCAGGGCTTTACATAGTAAAGCGCAATGTCGGTCAAGTTAATATCACAGAGAACAAAACAAATATTTCATTAACTGCCTACTTTCTTTGGTCTTTAAACCTACAGAGGTTTGTCAACATCAAAAAGTAATGCTAAAATGTGGTCAATAAAAATTATTTGAAATCAAATAAAAACTTTTTATCTTAAAAGGGCCTAGCTTTTACTACAGTGGGTGTGAAAGCCTTTAATCATGTTCGGTGAATTCCTGTTTCCTTTTATTGAAAAAGTGGTTTATTTAGTGGTCTATTCCTGTTGGTGGCACAATTGTTTTATACTTTCTATTGTATCTACATATAACAAAAAATAGTAATGGTTAAAGGTTCATTTCAAAAGCTGTGATCTCCAATGCCTTAAGGCAGTTAAAAATTATTTATATTTACATAGGATTAAGGATATAATTAAAGTAAATATGACGCTTTATTTTCAACATGCTCTGCCTCGGTCGTGCTAATCACTATTTTCCTCAGGTTGCAAAGGAAAAACTACAATAAATAATGACAAGGAATAAAAACTCATATGCTGTGTATTTTATTTTAATTTCTTATACAGGTGAGTAACTATTGTACTTTACTAAATAAACATAGTTTTCAACAAAAAAGCTTCAAAATACCATGAAACCCAAAAGGTTTAAAACACATATTGACTGATGCTATTAGCTTTGAAAGTTATCGCATTCGTGTTTACTTTTACATGAACGGAGAAATATTTGCATTTAAATACACTCTTTTATTTTTAAAACGTTTATTGGTCAGTTCGAAGGAGTAATCTTGTGCCAAGTAATTGCTGGACACTTTCTGGAAATGTTGGTTGCTTTTGGACTAACCAGGATGAAGGAATTCCAAGACAGGATTGGAAGACTGCTCTTGCACGTTTGTAAACCTTTTGCTTCATTGTTCAGTTTTATTTATCCAACATTTCTTTAGTTAGTTAATGACCTTATATCGTCAAATACTGTATTACTCAAAAGGCTGAATTAACTTGAGATTAGCAAAAAATTAAAATCTTCTTGGCACAGATCAAGTTTAATGTAGCATGTTCAGTATAGTGGCATGTATAAACTGACGTCTTTTAAATTATCAGATTAAATATCCTGTACACGTAGAACCTACTCTCACTTACGGAAAATTATTTATGTAACGTATTTGTAAAGTTATTGTTGCATTTGTTAGCAGTATGTGAAAGGGAAGGTGGCTCACTGGCAAAGTTCAGCAGCACAATGAATTCCACGTATGTTATTATACGGGGGAATTTAAATCTATATAGTTTATTGAATTTGCATGAAGCGTGTATGATTCCATTTCTCATAATGCTAGTTTGGTCAGCTAATTAGTCTGTGATGGTTGCAGATAGGAGTGCCAAACCTCGCGGAGACATTATGTAGCACTTCTAGCTGATACTGTCTTAATCCATTTTGAAATTCATTTGAATATTATATACAAGAACGGACATTAGAATTTTACCATTGAAGCTCAAGTTTATGACACCCAAGTCAAGAAAGCCACGATTTCCATGACCTACTGAAGCAAATATATTTTCAAAATCTTACATAAGAATCCATACCCAGACACGTATAATGGTTAACATCTCACATCGTTACTTCTGACGCATTTTGAAGCATTACAGCTTTATTATGCTGTTTATTTTGTTTCTATCTACAAATTTAATTCTTGCTTTAATTCTTACTTTCATAACTGTTTTTACATCATCAGCATTTAAGGTTTTCAAGTTGGAACATAGTGTTCCAATCTCTATTGAATTTGCAGTCAATCTTCTTTTATAATATTCCGTTACGACTCTCGTTCATGAAACTTCTAGTGTTTTAATAATGTAAGAAAACATACCTGATCTTAGCCTCATGACCGCGTTCTTAAAACTTCATCTTTAATCTTATGAATTAATAAGCTTATATGACGTCATTTTATAGTAAAATATACATTATTAAATATGCCTGTAGGAGTTTTTTCCTACACACATCAAGGCTTTGCCAAAACATTGTGCTTATTTGATATTTGATATCGGCCTTGTTTTAATATTAGCGAGGAGGAGTTGGGACACATTTCATCACTATGGATCGGTTTGTCAGATGGTCACACAGGTGGCGTATTTCGATGGTCTGACACGTCTCTTTTTAAGGAGGTGCATATATTTATTACTGCATGATATGTGTTTCAAATGAATTGTTAATTTTGTAGGTACACTAAAATTTTAAAGGTTTCTTAAAATTAACACAAGCTAGTAATTTATAGCTTCTTATGTTTAAATATTTAGTTGGAAGGCAACGCATTTGCTGAGAGCTATAACCCTGTTTCCTGTCAGTATGCATGATCATAACCCATGGTTAGGTTAATATTCACACTTTTTATTATATAGAGGTTTTTATGGAGTCCATCGGTACTAAATAATGCGTGCATCAAATATCGACCCTCTGTCAACAAATTTATCCGAGCCAACTGCACTGGAAACAAAAACTTTTTATGCCAGTACATTGACGGTAATCTATGCATGTAGTTTTTACTTTGAATATTTAACTTTGTTAGAATATTTTATGGTGTATATTTCTTCGTCCATCTTTCTTGTGACGGTTTTCTGACGAGTTTGGACAACTCGTTTCAGACGGATGCCATTTTCCCAATTTTAGGCAATTATGGATTACAAGGATAACTTTTTGATCTAAAAATTCATTTTACATCAAGAATTAAGTCTTAATATCTCTAACTATAGCTTTCTTTCTAAATAAATTAAAGAGCTCAAAAATTATTTTTGATACCATAAAATGAATTTGTTATCTAAAAAAAATAAATTTTGATATAAATAAATACTTAGAAAAGACAAAAATACTTATCGACATAAAATAATTTAAAGAGGTTTTAGATTGATTTATAAAAATCAAAAGTTCCATTCCTGATAAAAAATGAAATTTTTGATAGCAAAATCTCAATTCTGAGTTCAGCAATATCTTTTTATTCACATTAAGATTTTATGTCAGATATTATTTTATCAGAATGAGACTTTATGTATACTTTGAAATCAACAAATGATTTTTGATCTTGAAAATCGCTTTTTGATATCAAAATATCACAGCCTATTTTTGATATCTAAAATTCTAAAGCAAATGTCTGTCGAGGAAATAATAACTAGCCACCGCATGCGGAATCTTCGTTTTAATGTTGTAAACACGTAAATGAAGCAATTCGTAAACTCAAAAACTGTGTTCTTGCTATTTATACCTTTTATTTTGAAAAAGCTCCGAATTCGCTTATCTCCACTTTTATATGGGTTTTCTAGTAAAACTCTAAGAATCACGCAATTAGGAACTAAGATTTTTTCTATTGGCTCGAACAGTCTCGTCCTTGGTACCATCCTTCGTACCAACCACACGTGTTTTTGCTAGGCAGAAAAAATTATTTGCTGGCTTAAGTCTAAGGTGAATTTCTATATATGTTATTAAACGTTGAATAATACTTTCATTTTTCAATTATGTTAACACGAGCATCGTGGACTTACGTAATTTGGAGATTTTGCCTTCGTACGCTTTCTACTAGTAAATCTAAGTGCATTATGGGGGTTGTCTTTCCCCGACAAATGTAACTAGTAGGTCTCCACCGTTTGCTAGCTTAGGCGTACTTACAGACGACCCATCTAGGAGCCGACTCGTGTCAGATTGCTGATGTCTAGCCAGATCTGAAGCTACTTTTTCTGCCTTGGTCACTTATGATCCAGCTGCGTAGCCTGGTGCTTCCTAGCAGGCTATCCTTACCCAACACAGGACGGGGTTACTGGGAACCGCCTGAACGCAGGAGGTTGATTTTTTCAACCTGGCAGTCGCCTGTTTTCGCTCGTCAGGTTGGTACCTTGTAGCTAGCCTAGCTTTTACAGCACTCATTTTTTGCTGAGTACTTTCTGAGATTGGGCTGTGCTTAGGTGCCGAGTATCTACTGGGTACCTGGTTCTGAGCAAGGTGTCTTGGCACCAAGGCACATCTCGGTGCTTGGTACCAACCATGTACCAAGAGGTACCAAGGCCCAGATGCGTAACGCATGCTTGGTATATCTTGGTCGGGTGACTTACCAAGGACCAAGAACCATCTCGGTTCTTGGTCAATACCAAGACCGAGTGCGTGTTTGGTCGGTCCTGCGTCACTCCCTGCGTTCTGTCGCGCTAGGAGTCATGAATATGTTCCTCGCTATAGCAAAGAGCTTGGTTCTGTACAGATTTCAGCTTTCTGAGATGAGTGTTGGAACTTTGCGTTCAAGTTACTCATACACATCTTCCTTTGCTTGGTATTCAGACATGGCAGTAGCTAACAGTCAATCCTCACTGTCTGTGACAGATGCAGAAGGGATAGAGACATTCCCCTCTGTGACGCACTTCATACCTGCGAGGAGTTTGCACACTTATTTTCACTGGACTGGGAGGCCTTAGAGAAGATCCGCACCAAGAATGTGAAACGGAGAGCGCGTCGCAAGGTGCAGTCGCTGCCATTCGAAATGCCAATTGCGAGTTCGCTATTACTTGGTCAAGTGTCATCCCCGGTGTGTACGGACAGGGGTACGGAAGCGGACTTTGAACTGCCCAGAAGAAGCCTAAACCAACGGCCACTTTGGAAACAGTGGCGGAGTTAGACTTGCCCCTAGTGGGTGAGATGGCCATCATTGACAAAGCCTGGTCTGCCCTCCACCCGGAAATGGAAAAAACTGTCTCCGAGGAATCACACTTGCTATCGCCACAACCTGTATCCACTTCGGCGAGAGACAGTGTGACAGTTACAAATACGGAGTATGTGTAAGGTGCGTGCTTTACTGGCCGCGTGAATGAATTTGGTATTCCTCCACGCCCGCACATCCCCTGATACGCATCTGCTACCCCAGATGGAGTATGAATATTTCATCGTTTTTAGCGATGCAGTCGCAGCTCCAGAAGCAGATCAAAGAGTTGCAAAAGACTCTGTTCGCTTGAAAAGAGCCTAGACGCAGGCACACACCTACCGCATCCATTTCCACCGGATGATCCCCAGGTGCTGAAGGTGTCTACGCCTACCTCGGAATCCAAATCTCCCCCCCCCCTCCGTTGGTCAGCCACAGGGTCTGGACATCGAAGACACCCAGGAGGCTATTACGCTTAGCAAGTGTGAGTCTGGCATTTTACCCCCATTCGGCCAAATTTCGTCGACACAACAGGTCGATGATGAAGAACTCGCTCCGTTGGATACGTCCCATTTATCTGCCATCTCCAGAGACAGACAAAGAGCTATCTACTCGCCCGTCACAGACTAAGGAGGGACCGGGCCTGTCGCACACCGAGGGTGTAGCTTGGGCAAGGTTTCGGGTCAGAAGGTGATGAGAAAGGTGATTCACCCAGTGAGTTCTCGTCCCCGGTAGTTTCTACTCAGTTCGACGGACCCCATACTTTCTCCGGGCCAGGGTCAGCTGTGGAAGCGAGCAGACGGCCGATTGCACCCAGTCTTCCCAAGACTTCTCGCCCGTGCCATAGACACCCATTTCTCCACCACTAGAGTCAGTGGCCTCGAAGACGTGCCATTCCGGAATGCCATACAGGAGATTGCCAGGCTCGCGGGTATCGAGTGCGGATGTCCAGTTTCAGAGAGAAACGATCCCCCAATCAGTATGCCATCACATACTGCCATTCCCCAACCAGAAACCTTCATCCAGTTGAAGACCAGCGAATGGGTAACCAACGACCTCTCGGTATGGTATCAAGAGTTCAAACGCGCAGACGCCAGTGAGGGACGAGTGATGTCACGTTTCTACCCCTACAAGTACTGCGCAGTGAAACAGGGCCCTTATCGCTCCTCTGACAAGCTCATGCCGTTCGAAGAGTTGAAGCGGCCCGCCAAGCGCACAGTTTGGATGCTGTTGGTCTGCCACGACTCAGTCATTCCACTGGTTGAGAGGGATACTAAGGCAATTGAAATCTCAGCGAGACACGTGCTCAATATTATGTTTTTCTAGTAACACACACTGAGTGCGCTTAAAACGTGCGTGGATGATCTGCGACTGACGGATCCAGTGGCACTCAAACTACTATGGTGCTTGGCTTTAGCGAACAGGGATATGGTTAAACTGGCAACCTACCTAGCCATCTCGATGGTATATCTGCGACGTTACGCGTTCTTGCGGCACTGCTGGTCCAGCGTAAAGGGCATTCGCGACCTTCGTCACGCCTCTATGTTAGGCAGAAAGAGCTGTTTCCCCCGGAGGAGATATAAAGGGTGCATCAGGAAAGCATGTCCGTCTTACAGGACTTGTCTCTCAAGTGCAGATACCCTCAGCTCCCACGCCAAGAAAGGTCGAGTTCGAGTAGCTTGGGGCGAGATGGGTGCTCTGAAAAGGGTTGTTTGTTGGCTGAGAGAGGGATACGCACTTCCATTTGGACGGGGCCCACGGGGTCACATCCCCCGTACCCCTGCGCGGCCAAGCCCCAGGCAGTCTATTTGTGTCCTACGACCAAGACACGGCCTTGAAAAGCACCAAGCCTTGCAAGACATGGTCGAATACTTATTGCGCAAGGGAGCGATAAGGAAGATGCCAGAAAACCAGGAAGAGTTTTTCAGTACAGTCTTTCTGGTACCCAAAAAATCTGGAGGTTGGAGGCTAGTCATAGATCTTTCCACTTCCACCCGAAACCAGTCCCTCCGGGTCACACCCTTTAGATGGAGACGGTCCAGGTAATAAAGGGCTCACTAGAAGCGGGCATGTGGGGCACGTCCACAGACCTTTGCTTTCAAATAGGAAAAAAGAAATATTGGAAGTATTATTATCAGGCTCTCCCGTTCGGTCTCTCCACGGCGCCCTATGTGTTCACAAAGAAATAAAAATTCTCAAGGCGTGGGCCCGAATCCAAGGTATGTTGGTATTCCAGTACTTGGACGACTGGTTCCTGGCATATCACGACCAGGACACAGTGAGAGAGCAAAAACAGGCCTTTTTCAAGCAGGCAACAAAGGTAGATCTCGTGGTGAGCCTCGTCAAGTCCGAGCTGGTTCCCATACAGATGATGGTATTCTTGGAAGCAAGATGGGATTTAAATCTGACAAGGGCTTATCCCACCCCCGAGCACCTGGAAAGAATCCGCACAGCCATTTAAGCCATAGATCCACGTTCGAAGTAAAGTCTGGCAAAAATGGAATCCCCTTGGACTGTCAAATATCATCAGAGAAGACAGTCCCACTAGGGAAACTCAACTACAGGCAGCTCCAGACAGAAATCAGACGTGCGCTGTGGTAAGGGAGGCACCCCAAGGCCACAATGTATGTTTCCAAGAAAGCACTGTAGGCAGTGGCTTGGTAGTGCGACAGAAAGGTCATGAGCGAGGGGATTCCTTTAGTTTCCCCACCCCCGTGTCTCTATCTAGGTGGGGGATTCATTTCCAGGGCAGAATGTGGCAGGGTTCGTGGCCGAGGCAGGTAAGAAATCGTCATATAAAATGGGTTGAGTTACAGGTGGTTTGGATAGCTTTAACTGATCTGTCCCATGCTCTGAAAGGGAAATACGTAGAGTTCCACTTGTACAGCTCCACAGCGGTAGCTTATCTGAACAAGCAGGAGTATCAGATCCCAGCAACTCACCGAGAGCTAAACAACAGCATTCTGTGCCTGGCGTGGAAGAAGAGGATTCACCTATCAGCTGAGCATCTAGCAGGATCCATGAATGTGCTAGCAGACCTCGCTTCCAGAATCGGTCAGGTAATACACACAGAGTGGTGTCTATCAGCCCAGGCTTTCGCGTGGGTAAGCCAGCACTCTCCGTGGGGACGACTGACCCTGGACTTGTTTGCGAACGCTTTTTTGTCTTTAACGACGAAACCGCCGAAGTATGTCTCCCCTTGTCCAGATCCGTGGGCCTGGGCGATCAACGCCCTGACCTGAGAGTGGCCTTTAACCCTCAGGCGAGTTATCCAGAGAGCAGTACTACTCAAATCCAGACACCTGCTCCTGATAGCCCCGTGGTCACCCGACGCTTCTTGGTTCCCCATCCTGATCCAGTGCATGACCAGCCCTCCCCTCAGACTACCGTTTCACCCAGAGATCTTACCTCAGCCCTATTGGACATGCCTCCACCCGACCCCCTATCTCCTAGACTTACACCTGTGGTGCCTCCCTTCGTTCCTTGAGAGCCAGGGCTTCTCCAGGGAAGTTGCAGAAGAAATGATAAATAACCATAGTTCACAGCGAGTCCACAGCAAAGGAGTATCGGTCGCACTGGAACAAATTTGCCTGTTGGTGCGCTAAGGCCCAGTTAGATCCATTCCAGGCTACGCCAGCAGTAGTGGCAGATTTCCCCGATCACCTGTTCACGTCCGGACACCTCAAGGTGGGTTCGATCGAGAGCTATCGAGCTTGAAAGTTTAAAAGAATCTACGGTTATGATCCAGGAGATTATCCGGCACTGTCTATGCTGTTCAGACACTTCAGGGTAAAGTCTCCCCCGTCGATCACTAGTATAGCACAGCGAGTCCACAAGCAAGGAGTATCGGTCACCCTGGAACAAATTTGCCTGTTGGTGCGCTAAGGCCCAGTTAGATCCATTCCAGGCTACGCCAGCAGTAGTGGCGGATTTCCTCGATCACCTGTTCACTTCCGGACACCTCAAGGTGGGTTCGATCGAGGGCTATCGAGCTTGAAAGTTTAAAAGAATCTACGGTTATGATCCAGGAGATTATCCGGCACTGTCTATGCTGTTCAGACACTTCAGGGTAAAGTCTCCCCCGTCGATCACTAGCATAGTACAGTGGGATCTGTCCTTGGTCCTGTCCTTGTTCTCCAGAGAACAAATATTTTTGGGGATGAGATTATATCCCCAAGAAAATTCACATTTCTAATAGCACTGGCCTCATGCAAAAGAAATCCACGCCCTGGATCTCCAAATCATGAAAGGGAACGGTGAGTCGAGACGTCTTTCTTAGATCGAAGGCAGGGTCTATGGATAAGACCCACATTGCCATCGTGGGTCTTACTACCTTGGAGTAAATACCACTGCCAGCCTTGCCGGAGATAGATACGGAGTCAAGCGTAGCATCTCTCTGTCCGGTTCATCCCCTACGTAAGTATGTTCAACTGTCAGAGGTCTACAGGAAACCAGAGCAAGAAGCGTTGATCATTTTCTTCAGGCCCAAGTTCAATAAAGACCTGTCAAAACAGGCCATTTCCAAATACATCAAAATGTAATTCTGGACACTTACGGTAAAGCCCAAATAGAGACAGAGTTCAGGGATCTGTGTAGCGTTAAGACCCATCGACTAAGGCAAGCTGCAACTCAATCAGGGCTCTGAGTAGTGTATCTCTAACAGACAATCTGAAAACGGGTTGTTAGTCGACACCTAATTTATTCATTAAGTATTAACTAAAAGACTCTTCCCAGTGCGAACTGCTCGACCTTTGCTCGTTAGGCCGCGTCGTAGCTGCTGAAGCTATAGTCTCTAACTAACTCCTGCCTGTTGCAGTGAACCCACGGCCAAGGACAGAGGCAGACTCAAGCACAAAGAAGCTTTTCAGCGCCCCGGCAACGGCTCACGCAAATACAAGAGGAGCCAGAACCAAGCCTGCCGTTAACTGTGTCGTGACACCCACCAGTTTCCTATAGGACAGGAGCACCTTGTGCTCTAATTACGGCTCAGTGTCCCGAGGATGGTGCTACTACAGCCCACACGCCAGTGTTTTAGTTAGCGCTAGTTCTTGGTGCTTCACGCCTGCGAAACCAGTACTTCATCGTCCCTTGGCAAAAGGGGGCGTACCTACACACACTAGGCATCCCCTCGGTGCGTTCGTCATGACCACTAGAGTCGGCCTCGCAGGTATCAAGACTAGCTGGTTTCACTTAATTGGTGATATAAATCTTACAGTGTTCCTCCTCTCTGATCGGTGTTTTAGTGAGCACATTCTAGTGCGATCAGCGTAGGTCAGTCGATATTGTGAAGTAGTATACTAGAGGAGCGCATGACAGTGCGTCAACCTGTCTTGATAATGAATTTACTAATGTATAAATTTGTGGGTGAATAAGAATCCCTCAGTGTTGCAACTGCTTGGTCACATAGTTAACTACGCGGACTTGGTTCCACGATCATGTTTGTGAAAAAAAAAATCAAATAAAAAGTGATTACTATCGATCGACCTTTGCGATTAGGTTGGATTACCATCTCGTGGGAGGATGGCGGGGGATGATGTTAGCAAGGGTGATAACAGAGAAAAACTGGGTCATCGGTGTCTTCTCTACTTGTTCTCTTTCAGTATGTTCGTCCTTCTGCGTGCTAGAGTTGTTCACCAATTCAATTATATTTTGAACTAAGGCACGTTCTTTGGAGTAAAAGCTAAATTCTTGGGAAATATTTTTAGACTTGGCTTACAAGTCAGGTCAACCTACTCCTGTGTTATAAAAGTGGAGATAAGCGAATTCGGAGCTTTTGCGAAATAAAACCGAAGTTTTATTTTCGTAAAACGCTCTTTTACGAGTAAAGATGCAATTCGCATTCTCCACTTTTATCATAGTGTCCATCCCAGCCATCCCACGGCTCTATATGTGATTGATGCAGGAGAACAATACTCGAATGAGACTTGGTAACAAGGTACCAAGGATGCTGATTGTCTGATATCAAGGACGGGATTATTCGAACCACTAGAAAAGTTCTTAATTCCCAAATGTGTGATTCTTAGAGTTTTACGAGAAAACTCGTATAAAAATGGAGAACGCGAATTACGCTTTCACTCGTTTTAGGAAAATAAAACGTCAGAATAATAAGTCAATTTTGCATCTATAAATTTAATTTAATTCGTTTAATTTTATTTGAATGAGTGCCATCCTTAAGATTCTAAATATTTATCTAAAAATATTTGCACTCTTAAATACCAATATCGAAAGAGTAAAGTATAAATTAATGATATCTGTATTTATTTATTGATATCTTTAATTATATTTTGATATCAAACATCATATTAAATACCAAAAGGGCATTTTATAATTTCATGCGGTGTTATTGTAACATGATACGTAATACAAAGACACGTGATTTTTTTTATCTTAGAGCAAAATTTTTAGTCATCGAAGGGGTTATTTATACTTCTATGGCAATGGTTATATGTAAAGGTGTTCACTTTTTAAGCAAATGAACCTTTCTACTGTGAAGATGAACTAACAAACAATGATATGGTGCCCCATGAAGCAAGCGGAGGCCAATGTTTGGACATAGCCTATGGTAATTTAATAGTGGTGAAAATTCCCGGCTTGACTGTTTGGGTTTGATTAACATTAATACAATTTATTCCGTATTTGCAAACTTCAATAAAACTTTTCAAAAATAAGATGACAAACTTTTCTCTCATTTTTATACAGCTCTTTGACAAATACGTAACTGAAATTCCTGATCGAACATATAACCTGAAGTGTGCATCTTTACTCAGTACTTTTTTATTAGAGCATGTACCAGAAAAAGCATTAAAATTTGGTTTGAAATTTCATGGAATACTATTTTAATAGTCACTTTGCTGTGATTAAAGATATGATCTTACCAGAACATCTCTTTATCTGAAACTATCAATAGCCTATGAAACGCAGGATGACTCAACCGGAATGATTTCCGATTAAAAACTGGACTTTAAAGCATATAATTACAGCTTCTTCTCTATGTATAGATTATTGGTACAACCCAATAGATGTCTGCTTGTATGGCACAAGCGGATGCCATGTTGTCATAGACGGCATAAGTGATTTAGAAGAATGTAAGAGGCGTTGCTCACTAAGGACGGATATTAATTGCAAGTGAGGATGAAATGTTTACTCTGGCATAATCACACATATATATAACACACATCAGTATGCCAGTGATTAGAGGTGTGACGGTTCACCTCCGGCTCGGTTCGATTCGATTCGGTTCGGTTCAACAAAAATTTTCGGTTCGGTTCGGTTTTTTTCGGTTCGGTTCAGCAAAACCAACCGGTAGTTTCCTTTTCAAATATATATATATATATATATATATATATATATATATATATATATATATATATATATATATATATATATATATATATATATATATATATATATATATATATATATATATATATATATATATATATAATCTCAGGGCTGGTAGAAATCATGATTTTTTTTAAAGTCATGATTTTTTACTTTTTTTATTTAAATTGACTTTTTTATTTAAATTACCAAAAAAGTCACAGAACATTTAAAAACATACAGAACTGATTTTTCACTATTTATTAGTCTAATGCTACTGCAGTTTTTAGCAACATCACATGGAATAACTGAACATTTGCAAATAGCTTTTACGTTTCAACTATTTGTCGCATCTCTGTCGAAATATCTTTATATACGGGAGCTAGACGTCTACCAGTCATTTTTTTTTTCAGATTTAGTGCACCACAAATTTGCTGGGTTAATTACTCTTTGATTTTAAAATCAACAATGATAGTGATTCATAACGGGAGTACTTCTATTGATAGGGCTTATTTGTATAAGACAATAGTCCTGGCGCTGTTACTTATTCAGCAGTCTTGCTATCAGCAAGCAACTGTTTGGAAATTAGTACGGGCACGACAATGGAGAAATACCGTTAACTCAGTGTGTACATAAGGCACAAAAGGTGTAGGGGTTAAATCACTGATTTAAATCACTGATGATATATATATATGCGTGTTTATTTATTTATTTATAATTGCCTGCACTTAATCCGATATTTCTTTTTACCTTAGAACAGATACAAAACCTAACATATAACGGTAATCAGGTTCGCATGACTCACTTTTTCGGAACCCACCGAGTCACACTTTCCTTTTTGGACTCACTTTCCTGAGAACTAGCGCGAACCCTGACGGTGATGTTTTATATTTATTACCTCAAAGCTTACTTACACAAGAATTTACATTGTTATTGACTGACAGACTCACATGTAGCCATAATAAATGCATGGAATTCGTGATAGGTTCCAAAAGAAAGTGTGTGAAATATGTTTGTTGATTTGTCCGATGTGATATATATAAATTAAAACTAAACTATATATACTAAAAGAACTAAAATAACATTACCAAATTAATGCATTATCTTGTTATAAATAGCAAAAAAAAAAACCGAACCGAAACCGTGGTTGGGCTTTTCGGTTTTCGGTTCGAACCGAACCGAAGCCTTTTCTCGGTTCTCGGTTTTCGGTACGAACCGTCACACCTCTACCAGTGATACATCGTGTGTGTTTAATACTTAAATAATTTATTTATTCTCATTAAGTGATAAAAATTAATATTTTAAAATGCATGTAAAACTATTTTGTTAATTATGTTTTATTGATATTAATTTATCATTAATGATGAAAGCGGTATTAAGTGGTATGCATTTTATTGCCCACATAAATAAATAAATATGCCTTCTCCGTTTTGAATAAAGGAGTGCCTATGTTGGAATGGGAAACAATGAAGTGCCATATTGTTGCATTTCTGCTGATGTTCTTCATAACTCCTCTACATATTGTAGTGGCAGTGAAGTGCTTTATGCCAGTAAAAGTACTACACGTAAGTAGTCAGCAGAAATCAATATCAAATATACCACGCCCGTATCAGCTTAATTTATAAATGCTGTAAACAGAAACTATAAAATAGATATTTCTAAACATATTAATTAAAAGAGAAAGATGGAAAATTAAAATCAAATACAAGAAGATTCATGGATTCTTACGAGATTCGAGTCGCTGGAAGCATTCTAAGTGTTTCTAATTTCACAAAAGTAAACCTGGACAATGCAAACTACAGCTGAATACTGTCTGTAGCTGAAGGCTTGGCAATGTATCATAAAGCTGCTCATCATAAGTTTTCTCTTTCGTGACTCTGACGTGTACATCTTTTGAGGCCTTTCACACTATGTACAATTTACAATCCAGTTGTGAGAATTAGAGTGGCACTTCACTTCTTCTAAGCAAAGTGACACACTAGGAAATGCATAACGCTTTCTATACTGTTAGCATTTATACAAATCAAAACCTTTAACGATTTAATGGGAATAACTCAGCGATATAAATTAAACTGGGAGGATGAAAAAATATGTAGGTGAATATATTCAAACATTTCCAGCCGAGCCAACAAGCGGAGGGAGAGGGAGAGAGTTACGAATCGGTAAAAAAATGTAATACAGTAGAAAGAGAGGGCCATAAAGGGATTTCAAAATTAAAACGGTTACAGAAACAAACCAGCCATCGGTCCATATGTTTTTAGCAATTCTACTTTTAAAACCGAGATTAAAGCACCTAATCTCCGGTGCACAGAAGCTATCCTTTTATGTATTCCGACCTTTCTCGTGCAATACGCCATACAAAACAAACAATAGCTGCTTATTTAAGACCGCGTTGTTTACTGTTCAGCTAGCTAAGGCTGCTCATGATATATTATCGTTGATGTGCAGTGCAAAATTATTATCTACGGCATCTTTTGGCTCCAGATTTCACATAGCGCCAGAATGGATACCCTCTGACACTGTATTTGTTTTTACGAGTTGCGCGAAAATAATTTGCAGAGTAAAAATAGAACAGAAACTTGTACGAAAATAATAATTTTTTTACCTTGATAAAGTCTTAAATATATCTTGTTTGTTATTCATTTGCAGCTGCTGTTGCAATGAATAGAGTGCCTCTTTGTTACCGGGTTTATTCAGGCCTTGAATTAAACTTTCATGAAGCAGAATCCTTCTGTCATGGCTTTGATTACGGACTAGCACAGGTCTAATACTTTTATTTCCTTAAAAAAAACTTGTCTGATGAATAACAGAAATGTGAAGCGAGCAAAGTTAGAAACAATTTGGAAGTTTTTTTTATTTAGCTCATCACGGATCTACAAAGCCAGGCATTGAGCAAGGTCTTTCGGATGTCAAGTCATAAAATAAATTAATACCATTTCCTGTTTAGATCCCTGAAATAATTATCACTGAAATTTGGTTTCTAGGTTCACAGCTTAAATGAACACGATGTCTTAAGCTCAATAATTAATAGGTAAAAAATCTTTATATTATTCATTAGGCTTATAGAGGTGTTTTATATGGAAAATAAATTCAACTGGTATTGAGTCATGTTTTTTAAAAAAAATTAAGACCGGGTAAATAATATGAATGAAAGTAAATAATATAATAAGGTTATAGTATAAAATATACTAAAAAATCAATCGTACTGGTTTCCTATGTCATTTTAACAACTTTGTTCATCCGCAGTTCAGCATCATCGGTTTGGATTGGTTTGATACGGCATTACGACGGCGTTTGGATGTGGAACGACACATTGTACCCTTTATATGGTATTTCAACTATTTTCGTGTGGTTGTTCTATATTTTGTCTTGGTAGATTTAATATATTCTTCTATTTCTACTTTAAGCTTGTCCGTAATTCCGGTTCGGCCATCAAAAGCCGGCGGTTTTCCCTCTCTCCAGAGCTCTGCTCACTTTGAGGTGACATAAGATAACATGAGTGACATAAAGTAACATGAGGAAAATTAACAAACTTGTGATTTCCAATGAACCACTGATCATTTGCGTCACCTATAATTTTGAAATACATTTTCGAGATTTTTCGGCTACCACACTAATAAACAACAAATTCTTTACAAAATACAAGGAGAATTTTGTTAACCTTTCTTATTGAGTACTATGCATTATTCCTATCACTGTTATTATGTTTTAAAGTAGTGGAGGGATTTTCGAACTGACTTATTATACGTTGAATATGTTAATTGGTGAAATGCTAATATAAAAAGGTCTACGTATATAAAAAGTAAGACGTGTGAGATTTTAGGCGCCTTTGAAATTATTATTCGCAATTGCAAAAATATGTGTGTAGTACTTATGTTGACAAGGTTTTACAAATTGGAGAGATCATGTTTCGAACTTTGAAGAAGGCGGTGACAATTGTGTTTATTACTCAGTAAGTACATTATTCATAATCATGACAGTAGTAAGATGTTATCAGCATTTTTACATTTCTCGTAACTTTTCCACTAGGAAAGCGGTACATCACATGTGGGTCCAGGATCACAATCCAAATAGCTTTCAATTACTTTTTTAAACAACGGATTACTAATTTCAGTGTATACAGTACCTGTAATTTTTCAAAGACCATGTATTAACAGGTATTAACCATGTAAAAGCTGTGAGTTTAGCAATGTACTTGAAAATAAGCTATTTTTTTTTCAAATATGCTCCTCTAAGATTAGAAAACATACTACAATTAGTAAAGCTAGTACAATTAGTAAAAATAACAAAAAATAACAAGTCCTTGTTTTATTACGTAATTGTTATATACTTGACAGAGTGACACTTTGACTTGGGAACTAGCAAGCTGCTTAACACAATATTTTGGCGTGGCTTGTGAGCGGTCATACGGTAATATCTGTTAAATTATGATAAAAGCGATGAACAAAGCTAAATAAGAATCAAATGTGAGCGATTATACACATTAGATTATTATGCCAAAATATTTTCTTACTCTGCGAAGCTTAACCTGAAAACTGGTATACAATGAAAATGGCATTCAATAATGTCATCTTTTTAGCATAAAACGTGTACAAATTCATACATAAATCGATTCATTCTAAACCGAATCAACGGTTGACCTTTGCAAAACTATAAAAACATGCTGTTACGTGGGATAATTAGCTTAAAATTTGTATCAAAACGGATAATTCAAAATAATTCAGAGCCGCATTGCCTAGCGCTTGTTGGAGACGTAGCTAATGCAACGATTGAGCTTGTAACTCAAAGCAATGGCCAAAGACTTGCCAATGTCACTTGCTTTTCTGGTCACTATTTCTTGGATGGATCAACAGTACAGTATATACAGTGTAACTGTGCTAACAATCCGCATGATGTTGATTTTGGTTACGTCTATGGCAATTGTACAGGTTTGTTAAAATATTTCACATAAGACTTAAATTCAGTCTTTGTGTATTTCACCTCTGTATTCACTTCTCTTTTTGTAACTAGAAAAGCACATATTCCACAACATGAACTTCTTATGCATATAATAGCACATACCGCACCAATTTTTATTCTTAAAACACAAGCTACTTCAGATTGACAGCCGAATTTAGTTACATTCTTATCATCTCAGATCATATATTTGTCATTTATATTTAAAGCTAAACGAATAATATTAGATTCTTCAGTAACTCAGCACACAGATGTTTACTGAGTTGAGAAACTTACTGTTATAAATTAAAACAATCGTTAATAATGTCCCTTTTATAGAGATTGAATGTGGTGAACCATCAAATTTTTCATTCAGTGAGCTTGCATTTGCGGGCACACATTACGGTAGCATTGCTAATTACACTTGTCTACCCGGATACTGGTATATTGCTGAAGAGAGCAATATCACAGAATATTCATATGAATCATCGTGCACCACAGCCGGTACATGGAGTGTGCTTAACGAACTTTGTGAACGTGAGTAGGTAATACATAGGTAGTGATAGGTATACAGAAGTGCTTAAATTAAAAGTACTTAAGACAGCGACCGATGATATATATATATATATATATATATATATATATATATATATATATATATATATATATATATATATATATATATATATATATATATATATATATATATATATATATCATTAAGTCTGTTACCTGCTCAAATTCTTTAAATTTGACGATTTACTTAGTTCATCGAAAAATTTTTTACTTCTGTATGTAACAGAAGCAGGAATAAAATTGCTTAAAATTTCTGTAAAACAAAAAATGTGGAACGTTATCACTTTCTTGCACTCTGTCCACCAGGATGCATTCATTACAGTAAAAAGTTGTTTTACAGCTGTTGACTGCGGGTTTCCACCAACACATTACCCCGATGACGGCAGTGATTATTACGCTGCGTTGCCGAGTTCAGCAATCGTACAAGATACTCACTTTAACACCCATTATATGTACAACTGTAGGGAAGGCTATACAAAATCAGACAGACAAAGTGATACAATCAACGTTAAATGTTCACTCGATGGATTATGGAGTGCCACCAATAATAGCTACTGCATATGTAGGTACTCATTGATATAGACAGTGTTCTTTTTGTAATTTAAGTATAATTATAAGACAGCATACGCCTGTAATTACCTATTTGCAATCTCTCTGAAGCATTTTTAGCACTTAGTACCACTTGTGTACGTAGCGGTTTAGTTAAAACAACGCTCGTTAAGATACCGTAACTTCCACAAACAAGTCATAGCTATGTTACATGCTGGTGTTTTTACACCAGCGATGGACTAAAACTGCTACTGACTAGCAGCGGAGACGTTATTTGGAGGCGTTTGTGATATCTGGCAACGTGTTATTGTTAGTTATGAGTCCAGCTTCCAGCTTCACCACGCCGATGGGCGACAATGCGAACGTTACGCCCCGGCATTTGTGATCAAGGTCGATCGCTATTGTAGTGATAGCGTTGGATGGCATCCACACCTGCTACTTATCGATGTAATCAGACTACAGGTTCCAGACAGCCTGCTAAGCAAACTCACACATATTTGAAGCAAGCTTAATTGAAGAGTAGCACCGCTGCCCTCAGCATGTCACTACCCCACTGATGATTAAGATGCCTCGACGAATTCATACATTACGTCAAGCAAACGATTCGTACACACGTTACTGAGTGAGACTGTGTAACACAAAATTTTGTCAACAGTGAAAATGTGATCTATGTTTCATTTCAATTAGGGAAATAACGGTCTGTTAAATTAAATTAAATTGAAGGAAATTATGTTTCAATTTCTCTGTTGAAATTCTCAAAAGAACTGAAGATTTCGAAACTAACAAATTGACCTGTTTTTCAAAATAAACTTTTGTCCTTCGCTATATATAATAATTAAATCCTTCTTAAAACAAATCAGACGTTCTCAGAGCTTTTTTTTGGAGAGCACTGTTTTTATTCAAAGTCTATGTACAAATTTTACTATTTAATAAAAATATATAATGTATAAACTAAAATCTTAAAGGAAAACATAAAATTTTACTTCGTTATTGTTTAAATAAAGTAATCCATTAGAGAACTGAATTTCCTAGAATTTCCAATTACAGTTTTATGCTTTAAGCTATTCATTTACAGATGTAAATTGTTCCACACCTCACAATTTAACGAACAGCTTCATCAACGATACTCAAGAAAATGTTCACTATGGATCAAATGTTACATATTCATGTACTGACGGATTCACCGCGAACGGATTTGTGTACTTCGTTTCACAGTGTGATAGGGATGGCCACTGGTCAGTTCAAATCGATCAGTGTACGGGTAAATATCGAGTTTCGTAGTAATCAATCTCATCACGTTGTAATTGCCTTTGCTTTTGTGTGTGATTTACAAAATTTAAAATCATGTTTAAAACTTTATTGAAGAGAATTGCGATGTCCGATGGGAAGTTGGACCATACAGAATAGCCTGTTTACAAGCATGGTGGTTGGAAGCTGGATGCAATCTTGATGGTACTGCTGCTCCACTTGAAAACACAACGAACGTTAATTTCTGGGACAGACTTTCAACCACCCAAGTAAAATATGATATGGGGCTGTACAAAAGTTTTGCAGACGGAAGATATGGCAATTATTACGAGCGTTGCTACGGCGCAGGTAGAATTTAACCATGTGTGGCAGTCTATTATCAGAGCTATAGACACCTAGGATTATAGATTCAGCCTGCTCTGGCATTTTGATTTAGCTTTCTGTAGTTGTCCCTATATTTTAAGAAACAAATTTATTTTGATCAATTTAAAATATAATATTCGGGGTCAACAGAATCAAATTAAATTTGCAGCTAATTGATTATTAGTAAAGTTTTGCATTGTAGTAACTTTGTTATTTTTCTGCACTCTTTTATATGTGCTGTTAAAACTAACACACTTAATAATAATACCGACAATGTTACAGCAGACTTAGCTAAAAGGCTGTCATGGTCTTAGAAACGGAATCAACCAGAATTAAAATATTTGAAAACAACCTACAGATTGATTTTTTTAAATCCAGAAAATTGTGAAGTTATGTCAGTGGTAGGCCCACACAGGAATGAATGCCTACAAGAATGGTGGTTGGAAGCGGGCTGTTCCATGCAAGGAACAGGTGCCCCACCCGACAACACAATAAATGTTGAGTACTGGAACTCACGTACTATTGCTGATGTCAAAGTAGATATGGCGTTATACAAACGGTTTGCTGACGAAAGAAGAGGGAATTATTACGAACATTGTTACAGCCCTGGTACGCAATACTTATATCGTAAAACTTTTTGATTCGATTGTATGTTCAGTATTGCTGAATTATATTCATTGGGCTATTTGGGCATTCTTTATCTCTGTGGTTTAAATAACTGCACCGTAATTAATTGCATAAAAAGTTTTATACTTGTGCAAAGGTTACTGGTCAAGTAAAAGCCTCATCTGTAAAATCTTTATCCAAAACTTCCAATAAAATTGTTTATCCATTTAGGCCTGCTTGCAAGTCAATAAAGCTATCTGCTAAGGTTACTATCTAATTATCCGTTATTTATTCATTGCTAGGCAACGAAAATGTGGCTTAGTACAATCTAAACCTCCGTCTGTAAAGATCGTTTAGAGAAAATCACAATGCTTGCATCTTCATTTAATGCCAAACATATGTGCTTGTATTATATTTTTAGTATTGACGTGTTCTGCACCTACTCGAGTAAACCACGCAAAGCTTGCAGAATTATACAGCATTGCTGGTGGTTATGCCGCATATTATTGCGATATAGATTACGCCTTCCCTGCTGGAGGATACGTTAGAACATCACTGTGCCAAAATGACGCTGTGTGGAGCCAGCAAGTTGATGGCTGTAAAGGTATACTACATTTTATGATAAAATTATAATTATTCGGTTCATAGTAAAAGACTAATGTAGGAAGCCAGATGTTTAAACTATACACTACTAAATTCTAGAATATTTGAAACTTCTCTGCGTATTTTAACAAGTGTGTAACTACTTTTAAATTTAACAGTTGTGGAATGCCCTGATGTACCCATAGTACATAATACAATAGCTTCTACAGTACAACACACGGCAGGTACCCGAGTAATATATACATGTACCGAAAGTATGCGCTTCCCCAGTGGCTTGCAATTGAAAGAAATCAGGTGTAATAGCAACGGACAATGGTCTTCCGTGCCGGAATCTTGTGACGGTATATCATTTTGAGCTACTTAATATTTGAAATTGGATATCCTTTCTCAATTTCCTCAAAGATGTAATTTAAAACAATGATATTTAGTAAAAGGATATTACGAGACGTGCTAAAAGAGGACTCTGACAAACATATAAAGCGTCAGTGATTTAAGATTTCCGTCTTTTCTACACAGTTCTTCAAGAAAATAACAAGTTGTTTTCCTGAAATTTCTTGCGAACTTTAAGACAAAAAGCCATCGATTTGATGAAATCACATAATTTATTACCTATCTAGGTATTCTTTGCATTTAGAAAAGAATGTTAATTGATGTGCCGTAATGTAAGATTTTTCACTTGCTAGTTCTACTTATTCACCATTAAAGTGTGTTTCATAGCATTGAATAATTCATTGCCATGATTGATATATTGCGATAATGCTTCACGGCATGTGGCTGAGAGTTACGGTATTATTTTCATTACAAATCTTCGACGATAATTTTTATGCTCGTTTTTCTGTGAAATTTAGAGCAATCTTTGATGTGAAATTATGCTCAAATATAAATATTGTGAGAAATGCGATGGCTTCAAAATTTGACTTTTTATTCGCCATTTTGTTATTCTTTGTTATTTTATTGTTTTCAGCTTCTTATATTATGCCATTTGCACTAAATAGTCTGAGAGATATAAGAAGTAGTATTAAAAATCTTCCTGATGGTAGCTTTTTCAACAGGTAGATTGCTCAAGGGATCGAATAATTGCTCCCTGAAATTCGAAGTAGGACTTTCCTCCTAAGCATTAGAATCAAATTCTCTTCCAGAACAGATATACTGTGAACCAAAGTATAAAACTCCACGGCATGGAAATGAAGCATAACAATTAGCAAATATACAAACAAAGGCATACCTTACATCTTATATTCACGTAGATATTGTGTTAGCTATTTATAGCCTTGATTTATAGGCGTTTCTACTGCATTTTACCATGAAACGTTCTTTTTATGTTGATTTTTTACCACATCAGAAAATAATGCTAGAATTCCATTTCAAATATTGTACATATAACAGACTTCAAACAGGAAATGTAATATTAATGTCTTTTCAATGCATATGACAAGAAATGGCAACATATTACATAGGTTTATGAAACATGTGTAACGTCTAATCATATAGTCATCCCCAAGAGAGATTTTATAAAAGCGTTTCAGTTGGGGAAGGAAGGGAGCGTGAACCCAGGATTTTCATTGGAGGATGGGGAAGGAGCTTATGATCGCGAGAAAAGCTGCATTTAGCAAACAACTTTGTTCCATGAAACTTCAGAATTACAGTTTTTCGGAGACTTGTTTTTTTTTCTGTTTTAATTGGGGACAGGGGTTATGACCCGAATACCTTCCTGAAAATAACTTAAAGCGAATCACTACTGCCGTTTCTAGATCTCCGCCCACTCCTGCCCCACCCAGAACAAAATTTATACGCCTTGACATCGCCCAAGGAAATTTTGCCATTCGTTCCAGGGAACTTGGTCGTGACGTTTTACGGTGTAGTTTGCTGTAAAACCACTCCGGCATGTAAAAATGTTTAATGTAATGAATGACCTGTCACTATTTTAGAGTACTGTCCTCCGTTACCTTTGATCAGCAACGCCATCCTTCTTGAGGCAAATGTCAACAGTTTTCAATCAACAGCGACTTATCAGTGCAATCAAGGCTATCGATTTCTGCATGGCAACCAAATGGAAACGATAACTTGCCTTTCTAGCGGCGAATGGGAGGTCTTAGGGTCTTGCAGAGGTAAATTCACATTACTTCAAAATCTTTGTTATTTTAATCGTTTAATTCACAACTTAAAATGCTAAGAATGATTAATACATAAGCAGAGAGCCATTTCGGGACACAGTTTCACTTTGAATATTGCTTTTTGAAAATCTTCCATCTGTCCTGTCTCAGACTTAATTCCCCTGTCTCATGCAGAACTTACGCAGGAGGGGACTAGTAGAAGATCTTTTAAGCTGTTCAAATGTGTTTTAAAAGTAACCTATTAAATTTTAAAAAGATCAAGTAATCATATTAGGCAATATTGTTATATCCTTATGGCATCAACATTTATGCTGTATATTTAATTAAAGTGGATGTTTGTCCAAGTCTTAATGTCCCTGAAAATGGCGTGATTTCAACTACCATTGCTACATTTGGTACCAATGTTACCATATCTTGTAACGAGGGGTTCAACTTGCTTCCGGGCCTGCAGTCGGTAAACATCCAATGTACAGAAAGGCGAGAATGGACAAATGAATTACAATGGAATTGTACCCGTAAATCTATGTTATTGTTGTGCCGTTCAGCAATTTGTAAAAATTGCACATTCATTTTTTATTTAAGCCTTTAGTGTGGTTACGTGTAACATGTCTCTTTTAATCTGCTACAATATTATGTATTATCTGAAGTTGTGGTTTTAAATAGGTTTTTTATATTTCAAAAAACTTGTTCAGGGAATCTCACATAAAAAAGATTCTTTGCATTAATACACATTATTTCTTATTTGTAGCTGTGATTTGCCCCCGGCCTCCTCCAGCAAGTAATTCACGCTTGAGTGGCGATAGCAGAAACTATGGTGATCGTATTACTTATACGTGTCGTCAAGGCTATAGCTTTCAGTCAACCGATATTTACAGACTTGTTGATGGTCAGACAGAAAAAACAATTACCTGCCAGCAAAATGAAACCTGGTCTTCCACCGAGTTATCCTGTGAACGTAAGATATATATTAACAAACATCTTGTGTGTTTGAATTTTAATTGATATTTTCAAAATTCACATGAATTCTTTACAAGAATAATTTAACCAAAGAGTTTATTTATCTTGAATGCAAGTTTCATATTTTATATTCTAATGTTGTGCTATTGCATATCTGCAGTTGGGCGGTGTCCTCCTTTAGCTAGGATAGACCATGCAACTCCTGATAATTATAATGCAAGTCAAGGAAGCATTGTTGTTTATACGTGTGATCGGGGTTATATATTTAACAGTATCAATTCAGAAACTGTCACTGTGTTATGTGACCATCTTACATGGAATTCTACGGGAGAACATTGCTCACGTAAGTTTTTTATTTAAAAAAAAACTTGTTCAGTAAGTCTCACATAAAAAAGATTCTTTACATTATTACACATTATTTCTTATTTGCTTTGAGTATTCTACCACTTGTATATACTTATATATAATATTATCTTCTATCACTTATTTTTTTCTTCTATCATTATTTATATACTTGTAAATTTAATACACTTTAAAATATTTAAAGTATATTTAAAGAATTTCAACTTCGCACTCTTTTCATTCTGACTTCTTTGAAAGATTTTTTCGCCAAAGAGAACCTTGTATTAAATAACAATAAGATACCCTTATGAACTCTTATTTACTGTGTTCCTTCAAACATAAAAATTACAATAAAATGTGTTTCATGAACTGGTTGACGAGAAGATTTATGCCAAAATGTTCTCCCATTACAGTTAAAGACTGTGGTGATCTCGATACTGAACATTCCACTTTGAATTCCACAAGTACAGTTTATAGTACTGTGGTCAATATCACATGTGATGTTGGTTATGTTATGATTGGTTTCAATGGTAGCGAGGTTATCTGTGGGGAAAGTGGGAACTGGAGTTTTGTAGATAATACTCCACTTCCAACTCAGGTTTGCTCACGTAAGACATACACAATTTACTCTTTTGTTTTAAAAATACATCGCTAGATAAAACTTAACAATCTCTGCGATTTAAAGTAAAATATTTTCAAATATTTGGTTAAATACCATATCTTTGGTCAATTAATTTGTCAGATTAAATATAGGTCATAAAGCTTCAAGCTAAAATTTCAACACCAGAGTTATATGTTTTCACTCCAGCAAACAACCGACGTCTTTTTTGAAAAAAGGTATGATTTGGGTCGCAACGACTTCACAACCAAATTCTGAATAAAATAAAGTTGTGAAATGGGTAGAATTACGTCACGACCTATTTCCCTAAAACCCGAATTTATTCCGAGATCAAGGCGACGTCGGTTTTCTGACGTCATTCCGACGTTGTAAAAATGACCAAAAAGCGATGAATATTTATTATCTCTCACCGGAAATGGAAGTCATTTTGAAAAAGAGGAAGCAAAAACGTAATTTTTACATGACCACTTTAGAATTTTAATGGCGCGTCGGTATTTTTCTTCCTAGATTGTCAAAATTTACATGGAAAATGCTTTCGTATGTATTTCACAACAGCAGTTGAATGATTATCTATTAATTATATAACTCTAGACTTTATTTTTGCAAGACGTGTCTAAGACTGGTCGTTTCAAGGTGGTAAATCCTACGTCAGTTTCAAGTCGGAATTCGACGTCGGTTCCAATTTCATATACAATCTAAAACCGATTTAATTTCGACGTCGGATTTAGGTCGGAACCCGACCTCATTCTGACGTTGAAAACCCGATGTCGGTTCCATTTCATACACAACCAAAACCGGCACGTCACTCTGACGTCGGAAACGTCTGGTCACGCGCGTTGACCCAACGTCATTCTGACGTCTTAATGTTTGGTGGGACAGTTTCATTGCAGGTATTATCTCAGTTCACAACAGCGTGAGAAAATTTGTGAGCTAATGGCTTTGACAAATGAAGTGTTTCAATAAATGAAGCAGCATTTCTGTCTAACGTTTTTAATTTGAAAACGAAATTATACACAGCTTTGTCCTGCGGAGATCCCCCTCGTATCTTAGACGCTTACACATTGGATTACACGGCAACTACATATCAGAGCATTGTGTCTTACGTATGTCGTCACGGCTACTGGTTTGGACGTGACGTCACAGTGAAAAACATACTGTGTTCTGAAACTGGTCAATGGAAACCTAATACCTTGAAATGCGTTGGTAAACCAACTTTTTCTTATTTCTTATGCTACAAAACATCTCAGTTGCGTAAGTTTAAAGAAGGCAATTAATTCTAAAATCATCCATTTAAATAAGTCTGAGAAGAAGCAATTCCCTGTCAGCTGAAAACTTAAATTTGTCTATTGTGGCCAAGACAATTAATCTGCAAGTTGATCATGGAGGCAAAACCTGAGTATTCATTTAAACTGAGTTATTTTTTAGCTATAGAATGCCCACCTCTACCGTTCTGGGAAGACATGGTACTTAATACGTCAAGTAGGGTTCCTGGTACAGTGCTGACAGCTTTATGCATAAATGAATATGCTATCAATAACAAAGCTTATATAACAACCTGTACCGAAACAGGTCAATGGTCGCCTGCGGTACCACGTTGTGTAGGTAAGTTGCTTTAATCAATTAGATTAAATTACGGTAAGCCAAAGTCACGTATTTGATCCTTAAATCCCCTGGTAAAAATATATATGAAAAAAGATGCTTTTGTATAGGAATAAGTCAATTTTAACGCTCTTTTAAAACAAACGACAAACTTACATCTATATTTCTATCTATATTTTCAAATAAGGACAAGTCGCAAGTTTCTAGTTTCGATAAACTCTGTTTTTAAATGCTAATTTTCGGTATAATTAAAATACAGTCATCCTTTAACATGCAATTTTGACACTTAAAATGAAACATTACAAATATAAACACAATGCATCAAATGCAAAATCACAAAAATATAATAATAAACAAGATTTGTAATGAGATTTATTTCACTTCCTAAATGTCTTCAAGATATCCAATAACGACATCAACAAATTCACTTTTCCAAGACATTCCTTCAGCAGCATTTACTCCCTTTTTGTTAGTGCGAAAAGGACCTTAAGTCATATTTAAAAATAACACTCAGTATTATATTTCTGACAGTGAGGCAAAGATTTGACGTGTCTGTACCCACGGAAGCAGAAGGAGCAGCCACTCTGGGAGGTTTTATATGCACATTACTTGCAGTACTTCTCGCGGCAATCTTCATTGCTGACTTTCCTGCTCTCTTATCCAGTCTGCATTTTATGAAAGAAAATCTTGAGTTGGCTTGTTTACGACTTTTTCAAAAAGCACTCTCTACCTATAGCGCATAATACACATTTCCATTAAACTTTTTTTTTAAATTAAAATGCACTTCAAACGATGTATGTTTGTAGAAGGGTCTTCAAGAGATCGAGGACTTAATATCAACTTTTTTAGCCTTTAAATTTAGCAGTTTGTAAAGTTGGATGGGTCATTTTGGGACAGACGTTCTCAATTCTAAATACTGATGTATCTTTGAAAACTTGAATTCGTAAACTATTTCAAATGTATATATCACGTAGAAGTTGTAAGTCTGTATGTCGTTGTTTTTGCCTGCCCAAATACCTTGTCAGCTGGACCCGACTTTTTGATCAGTTTTGTGGCGAGAGTCTAAGGCAAAATATAATCCTCACCTTGTACCACAGTTATCCTTTCATCATGTATGACCATGCCCACAAATTGCAAAAGCAAGAAGTTTACTTGTGGATTTTAGAAGATGTCCGCATAAGATTGAGAAAGCATCTCGGTGGTTAAACCATTAGTAATCGAAAAGCAAAATATGAAGTAAACTTTCCGCGCTCAAAGTGTTCAATACTTACCAGTTCCCGTAATTCTGGATACTTCAAAAAGGTACAGACGATAATGGGAGCCACGTGGCAGTTACCAGAAATAGTCAGGAGAGAAATATTAAAATTTGGCAGATTAAATTCTTTGCTATCATTTATAACACATTTTACCATGCAACTTTGCAAATAAATCATCTATTGTATTAAAGCTGGCTCCAGACTCGTTCAAACCAGATGTGAAAATATTACGATCAAAGATATGCAAGAAATTGCCTAAGTTGTCTATAAACAAACACCCCTCCCCTCCCACCCCAACCGTTGCCGGTATGATTACTGTTTATGATGTTTGTGGGCTGCTGCAATAATATCGCGGCTGGGCGCAGCTTTTCCCCCGATTCTCAATTTTTTTTATTGTCCTACTTAGCAACAAAATACAATCCTGTTAAACCATCAACTGAGGAAGGCTGGTGTAAAACTTCACGGCGGGAGACATTGATTGTGTCGGCGCGTCCGTCCGTTGGTAACCTTTACACGATTCCAGCGTAACATTTGACAACTTTGTCTGATTTTGATGCCAGTCCGACGGCAACTGGCCGGTCTAAGCAAAGAAAAAAAAACAAGACAATCGTAGATTGCACATCCCCCGCCGCGCTCATCTACGACAAAGTCTAAATTGTCAAAAAATCGCCAGAATTACATGTTTTGAAGAAATCGAAAAATAACCTCACTTTGCACAACTTCACTTTATATACTTTCCAGCTGTAGAGTTTTATTGGTCTACGGTGAATAGTAACAAAGATGCAGCCTGGACAAATTTGTCTGAAAAACAACGAAGTCCAAATTGGAAAAAATCGACAAAATTACATTTTTATTTAAAATCGAAAAATAACATGACGTTGCACAACTACATACGTTATATATTTTCTACCTGTAGGGTTTTATTGGTCTACGGTGAATAGCAACAAAGATACAGCCTGGACAAACTTGTCTGAAATACAACAAGGTACCCTAAGTAGACGGCTAAGTCCAAACGTTTCAAAGGTCCATAACTTGAGACATTTTTCGATGAAGTCTAAAATTAACCTGACGTTGCAAAACAACATTATATATTCTTTCATTCCCCAAGGTATGGTATGCCTGCGACCAACGGTTACACAGATATGGCCTCGACAAAAGCGATAACGGACAAACGGACAGACATGAGGCGTTTCTATATCCCCCGCTACGACGGCGGGGGATAAAAAAAAGATGCAAATGTTTTTAAAACAGTTCATTTTCTTACCATATTATCATTTCACTACTCGTAAGGGTGTGTGAATCTATTTAAATTGAACGGTTTAAATTACATCGGACAATGTATAAGAAATATAAAGCAACTTAATCACATTTTCTACAACTTCCTACTAAACATAAATTAATTTTTCTTTGATTAAGTTCAAAATCGACAATTTATGCAAAAACAGAGTTGAAAATTCACCCATAGAATATGTCTACAAACCGAACGGAAACACCAACTCTTATTTATTTATTTTACAACGATTTTTGAGAAACTAAACTGGGTTAAGATCAAAACTTCGTTTTTCTTTAAATACATTAATTTATTCGAAACCTATTTTATAAATGAAATACTGAGTCTAAAAAAGCACTACTAAAACATGGCGGTGGACAACAACAAAAAATGCGAGTATTTCATTGACAAAATACGAATCAATCGCAACGTAAGTCCGTCGATTTTTTTTTTTGCTAAAACGACATAAGATATAAAACTAAAATACTTTCACTATAATGTATGTAATGTATGCTTCATAAAAAACAACACCAACACTCATACACAGGAGAAATGAATATGCTTCAAGCTCCAAGAATAAAGTGATAACTGACATGGACAGCGACGCGACAGGCGCAGAGACGAAATAAAACATGCATTTCTTACCGTAAACACAACTGAACTTCAAAATAAACGTAAAAGCCGTTAATGCCTTTTATGGTTTTATATTTATAGCTTCTTGAACATTCAATGCAACTCAAGTTCGTCACTCTTGGTCTTTATTCTCACGCGCGAATTCATATTTGATGACTTGAAGATATACCTACGGCATTACATAAATCTGGAGCGTGGGAGCGTCGGGGGGGGGGGGGGGGAGGGGGTAGGAGAGATACGCACGTTTGGAATCTGTATCAATATACGGCACATTAGGAAACCAGAAGCCTAGAGAGAACTCACGATACAACAGGAAAACGGTTAACAAACATTCAGCAAAAAATCTCCACATTTTCTTCCCAAATAAATGCTAAGTCACACTGAACATCATCTGAGTGCGTGTTTACTGTTCTGTATTTATGAACCTCCACATTCACTCTTTTCTAGATACTGCTATCGGTTTTATAAAATGCATTTAGTGCCTGGCTCATATAATTGACACGACCGTTTCTTTTCCATTAAGGTAACTGCCACCGGATCCAGTAGGTCCCATTTTTTTGCGTTGGAAAAAATCTACATAGATACACATATTTAAACACTTTGAGACTGTTTACATTCAACATTGTAATTAACGAAATGACTTGAATCCATGCAGTGAAACAATTCCAAAATGTACAGATTCTGCCAACTGAATATGCATCACTTGACATTTGTCCATCACTTCGGTTCTTTACGTGAATTAAAACACGCACGGAATACCAGTCACTGCTGCGATTCTCAGTTCGACGTCTAAATGACTCTACTTAACGTCACAGAGAAGACAGTTTCGAAACGACCCTACGTTGCTTCTTCTGTCGAACACCAAACAAAAGCCCTGCACGACACTAAAAGCAAACAGCGACATACACAAAACCCATTCGACAACTTCTTAAACAAAGCACGCTGCCCAACTAAATACACGACTTATGAAATAACAATCCTTCTTTCTGGTCGAAGTCAATTCCATACTGTTTTCAAAGTGGTAACCAGGTCATTTCGTTTTGTCCCCTATGTTGTTTTTTTTTTTTTTTTGTAATTGCCAGCGACAGTGAGGACACGGGTTAGTGTTCCTTGTCGTCTTTGTCGTCGTCGTGCGTGTGCCACGTCAAGCGCTCCTCGTAGAAAGCGATGACGATCTGGGGACAGCGAATGTTCGCTTGGCGTGCGGGGACTAAATCCGCCTCGTCCGAATCCTTCCTGAAAGAAAAGCCATACCAAAAAGCCAGCTACACGCCCGCCGTCTACAACGACTACTCAGCGATACAGTCAGATGTATAAGAAGCACAGATTGGTGCGATAAAATCACAGGCTGTAGCAAAACTCAAATACATATCCAGATTACGAAGTTACTTCTGACAACAAGTTATCAAGCCTCATGCCTGTTTGTTTTTTCTTTTCGCTTTTTGTTATTGTTTTATTATTATTATTATTATTTTTACCTTTTTACTTTTGCTTCAAGTTAAGGAACAGAGGCATCGATCAGTTAGCTCGAATCACATAGTATGCACTGACTTCAATTAACTTAGACATTACATACCACTTCATAAGGAACATGAGCTCCCCACCGGAGTCCGTGGCACCAATAATTCTTTCTGGCTGTAGCCCCCTGTCAAAGCCACGGGGTTTGTTGTCTTCATCCTAAAGGCATGCACCAAAAAAAAAAAAAAAAAAAAAACACTAGTGTTCCTGTTTCGAAGCAGTGCTGGGCATGGGTACCGCGGCATGTACTGCAGTATACTTAATCACATTCAAAATAACGTGCAAGTAACACATTAGGGTTTCTTCAGTATTACCGGTATATCTGATCTAATCTTGACACTTTTAAACAAAAATAGTTGCTGCAAAAATATTTTAAACTAAAACTTAGACCAAAACTTTGCCTTTTTTTTAAATACAGTACTGTGTTTATAGAGCTGTAAATATAAATACCGAAAAAACCCGGTTTTACTGAAAACAACATGCCATCCCGCGACGTGTTTGAGGGCCGGCTCACCTCTACGACCTTTTTCTTCTTTTTACTAGAGCTTTCTTCTTCGTCGCCTTTCTTTCGCTTCTTTTTCTCCTCTTTTTCTTTTTTTAAATTATCTTCAAATTCGCCAATAAGATCTGGACAGTCCAGGTTTTCCATTGGTTCCCATGTGTTCTCCGACCTAAAATGGATTCAATACAACACACAGACGCCATATTAGCGGAGACCCCTTTTTTAAATATCAAGTGAATAGTGCTCGGAGGATTCAGAGATACCGAGTATCTTAGCCGTTTCATGTTTGAATCGACAAGCATCCTTCATACATTGTTTTTGCGAAACTGCTTTCAAAACACAGTCCCTGTTACTTGCTGTACACAGCCAAAGGGGTTATTACACATGAAGTATCTCGCGCCCGAGGAACACTGGTTACTGTTTCCCCACAGAATTTTTGTCTTTTGCGACATTATAGACTTTCCGTACATCCATTATCATAACGTATCGCAATTCACTGAGGGAACACCATTTACTAATTGATACCTCTTTTCTTAGTCGCAACGAAACACTTACTCGCCATAGCCCTTCCATTTGAGATAGTACTCTTTCTTTCCTTGCCGTATCCGCATATCGAGAATCTTTTCTACGATGAACTCTTCTTCTTCTTCCTCCTCCTCGCCAGATGCGGCTGTTTCTGGGTCTTTTTCGGCCATGCTGACAGATCTGTTAAAACAAAATCTAAAAAATGACACGGCCAAACAAACAGGTAAAAACCGTTGTTCCACATAGCTACCGTCAAAAGTACACAGAATTGGCAGTCTCCTGGATTTCTGGGTAAACAGCTTTGTTGAAGTTCAGCAGCATGCGCCAACATGCGCATCTCAAGGAGAGGCTACTAAGGTACAAATCTGTGCTGCGATAACTCAAGTTTTCAATGGGACATTTCAAATGCAAAAAAATAATAATAATAAATAAATAAAAATCGAAATATTCAAACAACGCAAAATGCAAAAAAAGTTAATTCCTTGCGGTACTTAAAATTTTGTCAACATCTGGGCGACAACTGAAGAACTTATGGGGACAAAAATGGTAACGTGCAGGATGAAACCATAAAACATCCGCATGTGCAGTGGATATAGCAAGCAGAGTTATGGCCAAATTATATGCTTGACTGGACACCAGCAGGGTCAGTGGTAAATCGTCAGCATTTGTTAATTTGTACATTCTTAAATCTTCGCAATAAAAAAAAAACTCGCTTCATTCTAACTTTGCGTGTAGGAGGGAGCGAGATGTTAGTTGTCAATGTCATTTCAAACCTCAGGAATGGCAGAAAACTCACGTCAGACTGATCACTTCGCACTTAAAATATAATTTTATAAGAAATACGCTTTTTATTATTTGAATAAATTGCTTGATGGATAACCTAGATCCCCACCTCTCTCTCCTCATCCCACAGTGCCAAACATTTGCCCAAGTTTCCGCGCAATCTTTTATGAATATATCCCAGTACATTACCATTTCAATCCCTATCCACGCCACGGTTACACGAGTCAACTTCACTCGAGGACCCCATGTAACAACTTTACCACGTCTCGAGGCGTACGTCTATCCCCCGTGGGCGATATGGAGTGTGTAAGGCTGTTGCGTGTTTACTACGCAAAATTTAAAAGTCGAAGGATAGGTAGACGTAGTGTCTAACATTTTAACGACTCAATCAATGAACAGTGTGCGCGTGAGACTGCCGTAGGTACGCTAAGTACAGCGCCGATTTTGAAAAATCCGCCATTTTGCCAATTTAAGTCCCATCCTGAAAATTTTTGGTTACTGCACTGCGGAAGGGTCCAGAGAAGCCGTGTACAAAATTTGACACGAATCCATCTATCAATGTAGCGTGGGCGCGTGAGATCGAACGTAAACTAGATGCTGTCAGAGAGCAGCAATATCCCCCGTGAAACCCTAAATATTACCCCTATGCAATATCTAAGCTAATGGATTACCATTGACAGGAAACTGGACACCCTTCCTTGAACGACAAATCAACAATACTACAAACTGTCTTTGAACAGATATAACCCGAATCTATTTTTTATTAATCTAATGTAAAGCATTTTTTCAGGCTAGATAAATGTCGATTTATGACGATTTTTAAAAGCCTGTCATTTTGTCAATTTTGCTTCGATCAAACTGAAACCTTGACGTTGCACATCTTTATACCCTATATGTTGCCTATATGAAATATGAAAGCTGAATTATGCTTCGTTGATATAGAAGTGGTGTCCACAAAGTCCTATACATGTGCACATATGTCTATTTTCGACGATTTTCAAAAGCCTGTCAATTTGTCAATTTTGCTTCGATCAAACTGAAACCTTAACGTTGCACATCTTTATACCCTATATTTTGCCTATATGAAATATGAAAGCTGAATTATGCTTCGTTGATATAGAAGTGGTGTCCACAAAGTCCTATACATGTGCACATATGTCTATTTTCGACGATTTTCAAAAGCCTGTCAATTTGTCAATTTTGCTTCGATCAAACTGAAACCTTGACGTTGCACATCTTTATACCCTATATTTTGCCTGTATGAAACATGAAAGCTGAATTATGCTTCGTTGATATAGAAGTGGTGTCCACAAAGTCCTATACATGTGCACATATGTCTATTTTCGACGATTTTCAAAAGCCTGTCAATTTGTCAATTTTGCTTCGATCAAACTGAAACCTTGACGTTGCACATCTTTATACCCTATATTTTGCCTGTATGAAATATGAAAGCTGAATTATGCTATGTTGATATAGAAGTGGTGTCCACAAAGTCCTTAGCTTGAAGAGGGGACGGACGGACGGACAGACGGACGGACAATCTCAAACCTATACAAGGGGGAGGAGAACGAATGGCTACAGTAGATCCAAATTGGTGAAATTGAAAAGACCATCTTCCGTGGCTGAAAACAATTTTTATTTGTCACATATCGCAAAATAAGGAAGATTTGAGCATAAAAGGTCGCCAAATTTGCATCTGGCTAATTAAGTTTAGTCGGAATTGAACATTTTGTTGTCACCAATTACGATCTACTGTAACCATTTCTATCTCCGCTCCCTCGTATCCCTCCGTTTCACGGGGGATAACAAACATACGGCAGCTGAGCTCAACCGCACGATTTGATCAGCTTAGTCTGAAACAGCTCTATAACGTCATGCCTCGTGAATGTGGCATGAAACTAACTTTTTTTTATACTTAATGAGCACTTCTCTTGAACCATTAAAATTTATGCCTACTACTGGTATAAAAAAGGTATATTGTGAGTGAACTTTCAGCAAATACTTGAACAGGGGCTGTTATGCAGGATTCGTGGCTCATACCTTGACCCCTATTAGCGTATGGAAGGTTTCGAAGCCCTGACAAAGATATACCGAGGAAATATAAGGAAGCACTGACTGAGAGCTAGCACTGCGAGCGATAATGCAATATTTTGTTGGCTTTCGGCAGTTATATCAACATTTGGAAATTGACGCCGTCTTAGAAAATAAAATTTTTATTTTTGTTCATCATATTGTAACAGCTTGTAAAATGACAACTCAGCAATTTGGGCAAACTTCAAAATTTCCAAACCTTTATTATATATGCTCTCTCCCGGGTATCCCCGACAGCTTAATCGGCAGTAATCGGGCGGGAATGCTTCGATAGTTTCCGGTATAAAGCTGGTTTTCGATTTACACTTTCGGGTGGTGAACCGGCAGCGTTGTTATAAAACAGTTCACCTCTGAGGAGCTCTTCTGAAAACCCTAGGGTTGTCGCCCTCTTTCTTTTATATATATTTTGGTTAGAATTTTTAGAGATTTTTAGAATACGGGCCTGGCTAGGTTTCTGGACGCGACCATCGAAAAATACGGTCCCATTGGCTTGGCAGCATAAAAAATAGGCCCCAAAACTCTCCCGGCAGCCAACGACCCGAGACCCATTCCCTTCTTAGGCAATGATTTTCGGAAAGAGCTCCGCCACTATCTTCGTATTTTGAATATTTTCTTATTATTTCTTTATAACTAATTAGCAATGTTGTCATGTCCAGATTCCTCCGCGGGTCAATTCGGTTTCTCATTGGCTGTATGGGGAGTCCCTCTCTGGATAGCCGGGGAATAAAAACTCCCAGGCGAGGCTGGAGAGGGCAGACAGGCAAAGAGAGACTGACAGAGATTGAGCAAGAAAGAGAGAGAGAGAGCTTTACCCGACAGCCATTGTGGAAACCGAGAATAAAGATAGCAAGGTGAAAGAAAATCTGTTAAGAAATAGTGGAATAAATTTAAAGATCACCGATAAAAGTTATGTCTTTTTATTGAAGTTCAGTTTTGGATTAAACAGGGTGTTTCGGAAAGAAACAGCCCCGAAGAGTCGCACTTTTTAACCTGGCAAAAAGTGCATCTTTTCTAACTCTTCTTTACGTCATTTAACGCTGGAAGAGTCGCGCTTTTCACTAGCTGAAAAGTGCATCTTTGTCACTCTTCGGATAGTAAGAGAACGAGGGTCGTGTTGCTAATTGGGGTGGCAACACACACTAAAACAACCCTTTATCGACCTCCCCAAGCGACACCGTCGTCGTACTGTCGGTTCTCTAATTGGCAGTATTACGAGGGAGCGCAGTCATCAGGATCTTTTCTGGATCAAATTCTTTTTATTTTTTAATCTGGAAGAGACGAACCTAAAGAAAAAAACGGATAGTGAGTAAAGGCTTCCTATGTTCTGTCGTTTCAGTAGATGAACGAGCAGAACAACAGTGCCAGCACCGTACCAAGAGACCTGCCGTCCCGCTTCTATTGTTTTTAGTGTGGGAAGATCCGCTCGTCAGCGTTCTGGGCCCACAAAGCTAATAACTGGGCATATCAGCCGTGTCTGTGGTGTAACTCAATGCTACGGTGTCACGCAGGATTTTACCACAGTTTCAAGTGCCCGGAACGGCCCTACCGTGACAGTAGGCATTGGGATCAGATCCGTTGTCGCTGCCGATATCCCTTTTAATCGTGAGTATTCTTTTCATCATTTGAGGTAACAATCAGGTCCTAATATCCGTTCGCGAGAAAATCGAATGCAGTTATTTTCGGTCTGGCAACCTGTTTTTCCTCGAACTGAGAAAGTAATATCCACGTGGTGAAAATTAGTGATTTTAGAAAAGCTTGGGTTCTATCCTCGAAAATTGAGGATAGAATCTCTATTCGGCATATTCATTGTGTTTTCTGATACGGATAAATTGTTTCAAGCTCGAGAAAGTAAAGTTTGGCGTACGTAAACTATGGATAAAAGCTTTGATCAAAAACCGGAGGCAAGCGACGAGGTCTGGCCGGATGGTCAAGATTGGGAGAATAGTGAGGTAGTTTTAGGGGCTTGTAAGAGGCTTAACAGCTACGAAGATTTGCCCGATACTGTTAAATGGGAGCCCAAACCAAAAATCCAGAGCGAAGATTGGGGATTTTATTGTTCAGTTTCTAAGAGTTCCGTGAAGTCTGCCTATGAATGGAAGAAAAAGAACGTGAAATTGAGAGAAGAGAGCGTATGCTTGAGAGAAAAGAGAAAGAATATGAGCGGGAGATGAGATGGAAAGAAAAACAGTCCGGTGATAGGGAAAAGCAGCTTGAGGAAATGTTAGATAGGACAATTGTGCGTTGGATGAAAGGGATAATTATATCGAGAGTAGGGAAGAAAGTGTTAGGGAATTGCAGGAAACTGTGAACCGTCTACGCGTGTTCATTGAGAAATTGCCTATTCCCCGTAGTCAGGAGTATCAGGGTCCTACTCCCGAAGATCCCGTTAAGAAACGTTTTTCTTTTTCTCAGCCTGCTCCACAGGCAGACGAATTAGACGAGCCGTTGCACTCGGCACTCAAGTCTTCCTTTTTAGGGAAAAGTGGGGATTATGGGGTTGAACAACCGTGCAAACCCCGGGGATCGGGTATCCATAGCCAAGAAAAGACGGGTTTTGAATATGGGTATGAAGCTGATACAGAGTAGGAAGATAATTGGGAAGAACAATATCTTTCTGACGCCAAAGTGCGCGCAAAAAGTCCTAGGTTTCAGCATTTGTCAAGTCCCCGTGGTCCTGCTTTCTCTCGCTGTAGTACGCCCAAAGTCTCTGGTATAGATTTGCCTCCCATATTTTCGGAAGAAAAGGTCTCAGGTTTTGGGTACCGGCCTCCTAGTGAGAAATCAAAGCTGCAAGAATTTGCAAATTCAAGATCTGTTCCTGAAGAACAAAGGCATAGGTCAGAACCATCGCCTACTCGTTACAAAAGTCCAGGTGCTTTTAAACCTTATCATGAGGTTGCACCTGAATACGAGGGAAATGTAAATGTCATGCCCGGAGAAGTGCTAAGAAAATTTACTTCTCAGCCATATAGCCGAAAAGACTACGTGGACCCAAAATTCACGAGTCCACAGGCAGCAAATAGCATGACCACAGCGTTTCCGGTAGAGACAATCAGGAAACAAATAATTCTTTCAGATAAATATCAGGGAAACACACCGCTCTCTGACTATTTAGTCTATTTCGAGATGTGTGCTGAATTAAATGGATGGTCTGAACAAGAAATGGCCAAGTACTTAGCGTTTAGTTTGAGGGGTTCTGCTCAGAAATTGCTGTCCACATTGCATGGTGAGCAGGTCAGAGATTATTTCTCGCTGAAAGCAGTTTTGGAAGAACGATTTGGTACCGAGGGACAGACAGCAATTTTCCTGGCACAGCTGCAGGGACGTACTAAAAAAGACAAATAGTCCTACCAGGAGCTGTCAGACGGCATATCCAGGTTAGTTGCGAAAGCCTATCCCCCGGCTCCAAGTGACATGATCAAAATTCTTACCCTGCAGCACTTTATCGAAGCCCTACCCAATCGGGAGTTGCGAATGCACATTAAACTCGAAAGACTGAGAAGTGTGCGTGAAGCAGTTTTACTTGCGATTGAGTATGATGCGATCGAGAAGGCTGAGCAACAGAAAACTCCAGGTAAGAAATCGTTTAGAGAAATAAAGACCGAAACTGAGAGTTCCGCAAGCCAGCAGAGAGGTAAGAAAAAGGCTAAAGACAAAAGCAAGGTGCAATCCGAGCAAGAAGATAAAGGGGACAAAGAAGATAAAGGGGACAAGACAAGGTTCCAGCAGTAGTGAGATGAAAGCAGTAGCAGGTCAGTTGACCAAGCTTTTAAAGCAACTTGACCAGCAGATGTCAAAATTGTCCAGTGAAAAAGCCCAAAAACCTAAGAAGAAAGTCCCCTCGATCAGGTAAAGTGCTATAATTGCAACAAAATGGAACATTACGCTTCGTCTTGCCCAGAAGAAAAACGTAAAGATAGCAAGACGCGTGCAGAATCCAAAACTGATAAGGAAAACTAAGCGAGACTGGTAGCGAGGTCCGTAGTCCAGTCTTTGAAAGTGATATAGGACCTGTAAAAGAGCATTTCATAAACTCAAGCGTGCTTCAGACTGGTTTGTCAGGTTTATATGTTAAGGGTACAGTGATAGGGACCGAGGTAGATTTTGTAATTGATACTGGGTCGTCTGTCACAATTTTATCAAGAAGAATTTTTGAGAAAATACCCAAATCAAACCGGCCTGAAGTGCGAGAATATCGAGATAAGCTGACTTTAGCTGATGGCAGTAATTTTCCAGTTGTTGGGGTAGTTGATTTGCCAATAATTCTTGAAACTACTGAAGTTGTTCATTCGACAGTTATTGCCGAAATCGAATCGGATGCCTTGTTAGGGATTGATTTCATGAAGGAAAAAGAGTGTGAATTAAATTACGGGGATGGAGTTTCCGGGAAGAAAGCGGAAAGAAAATGGCGTGTAGGGTGACAGCGAGTGAAACTGTCGTTATTCCGCCACTTAGTGAAGGTATTGTACCATGCTTAGTTCACCAGAGGGGTAAAATGGCTAAGTGTGCAATGACGGAGCCTGTTTCGTCGTTGAGTAGTCATGGAGTGTTGCTGAGCAAGAGTTTGGTAGATCCCAGCAAAGGTTTAGTTCCTTTAAGAGTGATGAATCCCTATAACGAGCCGGTAGTTTTGAACAAAAACACCAACATGGCTATTGTTCACCCTTTCGTTGATATTCATAGGTTTAAAGGCGGAAAAGAAAATTCTTCCGCCGTTAACCAAATTTCTCACGAAATCTCGGACGAGAAAAGTGATAACGAGGTCAGGGGCGATGTACAAGGTCCTTTACCAAAGCATTTGCAAGAACTATTTTGACCGTAGTTGTGGATCCCTAAAATTAGGACAGAGTAACCAGGTTAGGAACACATTGTTTAAGTTCCAAGGTGTGTTCTCTTCCGGTCCGACTGATATAGGAAGAACGCGTGTTGTCAAACATAAAATTGACACTGGGGATAACAAACCGGTCAGATTGCCCCCTAGAAAAGTTCCTATCCATTTACGAGAAGCCGTAGATAAGGAGATTGACAGGCTGTTAGAAATGAAAGTTATTCGGCCCTCATCTCCGTGGTCCTCGAAAGGCAAACGGAGAAATAAGAATTTGTCTAGACGCTAGGGCTGTGAATGCAAGATCAAAGTACGATAGCTTCCCTTTGCCCCGTATAGATACTTGTCTTGAGAGTATGCATGGTTCCAGGTTCTACAATGTGTTAGATTTAGCCAGTGGCTTCCATCAGATAGAGCTTGACCCGAGAGATGCATGTAAAACAAGTTTTGCGGTGCCGGGTAGGGGGGCTTTTGAGTTTCAATTTGGTTTGCACTCAGGTCCTAGTACATGTCAGCGCTTAATGGAACTGATAATGGCTGGCCTTAGCTGGAAAATAGTCCTCATTTATATGGATGACTTAATAGTGTACGGCAAAACGTTTGAAAAAAAACGTTGGAAAATCTCATACAAGTCCTTGACAGATTACTTCGGGCTAACTTTAAAGTCAAAACGTCCAAATGCATTTTATTCCAGCGGTCAGTATCGTTCCTGGGTCACATTGTGTCCGAAGAAGGTATTTCCACTTGCCCTGAGAAAATTAGAAAGGTACGAGAATGGCCAGTACCAAAGAATCTCACGGAAGTGAAAGGATTTCTTGGCCTTTGTTCATACTACAAGAGCTTTATTAAGAAGTATGGAGACGTTGCTAAACACTTGAATGATCTGTCTAAAAAAGACCAAGAATTCGTGTGGTCAGAGAAAAGTCAGACTAGTTTTGATGCACTGAAAGACTTGCTGACCACAGCACCTATTTTGGCATATCCAAACGATGAAGGCCAATTTATATTAGATACGGATGCGAGCAATCACAGTATTTCCGGTATTCTAAGTCAGGCGCAAGAAGGCGTCGAGAAAGTCATCAGTTATGGCTCCCGTACTCTAAATAAGTCGGAGGTTAATTACTGTACGACGAGACGTGAATTGTTGGCAGTTGTGTATTTTTGTACCGTATTACAAACACTTCTTGCTGGCTAGAAAGTTTCTCCTAAGAACAGACCATCCCTCTCTTCTCTACCTATTTAGATGGCGTTCGCCAGACGGTTAGAGATATTGGGTCCATTTGATTTTGATATCAAACAGAGCTGAGAAATTGCATCAGAATGTCGATTCCTTATCTCGGATTCCATGTGCGCAGTGTGGGGAGGGAGTGGATTCTGAAGAATTTGAGTATGTTGAAGATAGGAGACAGAAAGCTACAGAAATCTTTAAAAAGATCAAGAAAAACCGACCGAAATCTAGGGAAAATTCAATCAGAAAAAATAATTTGGCACAGGGACACCAAACCAGACGGGTTAGGGGTGTTTTAGGATCATCAGAAAGCCGAAATGCTAGTGAGAATTGCGTTCGAAGTATTGATCAGGTATCCAATGGTATTGATACAGTGGCTCAGACCGATGCAAAGTCTGGAGATGATCAGAGCCAAAAATCGAACTGGTTGAAAGGTTATTCTCCCGAGGATTTGCGAAAAACGCAAATGGAGGATAATAAAATTTCCTACATTTTGGAAAAGTTTGAGGAAAATGAACCTAAACCGAGCTGGGATGAAATATTTTCCGAAAGTCCAGCCATCAAATCGTTATGGGCTGATTGGGAAAGATTGAAAGTAGAAAATGGAGTCTTATACAGGGCTTTCTACAGTGAAAACAAGGTGGGAGAAGTTTGGCAACTAGTATTCCCAAGAATACTAGTCCCCGGTGTATTATCTGCATTGCACGACAGTCTGAGTGGTAGTCATGTGGGAGTTGACAAAACACTGGGTTTTGTGCGAAATAGGGTGTACTGGTATGGTTTTAAGAGAGATTTGACAGACTGGGTTCGAAACTGCCATAAATGCAACTCTCGTAAGGCAAATCCAAACAAGAAAAACACCCTCCTGAAGCCTTTTCCTGTAGGAGCACCCATGGAAAGAATTGCCCTCGATATTTCCGGCAAATGGCCGAAAACCGAAAGTGGAAATCAGTATATATTGGTTATTGGTGACTATTTTACAAAGTTTATAGAAGCATTTCCAATTCCCAATATGGAAGCTGTTACGGTGGCAAATGTCTTGGTTAAAGAATTTATACTTAGGTAGGGCACCCCACGTATGATTCTGAGTGACCAGGGTTCACAGTTCATGTCCGGTTTGTACCGGGAAATGTGTCAGTTGTTGCAAATTGACCAGGTTCGTACAACTTTTTACAGGCCGCAGACTGATGGGTATATCGAACGGGCAAATGCCTCGATCGAAAGTCTACTTTCCCTTCTTGTGGATGAAAATCAGAGAAATTTGGACGAAAAACTAAGTTTCGTAATGTCTGCGTACAGAAACACGCCCCAAAAGTCCACAGGTCTTTCCCCCAATATGCTCATGTTTGGCCGTGCCACAGAAATGTCCCTTGATTTGATTATCGGCAGGCCAAAGACAGATTATTTCCCTGATGAACATGCGTACGTCAAGGATTTAAGGGAAAAATTTGAGCAAGCCCATGAAATAGCGAGAAAGAATATTAAGGTGGCTGCAGAGAGACAGAAACGTGATTATGACGTCAGGGCAAAAGCCAGTTCTTTCAGCGTAGGGACCAGAACGTGGGTACATATCCCTCGCAAAAAGTCCGGTTTATCGCCCAAACTTATGTGCAAATGGCAGGGTCCTTTTACAATTATTAAGCGGATAGGGGATGTAAATTATAAAGTACAGTTAAATCCCCGTACTAAGCCCAAAATAATGCACAGGGATAGGTTAAGACCTTATTTCGGTCCTAACTCTAACGTCAGTCTACCTGTGGATAAAAGCGAGTCTTCCCAGGGACAGAGACAGAATTCTGATTCCGAAACCCTCACGGCAGACGAACACACAGACGAACGTAAAACTGTTGAAAGTGATCCAAACTGTGATCAGAATCTAGGTCTGGAAAAAAATTCTAAGAGTGAGATTTCACAAGCTGATGACAGCTCATCTAGTAGTGACTCAATTCCCCCTAGGCGTAAGTTCGTGAAAGTGAAATGGACAGACCCAAGTTCTGATGAGAAAAGTTTGCCAATTTCGGGTGCGGGTGATGGCTCAGATAAAGAAAATTCGGACGAAATAGGAAAATCTGACGATAAACCTAAAGGGACGTCCGATCCGGATAAAAATCGACCAATTACGGATGATTCGGACAAGTTGCAGTCGCCAGTTAAAGCGCCACGACGCTCGAAACGATTGCGAAAAGCCCCGAAAAGATTTGCTGATTCTGATTAAAATGTAAATTTTGTACATAGAACATAGGGAGATACATAAAGTTGCTTAAAAAACCTCCCACAAGAAGAAAGAGTATGTTATTGCCTTGTTTGTTAGTTTAGTTGTTTGGACAGTCAGTGACTTCACATAAACAAGTGATACAGAAAAGTAACTGATTAAGTTTATGATCCCATTCCGGACTTCTAAGATGTTCTACAGTAAAATTAAATGGGATGATTGTTGTCAATCTTTAAGTTATCTGGTACACGATGGTGATAGAAAATTGTTTATTTTTGGCACAAACACTTATCAGCTCGGTTTGGTAAACAGGTTGCCAGGTGTTTCGGAAAAATAACGACTTTTAAATGAAAATGTCGGAACATAAAAATGGAAGCTACTGTGCACAAACATCATTAAAGTTTCAAGTAATGTTTATCGAAGTTGACTGAACTCTAAAGTAGATGCTACCATAAGTAATGATGCGTCACCCAGGCATGCATGGATCATAAGAAAAAAAGTAGTCCGTCGTGGGATTTGTGTAAACTGGAAAGCTATTATTTTTTTATGTTTGACAGATGCCTCGCTTGGCTTGTCGCACGTGCAAGTTAAAGTTCATTTGCCAGGATACGGAGACATTACTAAGGCATAAAAAAGAATGGCATGCTTCCAGGCACGCCCGCTGCCCTTTCTGCCACCAAACATTGAAAATTGAAGAATCTCTCTTGAGGCACCTTCTAACATGCAATAAAAATAAATAATAATTTTATGTGGTTGCAGAATCCAACCAAGGCAACCATCCCAAAGCCAACCGTCCCCAACCATGCGTCCTTTCAACCAGCCTTTATCATGTCGTGCATGTGGCTTTACATGCAAAAGTTTGAAGGAACTCGAGGCACATCGGGAGAAGAAACACCCAATTACAGAATCAAATTTCTTCTGTCCGTTCTGTGAGTTTAGTGTCTCGAGTCGCTTCCACGTGTTCGGCCACTTGACGTCATGCCATGGGACCCAGACTCTGAAGGAGGGTCTGACTAGGGAAAGCCTGCGCCAGGGAAAGCCTTCGTGTCGTCCACCGACACAAGCCGAGACAAAAGCCCCTGAAAGAAGGGTTGAGATTTCACGGGAGTCAGTTCCCAAATCGGGTAGCTCAGGGGAAGCTACTGAAAACCGCGATGATATGGACTCCCCTGTACTCGGTGGACGAATCGGAGGAAATCCCCAAACGCCCGGAAACTCCCCATGTGAATTTGGAGACGGACAGGGAAAAGCACGAGGTGAAATCCCCAGGCCCGAAGCTGGAGATCCCCCCTGGAAAGAGACTGAGTCGGGCGACGTTGTTCGAGGTCGACGAAGCACAGGTGTGGGGCCACACACACAAAAAGTGCCGGATAACGCACGCCGATGGCTCAGTCGAGGTGGTTGAGGAGATGAAGTTCGTCAACCCTGCCAAAAGAGAGGATTTCCCTTGCTGTAGTAGGGAAAACCAAATTTAAATGTTTGCCAAATTTACCCCCTTTCACCAATTTTAACCCCTGCGACAAGTTTTACTCTCGCCAAATCCGCTAAGAAGATGTCAAGATAACATCATGCCCCGGTCCTTATACGCAAGGCAAAAGCGTATATAGTTGACGGGCGAAGATATAAACACGATTACCCTGTTTGAAACTTAGGTTTTAAACAGGAAGACGTGGCTTTAACGTTCCTCGTAACAGTGATCTGGTTCAGGAAAGAAGAGGAGGGTGAGGAAACAGTTTGGGACATTTGAAAAGAAAAAAAACGTGTGGTTAATACATGGTGTTTCGAAAAAAAATTATATGTATGTATGTTAATGTATTTTTGTAATGTGTTAAAATATTGTATAATGTTCCCCCCCAAGGTGTTTTTAAGGGAAGGAGAGTGTAAAAAAATGCATAATGTATGTTTAAGTAACTGGTTGTAGAGGTTGGTTGGTTGTTTGGCTGGTTTGTTGGTTGTCTGTCTGGTTGGTTGCCGCTTTAGCGCATCCGGGAAGTGGCTTGGTGACAGTAAAAGCCCCTGGACTTCGATTTTTGACTATCGAAAAAAAGAGAAAAAAAAGAAACACCAGCTTCGACTCCTGGTGCAACAAAGCCTAACGCTTGATAAGAACTTACAAGCAAAGAACGCGTCTGATCGCGTCGAAACATTGAAAAGAAAAAAAAGAAGTTTTTAGATACTTTGTGGATTTGATGGGCTTTTGCTAACACATCTTCATTTTAAACATGGTAGGATATGCATTCTTGCCTCTGTTCTCTGAAAAAAAAAAGAAAAAAGCCCGAACCATGTTTGCATGTAGGGATAATGTAGGAAGCTACTGCCTATAAAAAAATAAAATAACACTAGTTTCGACCCCAGGTGCAAGAAAGCCGAACGTTTGATAAGGGTTTACAAGCAAAAAATGCGTCTCATCGCATTAAAAAAAAACAAAAGTGTTTCGCCTCTAAGTCTAAGAAAGCCTGATGCTTGATTTTGATGGCTTTACGGCTAAAGAATGCGTTTGATCCATTCCAAGCAATGGATAAATAAGACTGGGCCGACGCCCATCACTTTTGGCTAAATAAACTATGATAAAACGTATGTATTTATGTAAATTGGAAAGAAAAAGGTAGATAAATGTCTTTTGGGGTCAGTCTGCAAGTTTGAAGGCAATCCGCCGAGTATCAAATGAGAAAAGAAAGAGTTTTAGTGAAACCCCTTTAAATAATTTGTTCACGTTCGCCATTTTAACATTTATATGGGCTTAAGACCGGCTTTAAAGTTGCCAAATTTCTTATATATAGGCCGACAAGTTTAAATTATTTTCTGACGAATGTCTCTTTATAGCTGTAATTCCAAATGTATGTATAAAAGTGGTAAATGTGAGTTATCTAGAGAAAATCGAGTTTGAATGATAGCATCTTTCCCTGGTGTTTGGCCAGGTGCAGATGCTTTGTTAGAGTAAATAATGACGTAAAAGTTTCATAAAATGCTTATTGGCAAGTATAAACTCTAAAGAGTGTATTGCAGTATGTTCGCTACATATTTTAGTTAAAAATGTATTTTTCTGATCATTTGGAGACCTACAGTTCGTAGTAGTAAGTGGGTGAAAAGATGGCCGTAGCTTGCCGGTATAGAAGCATGATAGGAATAGCCGTAGCTCGCTGTAGTAAGTCTATTTGTGTTAAAGAACGAAAGAAAAATGCATGTATAATTATATGTCTTTGACCAAGCATAAGTGTTTGAATTCTAGCGAGAAAGACAGCCCGTAGTGTTAGCTTTGGCGTAAGTGATGACAGAGCTTGGGAAACAAGAAAGAAATGGGGATTTTGGCTTGTTTTAAATTTCAATTTTTGGCATTTTCAGTGAAGATTATAGTAAACTAATATAAAAATAGAATAGAAGAAGGCTTTAAGTATGCATATCTCAGAGTCGGGATGAAATGGTTTTGGTTGAGTACTATAATTTGGCCAGAAAAGTAGACTAATTTACTGGGTTTTGGCATAGCTTTTCCGTAAAGGGCTCGTATGTGTCACTTATGTGTTATTTTTGCGTCTTTTACTCGCTAGGGGTTCTAGTGTTGCTGCCCGGAAATTTCCGGAAATTTTTGCATTTAAATTTTATATTAAAATCAATCAAAGTCCTTCCTTATTAGTACGATAGTGTTTATATAATTGAAACTAAGGTTTCTTGGGGCTGAAGAATGGTAGGTCTTTGAAAAGTATTGTTAGAAATATAGTTGCTTAAAATTCGTAGATTTTCGTGAGTTCTTCCGGTGCGCTCCCATTGTAAACAAAACAATGGAAAAGTTGAAAGTTTTTAATAATCTTATAAATTTGATAGTTAATTAGGATTTATTGCTAATAAGGTACTGGTTTGGGACAGAGTACTTGTTACTAATTACTTTCGTATACGGAAATGTGTGGTAGTTGAGTGATAATGCGTAAACAGCACTCAACCACATGATACACGATCTCTGACCGGTATCACAGCTAAGTTCGCCATGAAAAATACTAATTTTTTGGCTATTTCTCATTTTTTCGGTAGTCAGTTCATGGGCGACAATAGGAGAATTCATTTAAAAAATTGGTAAAATCTCGTTTTTCGTAACCAGCATTCTGGCGTAGTACTGGCTCCAAGGCAGCTCTTCTTGTTAATTGGTATTAGGACCGCTTCATAGAGCAAGTATAGTACGGGGTTGGCAATACAAAATTGAGATGAATGTAGATTAGTGCTTGACATACGCGGTTCGTAGTCCCCGTATTTCAAGTTTTAAGAAGAGGAGAGTGTGAAAACCCTAAGGTTGTCGCCCTCTTTCTGTTAAAAATATTTTGGTTAGAATTTTTAGAGATTTTTAGAATGCGGGCCTGGCTAGGTTTCTGGACGCGACCATCGAAAAATACGGTCCCATTGGCTTGGCAGCATAAAAAATAGGCCCCAAAACTCTCCCGGCTGCCAACGAGCTCCGCCACTATCTTCGTATTTTGAATATTTTCTTATTATTTCTTTATAACTAATTAGCAATGTTGTCATGTCCAGATTCCTCCGCGGGTCAATTCGGTTTCTCATTGGCTGTATGGGGAGTCCCTCTCTGGATAGCCGGGGAATAAAAACTCCCAGGCGAGGCTGGAGAGGGCAGACAGGCAAAGAGAGACTGACAGAGATTGAGCAAGAAAGAGAGAGAGAGAGCTTTACCCGACAGCCATTGTGGAAACCGAGAATAAAGATAGCAAGGTAGAAACCTGTGAAAGAAAATCTGTTAAGAAATAGTGGAATAAATTTAAAGATCACCGATAAAAGTTATGTCTTTTTATTGAAGTTCAGTTTTGGATTAAACAGGGTGTTTCGGAAAGAAACAGCCCCGAAGAGTGGCACTTTTTAACCTGGCAAAAAGTGCAATTTTTCTAAGTCTTCTTTACGTCATTTTACGCTGGAAGAGTCGCGCTTTTCACTAGCTGAAAAGTGCATCTTTGTCACTCTTCGGATAGTAAGAGAACGAGGGTCGTGTTGCTAATTGGGGTGGCAACACACAGTAAAACAACCCTTTATCGACCTCCTCAAGCGACACCGTCGTCGTACTGTCGGTTCTCTAACTGGCAGTATTACGAGGGTGGCGACACTCTCTCCGACCCGCCGTGGAGGTGGGCTGTTGGACAACAATTTAAGTGAGACATGCAATTTAACATGCGTAAACGCTACTAATTACAGGCCTCAGACCACTTATATATTTCTTATACAGCTGAAATCACGTTTTCCCTATTCTAATAGGCCCCAAAACTACAAATACAAATACAATCCAAAATAGGGCAAAGCCAGTTACTTTTTTGTTTTCGTTTGTCAAAGGTTGTTACCTTCGGCCACTTTCATTTCAAAACAAAGATACACATATTTATATTAGAACAGAAGCTAAAATTACTGATCTTTATTATTATTGTTATTATTGGCATCGGTCCGTCTGCTACAGACAGTGGTTATCTGCTTAAGTCCGTTTGAGTTTCTTCTTCAGTCTGCGGGCATTAAGTTCACTAATCCACTTGTCATGAAACAGAAGCTTTTGAAACGGTGAAGAAGGAACCTGGTTAAGTTCGAGGCTTGAAGTTATTGATTACGAAGGAAAAGTAATACCCCTTCTCTACACATCCCAAAAAGTCTGAAAAGAAGACGATAAAAACAGATGGTGATCAGAAATATTTCAAGTTTAAACTGATTTCTACAAAAAATATATGTAGCTTCATTCACTAATAATAATAATAATAATAATAATAATAATAATACCCAATGGTTTCTGCATTAAGAAATGGAAAGTGGTTTTGGTCTGTCAATAGCACTTCAGAGTTCGGGCCCAATATTGAACAAAAGGAGGTCTAGAAAAGGAGGGGTAATCAGATCACTATAAAAAGAGTAAACACGAAAATAAAAAACTAACGCCCCATTTCTCTATTGAACACCGGTTAACAATCTTTACAAAAACACTAGCAACGTGATCAGACAAAATTATACCGGCCTAGACAAATCCCGATAATTCTTGCTTGATTTAGGGACCTTGTATAGCGCGTCGGGGTTGCTATCCAATTTGTAGAGGACTTGATTGATTCATATGCCTCGCAAAACATACAAAGGCACTTGGTACAAATTCAGAAGATTTTTATTTGGTTGAGTGACCTTCTCTTTTCAAACTGAAAGTTGCCGCAAATTTTATGTTTTGGACGAAATGTTGCTATATGAAAACATTATGTTGTGTAATGAATAATAGATACATAGTTTCCATTATACAGGCGCATAAGATAGTGTTGTTCCCTACCTGATTAGGTATAGGGAAAAATAAACGAATTAAGCTTTGTATCAAACATCAACTAAGTAAAACAGATTAGTGATGACTGCACTTGTTATGTCAAAACCTTCTATATGTACACTAGATGAGACAATTTGAGGGCTTTCCAAATTACCAGAACTAAAATTGAACGACGAAAGGTGTATGCAACAGACCCAGAAAAGCGAAGACATTGGCATCTGTGGGACACAAATAGCAAGAAAAGTGTTTGCTATGAACGGGTTGTCAAACGAGGCATGAATTAATTGAGTTCAAACGTTACATTTGAAACCTTGGCTTTTAGATAGATCACACTTACATGCGAGAAGAGAGTTTGCTTCAATTGGCGACTCAGTGATTTCAGAAGTTGCCGTAGGCATTCGCTGGCAAACTGACTTCCGCATTGATGATAATTCGATGAAATATCAACTGTCTTGTCGTAGATTTTGTGAATTGCCCTTCGCGTTGACATTTTCGGATGCGCTAAGAAAAGTCATCGACAGTTTTGATCTGATTGGTTTTGATTTGTTTTATAAAATTGAAGCAGTATGAAGGATTTTTCATGTTGGCACTGTTGTACTCAGAAAGTTTCGGTTTCTCTATCATGAATAATGAAGTCACATGGAAATTAAGTACCTTTTTTGTATAAATTATGAAAATGAATCGGTATAATATATAGACAAAAAGTTGTTGGATATCAGAATTACAGTGAAGAAAATATTTGTGAGGGTTGGAATTCTAAAAAAATGGTGAAGAATTCAGTTAGATCAAGTATAATTGTGAAAATGCTATCAATCTTGTATCTGAAATTTCACTCTGCAAACGTGGAAAAGTAAATCCAAATTCAGTAGAATTATGAAGACCAAGTATTTGTGAAATGTTATTCCAAAACATGATGGAAATTGTCGCAGATATTTCCAGGTGAATCTATTTTGCTGAAAGGTAATTTTGACATATATCGTTGAGCTGAGTGTTCTGTTTCTATACGTTGCTTTTAAAGTTTTCTCTTACAGCAGTAGCCCTCTCTTTAATAACTCCTCACGGAATTAAAGTTTTTACACATGTTTTCAAAAGTTTTTATAGTAATTTTTATTTTTAATAATGACCATGAAACTAATCTTATTTCAATTTTGTTGAATAAATTAAGAGACATGTATAGAGTTTATAAGGTTCTTTTTAATTGATGCTTAAGACGTACAATTAATAGTTGATGTAAAGTTTTATGGTCTCTTTCGGGCTCTTGCCGTTTTATTTTTTATAAATGTATATTGCTGAAGAAATTGTGAAATAAAAGCTGATTTATTCTTTTCATTTAAAAAGCAGTTTTATACTTATTGATGACATGTACCTCCTCTTTTCAGCTGACCTAAATCAACGTAGTGCGTTGTGTTTTTATAAATTGCGATATAAAATAATATATACATTAATTAATAAATAAAGCATGGGTGAATTGTGGAAGTTGAAAAAAGTAAACTTAACTGAGACAAATGTTGAGAGCAGACAAAAATTCCACATAAAGGATGTTGTCACGTGATCACAAACACCAATAAAAAGCTCACAACCGCGATCATTTGAGACCGAAAACATAAGCAACAACACTTGGGACTCCTTTATTCTGATGCAAAGCCACGTGCACAGCTGCGCCATAAAGACTGGGGGCAAGTACCGACAACAATAACTCCACTTCTTGAGCATCACTCGTTTTATAACAGGGTTCTGGAAAGTCTAAAATTTTGTGAAAGACCTGGAAAATCATTGAAATCGAAAATGTAAATAACCTGGTTAACATACCAGCTATAACAGTGACAGTGCACTCCAATTTTAAGTAAATTTTATATTCTCTAACGGCGTACGAAAGTACTCTCACCACAATCACTCAAAACCAACGGGAGTCTTGGAACTTTGTCCCTGAAGGTCCTAGAGATTTACTCCCAAAACTCGTGTATTTTTTAGCGAAGAGGATTGGAGCCCTGACGTATACATTTTAATCGTGGCCAAATTTGAAGAAAAAAAGAATAATCACTTTTTGTTATCAAAGCTATGTTATAGTTGAAGCATCATTATCATCATAATCATCATCATCATCATCATCATAATCATCATCATCATCATCATCATAGCTTTTATATAGCGCAAAATCAAGTGGTAAACTTGCTCAGTGCGCTTTGCAAGCAGATTAACAGGAGCAAAATTCTGGAAACGCCTTGGTAAAGTAGTATGTTTTAAGTTTTTTCTTAAAAGTATCAACAGTTTCGGAACTTCTTATTGAATTGGGAATCTGATTCCATACGACAGGAGCTGCATGGGAAAATGCACGGTCACCGGCGGTTTTCAATTTAGTCTTCGGAACTCTAAGAAGGATTTGTGAATTTGAGCTTGGCAATCTTGTGTTCTGTTGCACGATAAACAGTTCGCAGAGGTAATCGGGCAATTTTCCGTTCAGAGTTTTGTACGAAATAGGGGCAATTAGGAACTGTATCCTGTAACGGACGGGCAACCAGTGAAGCTTAAGTAATCCAAAGCGTATGCAGTTATGCTTGATCAGGCCTAGAACTAGTCTTACCGCTGCATTTTGTAGACGCTGTAGTTTATCCAAAAGATACTCATGAATACCGTATAAAATTCCATTGCAGTAGTCTAATTGTGATGTGACTAATGTCTGAACAAGTGTTAGTGTTGCATCTTCAGTTAGGTATGCCCGTATGGATCGTACAAGTCGCATCTTTGCATAATCTTTACGAATAATATGCTGTAGGTGGGACGACATGTTTACTTCGTTGTCAATCATAATTCCGAGATCACGGACGCATGCCTTAGCGCTAATGTCTTCGTCACCCACTCTTATGCTAATGTACGACATTTTCAATAGTTGGCGTTTAGAACCGATCAGCATAAATTCCGTTTTGTCATAATTTAATTTCAGGCGATTTGGAGTTATCCATCATGACACGGATTCAATGCATAATTCTAACAAGGCTTTGGCCGTGTTTTTGGGAATTTATGTAGTTTGGATTTAGCTCCTTGTATAGTTGTGTATCGTCGGCAAACATATTGAACATTACTAAAAGTAAGCGGATGGTACTGCACAGCGGTGTTGTATATTTGGTATATCCCCAAGGGCCTAGGACTGAGCCTTGTGGCATTCCAGTGGTAAGCTGCAGAGGCCTTGACTTTACATTGTTGACTTGAACGCTCTGAAACCTGTCTTTGAAGTAAGATTGAAACCAAGATTTTGTCGACCCATTTATTCCGAATAATGTTTCTAGGCGATCTACGAATATATTCTGTGGAACGGTATCGAATGCAGGGCTGAGATCCAGGAGGGTGAGTAGGGTAATTTTTCCATGGTCCATGTTATTTAAAATGTCGTTTGTTAATTCTTATACGATGCCTCTTTCATCTTTCTAGTCATGTATCCTTCCGAAAGTGATCTGTTTATTATGAATGATATGGAAGGCAAGAGTTCATCTACGCACTGCTTCAGTAATTCCGTGGGTATTGGATCAAGTGAGCAAGATTTCATTGGAGACGCTAGAACATACTTTTTAATCTGCTCATTTGTCAAAGCCGTGAAACTAGAGAAAGTACTTTTTGTGAATTCTTGTTGGCAAGTTGGGATCGGTATGTCTTTATTTTGCTCTGTAGAATTATCCAGAAACTCACTTATTTTGTCTATTTTGGTTTTGAAAAAGTTCGCGAATTCATTTGCAAGACTTTCGCTATTTTCAGCAATTGGATATTTGGTTGTTGACTGCTTATTGCAGATTTTGTTTACTAGATGAAAAAGGGCTTTGGGGTCTTTTTTCATGTTCTAAAATTGCTGCGTTAAAGAACTGTTTTTTCTTCTTACTGATGAGGTGCTGTCTTATTTTTCTGACTTTTTAGTTTTGACAAGTTAGTAGCAGATGGGTGTTTTAGCCAAGGACGTTCTAGTTTGCGTCTGTACTGTTTTTCTGTGTGGATTTCGTTGTCATACCATGGTTGTAGGGGTCTAAGTTTAGTCCGTTTTTGTTCCGTTGGAGCCTGTTTATCCATGATTTGTATTAATGACGAGGTATAGTGGTCTACTACGGCATCAATTTCCATGTCGGCATTGAGGGAACTGCTTACTCTAGAGATATCCTGTCGAAATCGAGGTAGGTCTATGGCTTTTATTTTTTCGGTATGAAATAACTTTAGATTCGAACGGTTGCCGTCCGAAAGGATATTTAAAGGTAACCATCATGTGATCCAATAACAGTTCAGTAGCCACTTGCGCTGTTACCAGTGGGTCATTGTCTCGAGTGATAACGAGATCCAGACTATGGCCTGACGTGTGGATGGGTGTGTGCACATGCTGTGTTAATTGAAAACTATCCAAGATATTGCTGGGTTATTTTCGATGTCAGTATGAATATATAAGTCACCGCATAGAAGTAATCTATCTTTACTGAATGCATATTGTTCTATAAGTCCGGTAAATTCTGAGTAAAATAGACCGCTTGCTACCCCTGGTGGCCGATAGAGACAAATCACTGTTATGTAGTTTCAGAACTAGAGTTCAGACGCACTGCCGCGTGTTCAAAACTATCGTATTTGGTTGACTGTAGTGCGCTGAGATTATATGAAGATTTGCAAATAACGGCGACACCACCCCTTTTTTATCCAGTCGTGGTACATGGTGTGACACGTATCCAATCGGTGTGATCTGATTACAGGTGTGAGAATTGTCAGGTGTTATCCATGTTTCACAGACGCATATAACATCCGCGTTCTTGGAAGATATTAAATGTGAAATATAGTCGGCTTTATTGCAGGTCGATTGTGCGTTTAGCACAATAATATCGGAATGTTCGGGAATTACTGCAGGCTTAATGTGTACCACACTACGGTTTTGGGGTTTCAGATAATCCGAGCCCTTTTTGCCAAATTTGTGAATGCCGGCCCATGTGCCTCTGGTTTTGGTCAATTCGTTTTCAGCGATTATGTCAATAGAATCATCTGGTAAATCAAGAAGCAGGCCCCTAGTTCTATTGCCTATTCTAAATAGTTCACATCTAGTATTAGTGATTCTACTGTCAAAGCACATTATGACTAGAATAGCAAGCTGCGTGTTAATCATGTCACTAGGTATTCAGTTTAATCCGGGGTAAAATGTGTCCTTGATAAAGTCAATATCCATATATAGTAGACTATGTTTTTATAAGATCGTTCACATAAAATCCAATAAAAGTGACTTTTTAAAAAATTATTTTAGCAACGTAAAACTATTTCTAAAATGCTCTTTGTATATTCCAGTTGAAGCTGATATAAAAATTATAGGATTTAGTTGACTGTTTCCTTTCTTATTTGATAAAAATATAAGTATTAACTTTTCTCCTGCTTGCTGCCAACACGGCGCGATTTACCCAACATACAGCTAGACAGTTTAGCTGTATGAGAGAGTCTACTTTCACTCACAACATATTTAACCTAAAACGTAAATACGTTAACTAGAAAAATTGTCAACAAAAATTCCGTTGAGCACTTAACAAATAAAAGAAATCTGAGTACCTCTCACTTGCGAAAAAAAAGAAGAAAGCCAAAATGTACACAGCAATTTTTTTCAACAAATTTTGGATCGAGAGGGTAGATAAAATGTTTGAAAAGGTGAAATATATATTATTATTATTATTTTTTTTTATTATTATTATTATCTCAACTCTTATATAGCGCTAATTCATAGTGAATGCTCTAAGCGCTTATATATATATATATATATATATATATATATATATATATATATATATATATATATATATATATATATATATATATATATATATATATATATATATTCACTCTCTTGTCTTATCCGTTTCGTTGTTGTTTATCACGTGCGACTAATAGAAATTATCAATGCGTTGATAATTTCCAGAATCTCAAAGATTTTCTGTTCACATATTACTCAGTAGTGGCTCATATGCTAGACACTAGAAATTCTGATTTTTTTTAATATATTGGCACAATTTTAAGGCTATTGGATCTTACTTGGATTCCTGTAATTGCATATGAATCATCTTTTGAGAAAAAGGATCTTTTTAAGGTTATTTAAAAAATTTAATATTGTTTTTTAATCTTACAGCAATGGTTTTTAGTAAGATGTCTGGCATTAAATTTTTTTTTGTGAGATTCACCAAAATATTGCTGAATGCCGACATTTTTAGTTTGTGGGAACCAGGTTTATCAAAATGCATATTTACCTGGTAAAGTGAATCATTCCCACTTAGATAAATGGCCATCCGTCATAAATTACCCAAATAGAGATAATTAAAAAAATAATAGAAGTATTCCAAATCTTCCTTCTCTGAGAGTTTTAAATATCATGTTTTCAATTTTGCATCAATTATTCTAGAAAACCTTCGAAAAAATGCTAGTATTTGAATTTTAGGAGCTGAAAATACTTCCTCATCGACAGTTTTGATCTGATTGGTTTTGATTTGTTGTATAAAATTGAAGCAATATGAAGGATTTTTCATGTTGGCACTGTTTTACTCAGAAAGTTTCGGTTTCTCTATCATGAATCATGAAGTCACATGGAAATTAAGTACCTTTTTTGTATAAATTATGAAAATGAATCGGTATACTATATAGACAAAAAGTTGTTGGATATCAGAATTACAATGAAGAAAATATTTGTGAGGGTTGGAATTCTAAAAAAATGGTGAAGAATTCAGTTAGATCAAGTATAATTGTGAAAATGCTATCAATCTTGTATCTGAAATTTCACTCTGCAAACGTGGAAAAGTAAATCCAAATGCAGTAGAATTATGAAGACCAAGTATTTGTGAAATGTTATTCCAAAGCATGAGGGAAATTGTCGCAAATATTTCCAGATGAATCTATTTTGCTGAAAGGTAATTTTGACATATATCGTTGGGCTGAGCGTTCTGTTTCCATTAGTTGCTTTTAAAGTTTTCTCTTACAGCAATAGCCCTCTCTTTTATAACTCCTCACGGAATTAAAGTTTTTACACATGTTTTCAAAAGTTTTTATAGTAATTTTCATTTTTAATAATTACCATGAAACTAATCTTATTTCTATTTTGTTGAATAAATTAAGAGACATGTATAGAGTTTATAAGGTTCTTTTTAATTAATGCTTAAGACGTATAATTAATATTTGATGTAAAGTTTCATAATCTCTTTCGGGCCTTTGCCGTTTTATTTTTTATAAATGTATATTGCTGAAAAAAAATGTGAAATAAAAGTTGATTTATTCTTTTCATTTAAAAAGCAGTTTTATACTTATTGATGACATTTACCTCCCTTTTCCAGCTGACCTAAATCAACGTAGTGCATTGTGTTTTTATAAATTGCGATACATAATGCTACATACATCAGTTAATAAATAAAGCATGGGTGAATTGTGGAAGTTGGAAAAAAAAGTAAACTTGACTGAGACAGATGTTGAGAGCCGACAAAAATTCCACATAAAGGATGTTGTCACGTGATCACCAACACCAATAAAAAGTTCACAACCGCTAATTCTTTCTTTCACTGCCGGAACATAAGAAACACAATGGTCAACTATTCGTGATCGGAAACCAGCCACGCTCACGGACTCAACCGAATCAGTATTTGAAGGGCTTCGCGTTTCCTTTTTAACATAGCCGCCATCTTGTTAGCGTCAAACAGAAAGAAAACTAGAAAAATGCCAGAGGTTAGTGTATTTTTGTTTTTTAATTTATAATGTAATGAATCCTAATAAGCGGTGTTTGTGTTTTATCGTATGACCGATCACTTAAGATGGAAAACATAAGCAACAACACTTGGGACTCCTTTATTCGCAGGCAAAGCCACGTGCACAGCTGCGCCATAAAGACTGGGAACAAATACCGACGACAATAACTCCACGTCTTGAGCATAACTCTTTTTATAACAGGGTTCTGGAAAGTTTGAAATTTTGTGAAAGTCCTGGAAAATCATTGAAATCGAAAATGTAATGGACTGGTTAACCAGATATAAGAATGACTGCACTCCAAATGATAAGTAAATTTTGTATTCTCTAACGGCATATGAAAGTTATTTTTCGACTCGACCAAAAAATTGCCGGAATGGCGACTTGTTGAAAATAGGCAATGTTTAAGTATTGTTGTGAAAATATGCGAGTGGCAAGCGGGGCTCGAACTGGGAACCTTTCGCTTCATAAGCGACCGTGCTAAGCACTAAGCCAAAAGCTGCAACTCATGGAAACAGCCAAGCGCAAATGCACATTTAGTTACATGTTTGTATATATTCATTTTCACAACACACATTATAGATACCAGCTTCACGACATTCTTCCCTGTTGTGTTTTTTTTCCCCCACCACCCATAGCCGCAGGTGGCTTTTCACATTCCCTTCTTTCCATTCGTATCAGTGTAACACTGCAGTGTTTGAACATCGTACGAATTTCCATATTTTCTCAAGTCTTTTCTCTTTAGGCCACCCATAGCCGCACGTGGCTACTTTATTCCAATTTTCACACGTGCCGTTCGCACCCGCTTCGACGTGTCTACCATACAACCGCGACAGGAACGTACTCGTACCCTTCTGGTACCAGTGTTGTGAAAATATGTGAGTCGCAAGCGGGGCACGAACTGGTAACCTTTCGCTTCATAAGCGAGCGTGCTAACCACCAAGCCAAAAGCTGCAACTCATGGAAACAGCCAAGCACAAATGCACATGTTTGTATACATTCATTTTCACAACACACATTATAGATACCAGCTTCACGACAGTATTTCTGTTGCCTACAGAGCAACTTTGTGCATGCGATATCTCAGCCGCTGTTCAACCCTGGCTTTTGATTGTTGCCACAGTGAAAATATATACTATATTGAAGTTGTGCGGCATCGCATTGTTTTTCGATTCGACCAAAAAATGACAACTTGTTGAAAATAGGCGATGGTTTATTTTTTCTGTTGCTTACAGTGCAACTTTGTGCACGCGATACCTCAGCCGCTATTCAAACCTGGCTTTTTGATTGTGGCTACAGTGAAAATATATATATTGAAGCATAGTTCGTGGCGGGGGACATTCAGCAGTTTCACTGATAACTTTTTTTCTCATCATTTCTTTATAATTGAATCCAAGTCGATTGCAAATGTCTGCATGGGGAAGGAAATAGAAATTGTGTGAAAAATAAACACTTAGATTGTTACAGATCGGTAAGCCAAATCACGCTTTTGGCGTTCCCAATAAATAATACGCAAAAATTCTGCGTTTCGAATAGAAATAATCGGGTAAAGATAACAGAAATGACAGAGAGATTTCGGTTAAATATCAAATTTCTCTTGTACCAAAGAGCAATCGGGGTTTTAACAACCCGCATGCATTTTTAAAATTTATTAAAAGTTTTAACAAATAGTTTCAATTTCTTTTGTGTTTCGACTATGAGCTGTTTTTGCGATGTTCTTCCATATTTTTCTATCATTTCTTTTATTTTTTTTTTTAACCCGGTTCCCTCGCTCTCGAAATTCACAATTCTCGCTCGTTTTATTCGAAACGCCCAGAGTGTGATTTGGCTTATGTAGGACATATGTGCCTTGATAACGAAGTTTTTGTTTCTGAGCCCGTAGACCTGTACTGCATCCTAGACGGTGTATAGAATATGCGTTCAGAATCGTATTACATTTGTTATTATTGGGGCTTGAAAGATTTCGTTGGACAGGTGTCTGGCGTACATAATTTACTTCAGACATCTTTTATACATTTTTATACAAGTCAAACATGAAAAGATAGACATGCTGATGTTTACGCAATTTTCAGGGACAACGCTCTGAACCAGAACAGTTCCGTAAAGTTTTCATCGGCGGATTAAGCTATGAGACAACAGAAGAGTCGTTAAAGTCGCATTTCCAGCAATGGGGAGACATAGTAGACTGTGTAGTCATGCGGGATCCAAACACAAAGAGGTTAGCCCGATTATTCTTCACATTTCTTTTTCACTTCAACAAAAAAAAAAAAAAAAAAAAAACGGGTCAACTACTGACACTGCCGGTGCTCGAAACCAACTCACCGGTTAATTCGGTAGACTTAGTTGAGTGAGTAAATAAGATTAACTTGCAACCACCGAAGCTAACTTGGCTGCTTGTAGAATCGTTCCCTTTTTTGCGGCAGCAGAGTATCATGTGAGGATAACACGATTCAGATTGTCAGATTGAGTTAGCAAGACTTTTCTTTGTAAATAATGAAATAGCATTTGTAATTTATTTTGTATGCTGTAATGTTCCAGTTTTTTATGACATCTTGTCGTAGGGGACGCGAATAGAGTTTCTCGTAAATTTTAGCACTGTTGACAGAATAGATATTAGACAACACATTCACTGGTGGTCGTGAAATTTAAATAGCTTTCCATAGCTTATTGTACAAGCCACCAGGGAAACTCCTCATAGTCTGTCTGCACTTCTTTATTTTAACCCTCCCATTGCAATGCAGACACACATGCCCGACTTGGAAAGTGCCCTGACCGAAACCGTTTGGTCTGATATTTTACGAAACATGATTGGTGCTTGATGCACGCCAAATCTTTGGGGAGTGGGGGGGGGGGCGGAGTCTGATAAAATTTTGGTTTTTGGCGATTTAAAAAAGCATTTTGGTGCTTTCAGTGCTGTTTTTAGACTTTGTTTAAGCGATATCTCGAAAACAGCAGAAAGAAAAACCCTATAGAAAGGTCATATAGTACAGATTTGCAGAGAAATAATTCACAGAGAAATGATTTTTAATTTTTGTCAAAAATTCAATTTTTGACGAATTTTTGAAATTTTCACCTAGATGTTTTTGATTGTTTACGCGATATCTCTAAAACAGTTCATCAGATCGTCATCACATCTTTTAGAAAGAAAAACAATATAGTAATGATCATCACTGAGGAGCTATTTTTTATTTTTGTCGAAAACTGAATTTTTGACGAACTTTCGATATTTTCACTTTGGTTTGTTTTCAACTGTTTTGAACTTTGTTCACGCGCTTTCTCCAGAATAGTCCATCGAATCTTCATCAAACCGTGGAATTAGAAAGACCAGTTAGTGCACATCCCCACGATGGTTGATTTTCATCAAATCAGGCAGAAACAAAGACCGTGTAGTGTAGATGGTGACTGAAGTACTGGGTCTGTTTGTGACTGGTTGAGTGGGGGGGGGGGGGCAAATCGTTTTTTGTGTTAGTAAAAATATTGGTCCCCGACCTGGGTATGGGGCTAGTGGTTTGGGCTCTGTCTGTCCGTCTCTGTACTGTATCGAATTATTTTTAAATCTACTTATCACCGTCTCCGGTTGGGGGCTGTGCCGTCGACGATAGCTTGTGAAATTTCTGTTTGATACTATGGTCTCTCTTGTCTTGGCAGGTCGAGAGGCTTCGGTTTCATCACTTACAAATATGCGTCAAGTGTTGATGATGCTCAGGACCAAAGACCACACACACTGGACGGTAAAGAAGTGGAAACAAAACGTGCCACTCCAAGAGAGGTATAGAAAGGGAGCTGTTTAATTTTCAATAAAATGAACTAGTCTGTTTTAACATTTGAGTTGCCATTTTAGTTAAGTAAGTCGAAAGTAATTGCATTTTCTAATCCCAAAATTATGAAGTCCGGAATAGGTGATATAACACGGTATGGTTTGTTCCTCAGTTAAAGGGAAACGCGGGTATCTCACCTACAATTGACATTTCCTTCATACTTTCAAAGTTTAATGCTTGGAGGGTATACATTCAAAAATTGAAAAGAAAAAGGGGGGTCACCGATATTATAAGAGAAATAAACACACTGAAAGGTCGCGTACTTTTACTATAGAAACCATTGGGAAAGCCAAGAAATTTCAATCAAAATGCAAAATTTACACATAATCACAATTGACAATTGCCTCATTTTTTCCCTGTTTGGAGAACATGTCATACGAAATGTTTTAAGCAAATAAAAAATATATGTCACCGTATCAATAAGAGAATTATACAATCGTTTTGATAAAATCCCATTGACTCAATGGATAAATGGTGAAAACAGTGTAATATGATTTTTAATGGACAATATATCAACACAGGCCCTTCTAGGAACAAAATATCAATACAGGCCATTTCTGGACACGACCCTATTAGTCTTTGAAAAGAATTTTTCGATCAAGATGGGTTTAGTAGTTACTTATACTGTGTAAACATGGATTCAAACTCGGCGATATTCAATGTAATGCGCATTTTGGTCGCTAGATGGCGCAGAGATACCCGCATTTCCCTTTAATAATGTAACTTTAGATGCGAGGACATAACGGTTGCGCTAGTTTTGGTGGGAATCAGTAGAGCATCAGTAATTTGAAGTATTTTCATGTTACAGGACTCGGGCAAGCCAGAGGCGCATTTAACCATCAAAAAAGTATTCGTCGGTGGTATTAAGCCAGATATGACGGAAGACGATCTGCGCACATATTTTTCAGATTTCGGAAATATTGAAAGTGTTGACATAATCACAGACAAAGAAACTGGGAAACCAAGAGGTTTCGCCTTTGTGCTCTTTGATGATTATGACCCGGTGGATAAAATAGTATGTAAGTAAAATTACTGTATTTTCAATGTTTGCAAAAAGTGTGTAATATGTGGTCATTGACGTGGTTTCCATCAAGCTATAGAAGTCGCCAGCTGGCCTATACTGCGACAATGTGAATCTGGTTCTCCTGGCCAAGTACATTCTTTTTAGCATTAATATCTATTGCTCGAGAAGAAATTGCCATCCCGTGACTATTCAGTAAAGTTTTTGGTGTCGTATTCCAGTGCAGAGATCACACGTTATTTCCGGGAAAAAGTGTGACGTCAAGAAAGCCATGTCAAAGAACGAACAGGCGGCAGTAGCGGCAGGGCGCAGTGGTGGCAGAGGTGAGTACCTCACTGAACTACCCGCTAAAACAGGAAAATAGGTACCTAACAATTATAGTAAATAGTTGGTTAAAAAAAGTACAAAAAACAAACCGGAACAAATAAGCGATGGTTATAAATGAAGAGGGATGCGTCTATCTATGAGTTTGTCGGTAGCCCCAAATGTGGGTAAAGACTTGTTATGTATGGTCACATCGTCTGGGTTTAAAATTTCAGGGGGTCGTGGCGGCAGAGGAGGCAGCCGTGGTGGTTATGGCGGTGGCGACCGATACGGCGGTGGCGATAGATATGGTGGCGGCGACCGGTATGGAGGTATGTGTCGAAGCGAAAAGTATAATAGCTTAATTTGAAAAACATATGGTGCGAACAAAATATTGTAAATTGCCCGAATAGAATCTTCCGTTCGAGTACACGCGAACGGAGGTGAAATATGTGGGGTGGAAAAGAAATATAGACGAAGTAACACATTCACACTGAAAAATGGCTGTAATAGGACCTAGTAATGTTGTTAATTGCGCTTTGTATTTGCTAAGTTTTCATAATGACAGGGTGCAGCTGGTATGAGTGGTCGGAGTGTCTTTTTTGCTTCAAGTGCTGAACTGTTTGCTTCGGAATCATACAAAATGTCAGTTCTTGGTTTCGGTCCCTGTATTTGGCTTGAGGGTTATTTTCTTTTGTGTGGTAAATCAGCATGGAAGATACTGCAAAATTTGGGATCTGCAAAAGATAATCCAGTTGCTGGAGGTAAGCAGGTGTCGAGGAATCGTGTTTCTTCTTTCTGGTGACATTGTCCTTCGTATGGATATGGGAATGGTCGTGTGAGAAGGGGCGTTAACTTTGGTGGAAATCAATGGGTTGATTTTTTAGCACTCAGGCGGTGGTTTCCAAAGTAATTTTAACAAACAAGTTGCTAATACTTGTTTTCAAGGACAGAATGTCCAGAATACAGACTTTGGGGATAAGTAATCAAGGGCGTAATATGGGTTCGTCTCGGGGAAAATTTTGGCAATCAAGTGGAAATACTTTCGGTAACAACCATGAAGTTAACCAAGGACATCTTGCAGACAAAACAAGCACCTTCGGGTCAAGTCGAGAAAGAGTTTAGGTGGTTTGCAGTGTTCGAAATCAGTTTGGAAACTTTGGTCAGACGGCCGATACCCGTCAAGGAGGTTTTGACAGTCACATGGCGCAGCGTGAAGGACTAATGCAACGAAACCAGGCTTTAGTAATCAGAACAATGTAGCAGTGAATCATCAGGGTGAAAATTACGAGAAGTTTGTCTGGTGGTAATTTGGGCGTTGTGAGGAAACATTGTGGCAGTCAGCAAAATCAAGGGAGTGGGGCAGCGAGCAACAAAATCACGGGAAGACCCAACAGCAGCAAGGAATTCCGTTACAGACGCATGCTGTGTTGCTGGGAACGCACCGACGCGTTTTTGATTGCCATCGGTGTTCGCCGGCATGGGGGCCTTGCCAATGAATGAAAAGCTATTTACAGGAGCTAAGGATAAGGTTCCCTTCCTGGCTGGCCACCACTGATCAATACCCGGTTCTTTCAGCTGGCACCCATACACCTCTGTTGTGCGGTGGGTTCCTGCTTTTAGTAAATGAACCGAGGGTAACATGGATGCATTTTTCTGTTGTGTTTTAAGCCACCACAAAAGGTACCATTTCTTGATATCCATAGCAGTTGGTTCCGACAGTCAATATTTTTTCTCAAGATGTAATTCCTGTTAAGTGATTCAGACACAGATAACAGAAATACCGTATTTTCGGATGGTAGTAATTATGATGAAGTGCTGAAGTGCTGTTTTTTTTTTGGGGGGGGGGGGGGGGGGGATTGCATTAGGAAAAAAAAAACAGAGTAACTGTTATACGCACTAACTTGTGGTTCAGTCTGCGAAATTAGTGGCCAGGAAGTGTTCATTTGTTTGGGCTAAATTTGACAGTAGTGTGTAATATATCTTGTGAGCAAACATGTAGTAGGGTGGAATGTCGGTAGTTGCATGTTGGTATCGTTAATTTTGCTGTGGTGCATTCGGTAGGATCGGCATTCTTTCATAATTTTGTCTTTGCTATCAAAGAGCTCAGAGCAAACGTTTTCCATTTTCTGTGTTTCTTTCTCCTTTCTTCGCTCAAGGCCTTAATTCTACTTTTGATCAATGGAAATTATGTGCAATAGTTTTCAGTTGGAAGGGATTTGCGCAAAGTTTATATTCATGTGTTCTTAGCCGGCGTCATAAAACCGTGTGAGTAATGATCCTTGAAGGTTTTATGGGATGGCAGCGAAAATTTTAGGCGATTTTATAGAAGCAGCAAAATGTTGCTTGTATCCTGATGGTGTAACTGCTTTAGATAGTTCATGTCTGGTTTGGTTTGTTTAAAGGTGGTTATGGTGGTGGGTACAACGACAATTTCGGAGGCGGAAACTTTGGCAACCAAGGAAACTATGAAAGCTATGGTGGAGGCAACCAAGGTACTTTTTTCTACCAGTTCATATATTACATAGGGGAGGGCCTGGGCAGCATAGGAGTCTCAATAAACGTCCATTTTATTGGGAACGAATTTTAGGTCAGTGTTGATCCACCATCAACTCACCATCTGACGCTGTGTATGTTTACTGGCAGCAACGTTTCGTCGACAGTTTTTAAAATAGAATTGAGGTTTTATTCTCAACAGTCACAAATTAGCAATAATAGCGGGATTAGTTACCGACTCGGATATTTCCTGTGTGTAGTAGCAATGATGACAGTCATTTATCCGCTTAGTGTATGATAGTACTTTGTGATTCTACAAGTGTCTGAGCTATTGCAGTGGGCCTAGGGAGTTTTAATATGTAGAGAATAGCGTTTGTCGAATGTCAGATATCATGTCTTGGACTTTTCATTTCTTATTCTGAAGTAAAAATGGTACGTTTTACTCACAGGTGGATGGGGCAATGATGGTGGTAACTACGGGGGTGGTAGTGGATGGGGTGGCAACCAAGGGGGTGGCTTCGGTCAGAACTACGGCGCCGGCGGTTACGGAGGTGGATCTGTGAAGGGCGGTAACTATGGAAGCCGGGGATCTGGTCCGTACGGCGGTAAGTCGAAGTAACATTCCGTGATGAATGTTAGACTTGTTACTGGAAATTCTTGAGTAAAGCCAATTCGGAAATGGATGAAGTTTTACCAACCAGCAGGGGCCGTGTGTATTTCTCTTTCATCATGCTGCAAACTGTCAAGCCTGGCTATGTAACGGAAAAGGGTGGTGATATTGCTCAAGCATTTAATGTGGTAGAATGGTTACAGTTATGTGACACTTTTCCCATGTTTTCAGGTGGTTACGGATCTGGCGGTGGTGGTGGTGGTGGCTATCGACGATAGAGCGGCGCATTTATCGCCCCTCTCCTACCTGAGTGGAGGGGCACCAGTTTCCAAAAAAAAATCCCTAAAGGTCAGTCGCGTTTTTTGCCTAAACCTTTACAGTAATTAGACACTTTGATATTTCACAGTGCATTTTGAAAAGGTTCACTTTTATCTGTAAAGTAAATCGTCAATTAAATAAAAAAGTACCTAGTTCGTATCAAGTATGAATATTGAAAATTATGTATAGAATTTTCGTAGTGTATAAACGAAAAAGGCAGTTACCTTGTGGTAATTACGCTAAATAAACAACTTCGTTTTTAAAAAATCTTATAAACGAAATAGCTGTTATCATGTGGTTATTAGGCTAAGTGAAAAACTTCAGATATAACGTTTCAAATAGACAATGAATTTCTTTCATTTTTTTTCGAAAAATTAATGTCGATTTGAATTTTGATAAGAAAAAAAGAAGGAACGGTATTCAGAGACTACCTCAGTCCTTGAGAATAAAACATCCCATTGAGTTGACGGGATTTTGACATTTACAGGATAAGAATTAAGTCACAAAATTGCACTAAATTTGGCAAGGAATGAAATGCTTTCATGCAGAAATAGCCACATAAATTTTATTTACATGCTTAAGACATTAGAACCGAGTTGATGGAGAGGAGGAGGGGTCGTTCTATTGTCGTCTCATTATCGCATTATCGCTTAATGTCTTCTTTATTTGTTGTATTGTTTAATATAGGCAGGCAGTTTATATAAAAGCTAGGACAACTATAGGAGGCCCATAGGTGTCAGGCAGTTATAAAAAACCTTTGAAGATAGTGTTTTGATTCCATTTGAGAATAAGCTCACTACCCAGCCAGATAAGACAGCTTTAGTGGAGTTAGCCAATAGGAATTCAGGAAATTGGGTCAGACAGTTAGCCAATAGGAACAGTTAGTCGAGCCTCGACAGATTGGGTTATGTTATTACCGGGAGACAACAAGATTCCGCGAGAGCATTGGGCGTGAAACCTAAAACGCAAGAAATTTATTTAAGGATAGTAATAACAGACTGGCCCATTCTTAAATGAACATCAGGTTTGGTTCCTGGTATGACGGACCATCAAATTTTTGTGTTTTTTTCTGAAGGAACCTTTCCTGCCTTTAGAAACGAGAAAGTTTGCTAAAGTAATTGATGTTTTATATTTTATTGACTTTCAGTATTTTGAAAAACTTCAACGAACTGTGTATATATAGTTTTAGATTTAATATCATACATTGAAAATTTTGCCTGCACTTAAAATTGGGAAAGGGTTGTCTCTTCAACCCGCGGTGTTCGGTTGTAATATCCTAAGACCGTTTATGTTTGTTAGTAAAAAATTACTTAAAAAGCTTAATTTACTTTGCGGTACTATGGGCATTTTTTGACAACAATTGAAAGTCTGAAGCATAGATCAAGTTGATCACAATAAACTGTTTCTTGCATTTTGTACGTCTTTGTGGTATGAATTTGTTACGTAAGATTTTAGAGCAGCATTTGTGTCCCGTCACAGAATTTATTTTTAGACCTTTTGTGTATATTTGGTTGTCATAGTTGGATACCCCGTGAAAAATAAATGTATGATAAAACTGTTACAGCTGTTATTTCTACATAACTTTGCGACACAGAACTCACTTGATCTTTTTTCTCGGTGTATTGGGCATATCGTACTCTATACTTAATACACAGTAAGCATTATTCCAGCAAATCCAACGCAGTATGATCTGCTAAAGCAGGACGAAAAGATGCTATTTAATCGAACGGGAAGATCAGGAAATAGAACATCAAGTATTAGGGGGAGGGGCGGGAGGTCTCTAGGGTGGCTGAGTTGTTAGTCCCTACTCAAGACTTCCTGTCTTAGGTGTATTTATTTATCGATTGAAATACTTGAATTCCTCATTGAATAGATGAAATGTGAGCACTTGTAGGTCGAGTTTCTGGAAGTATGTAAAATGTAGGCCAGCTGGAGATTGTGAATTTGTAAAATGCACCGATATATACTTTAAATAGTATAGTGGTAATAAGGTGAGGCGCCATTTAGGTAGATTTTACTCTGGTTGTTTAATCTCTAGGTATCTCCTTGCGTAAAACCTAAAAAAGGCTTGACAAAGTGTAAAAGAAAATTATATAAGCTGTTGCTGGTAGTTTAATTTTGTAATAGGCGAAAGTCGCGATAGTAAATACAGAATGAGCCAAATTCATTGTAAGCAAGAAAAGGAAATTTTTTTTTCAAGTGTGCTTTCATTGATTGTCTTTATTTATTCGTGTTCTTTTTTACGCTTGTAGGGACATTAAAGTGATGGACACTGAAACTGGTCAGTGTGAAGCAGCGGAAAAAAACTGCCCGGAGGCAACAGGTAGTGAACTGAAGCTCACATTTTTTCAAAAGCCTGCAGATACTCAACTGTCACTCAGTAATTGTAATAATTCCTGCACGAGGGTTCAGTTGCTCGAAACATTATTATTCCTCGAACACTGGCTGATGCGTAAGCGTTTGCACTGACAACGAATTGCGCATAAAAATATTCTACGTTTTATTGTTGAGGTGTTGAGAGTTGTATTGGTCGAAAGTTTCAAGGAGCCGTTGAATCTGTTGGTTGTACGTATCCACCTCTCGATAGAAAGCTGCGAATAAAACAAAAAAAGTAGCAACTTTTCCCCACGCCAGTACGTATCACCGAATCCAGAAGCCTGCCTTTGATTGAATATTTCGTACAAAAATGTGCTTGTTTGTTACAGGGACATGGCCAGGCTGACCACAGTAAAACCGTTCATGCCCAGTCTGAAGGCTACACTGCGTGGCGGGGAATCAAGTACCCCGGGTGTCCGTGGGAGGCAGTGATGGTGGTGTAATCCGCCGTTGTGTTGATAAGAAAAAAAGCACACGCATTGGCTGGTCACCGCGTTGGGAAGGCGGATGACACGGAGCTTTCAGTTTTATGGCTCTGGTGTATAAAGAGGACGAGAGAAAGGGACATGCTGACGACTCAGAATGTGCAATAAAAGTCACATTTATTGATCAATAATATAGTAATAATTCTTATTTTGTGATGTGATATATCTGAATGAAAAACCAAATAAATGCCCCCGAAAAATTACTTCGTTGTTTTGCTGGCTGGCTGTTTTGGTCCAGGTTACCTAGGGTTGTTTGGTACCAACGAAACTAGATAGCTAATCTTTTCAGGTTGTGGGAGGGGAGGGAGGGTAGAAGAGGTTGGGTCGTGACAGTATAGCAAAAATCGATTGGAAGAGGCAGATAACCTTGTTTCACGGGAATCCCACGGCGAGTTTGTGAAAAGTTAAACAGTTACGCGTGATGGAAGGATTGCTTGTTCACTAGTGTCAGTGTTGCAGGCTATCAATTATCAGCCTGAAAATGTCCGGCTGTATGGATGGCTTTAGTCGATCAGGCTAACAAACGGGGTGCTTGTCATCTCGCCAAAAACACTCCAGATTTGCTTTGGCCAGTTATCCCCCGTGGAACGAAGGGATACAGTTTTGAACTTTTCGGTCTGTCCGTCTGTCACGCTTCAGTCTCAAGCGTCTACAGGCCACATTAATAGATTCGTTTCAAATTTTGTACACGGCTTCTCTGGACCCTTCCGCAGTGCAGTGACCAAGAATTTTCCGGATCGGAAAAAATGGCGGACTTCTGAAAATTGGCACTGGACTTGGCGTATATACGACAGTCTCACGCGCCTGCAGGCCACATTAATAGACAGATTCGTTTCAAATTTTGTACACGGCTTCTCTGGACCCTTCCGCAGTGCAGTGACCAAGAATTTTCCGGATTGGGCAAAAATTGAATAATGGCGGACTTTTGAAAATTGATCATGATCAAGAATTTTCCGGATAGGACTTGACAAAATGGCAGATTTTTTATTACTTTTTTTTTTTGACGATTGGCGAAAAAGGATAAAATGGCGGCACTTTTTGTGCCCGTTTTGACACGTTTGTAAAATGCTACTCCTCCTACAGTTTTACTTCAATCATTTAGATGTTGCGGAGGGATGTTCCCCAGGGGCTCGCCTACCAGGCTATTATTTTTCTCGTGGCTCGCCAAAAACTGCCGAAATGGTGGAACTACGATGTAATTAAGTTATCCTGGGATTTGCCTGCCATGTTGAGAGTATTGTAATTGAACACTGATCCATTCACTTGACACTCTTTATTGCATTTAAATCGAAAACCGTTGCTAAGACGCAATTCAACGAGTAATTGCATTTCCTAGGATATAACACTTAAATCCACCGAACAGTTAAATGGTAGGCCAACTGGGAATTCGAAATTTGACATAGGAAGCTAACAGGGAATGGCAAATTTGGAATCGGCCATCTGGGAAGCCCCCTCGGTTTTATATGATGCTGATCCCCAAGGAATATAAATCTGAATTCCTTTGGTGTTTTAATTGTATGTCTCCCCCCTCGGGGAAGCATATATATACATATATATTATCTCAATTCAAAATGATTATTACAATCACTACTAGCTTCAGCACTTGATATCGTCATTCCTGTTCTAGAATGTCGCTTGTGAACTCGGCGAATGGATAAGAAAATGACTCTGGGACGGCCGTGGTGGTACTAAATTCAATTAGAGCAAAAAATGGCGGCTTTAAATTGCAATTAATACTTCGAACGTTCCGACTTTTTGGAATTATTTGGTAAAACTTCTCGTTTTGATAAATTTTGTCTGCGTAACGTGTCCAGGCTGTCTGCAGATCTGTTCTGAAGAGTTTGTAATATTTCACAAAAGGACAAAAATATATTGCAAATTGCCAAAATAGCTTTTTTGATATAAAACTTTTGTTGAAATTTAAAAATGCAAAACGGTCAGAATTCTGAAAAAAGTGATGGAACTTGCGATAGTATGGCAATTCTCAAACCGACTTAAGCATAGATTTCATACGGCATCTGCGCTACACGATTGATCGTGTCGCCAAGGCTCCAGCTGACATTTGTTTACAAAGCACAGTTTATTGTGTGAAAATAGCTTAAATAAATTACAATACGTTTTGTAATTATTTAGTAAATAAACTTTTGTCAGATTCTGCGTCTGTCAATTACTTAAGTCTATTTTACAGATAGTACAACCCCTTTATTTCAATTTTTGGCCACATGCCATGTAAAGCCCGAAACGTAAACAGACATTTGACAGGTGATTACGGAAGCATACCTTCCTGCACTTTAACGAAGAAATAAGAAATGTGTTTGTTTTGCAAAAAGGGTATATTATGTATGAACTTTTTGAAAATAGTTTAATACCAGGGCCTGTTTTCAGGATTTATGCCTCATATGTGAAGTTGATTTCATTTAGCGGAACAATGGAAAGCTTAGCCCCTTTGACAGAGAGATACACGAAGTAATTTAAGGAAAAACTCGGAGCTTTTTTTTTTCGTAAACAATTTTTCAAACTCCACTCTTCCTATATTTCTTCATTTGTTTTGATATTTGGCAGGAATGTTTCCTGTACGTCTCCATGCAGTTTGTACCGTTTTTGGTGATTTGGCCTAACCGGGAAAAACAGAGATGCTGTCTTCCTGCAAATCCTGCCCAATTGCGTTGAAATTTGACATGAATGTTCCTCTCAAGTTGCTGCATCAGGCTCGTGTTTTGTTTGGCGAATCGACCAAACTTTGCCCAAAACGGTAAAACTGAAAAAAAAAAAACAATCAAAACACGATGTGCTCCTTGATAGTCCTTCACCAGTCCCCTGACCACTTGTCAGTCGGTATGTGCTGGGCTGATAATCCCGTAGTCGTAGGTTCAAGCCCCACTGAAGGTGATTTTTTTCGTTGTCTTCCGTTGTCGGTTTTAACGGCAATATTGATAGCTCTGCTTGCCATACAAGCGATGGTTTGCGTTGTCTCCACCGAAGCAAGAGTTCCAAGCCCAGTGAGGAATAAATTGTGTGTTTTGCGTGTTTGCTATAGAGAAATTAGTGTTGTTCTGAGGCACGCTACTATAAAGTTTATTCCTTCGTGAAAGCAAGACGATACAGTTGAGCTGTGCGACGTGCATTTATTTGATTCTAGTAAAAAAAATTGCCATTTTAGCCCTCAGCGAATATTAGTTGAAGGCTATTGCTATCGGCCCGTCCGTCTGTCTGTCCGTAACCTTTTTTGTCTGGGCGATATCTCAAAAACTATTTATCGGAGCTTCACCAAACCTTACAGGAAGGAACTATATATAGTGTAGATATGCAACGATGGGGGGGGGGGGTCAATTTGTCCCTTGTCCGTCCGTCGCACTTTAAACTTTTTTCTTGTGCGGGCGATATCTCAAAAAGTTGTCATCGGATCTTCACCAAACTTTACAGGAAGGAAGTATAAATAGTGTAGATATGCAACGGAGGGTTCAATTTCTCCCTTGTCCGTCCGTCGCACTTGAAACGTTTTTCTTGTCCGGTGATATCTAAAAAAAACATCCATCGGATATTCACCAAAGGTTACAGGAAGGAAATATAGGGATCTGTTTTAACTAATCTGGATTTTAACTGATAATATTGTTTTCTAGTCATTGATTGACATGTATTGATACAACGTAACCCAGCAAACATTAAGACGTCAGAATGACGTCGGGTCGACGTCGTGACCCGACGTTTCCGATGTCGGACTGACGTGCTTGTATATGAAATGGAACCGACGTCGGGTTTTCAACGTCAGAATGGCGTATGGTTCCGCCCTAAATCCGACGTCGGAATTAAGTCGGTTTTAGGATGTATATGAAAATGGAACCGACGTCGGATTCCAACCTGAAACTGACGTCGGGTTTACCACCTTGAAACGACCAGTCTTAGACACGTCTTGCATAAATAGAGTCTAGAGTTATATAACTAATAGATAATTAATCATTCAACTGCTGTTGTGAAATATGCGAAAGCATTTTCCATGTAAATTTTTACAATCTAGGAAGAAAAATACCGACGCGCCATCAAAATTCGAAAATGTTCATGTAAAAATTACGTTTTTTCTTCCTCTTTTTCAAAATGACTTCCATTTCCAGTGAGCGATAATAAATATTCATCGCTTTTTGGTCGTTTTTACAACGTCGGAAAACCAAAGTCGCCTCGACGTCTGAATAAAGTCCGGTTTTGGGGAAATAAGTCGTGACGTAATTCTACCCATTTTACAACCTTATTTTATTCAGAATATGATTGTGAAGACGTTGCGACCAAAATCCAACTTTTTTTCAACCAAAAAAGACGTCGGATGTTTGCTGTGAACCCACTTAGGGTCGGCCTTGTCGTTAAACAAACCATACAACTAACTGTTTTCAGCCCATATATTGTTAACCTGATTGACTTAGGCTACCTGCAAATAGGTTAGCATGAGATAGCATGATTGTAGTCATAGCCTATAACATAATTTTGATTTACACAGTTGGCAGAACAGCTACTGAAAATGACCTTTTCAGAGGCAAAATTTATACTAAAATTTGGCGTTTCGGCAGTCGCGTTTTCACACAGACGTTTCAATTCAGCAACTTGTAACCTAATACTGGGTCATGCAGGCCTCCCAGCGAAAACTTGAAGCCATACCTTGGTAAACCAGTAATATTCTTAAAGAACCGTCAAAAATTTTGCTCGGAGGCTAAAACATCCATTTTAGTCCTTGAGATTCAGTTCTATATGTCTAGCTTTGTTTTGTCCGAGTCAGAAATGGGCTAGTGCTATGTCCACCATTACCCACGCATAATGGACTCGCTAAGAAAGTGGGTAAAGTCCCCGAATTTCTCGTTGCAGTTTTACAATCGACTTGTCAAGTTTCTGACTCACGGACCCAGATTTTGCAGGTTGTATTTCTCCGGCCGAGGATGTTGTGTGTGTGAGAAGTTTTTTTTTAATTTTTGAGGCATGTTACGTGCAAAATTTCTCAGAACGAAAAAATACAGGATATGATTATATCTGTTTAAAACTTTCTATAGGTATTCCTTGCAAGATCGTGAAATCACAAAAACAACAAATGATTACGTGACGTGTAACTTTTTAATACTGATCGTATGCTGCAGGGGTTTCAGCCTTGATGTGCAGCAGTCAATTCTTTGCGGTCTTCCAATTACTTAGAGGGATATTATGACAAAAAAGTTTTGAAAAATCACCATGTGGTAAAATCCATGTTTTCAGCCTATAATGTTGTTTGAGTAATGGCTCTTGAGCATGGTTACTTATATTTAATGTCCACTTCTTTTGTTTTCTCCGATGACTTATTTTGAAGAACGAGGCAAAGAAAGTCGCACCTCTTTTGTGAGACAGGGCATTCTCAAAAATAACGACCCGGTACACAGGTCATTCTTTTTGAGAATGCCCTGCAAGGTGTGACTTTGTTTTCATTGTTGTTTAAATTGATTCATTGAAAACAAAAGACATAGTCATTGATCAAATTGAATTTTAACAGGAATCAAACATCAAGAATCTTCAACTTGAAACAAAAAAGAATTATTTAAACTTAAAAACATATATTCCTTAACAAATATTCCAATACGTAAATACCCGACGAATTCTTTAGTTTTTACTGGAGTGGGGAGGGGGGGGGGCTGATGAAAGAGATAAATAGACACAGACGTTTGACAGCAGTTGTGATTTAGTCACGACGGAAATGACAAAACGCATCTCATTTTCTACGTTAAATATTCGTCGACAGACGTCGTGACCTCAGAAAGACGTTTGATAGACGTCAGAATGATCATTTAATCGATTTTACGACTTCAAATCTCGAGCAAAACGCTAGAATTTTACGACGAGTAACATCAACTTCAACAGAAGAACGTAGAAGCTTTCAAAAAATTACCTTGTAGCTAATGTCGGAATTCATTTTCAGAAATTATGTAAGGTCCATCCGGTCTTAACATGCTTGTGGTATCGATAGATCCGGCAGACTCGTTAACATTATATACTTGAATAAATCCATCAATGTCCAATCCAATGTCAAAATTCCCAGACTCCCTCTGCAATTCAGAAGGAGTCTGGGTAAAAAAATCATTTTCTGAATCGTCCCCCATATTAATTTTGCCCCCCCCCCCTCCCAAAAAAGCTCGTGTTGACTCTTGCATTAACTAGGTTGTTATGAATGATCGTTCAGTTTTTTATACCTTGTCATGATTGTTATTCTTTATTCTTAATGTCCACTTCTTTTGTTTTCTCCGATGACTTATTTTGAAGAACGAAGCAGACAAAGTTGCACCTCTTTTGTGAGGCAGGGCATTCTCAAAAATAACGACCCGGTACACAGGTCATTCTTTTTGAGAATGCCCTACAAGGTGTGACTTTGTTTTCATTGTTGTTTAAATTGATTCATTGAAAACAAAAGACATAGTCATTGATCAAATGGAATTTAAATCGGAATCAAACATCAAAAATCTTTGCCTTGAAAAAAAAATTATTTAAGCTTAAAAACATATATTCCTTAACAAATATTCTAATGCCTAAATACCTGACGAATTCTTTAGTTTTTACAGGAGTGGTGGGGGGGGGGGGCTGATGAAAGAGATATATCGACACAGACGTTCGACAGCCGTCGTGATTTAGTCGCGACGAAAATGACAAAACGTATCTAATTTTCTACGTTAAATATTCGTTGACAGATGTCGTGACCTCAAAAAGACGTTTGATAGACGTCAGAAGCATCACTTACTCGATTTTTTTCTCTCGATTTCAAATCTCGAGCAAAACGCTAGAATTTTACGACGAGTAACATCAACTTAAACAGAAGAAAGTAGAAGCTTTCAATAAATTACCTTGTAGCTAATGTCGGAATTCATTTTCAAAAATTATGTAAGGTACATCCAGTCTTAACATGCTTGTGTGGTATCGATGGATCCGGCAGGCTCGTTAACATATACTTGAATAAATCCATCAATGTCCAATCCAATATAAAAAATCCCAGACTCCCTCTGCAATTCAGAAGGAGTCTGGGTAAAAAATTCATTTTCTGAATCGTCCTCCATATTAATTTTGTACCCCCAACAAGCTCGTGTTGACTCTTGCATTAACTAGGTTGTTATGAATGATCGTTCAGTTTTTTATACCTTGTCATGATTGTTATTCTTTATTTGTCACCTTAATCGCAGAACAATAGGGGTTGACGGGCCGGGGGAGGCGGGGCCAATTCGTCTGGCACATGGACATTAAGTATGAGAATGCCTTCCTTCTCGGTAAACTCTATTTTTATGGCCCTGTCTATTCACACGTCGGGCTGACGACCTCGGTTTGAATAGACACGGCCATGAAAATAGAGAATACCTCGAAGTCAGGCATTCTCACACACAGCACCCCTGAAACACTGAATCAGAGGCAGAGGAGGACACACAATAGACCTGCATTCTCTTTTAATCTGTTTTTTTTTTTAATCTGTGATATTAATTTAATACGCCTACCCATTTTGAAATATAAACAAAGACCCCAAATCTGAGAGCGGTAATTTATAAACAGTGTTCTCCAACTATTTTTGGGTTTTAATGCACAACAGCGTTATTCAGAATAAGATTGACTGGGTATACGTTGCTGAAGTTTTTGGAATATGAACTGAATTATCTGTGGAATTAAAAAGTCAATGGAAAATCGAAGTACATTTTATTGTCATTTTTCAAATGTGGGTTATTACACGATCCGTGTAAACTTGGGTAATTTCATATGCAAAACTTGGGGAAAACGATCATGAATGCATGCATTCCAAAATGTTCATCACACAACGTTCCGTGGTAATATCGGACAGTCAATTAAGAAAGTGCTGATTTTGCTCTGTAGAGGGATTTACATTTTACATAAATATCAACAGGTTTCACTTAAACATGGTAACTTTTAATAATGCAGGGCTCAATTAATGTTATTTATTGAAAGTAAGACGCTATTTTGTACAAAATAATAAGTTTTGCAAACTTAAGTTAGAGAAATTCCATCATTTCATTTTATCGACAACGTCGTTAGTTACAGGCAAGTCCCTTTGCATCAGTCCTGGTTTTTCACGACTGTGCCTTGGATCAATTGGACGAATCTTTTCAGAGACAGAAATTATTTCAAATCTTTGTAGTGGAACAAGCGATGACCGGATATGACGTCTTTATGTCAAATATACGTGTGCAACGAAAAGACATGGTGGCTTCAAAATTTGTGTGTGTTCCTTCTGTCAATCAAACGGCTCTATCAACTTTTGACAAGTGTGAAATTAAGAAAAGTGCATGACGTCGTTACGTAAAAATCTTATTTGCAAAATTTCTAAACCGCTTAACATCGGTTATTGTTCAGAATTATTTGAGTTATTGTCTTGGCAGGTACGACCGATTCTCTTGAATTTTCTTGCAAATTGAGAAACTCAGGACTACGCATGATGTACGTGGTCAGTATATGACCTCATAATGTGTGAAAAAAGTTTTGGACTGATCGTAGCCACATTCAACACCAATATAAGCTCTTTTGTTAACTTAACGTAGTAAGTAAACGTTTGTTATTACTTTCGAAACTGGAGATTTCAGATTATGGATCATTTTCCAGCCTATAGATCAAATCTCTGTTAAGCGAGGCATGGTATTTGAAAACAGTATAGTGCCATTACGCAATGAATTTCTCGGCCAGGGATCAATTCTATTTGTAATGCGTGGTGCACGTTATAACCTGGAACTGTGTTATGGGAAACTTAATGGTATGTTTATAATTAAAATATTTTAAAATATAATTCAGGGAGGAGTGTGAGTAAAGCAACATCCTAAAATGAAACAAAGTGCATATAAAACATTTATCAGCTGAACAGTGCAATGTAAAATTTTATTTGGGGAGTTGTAAGACTAGCTTCTGGGACCATGGTGAAGATATATGTGAGATACACGTATGAGCAGTTCTCAGTTTCTCTAAATTCAGCCGTATTTGCGTAGCATTTTTTCCTTTGCAAATCATAAATTGTAATTTTATGGCCTTATGAGATTTTTTGTTTAAATTTAATCTTTTAGTTTTTAATTTTAGTTCGAGCTCTATTTTGCTTGTCGATTTCTTGATGGGCGTACATCAGTCGCTTGAACACTTGCCAGCTGAATGTGAATGTTTTCATTGACATCCTTTATCGGTTTTAAAGGCAATGTTGATAGCTCTGCCTGCCATTAAAGCACTGGTTTGAGTTGTCGCCTGCGAAACAACAGGTTGAAAGTTTAAGGCCCAGTCAGGAATCAATTTTCTGTAAGTTTTGCCTGCCTGAAATATCTTTATTGTTTCTAAGTTGCGTCATAATTCTTAACACTTTTGTATTAACACTAATACATTGTATAACTACAATGGAGTAAAATTTTTGTTATCGTTTCGGCCAAATAAACGGATAGCTTTTAGAGAAACACACAAAAATGATGTTCTCCCCACAGATCCTGTCCGATTACATTTGGTAACATTGTTACCATGAAGGCTTCTGTCAAATGTATATTTTGTCCAAATTCTTCGGTTTCTCCTTTTACTTTCGTAATTTCTTCGCTTTTACGGCTAGGCACGATGTCCACGGATATTTTTGGTGTATGAGTAAGATTAACAATTTGGTGAATTTCATTGGGTAGCAGTTTTTCAGCCGCATCTAACCAACTTTAAGTCCAATAAAGCAGTGTGGAAAAAGAAATAGGTGTAGCTTCGTGACCAATCCCAAAGTAATCCGGAGCTACACAGATTAAGATGTGAATAGGTGCAACATTTAGTCCAGCGCATTTAGTCAAAATTAGTAACCACAATATTTATTCGAAATTTATATGTGTGCGTAATTTTGTTATTCTTTGATTGTAAGCAAACGGTAGTGTTTTGACTGGTAAATACGCATAGTAGGTGCGCATAACCTTACTCACCGCTGTTCCAGTGTCGCAAACGCCGCGCTGCACACTACTGCAAGACACGAAGCATAGCAAAGGAGTGCAAAAATATCTAGTTTTTCAGAGAATACATTTGAACGGAAAATCGTGAAATGGATATATCGTGTTTGGACTGATCCAAAAACATTCCCTTGATCGTGTGCATTGTTCGCACTCGCCGTTCAGGTTCCAGTGCTACAGGGTTTTCTAGAGGGTTTTCCAGATCAGTCCACCTGCTCGTGTGGATTTATCATTGTATGACTGGGATGTATATTTTAAAAAATGACCTATTTTATATACACTGGATATATTCTCACGTAAAATTTATCTTGTGCATCCTATATATCCGACAGTTTCGGTGACGTTGTTTTCTGTTCCTTGTTAAAGGATCTTAAGTAGTCACAATTCTTCGATAAGTGCAATTTCAAGACTTCTCATCACTGTCTTACGCGATTGTTGGGTTACTTCTCAGCAAATGAGTACAGAATTGTACTGTTTTAATGCTTTGACAAACGGATTACAAATATATCTTTGAACCCTGACATTCGATAGTTCGGAAAATGCAATTCAATGTAAAAACAACTAAATAATTCAGTAAAAGATACTGAAATGACTGATGATTTAACTTTTAGCAGATCAGCGAGCAACTGAAAAGAATCACAAACAAGTTAACCGCAATTAAAATTTTCGACTAAATGCCGTTGATTAAATGTCGCAAGCAGTAACGGGCTATTCAATTAATATGATCGCTTAAACAAAGGCCAAGAGGCTGCAAAAACTTAATTTATAGACAATTTGATATAAGTTTGACTGTAATTGACAGTTGTTTTGTTACACATAACTAAGGTGTAAACTGGAAAACACGAAAAACTGTTGTGGGGGTTGACTACAAATTCAGTACAAATAGAAATACTATTCAAGTTTGAATCGGTTTAAAATTAAGACTAACGTAAATGCTGAAACTGTAAATTTGTTGAAAATTAAAGAAAGAAGATATTGTTTTATTATATATTAGTCGTAAATTGATCTATAAAGAAATCTAAAAATGAATTCAAAATAAAAACCTTACGCCCCCATCTTTTCCGGTTTTGAAGAGAGGTAGGAATAACTTGATAAAAAAATGTTGCTTCAGATAGGGTTCCTGAACCTCTCGGCTTTGTTTTAAATCGAATAAGACTAGCAATATAGCTTTGTTACTTTATCTTAAATGTGTTATCACCGCACCCCCTGAATTTGGCCCTTTCCTTTTGTTACGAACTCAGTTACCATGACTTTTTAAAACAACCGTGGAGTGCCAACTGTGAAATGACAGCACACGCATGGTATCCAACTACACACACACATACCCCCCCCCCCCCCGCCCCCTTAAAGTGCCCCGCTAATCCAGTTTTGGTTCATTTGAAAATTGCTAAAGAAGAGAGTATAAAAAAATCTATAGTAATCTTGAAAGCAGCTGTCATGGGCGATATTCAAGTATGCATTTAAAACTTAATTTTACACATTGACAAAAATCTTAATCTTGAAATAAGAAATTTTATACATGAAATAACTTATATCAAATATATAAGTGTTCATTTGGTGAAAGTTAAGTATTTAAATATTTAGAAATTTTGGTATAAATTTCGATTATAAATCAGGTCCACATTACATATAATTTTCTTTAAAACCCTTGTAACTATCACAATTTCTGAAACTTTCATATTTCAAAAAGTATTTACAAAGTACAGTTATAAATTAGGTTTTTTATCGTTGAGATGGTGTAGGGCAGAATGAGCCAGGTAAAAGGCCTTTATGTCAATTTTTACTAAACTTGGTAATGTACATTCAAAAACTAAGGGCTTGTACTTCGAAAACTTTTTTTAGCATTTAAGACCAGCTATACACTGCCTCAAGGATAAAGGGATGTTCAGTACAATGCTGAAATACCCAGTGTATTAACAGAAAAGGTTTAATCGCGATGGTTGGGTGGGAGTTCAGCGACTGAAAAATATATCATGTAATATATTAACATTATGACGTCATACGCCTATCTTAATTTTCAGACACATTTTAAGATGACACAAGAATGTCCAGGAACATTATGACTAGTCCAGATCTAGTGAATCAAATATCCAAAGGCATTTTCAAAACTGGTAGCTGAAAATTTTTCAAAGACTCTATTGGTCTGGTTTCTAGTGAATCCAAAAAAAATTCAAGGAAATCTTAAGCTTGTACTACGCAAACAATGACTAAAACTACTTGCAGAAGAACTATTTTTTTTAAAATTTGATCCCGAAAACTTCCAAACGGTGGCATGAGACTAATTTTGGAGATGCAGCAATAAAATTAACTTTAAGAGATACGATATAATCCCTGGTTAAAATTTTATCAACGATGTATAATGTTGGTGTTTCACGGTAACAAAGACTGCAAACCGGGTCTACTTTGCTGGAAATTTAACTCGCAATTACTTAATGATGAAAACTACATAGACCGAATACAAATACTGATTTGAAACTTAGTAAGAAGAACATATCAACCTGAAACCACATGTTAAATGTGAAGGCATGACATATGCGATTCTCTAGAATTTAAGAATTAAAACATAAGTGAACTTTTTAAAAGAATAAAATCTCTGATAGTGAATTCGTGAATACGTAAATATACCATATGGTAGAGTTAAAAACGAATTAAATGAATATGATACAAAATAAATAATGAGGTGCATACGATTTAACTGCTGAATTCTTCACGTGTTTCAGATTACGTGGTAGTTCCAAAGTTCCAAAGCTGCAGTCTAAAGAATATAGTTTTAAGTCTAGAATGTAAAGTATAGATCAAAGTAGGGGAATAATCATTCTGATTCCTGAATTAGTAAGCCTTAAGAACTTGCGTCCAATACGTCTGTTAACGTTTATACCCAAGTTTTAACTCGGTATTCAGAACGGCCTTTCCAACAAAAGGTCATTAAAAACCAAAGTGTAATGTCACACAAGATCAATCGATGATTTGTCCTGTGCAGTCGCTTTCGAACTCCAGCACCTCAAGAATGGAGGCATAATCAATAATCTTCTGAAAAACGCTGTAATCGTCAAAACAAAAAATATCGCGTGTTATTTTTAGGTAATGACATATGCCGTCCATTTATTTCTCGCACTTGAAGTTGTGAGAACCCGTTTGACTTCTCCACACAATAACTACACCAGTTTGAAGTCGATCCCAATTTCCCTTATCGAGATATTTTACCCTAAATATTTTTAGAAGAGATAATTCCTTTACATACTGACGTCATATGTCGTCCTCGTTTCCTCAATTTACAACAAAATTCAATAGAATCTTTTCAGCCTATCAATCCACAACCCTTATAACTCTGAAGAATCTTCGATGCTCAGAGGTCGATAAATGTGGCAAATAAGATTTTTGAGTAATGACAGCATATACCTTCCTTAATTTCGCCACATATGTCAAAAGTTGACAGAGCCGTGCGATTGTTCCTAGGAATATCCATATAAAGTTTGAAGTCGATATGGAGTTCTGTAATCGAGATATTTTGCACACTAGATTGTATACAAACTTTTTAGCACACCGATTTTTTGCGTAATGACGCCATACGCCTTGCTTATTAACGTAAAGCGCGTCAAAAGTAGGCAGAAACTTCCTAGATATTCTGGAGATACCTTTATATAGAGTTTGTTCTCCCCTCGGTAACACAACCCCCGAGACGTAGTATCACTGTGGAAGTATACAAGTATACAGACAAGATTGGGATGATCCCTTAAATTGAGGAAGACCACCGCTATAGACGGCAGGTCTCAAACACAGAGACATGAAGCTGGATTAATGTGAAATCAAACGAACGACCAACATATATGGAAGAATCAGTTTAATTGTTTTGTAAGAGTTGTTAAAGGGTCCCTATTTGCTGGGATGGTAAGAATGTATTACGGTTAGAATTGTTTAAAACAGGTAAAATTTCTAGTCCCGAGGCCTAAATAATTTCAATTTTTCCTGGAATGAAAAAACACTTTCTGCTGGAGCGGCCTTTGCATACCAATAACAGTACACCCGAACATGTCAAATACATTAATTGGCGATCATTGCCATTTTTTGTAAACAAGAAACAAAGATTTCTCCCGACAGCCCCCCTCCCCACATTTCCAGCCTTTGTCTCTCCTTCAGTTTGCAAAGTTTTTATTTTTATAATTTTGTTCTCTTTCAGAATTTTTAAGACTTTTATGTTGTATAAATGTGCCTGAATAAATATATTAGACGTAACCGGAAGTCGGGTAACACCTTTATCCCATTTCAAAATGGGATGGGAGGGTTGGAAGAGGAATCTAACCTTCAGGTACATCTTAGCAATGTGGAATGTGGTCACTCTAAACTAGACTTACTGTACGTCTTTTTTATCCGGGTCCAGAATGTGGTCACTGCAAACGGATTTTGCTGTACGTCATTTTATCCTGGTCTGGAAGATGGTCACTAAGGCTGTTTTACTGTAAGTCTTTTTAACCGCTTCTGGAAGGTAGTCACGACAGGCAGGCTATACTGTACATCTTTTTAGTCGATTCTGAAAGGCAGTCACCACAAACAGGTTTTTACTGTACGTCTCTATTCGGGTCTTGAAAGTGATCGCTGCAATGGATTTCACCGTAGTCGTTTTATCCGGGTCTGGAACGTGGTCGCTACATTACCAATCTCCAACTTCTTTTGTAATTTTTTTTGCTTATCGTCACCAACCCCCATCCCCATCCATGCCATCTAATATACACACAGCTCTGAACGCTAATCTAACCCTTTTACTCCTTTCACGGCATGGGTCTGTACCCAAAGTGTAGTTACATCCATGATATATACCTGGTCTTCGTACATTCTCATTGGTGAAAAAAAGACTAAAAAGGTATTCGTAATCTACAATAGATGACTCACCTCGGTGAGAGATGGGGGAGAAAAGATAGCCGAGAACCAACTTAAAAACTGAAAAATACTTCGAGGTATTGAACACAATAAGATTACAAAACCACTTCACTATATTTACACCACACATGTAACATCACCCATTGTCTATGCAGGAGAATTCTCAGCCACGAATCCCCTTCTGATGACGTCAATTTTAAACTTGCATAAACAACATACTAAGGACATGCCAAAAATGAAAATGTGGGTACTATTTACAATAATGTATGCACTTATATAGTTATTTCTTTATTTGTGGACATTAACATTTATAACTATACAACCAACTCTTTCGGGCTTCATTCATCAAACAGGCCATATATCCTTTTTTACTCTGTTCATGATGTTTAGAATCATCCCTTATCCAAAAGCGCCCGTCATAGTTAGGTTTTTCTTATATACTGAATTTTCAAACAATTAAGCGTATTCTATAAAGATAAATTTATCATTAAAGTCATCTTGAGTGTTGTTCTAACATTCTGTTCTAGCATTCTGGGAATGGGTCTTAGTCTCCATAAGAAAGTAAAGGATGGGATTCTGGTGAAACATTAACCTATTCTTCGGAACCGAGATTTTTAGGGTGTGATCTCAAAGTTATCCCCATTTTTTCAGATATGGTGCAAATTCCCAAAATGATTCAACTGTTGTCCGTTAATATATACAAATTCTGGTATTCTTCCTGGTGACATCAAGATCGGGATCTGGAACTTCTTTTCTCTAAGGTTTAGGCCTTTTAAACCATAGTTGAGACGTCACACATTGTCTCTACATGAGAATTCCGAGCCACAAAGTCCCTACGAAATGCCAAAATGAAAAGGTGCGTACTATTTGCAATTCTGTTTACACTTATACAGTTATTTCTTTATTTCTGGACATTAACACATAGGACCATGCAACAGTCTTTTTATTCGAGCTTCGTTTGATCATACAGGTCAAACATCACAGCTTTTTTACTCTGTCCATGATATATAGAATTATCCACTGTAGTTCCGCTGCAGCTAGGCTTTTTTACACTGAATTTTCAAAATCCTATACGTTGCGCTGCATAAGCCAAATACACTATGAACCGTCGGATCTACCCAAGACATTATCTCATAAGTTCGAAACTGATGCAACGTTTCGTTCTGAGTCACAGTGAGGGCACATTTTTCATGTTTTGACATCACTGACGTCATGCGTTGTCCAAAATGCATCAAATACAATAGCAGTAGGTGGTACTCACCAAAGCAATAAGTTTGAAGCCGATCTGACTTGTAGTTCAAGAGTTGTTGTGTCAACAAAGTCTAGTGACTACAACAGAAACACCCTAAGCGGGACAGTTGATATCATATGCATTACCATGCCTGTCAAAAACAAGATTGTTCAAGGACAATGCCTTAGCTCACGAATGCTGAGGTCAAGATTTATGACTTGTAAGTATAACCTGTGACCCATATTTCAAGATCAAAAGGCTAGCGTCGGTCAAGATTTTAATGGAAAAATGGTTTATCGCCAATATATCTGCGAAGCGCCAAAAAAAGTAATAGCCACATGTTTCGGTCATTTTTTTCCAATCGCTAAACAAAAAAGTGTAATAACTAGGTGGGCATATATACCATTATCTTCCATAAAAATTGCAGGATGTTCCCATTTAAATTTTCAGAGCTACGTTTTCATGAAAATTCTTTTGGTCTAATATTTCCACCAGTTTTAGGCGAATCACAAAGCAACGTAATAGCAAGATAGGTACTAATTTCCGCTTCCATAATCCAAAATTTTAAGATGATCACATCATATTCCTAGCGCTAGATACGAATTTAGTAACAATTAGTTGTCCCTTAATATTTTCGCCATTTTTTTTCAATTTCATAAAAACAGTAACAACCAGGTAAGTACCAATGACCACTATCTTTAACCAAAGTTTCAAGACAGTAAGGCCATTCTGTGGTGTGAGCTAAGATTTTACTGACTTTTTTAGTTTCTCGCCAATATTTACGCCAATTTTTAGCTAATCATCAACATGTAATGGGTAGGCACCCAATAATTACTGCTAGCTATACTCTTCAAGACAGTAAGGCTATTTTTCTGGTTAAGATTTTACGTAAAAAGGTTTTATCGCCAATATTTCGACCAATTTTATGGCGGCTCGCCAAAAAAATAATAGCCATGTGGGCACTCATGTGCATGTTTCCGTTGAAACCATGGGAGGATATACGTTTTAATTGCGATTTGACCAATATTCCTGCCAATTTTTGGCTAACTACCAAAACGTAATAACCAGGCAGGTAGTGATGTGCGCCACTATTACATAAAATTACAAAACAATGAGGCCATTTTCCTGGCGTTAACATTTTTCAGAAAAATTGCTTTCTGACCATTATTTCGGACATTTTTTTGCCAATTACAAAGAAAAGAGAGAAAACAAGGGAAAGATTTTAGTAAGAAATTGGTTTTTCGCCAATTTTTTCGAATGAGAAAAAAGAGCAATAACCTGGTAAGCACCAATGATGGTTATCTTTATCTAAAACTGGAAGACAGCAATAGCCAGTTAGGTACTAGTGTCTGCTACTGTTACTTAAAATTACAATGCAATGAGGCTATTTTCCTGAAGTTCTTTAAGACTTTACTGAGTTTTTTTAGTTCGCCAAAATTTTCGCCGATTTGTTGGCCAATCACCAAAACTAATAATAGCCAGAAAGGTAATATTGCTTGCTCCCTTTCCTTAAAATTCCAAGACAGTAAAACTATTTTCCTGGAAATAACACTTTACTGAATTTTTTTGCTTTTCGCTAAAATTTTCGCCAATTCTTGGCCAATAATCACATATATTAACAGCCAGCTAGATAGAAATGCCTGCTTTCCTTTTTTATAAATTTCGAGACAGTAAGACTATTTTCGCGGAGTTTAGTAAAATTTTATTGAAATTTCTTTTGATTTTTTAGCCAAAGTTTCCCCAATTTTTTACAACTCCCCAAAAATTTAAAAAACAATAGGGTAGGAAGGCCTGCTACGTTTCCTTAAAATTTCAAGACAGACTATTTATATGATATTCGTCGAGATTTTACTGAAAATATTTTATTTTTCGCCACTTTTTTTAGCAAATCACAAAAAAGTAACAGCCAGGTAGGTAGTAATGGAGGCTACCTGTACTTAAAATTTCAAGACAGTAATACTATTTTCCTGGTGTTATTTAAGATTTTACTGAATTTCTTTTTACGTTTTCGCAAATTTTGGTCAATCATCAAAAACGTAAGAGCCAGGTAGGTGGTAATGCTTGCTACTCTCACTTAAAATTTCAAGAAAAGGAGAATATTTTCCTGGAGATAGATCCTGGAAATTTTACGAAAAGAATTTGGTTTTTCACCAATATTCCGCCAATTTTTGGCGAATCTTCTAAAACATTAACAATCAGGTAGACTTCTACGTACCCTACTTTCCATAAAAATTTTAGAACGCTTCCAGCAAAACGTTAGGAACAGGTTTAAAGAAATTTGGTTTTCTTCTATATCTTCTAAAAAATTAATACCCAGGTGGACCCTACGTACCCTACCTTCCGTCAAAATTTTAGAACGCTTCCAGCCTTTCAGCTCTTCACCATACTTTGCAGAAAGAAAGACCATATAGTGCAAATTTGTACTGAGGAATTATTTTGATTTTTGTCAAAAATTGAATGTATGACGATTTTTTTAAACTTTCACTTAGGTGTTTTTTTAACTGTTTGGATTTTGTTTACGCGATATCTCTAAAACACTTTATCAGTCTTCACCAAAACTTTTAGAAAGAAGGACCATGCAGTGACGATCATCACTAAAGCGTTATTTTTTTATTTTTGTCAAAATTTTTTGACGAATTTGGTGGGGGGAACATATCCGTTTTTGTGCTTTATTTTTAACTTTTTGAATATGTGCACACGGTATCTCAGAGACGGCTAATTCGATTTTGATCAAATCTAGCATGAAGAGAGACCCTATAGTGCAGATGGCCACTGAAGTTGTGGGAATGTCTGAGGTGACTGTTTGGGGCAGGGGAAGGGGAAAGATACCCGTTTTTGTGTTAGTAAAAACATTACCCCCCCCCCTCCGACCGGAGTTTTGTGGGGCTTAGGGATTGGGCTCTGTCGGTCCGTCTCCTTGTATTGTATCGATTTATTTTTAAATCTACTCATCGCCGTCTCCGGTTGAGAGCTGTGCTGTCGACGATATCATTTTTAACTTGCGTCGATGCGCAATTTGCATTTCGGACGAGTGCGCATGTTTGGTTAACGTGCGTTGATGCGCGGTTCGCATTTCGGACCAGTGCGCATGTTTACTTAACTTGCGTTGATGCACGGTTCTTTTTTCGCACCAGTGCGCATGTTCATTCAACTTGCGTCGATGCGCGGTTCTCATTTTGGACCAGTGTGCATGCTTATTTAAGACCACTGCGCATGTTTATGTAATTTGCATCGGTGCGTGGTTGTTATATCGGACCAGTGCGCAAGTTTATTTAACTTGCGTTTATGTGCGGTACTTATTATGGACCAGTGCCCATGTTTATTTAACTTCCGTCGATGCGCGGTTCGCATTTTGGGCCAGTGCGCATGTTCGTTTAACTTGCTTTGATGCGCGGTTCCTATTTCAGATAAAACTTAGCAAAAAATCGAAAATTCCCAAATTGAGTCAAAAAGCACACACTGTATGCAAGACCCCCCAGGAATGAATCTTACCAAAAATTAATGAAATCGGATTAAAACTGTAGGAAAAGATGCATTTTGAAGTTTTTTCAAAAATCCCCCCCCCCCCCAAAAAAAAAAAAAAAAAAAATTAAAAATTCTCGATCATCTCAAAAAGCATAAGCCGCATGCACGACCAATCAGGAATGCCCCATATCAAAAATAAATGACTAATAAGATAGTTATGGCCGGGGACCTTATAGCGGGGGACGTTTGGTCCTGGATTCCACGAACTTTGCTTTGGAGACGTTTGACCTTAAATTCATTTGGGGACATTATAGCCGGGAATATTACGGCCGGGTACCTCATGGTCTGGGTAAAGCTTAGTAAAGCAAAGCGTTAATTTAGTAAAGCGTTAATCATACGTTTTTCTGCTTTGTGGGCGTTTTGGCCCTAAATTCATTTCGGGATCTAACGCCAGGGGACATTTTGGCCGGTGTAAAGCTTAATACAGTGTTAATTTAGGTTTTGCTTTGGGGATGTTTTGACCCTAAATTCATTTGGGGACATTATGGCCGACTACGTTTTGGCGGGTTCCGGACCATACCCCTCCCCCGGATGATACCCCCGACAATACCCCCAGACCGTACCCCCCCCCCTCATCATTTTTTCCAGTTTTCAACGTTACAAGAAAATGAAAAGAAAAAGTACAGCGACAGGTTTTATTTCTCTCCAACACTATGTTTATTCTTTACATCGATATGTCGTCTCATTCAGAGTTAAACCCGCATGTTCATAATCCACATCTTTCAAAACTGAATATGTGCGCTATTCCACGAAGGTAGTCCAGTATGTTGCGGTTTGGGAAGTCTCCAACAATGTTCCTAATTTTGTGACTCCGGACAGGTCCGTTGGGCAGCAGTTAATCGGAATCAATTGGGGCACGAATTGATAATTGCAACTATGAAACGCATGCATTAAATTGCATTTATAAACCTTTTAACTAGATCATAGAGGATTTTTTATGTACAATAGCTTTTATCAATGGATCACATGAGATGAGTTGTAAGCTTTGTGGAACTGCAATTATACCTCCTTTCAACTACATCATAGTGAAGTGGTTTAGCTTAGGAGTATTGGCACGGGGGTATGTCCCAGGGGGGGGGGGGGTGTATGGTCTGGGGGGAATTGTCGGGAGGGGGTATCATCCCGGGGGTATTGTCCCAGACCCCTTTTTGGCGGGGGACGTGTTCTCCTGGTTTCCACAACAAATTTAGCTTCTGAGACGTTTTCGTTTTGGAGCCATAGACATTATGACCAGGGACCAGGGACCTTATGGCCAGAGACATGATGACAAATTTTGCTATGGGGACGTTTTGAAAATTTGATTTTCAACAATTTATTTGTGTTTTCAATATTTTTCATGTTTTTTTTTCTCTTTCCAAGGCAAGAAAAGAAGTTTTTTACATGGTTTGCAACCCAAAATGATGAAATAATGAAAAAAATCAATTTCTGTGGCATTTGATTTATCGGTAGTCTAATCCGGAATAGCCTACCAAAAAATATCTAGTTTCTTATTTGCTTTTTGAAATTTTGAATCCAATAAACTAAAATGCCCCCCCCCCCCCCACTTGGTCAATTTTTGGCAGATCGCCAAAAAAAAAAAAAACAATTTCTAAAAGAGGCATAACCAGAAAACATTCGTTCAAAATTCAAAGAAAATTTGTCCAAAATTGTGGCAGCAGAAACATTTTGAAAATTGGCAACTAAAAAATTTAAATGCCCCCCCCCCCCCCTTTTTTCAAATTTTCGGTGGATCACTTAAAAAGTAAGTTTTCAAGACAGGCCTACCTAGAGAACAATTTTACAAAATTTGAAAGGTATCCAATCAAAATTGTGGGAAAAGTATTTTGAAAATTGGAAGCCAAACAATTTAAAAATCCCCCCCCCCTCCCACCATTTACCCAATTTTTGGCGGATCGCAAGAAGAAATCCGTTTTCAAGAGAGAACTGCCTAAAGAACATTCGTAACATTTAAAGAAAATCTTATCAAAATTGTGGGAAAAGAAGCATTTTGAAAATTATCCACCAAATTAAAAAATGCCCCCTATTTGACCAGTTTTTGACAGATCGCCTAAAAAAAGGAATTTTTCAATCGAGACCTACCAAGAGAATATTCGTATGAAATTTAAAGAAAATGACATAAGAATTGTGGGAGAATTTTGAAAATTGGCAACCAAAAATTTTAAATGCCCCCCACCCCCCCTTGTTTAACCAATTTTTGGCGAATCGCCAAAAAGAAAAAAAAAAAAAACTAATTTTGCAAGAGATGCCTACCCAGAGAACATTCGTATAAAATTGGAAAGGATTCTTAACAAAATTGTAGGAGAAAAAGCATTTTGAAAATTTTCTACCCATAAATTAAAAAAGCATGTCCAAGGACATGACCCAGCCGAGTTACCAAACAAGGAAAGAGAGAAAAACTCTTAAACGAATACTGTTAGGCCAAAAAATGAAGAACTTTGTTTCTGAACGTAATTTCAACACAAAAAAAAAAAAAAAACACAAGCACGTCCAAGAACATGGAGAGCAGCCCACGAACGTTCACGCATACTATTGAAAAGATTCAATGAAAAAAAACACACATCAAGAAAAAGTAGATTGGGTTAAAAACCACTTCAAGAACTATGTAAAATGCATTTAATTCGAATTTGGAAGCTACCCGAAAAGGGATGTTGGGAGAGGTTGGGTTTTGACGATTCACGTATTTACCGACATCTACACAATTTTACAAAATTTTAAAAATTCCATCATTTCGGCATTTTTTGTCATTTGCGAAAAAAAAGCAAAGTCCAGGTGGAGAAGCACCTGAGAAACTTTCGATTAAAAATTTTATAACTATTTGAAAAAGACTGAGAGAAATGAATGGTTCACTACCATTTATTCAAGTTTTTGCCAAACTTCAAAGTTTTCGGCAGCTTTGGGCAAACAACAAAAAAATAATAATGGCCTGGTAGGCAAAGCCCTGGGGAACATCCCTGCGTAACATACAAACGATAAAACTGTGGGAGTAGCATTTTAAAAATGGGCCAAAACGGGCACAAAAAGTGCCGTCGTTTTGTCAATTTTTCGTCAATCGTCAAAACAAAGTAATAGCCAGGTGGGGGACCACCCAGGGAAAATTCATGCGTAATATCAAAACAACTGGAGCAAAACTGCAGGAGTAGCATTTTAAAAAAAAGTTTAACATACGCACATACATTTAAGCCCCTAATAGTGATACGACTAACCCAGTCCGACAAAGTCGGTTGGGTTAAAAATGCCCCCTATTTGGCCAATTTTTAGTAGATCGCCAAAAAAAATAAGTAATTTTCAAGACAAACCTACCTACAGAATATTTGGGTAAAATTCAAAGAAATTATGAGCAATATTATAGGGGAAGAAGCATTTTTAAAATTGATAACCAAATAATTTTAAATGCCCCCAACTTAGCCATTTTTGGCCCCTCTGTTGATGCAATAAGACCAGCCCGACAAAAACGGAGCACATAAAAAGTGGGTTTGTGACATTCCCCCCGACACATGAAATCCGCATATATAAGTCCCTTGGAGAGAAAGACAGTGAAACAACGTGTTGTGTATACCAAACAAGTTTATTCTTTCCACAGAATACAATGTCTCGATACAAACTTTCACTTTCATGTAAAGAGATCACTTTATTAGATTTTCCCTTAATTTTGCATAGCAATGTATCAACTGCTGTCGAAACAATTTAACCCCAGCCAAATAAAATCATAACCCAAGAACAAACTTATTTATTCCATACACAATTTAAGAAAAATATTTACATCTTATTCACAAACGATTTTGCACACGCATAGAATGTATATATCTTGAACATTTCCAACTCATCAATAGTGAAAGATCGCTTGTTGTGTAAAAGCACCAATATAGTTATTCTATATAACACAAAATACTGGGTGAAAAGGCACCCCATATATTTTTTTAAGTTTTTTTTTTCCAAAGGCCACTTCCATCTTATTGCTGGAACTAAAACACCGTCTGACTGTTGCACAGAACCGAAAATATCGCTCACTCCCAATGAGAACTCGGATATTGCAAAGTAAGGGATGAAAGTATTTCTACACGAAAATGCATCCGACAACACTTTACGGCCTTGAGAGTAAGTATACCTGTCTCAGCATGTCGTTACATTGCGTAAAACAAGTACGCTGATATTTCAAACTACGTACAGCAAGCCTCGGCGTTAACTAAACCAGTTTCATGACGTCACGCTGAAAATGTAAACAAACACCGTGACCTCACACAAACGGTTAGACCCACAAAGTAACGTTTTTTTTTCCTCGGACATTCTAATGAAACAGTATCTGAAGTGTATTTTCCCCAAAGCCATTCCCAACACAAAGTTAATCCGACTTTAAAAATGAAGCATCAGTCGGTAAACTTCGTGTCAATGTTTTATTTCCTGTTGAACACATCCAACAGCATATCCTTCTGTGAAAACTGTAATCATAAATCCAGCAAAATAAGGTGGAAGGGTACATCTAATAAACCTCTATGAATACATTTCGGTATCATAGAACACACATATACATTCTACTTGACATATGCACGAACATTTTACAAAACACTAACTACACATATTAGCGGATACCATCGGTACCAAATGCAGTTTCTCTGTGTAAAACATATCTTATATAAGTAAAACAAAATACAAGCCCAGTAAATATTGTAACAAGAGGTACACGGCAGCAGGGTTTCCAATCCCAAATCTGTATTACAACGGGACACATCCATCGCCAGCTACCCCGCTGCGGTGCACCTATAACTCATCCCCTCCCCAATCCTTGCTACAGTCCCTCCCTCACCTAAGCTTATTTACATGAAGTTTTTTTAAATGGCATTCCTTTTAACATGTGTGAATAATAACCTCCTCGGGGTGAGAATTTGACAACACCGCTAATGTTGACGCAGTTGTGAAAAGAAGACAGTATACAACAAATCGCAAATTTCGACCTGTTGAGCACTGGCCAGCCCATTTTTTACTTCTTTCATGTTCTTTGAAAACACCAGCAGTACAGAAGAAAAGCGTTAATCGCTCATACTAGACCAAACCTAATCTTTCGCGAATAACCAAGTTGAAACAGAGCAGCCAGTCTGCCGGGTTTTTTTTTCACTACCATACACTTTAAGAAACTGGAAGCCAGGGAAACCCAGACAAAAAACTTCTTGTCGATCAAATGCATCATCGTCCCCTGTCCTTCAATTCCCTACCCCGAAGACGGAAAACCATGTCATTCACAAATAACGACACAAAGAACATAAGTAAGAATAGTTAAATACACAAGTGGAATCTAGGCAATATGAAAACAGCAACGTCATAAACTGAAAGCTTACCATACTACACAAAAGACCAAGGAATGAAGAGGGCCAAAGTACAGGGCCTTGTGAAAACTCCGTCATGATCCAACGCCACATGCGTCTATTCTATCAATAAAGTCACCACCTTGAAGCTGATGTAAGCCAGCTGTTTTTTTTTTTTTAATAAACAGCATACCGCATACAACGACACTGAAAACCATCCAATCAGGGCACAATCTGAGCCACACTGATAACAGCCGTGTAGCGCTTCATAAACTGGTGCACAAAAACTCGACGCCATTCATTTATGCTACAAAGACAACCGGGACCCCCCCCCCCTTTTTTTTTTGGTCGCAGCCACATTTCACACTTATAATTTTCCAGTCGGTTCTTGGACGTTTTACAGGCCTTTCCACCCCGCTTATGCTGCGGAAGCCACCTCCTGGACTAATACCAACCCCGGAGCTAAAAAAAGACCCATATACCGACCAATAAAGAAGGCTCTCTTATTTCACTACACGTACCTGAACGAGCTTGGCATTTTTTGAATATCTGCCAACTCTTCAAATAACAATGTACGAAATTATAAAGCACTGCAGATTTTTCGCCCTTGGCAGCCCTTCTACAATGAATGATTGTATTATCTCACCCAATAAGGCCTTTAAAAAACCGACATCAAATTCGCAAAGCACCTACTCGAAAAAAAAAAAACTGCATCAAGTGCTGCAAGACATCGGCAGTGAAGGGGCAACAAAACAATTTCTTGGTCTTATCAGCTGCGAAACATACTTAAAGGACAGATCCAAGCAGGGCTGGTATGAAATATTTCGAATGAAATATTTCACTGTAAAAAGTTCAAAAATCTCACATGTTTTGAAATTTTTAAATAAGTTGGACATCAAGAATACCAAATACTGACGGATAACTATCAAACGGACATTCATCTTCAGTTGTCAGTTACCACACACCGTTGGCATAACTCTACCAGTAAACAATGCATCCACAGAAATCCTGCGTAGTCTATGACTTTTGAGTAACAAAGCTAGCAGTTGCTGGCCTATAGCAGCGTTGATACATCTACTCCGGGTATCTGAGCGGGTGTTTCTAAGAGATGGGGAGAGAGGCAGGAGGGTTTATAGAAACTGCTGAAAGGGGGCTCACTGTTAACGGCACAGGGGAAAGAGGTCGGACATGTTCACAATAGGTCAAAATATAGCAGACAATATGTTAGGTAAACAAACAAGGGGCAACTCACGCCCGTGAGCGAGTTTGCGTCTAGTTTAGCACTGTTTGAATAGTCACCCCTAATTCTGCAATTAAGCAGTGTTTCCCATTTAAACGAGAAAAATCTTCGCCTTTATCCGGTTTTACGATAAAGCGGTATGCAATTATTATCCCGTTAAAAATACATAATTTTATGCAATCAACCGGTATGCGATTCAGTCATTTTATCTGTCTATGCGTTTTGACGGTGGTATTTGTTAAATTAAACCAACAGATATTACGCATAGCCTGGTAATGTGGTTTTTTCTAACGTGCTTTGAAAGATTTCAAAAATTTCAATATTTCTGAAATATTTCAAAAATTTCATGAAATTTTTTAAAATTTCGAAATTTTTACCAGCCCTGGATCCAAGTGCTTCCCGATGTAGGTATCCTCAAAATATTCCGCAATCGGGGTTATTTCATCGGACAGTTCCTCTTGGAGCTCCTCTAAAGCGGGGGGGGGGGGGTTTGGTCCTGTCCATATGGGGGGGTTTTGGCACGGGGGGTTATGCGCGCGGGGGGTTCGGTCCCGGGGGGTTTGGTCGGGGGGGTTCGGTCCCGGGGGGTTCTGTCCGGAACCCCTTAATGGGGGATGGGGGGGAGGCTTCCATTGATCTTGAACACGGTTAAGCAGGAAAATGGGCATGGCCCACCTGTTGCAAGAAAAAATACACCGTGTGCTTTCCTCAGTCGTTACACTACCATGACGAGTGCCCATTATAGGGTGGCCAAAAGGATGTTGAAAAGCGTTTCTCCCTTCTACAAACCCTCTATTTCTCCGACATTCAGGATTTTTACAACGCGTCTGACAAGATGCCACGCCTCTTAAAATTTCCTCTTTAACATAAATAAGAAATACGCAACAAAACAGCTCTGGCATAATTTAACGCTAACATGCCATTTTGGTCACCACTGGCATGGATCATGAGCCTCGAGAATCCCTGCCGTGAAAAAAAGATTACCGGCTTACCATCGCGAGTTAATACTTGGCGTAAAGAAACAAAACAGACAATCCACAGTTGCACACAAAGGCCTGAAACGACCTGTTTTCCTGTCTACAGTACTACCCAACGACACTGCCTGATATACTATGATTCTAGAACCCACTTCTTCACTAACATTCCAGTGGCAAGCGATACGACGATAACACAACCTTATCGATTAATGAAACCAATACGCTACTGCTACTTGCCACCGAAAGACATGCAGGCTCTGACCTATTTTTTTTCTCAATCTATTGCCGACAGAATGCAACGCCGCAAAAATCAATTCACGTGCAAACGCTAAGCGAATCTTTAAGGGTATCAAAAATCCTTTCTTTGGGTCGGTGGGGGGGGGGGGGGGGGGGGGGGGGGAGTGGACTGTACCCATCCCACTGCGATGAGTCACAGCTGAGCCACCGTCCCCACCCCATGAATGACTCAATTCACTACCCGCCTTCCCGCCACCCAATTCTTTTTCCATAGCAGAATGATCTCTATGCATACAAATAGGATGGCCTGTTTAGCATAACACACGATTATTTGGCGTGAAATGTTCAGAGAATAAGGTTCCAAAACACACTATGTGACGTCATTACCTCTGTGAATGAAAACTAATGCACTGCTACAGACAATCTGCTGTCAGCCCACACAAACAACGATTGCATAGCGATTTTTTTAAAGTTAAATCGACTATCAATATCGTTGTGCGTAACCTGAATATACATTAACTTTAATAATTTTAACAGCGAAAGGGAACCCCCCCCCCCCACAAATGTATCATTATACCACTGGCCGACAACTACAGTACACACTCGCTACAACGACATCGTCCTGGTAACGACACACTGCTGTTGTCAAGGGTTACGCTTTTTCCTGTTTGAACGTATTGATTTTTCACGACATCTCGGACACAAGACATGATTTTGGGATCGACCGAAAAAAAAAAAAAACTACGGAAAATTCGAGGAAGATATAGTTTGTTTGGGGGATGGGGTTTCCGAGTACAATAACTGCGTTTTATTGCAATTAATTGAACATGTAGTTGTGCTCTTAATCGACGCAATAAATTCATAACAGTCCTTTTTATCAGTGAGATATCAGACAGGTCTTACCCAGTTACTGAGAAGAAAGGACAGAAAGATATTCGGTAAAATAGCCGGGGTATACGCAATAGTTTTCTGGAGAAGTCGCCCCAGGGGGAACGCGTCGGGGGGGGGGGGGGGGGGAAGAGGAAATAGTCCCAAGATGGGGAGGGGTCGTATGTTTGCAATCTAGTGACCTAAAATTTTTGGGAAAGTATATTTAGACAACCAGATCCCCCACCCCCCCCCCCTTTCTAAAAAAAAAAAAAAAAAAAAAGAGAGAAAAAAAAACATAGATGTTCAAGATCTCATCATATTTGAATCGATCACAAGGACGACCCATTTAACCTCACAATTTCTGGATGCAACTATATTAATACCAAGCGTCTCAGGGAACAAGGGCCCCCACTACCCCCCCCCCCCCCCCCCACATATAAGGCAGCAGGTAGCAAACTTAACCTTGATCTCTGATAACCACATCAACCCAGATGATTAAGTGCCCTGCTGCTCTGCAAATTTTTCATCCGCCCCCACCACCCTCCAAAAAAAATCATCTTGGACGCAAATGATACATAAACATGCCACATGATAGAATGACAACGCTTGCAATACTGATTCAACGTGTACCTTTAATATACGAGCGACTTGTACATGCGAACTATTTTAAAATATCACACTCGAACAAGAGGAAACGAGAGAGCTTCAAGTCTCAGGGTTATTTTCTTTATTTTCAGTTTTTGCGGTTTCGGACTTCAGCTGAGCATTCGCTGAACGCAATAGTTCGTTTTCTTTTCGCAACTGTTCATTCTCCGCACGCAACTTACAAAGAATGTCCTCTGCATCCGTGGCCTTGTCACCCTGTTCATAAACAGCAGACCCTTTTTCCTTATCTGAACTACTAGAATCTTGTCTAATTTCCTTTTCCAAAAGTTCAACCTTTCTTTCCATCTCCAGATACTCTTTCACCAGTTCCTCTTTACTTAACGATCGAATGTGCTCCGCATGGTAATTCTCATAATCCACTGAAAACTCTTTTTCCAGAAAGATTTCTTCATCATCAGGAGAACTGTAGTACTCATCAGACGAATCAAGTGAGCCTGATCCATCGTGATTATTTCCCGATATCGAATCCCGACGAGGGCGCAACGTAGAAAAACTACTTCCCTTGGATTCGTATTTTGGATCTGGGTCATGTAAATCCATTAGAAATTGAGTTGTATTGTATGGCGCCATGGGTTGACCAGATGCAAAACGCTCCTCCCTCTTCTGAGCAGCTTTTCGACCTTCTTTCTCTTCAAGAACTTTCCTCTCGTCCCAAGAAAGTTTAGTGTAAGGTTTCCATTTGCGATGGTGTTTGCCACCCTTATTTTTTCTTCGAATCCGCTTCTTTTTATCTGAATTGGCATCTTGAGGACTTACGTCAGATGATTTAAGTCCTGGTGGTGTGAAACTTGTAGAAAGTGTCAAATTATTCGGTGCAGACTTTCTGACTTTACTCGGACTTAATCGATTTTCAGTCTGTTCGTCGTCTGCGAAAGATCCATCGAATGACACTGGGTTATCTACTTCCATTTTACGTTTATCCTCAATGACAGCTCTCAAAAATGGCAATGTAATACTTCCTGTGTATTAACTAGCCCTTTGCAGTCACCTGTTTATTAAACCTTTTGTGAAAACTATATGAAATTTCAGTTTTATTGCAAAGAATTTATGAAAACTTCTATCCCTGAACAACGTCATTGGTGCGACTTCTCGATCTGCAAGACCAATCGGAAGCACGGGGCTTTTATATGGTATGGACCGCAGTACTCCAGAAAAACAATTAGTTCCAATTTTGTGAAAACCGTTCAAATATGACAAAGGCATAGAATAAAAAGACTTCTTATTAGGGTAGCTTATTAAATCGATATCTCGTCTGGACAACTACCAATAACAGAACAGCTAACACCTTACATTTAAATCAGACAAGCATTCGCCATTGTTTACACGCGTAATGATATAATAAGCAGTCCGATTTAATGCCACCTGGCGAATGCACAGGGTATTACTGCTTTGAGGTGCCAAATGACGAAGTTTTACCTCTTTAAAAAGTACGAAGGTCTTTACCGGATCGCCTCCTTGTGATCTCCATTATTGCTATTGAAAATACAATTGCACGTCGATGACTGTGCTGCTCATAAAGCAAATTTGATGTTGTGACTGTTGAAGAAAAATATTATCTTACAATGTCCTACAATAGATATGAGACAGATAGGACAGCTGCTTGAGCGAGCTTACGATCTTTGTTGGGATGGCATCTTGTCCATAATAAACGCACAATCTTGCTTTTAAAATGATAAAATTGTAGTTTTAAATTGTAGCTTTGTAACACGTAATAAAAGGAACGAACCTCCATGTTTTCATGACAAATAATTTATCACTAGTTTTGTAACACGTATTTTAAAAAAGTACATACCTGAAGAATCACTTCACTTTGAAATATAGTCCTAGCATTAATTAATTATAAATATATAAAAATATATATATATATTATGGAATTATAGAATTAGATGCTAGTTTTAAAAGTACAACTAAAGGACTTTCTTTTCAATAATTATTATTGAACGCATTGCATAAACTTGACAGTCAATTCATATCATATCATTCACTATTTGTAATTTATCATTAAAATGTGAATTTAATTTTGGGCTCGCTTCATGGTGTCATACAAATTTTCTAAAGCCACAAAATATAAAGTGGGTTCTTCCGAATCTGATTTTTTTCTTATCACTTTCTGCACTTCACCACGAAGTAATAGAGCGTACTTTTGAAGCAAGTGATATTGATGTTGTGTTTTTGCAACTGACTGCTTTGTTTCAATAAATTTTTTGTTACTTATTGTTTTTTACTTATTTGAGTTTTTTTCGCTTTGGTAGATTTCATGCCTTTTTATAGAACAGCGCTCCGGACTTGCTTATTTGATTTGCTGAAATCATTATCCAATAAAAAATTTGGCGTTTTTATTAATTTTCATAACTTGGAAGTGGTTCGGTGAGAAAAATACAATTACCATTACCCGGAGTTGAAAAGACATATTTACTCTGCCCGGAGTCAGAGATTCTTGACAAAACAAAAGCTAGTAAAATGTTGGTTTCCTTAAAAGAACAATAAGACCTAAGAACAGATCCATTCTTTGTAATGAGTTTCTTTGCAAACTCACTGGAACAACCAAATTGCAACTGTCGTTTTTCTTGTATACGATTTATACAAAAGATCAAATACTTATTTCATGTCAGGCTATTCAATTTGCTAAAAACATAACTGAAATCTGTATTATGGTAAAATTGCAATTATGACTTCGCTGATATCCTGTGATTGCGAAATAAAGACATCCGTGGCTTTAATTGACTTTAAATTATATGTGCTGTCTCTTAAAAGTACGAACAATTTAATACAATTACAAACAGTTGCTAATCTTGTCGAAATAACCATAAAATGGTGTGTGAATGACATGTATTAGTGTGTGTCATCTATTAAAAAAATAAATAATTTCTCCCATACTTTCATTTATTATTAATCTTGGTGAAACGACCAGAAAATGGTGTGCAAATAGCCTATTTCAAAGACATATTCCTATGCCCTTTCTACTTTATCATTTCAGCTGAATTATCAAATTTTCGAGCTCTAAAACCAGCGACTTTACATAAGCCGCTGAAAATTTCAGCGGCTTTATAAGTCGCTGATTTGACAGATCCGCTGTAACATATATATGCACATATATATATATATATATATATATATATATATATATATATATATATATATATATATATATATATATATATATATATATATATATATATATAAAATTAATGCTAGGACTATATTTCGAAGTGAAGTGATATATATATGAACTTTTGTATAGCGTAAAATCAGTCATATTTGCTCAGAGTGCTTTACATAGGAACTAGCAGTAAATGTACAGGGTAAAAGAAATAACATAAGATGCATGAAGTTAAAAATAATATTGGAACTCATGGCGAATATTAATACTGATATTTAAAATGCTATAAATTAGGTTAAGCGCTGCGTAAGCGAATGATCGGTCACCAGCAACATTGTTCTGGGCACCAGAAGAGAAATTTGGAGTTAGAACGTAGTTTTCCTGGTTTCTCGCGAATAACTTTGGACTGTGGACCGTTTTCATGAATGATATTAAAAATGATCACACCAATTTTGTACTGAGACGATAACATACTGGTAACTAATGTAATTTCTGGAGGGTTTCACTTACGGGATCGAATTTCCTTAAGCCGAGTATCAACAGTGCAGCCGCGTTTTGAACATACTGAAGCCTATCCTTAAGGTATTCGTGAATGACAAATAACGTGATGTTACAATAATCCAAGTGTGATGTAACCAAAGCTTGAACAAATGTATGTGTAGAAGTAATATTCAAGTATTTACGATAGATCTGAGCTGTCTTATGTTGGTATAGCAAACACATTGGAATTAACTACGTGAGCTGACATAGTTAGCTCATTGTCAGTCATGACCCCTAACTTGCGGACCCATGATTTACCAGGGATCGCTTCACTGCCAACTGAAATTAAGTCAAACTAATTAAGAAACATGCATATCATCGGCGCCATCCCGAGTGATTTTGAACACAACATGAAATGATGTAACGTTCAGGTTTCGTAAAAAGTCTAAGCATAATGACTTGGTCTGTTTCGATATACATAGAAATCGATTATAATTTAGAGGTTTTATTGTAGCTGTTTGAAAGCCCTGGTCCATATTTTCTAAATCATAAGTTTAAGTAAGGTTTCTCAGATGGATGTTAGTCATCTAAAATATAGCACAAGTTACTTAATTTTAGCTCATCCGTATTCTCCACCGATTATTGGCCCAAACTTAATTTAACTCAGTTGGCTCAACACACCTCCGTTAAAGGTACATGAGGTTAACAGGTTCCCGAGTTTCATTGACTCATCTTAGGTGGTTAATTTTATGAAAAATCTCTAAGTAATTGATGTATGTTATTTCTATGCGGACATGTTCATCAAAATGCTACAGCTTAAAGTGGAAAGTTCATGCATCCACACAAACACATAATATTATTTCATATCCCCCGACCCTTGAGTACTCCATCCCTAAACACCACGAAGAGATCCAAATGACCACCACCCCAGCCCAAATACAAAATTAGCATATATTAAACACACCTATCTTATTGCGGCGAAATATAAGTATAGTTCATTGAGTTTCCTGATTGAAGTACGCACCAGTTCAAATACTCGAGTGGCTTACTTCACCTTTGTTTTATTGACGGGTGTCACGCGAATGCCAATATCAGAAGTAGGCTATTTCTTTTGCCCTTCCCTTTAAAAATGTAAAGAAACAATAAAACTAGTGAATACAAATTGTAGTTTTACTGCTTGTACTTTTTTGTGTCTGAGTCCTAATATGTTGTTTTCTTTCCCACTTGTGTCGTAATTACCTGATCGTAACTCCAACCCCCTCGCCACCAGTTTGAAAGCAACTTAACTTGTCAACTCCCACCCCTTCCTTTTTCTGATATATTTTGCAGAGGAGGTACTTTAACCGCCTCCACACTTCTCAACCTCAACCCCTTTAACGCCAAACCTCCAGCTATGGATCTACATAAAATCCAACGCCCATTACCCAAAGAGTAGATACGACCACGAAATACCCTTATTACCCAAAGTATGTATGCCTCATCGTCCAACAGTACTGGACGTTGTGACTGCACAAAAGATTCACACTGCGTCAGAGTGACACTGTATAGTGTTTATGTTGTCCACTTGTGTCATGTTTATTAATTGTTTTATAGCTTCGCCATAGATCAGTAAAAAAACCGCACGAATTCCCATTCACGGTATATTTGTTTACTTGTTTACTCGTCTACTGGTGTCCTGTTTACTTGTCCGTAACTCCACACGTCTACACTCTACCCAAAAAGCTGAGCACTGTGCAAAGTGCAGACGCATTCGTTTAATATTGATTTTCGATCAGTGTTATTGCAACACTATCGCCCTTCATTTCCTGACATGGCTCTGAATGCAACGCAACCTCAGCGTATAGAGGCAAAGTGTTTCCCGTCTACGGTAGCAAGTTAGATGGGGTGCCATATGGCTAGGTCTTCTAAGTCGATGTTAATTTGTCATTAATTTAATATTGCTCTTTAATATCAAACATTTCATTATTCATTATTAATTGGTACTGCCATATTGCCTTGAACTGCAGCATCGATTTTTTCTGGAAAAAGATATAAGATATGTCCGAAACGCCAGATGGGCCAAATCAGAAATCCATAGAACTATTGGACATTTTTAATCTCACACAGCATGTGCGTTCACCGACCCATACGTCAGGGCACGTCCTAGATCTAATAATAACACGTTAGTTAATCAGTACAACTTGCAGGTAAGTAACATTTTGGAAAGTCACGCCCCTTCCCCAACAAAGCCTGTCAAAATTAGACCTCGCAATGAGTGGTTTGACAACGAGGTCCTTGAGGCAAAGCAAGGCGTCGTAGAGCAGAACGTAAATGGCTCAAGAAAAAAATACAACAAATACTACTGCACTTAAATGTGCCAAAGATGACTACGTAAAATTAATCACTGCTAAGAAAACTGCGTATTACAGTTGTCAAGTGCAAGAGAATGAACATGACCAAAAATCCCTGTTTATCATTGTTAGTAGATTGGCTCGAAAAAACAATGCCCAGCCATATCTACAGGACATTCCACACTCGGACCTAGCCAACCAATTTGCTGATTATTTCAAAACAAAAATTGAGAAAATCAACGAGGGCTTTCATGAATTAAGAAACACTTGCGATTCCACAGTCGGGAATGTCAAACCAGATCCTACATGTTTCAGTTTCTTCAAACAGTTAATTAAACAGCATGTTACTACGTTGGTGAGGAAATCACATAATAAACAGTGCTCGTTGGATCCGATACCCACGTCGCTTCTTAAATTGACAATAGAGGTTTTATCGCCAGTTATATGTAAAATAGTGAACAGGTCACTAGAACTGGGACAGATGCCGCGTCTTTACAAAAATGCCTTGGTCACACCTCTGATCAGAAAGGCAAATTCTGACCCTGCGCAACTTAGTAACTACCGACCAGTCTCAAACTTGCCCTTAGTGTCTAAGGTAAATTGAAAAAGCTGTAGCTGAACAAATGAACGCACATACAAAATCCAAAAATCTTGAAGAACCTCTCCGGTCTGCATATAAGCAAAATCACTGCACCGAATCCTCGTTAATTAAGGTCCAGAATGACATTCTTACGGCAATGGATGACTAGAAAGTTGTATTACTTGCCCTTCTGGATTTAAGTGCCGCATTCGACACTTGTAACCATGACACATTATTGAATCGACTCAAAAATCATTTTCACATAACTAAAAAAGCTCTGGACTGGTTTCGTTCGTACCTCTCTGGACGAACTCAGCAAGTAAAAATCGATGATGCACTATCTGATCCAGCGCCACTAGAAACCGGATTTCCACCAGTTTTACAGACTACGTCGATATTTAACAAACTCTGCAACAAAAACACTTGTACATGCCAAGATTTCCTCGTGTATGGATTATGCAAACACACTTTTGTATGGTATACCAGAGACAAGTTTGGACAAGCTCCAACGTCTCCAACAGTGCAGCGAGGCTTATAACTGGATTGAAATGAACTGAAAATATCACGGATACGCTGAAATCGCTACATTGGTTGCCCGTGCGCTCAAGGATTCAGTATAAAATTTTGTTGTGGGCATTCAAAGCCATGCATAATATGGCTCCAGTTTATATACAGGAACTCATTCAGTTGCATAAACCCGTCAGATCGACTCGCTTCAGTGAAAATGGACCTATTCTAGTGCAGTACAAATCAAATCTTAAGTTTGCTGGAGATCGCTCTTTTAGTGTGGTAGCTCCTCGGTTGTGGAACAGTTTACCTAAGACAATTCGTGGTTTAAACTGCTTGGTAACCTTCAAGAAACATATGAAGACACACCTTTTTATTGAAGTTTACGGATAAATTTTAACATCATCAGTATTATCGACAGTATTATTGTATCGCTGTAGTAGTATTCTAGAACACTTTATTCCTTTTACTGACAGTATTGTAAAGCGCCATGAACACTTGATATGTGCGCTTTACAAGCATTACGTATAATAATAATAATAATGATAATACTAATGATATAAATAATAATATAATAATAATAATAATTGGCTAACACTCAAAAGGTAACTTTCTACAACAGTTGTCTTGTGTTAAATAGTAGGCGACAGCTATAACACAGGTCATATTGATACCTCAAGAATACCATTATGTAAATATGTATCGAAACTACAACCTTATATTGTACATATAGGACGACATAAACAGATATCGACTTTATGTGCTCCCTTGGTAGGTAGAATGTAGAACATACATCATATAAAGTTTATTTTATGAAATGCCGGATAATAGCAATTGGTCTGGAACATCGTTTTCAAGCGGCTAGCGCAGAAGTGTGATAACTGAAGTGGAGCAATTTCTGCGATTATGACTGAGCCGATGTTGATACTCTTCGAATTCCATCAAACATCATTATGTGCAATTTCAAATTTATGCGAATGTGCAATTATGAACTAATGTATCATGTTATAGGTGCGCAACGGTATGCACGATTACCCACGCTATCACACGCATTAATCGACATCCAAATTGACCGAAACTGTACTCAAATGCTAATGTGGCCAAAACACTACTGTGCATGAATGTGTAACAAATATTCATAAAGGAATAGCCAACAGGCTATACTATATTTTAATTAATTATAAAATAGAAGAGAAATAAATTGCTAAAATAATGCGGTTTCACCGGGACTCGAATCATGGCTCTCCGATCCGTAAGCCCTATCCACTCTATAAAAGTACGCTCTACCTCGACGCAACGGCTACTCTACGCCAAATAGGCGTGATTAACTTTCGAAAGATTTTGCGGTCTATTGATCCACATTTTATTTCCCCAGATAAATTTAACAAATATGGATATTCTTTTCCTCAGTGAAATTTCCAGTTACCTTTCTGAGATATGGCCCGGAGAAAAGCAACATTTAGGTGTCACGGAATAGGGAGACGAACGGATGATTAAATAAACTTCAAATTGCACAACTACAGTTCATCTGTTTTTTTTTTTTTTTTTTTTTTTTTTTTTTTTTTTTTTTTTTTTGCCTTCCAGGTTTGGTGACGCATACTTTCTTCCTGTAAGGTTTGGTGAAACTCCAATATTTTTTCATATCTCGCCCAGATAAGAAAAAGTTTCAGGTACGAAAGGACGGACAGACGGATGGACAAGTGACAAATTGAACCCCCGTTGCACATCTGCACTATATATACTTTCTTCCTGTAAGGTTTGGTGAATTTCCGATATATAGAGTTTTTGAGATATCTCCCGGACAATAAAAAAGTCTAAAACAAGCATGTCCAGGGACATGGTGACCAGCCGTGACCTACAGAATATATATCCAAGAATCACAGACAAAATCATGATCAAATTCGCAGACAGCGGTTACGAAAAAAGCCGTAACTGAATGGAGAAAATATTCGCTCACTTGATCGGTGTAGTTGTGGCTGATGAGGAGTCATTCTTTCAATTCTTTCATATGGGGAAAAAATTAAAAAATGCCCCCCATTTGGCCAATTTTTGGCGGATCGCCAAAATGAGTCATTTTCAAAAGAAGCCTACCTAGGGAGTATTCGTGCAAAATTTGAAGAAAATCTGATCAAAATTGTGGGAGAAGAAGATTGGCAACCACAAAATTACAAATGTCCCCCATTTCGCCAATTTTGGGCGGATCACCAAAAAGAGCAAATTTTCAAGAGAGGTCTACCCAGAGAACAAGTATCCAAAATCGGAAAAGAATCCGATCAAAATTGTGGGAGAAAAAGGAATTTGAAAATTGGTGCAAAATTTGAAGAAAATCTGATCAAAATTGTGGGAGAAGAAGCATTTTGAAAATTGGCAACCACAAAATTACAAATGTCCCCCATTTCGCCAATTTTGGGCGGATCACCAAAAAGAGCAAATTTTCAAGAGAGGTCTACCCAGAGAACAAGTATCCAAAATCGGAAAAGAATCCGATCAAAATTGTGGGAGAAAAAGGAGTTGAAAATTTGATACCAAAAAATTAAAAAATGTCCCCCATTTAGCCAATTTTTGGCGGATCGCCAAAATGAGTAATTTTTCAAAAGAGGTCAACCCAGGGAAAATTGGTGCAAAATTTGAAGAAAATGTGATCGAAATTGTGGGAGAAGAAGCATTTTGAAAATTGGCAACCACAAAATTACAAATGTCCTCCATTTGGCCAATTTTTGGCGGATCACCAAAAAGAGCAAATTTTCAAGAGAGGTCTACCCAGAGAACAAGTATCCAAAATCGGAAAAGAATCCGATCAAAATTGTGGGAGAAAAAGGAATTTGAAAATTGGTGCAAAATTTGAAGAAAATGTGATCAAAATTGTGGGAGAAGAAGCATTTTGAAAATTGGCAACCACAAAATTACAAATGTCCCCCATTTCGCCAATTTTGGGCGGATCACCAAAAAGAGCAAATTTTCAAGGGAGGTCTACCCAGAGAACAAGTATCCAAAATCGGAAAAGAATCCGATCAAAATTGTGGGAGAAAAAGGAGTTGAAAATTTGATACCAAAAAATTAAAAAATGTCCCCCATTTAGCCAATTTTTGGCGGATCGCCAAAATGAGTAATTTTTCAAAAGAGGTCAACCCAGGGAAAATTGGTGCAAAATTTGAAGAAAATGTGATCGAAATTGTGGGAGAAGAAGCATTTTGAAAATTGGCAACCACAAAATTACAAATGTCCTCCATTTGGCCAATTTTTGGCGGATCGCCAAAAAGAGTTATTTTTCAAGAGAGGTCTACCCAGAGAACAAGTATCCTAAATTGGAAAAGAATCCGATTAAAATTGTGGGAGAAGAAGCAATTTGAAAATTTGACACAAAAAATTAAAAAATGTCCCCCATTTGGCCAATTTTTGGCGGGTCGCCAAAATAAGTAATTTTTCAAAAGAGGTTAACCTAGGGAATATTGGTGCAAAATTTGAAGAAAATATTATCAAAATTGTGGGAGAAGAAGCATTTTGAAAATTGGCAACCACAAAATTACAAATGTCCCCCATTTGGCCAATTTTTGGCGGATCGCCAAAAAAAAAGTAATTTTTCAAAAGAGATCTACCTTGAGAACAACTATCAAAAATTGAAAAGGAATCCCATCAAAATTGTGCGAATAGCAATTCGAAAATTGTAAATAAAAAAATTTGAAAATGTTCCCCATTTGGCCAATTTTTGGCGGATCGCCAAAATAAGTAATTTTTCAAAAGAGGTCTACCTAGGGAATATGGGTGCAAAATTTGAAGAAAATCTGATCAAAATTGTGGGAGAAAAAGCATTTTGAAACGAGCAACCACAAAATTACAAATGTCCCCCATTTGGCCAATTTTTGGTGGATCGCCAAAATGAGTCATTTTTTAAAAGAGGCCTACCTAGGGAATATTCGCGCAAAATTTGAAGAAAATCTGATAAGAATTGTGGGTGAAGAAGCATTTTGAAAATTTGCAACCACAAAATTACAAATGTCCCCCATTTAGCCAATTTTTGGCGGATCGCCAAAATGAGCAATTTTTCAAAAGAGGCCTACCTAGGGAATATTCGTGCAAAATTTGAAGAAAATCTGATCAAAATTGTGGGAGAAGAAGCATTTTGAAAATTGGCAACCGAAAATTTCAAATGTCCCCCATTTAGCCAATTTTTGGCGGATCGCCAAAAAAAAAAAACATTTTAAAGAGAGTCCTACCTAGAGAACATTCGTGTTTAATTTGAGAAGAATCCGATCAAAATTAAAGGAGAAGAAGCATTTTAAGTAAAAGTTTACACACGTACATACATACGTACATACGGACGACGGACACCCCTCTATTGATAAGATAAGACCAGCCCGACATAGTCGGCTGGTCTAAAAACGACGGACGGACAAGTGACAAATTGAACGACCGTTGCACATCTGCACTGTACATACTTTCTTCCTGTAAGGTTTGCTGAAGATCCGATGAATAGTTTTTGAGAAATCACCCGGACAAAAAAAGGTAAAGTGTGACGGACGGACAGACATTTGACAAATTGAAACCCCCTTCCTGTAAGGTTTGGTGAAGCTCAGATAACTTCTGAGATATCGCCCGGACAAGAAAAAAATTTTAAGTGCGACGGACGGACATTTGACAAACTGAATCCCCCGTTGCACATCTACACTATATATACATATATACTTTCTTTCTATAAGGTTTGATGAACATCCGATGAATAGTTTTTTAGATTTCGCCCGGACCAAAAAAGTTTTAAAGTGTGACGAACGGACAGAGGGACGGACAAGTTACAAATTGAGCCCACACCGTTACACAGCCAATATTGGCTGAGCGCTAAAAACAAAATAAACTAGAACCTCACTTCGCTAGCGAAATGTTAAACACTTGACAAAAATTAAAACGCAAAAATACTTCCTTCAATGGGTTATTTCTTGAATAATATATTGCAAACAACACAGCTTGAATATGTCTTATAAGCCGAGTAGTGTTTGGTTTCTGTTGACTTAAGGTTTTATTGACTGATCTAGCATACGCCGTGTTAGCTATTTACGCTATTTATTTTTGTCAAGTGTTTAACATTTCGCTAGCGAAATGAGGTTCTAGTTACGTATTGATGTCACACGTCTCAATGAATTTCCAAGTTTTGTAAAAACTGTACGACTAATTCATGGAATAAATGTACCAAGTTTGAAGTCGATCCCATTTTACCTTATTGAAATATTTTGCGCATGAGATTTTGTTTAGAACAGATCACTAATTTACATAATGACGTCACATGGGGTCATCGCCAGCTCAGTTCCCAACAAAATGCAAAAGAATCTTTCGAACCTACCAAACAAAAATCCCAATAACTCTAAAAGATCTCCGACGATCAGCCGCCGAAATATTTTGTAAAGAAGATTTTTACGTTATGTCGTCACTCACCTTCCTTAATTTCGTCACACTCCTCGAAGAATGACAGAGCCGTCCCATTGACGCAAAGAAAACCAATGTAAAGTTTAAAATCGATGCGACTTTCTTTTATCGAGATACTTTGTTGTTCATAACATACACACTTTTACGTAATGACGTCATGTGCGGTGATATTTTGCTACACTCGCGACAAAATTTGAAAGAATCTTCCCAATCAACCAAGCAACAATTCCCAAAAATCTGGAGGACTTCCGATGTCCAGCGACAAATAAATCCTGAAAAAAAAATGTTTACGTCATAAACCTTCTTTAATTTCGCCACATGCGTCAAAAGCTGACAGATTCGTCCGACTGGCCTGGGGCACAGTGGTGAAACTCGGATTAATACAATGGGGATATCTTGTAACTGAGGACACTGTTGATGAAATGAGGGAATTTTTCTAACTTTTGTTTGCAAAATTTATTGTTTTGTGCAAAATAGCGTCTTAACTTGAATATATAACCTTATTTGTGCCCATGTGCGGTCATCGCTTGTTCCAATCGCGACAAAAGTGAAATAATCTTCCCAACCTAAGCAAGCAAAAATTTTACCAAATCTGGAGGACCTCCGAGGTTCAGTGGACGAGAAATTTTGTAAATAAGATTTTTACTTAATGACGTCATACGCTTTTTAATTTTCACCACACGTGACAAAAATTGATAGAGTCGTCGACTGACAAAGCTTCGAGATATTTGCAAACAAATCTTTATATATATATATATATACATATTTATATATAATGTGATGACGTCATATGCCGTCCTCGTTTGTTCTATTCGCCACAAAATTTAATAGGATCTTTCGCACATGCCAGGCAACAACCCCACAAAGTTTGCACTTCCTCCGATGTTCAGCAGCTGAGAAATTTAGTGTGAAAAATCATCTACACTCAAATCAGATACAAAGTAAAGTTTGTAGAATTACGTACTTGAAAATCCCAACTGTGAAATAGTCGGCTGGTCAAAAAGAAAGCTTGAAAGAGAAAACAGTTTAGCGAAAACGAGACTTAATTACTTGCAAGACAAATCCAGGCTTCCCAGCCAAATAAACGTTTTTTTTTTAAGTTATATAACAAACAAGCATGTCCAGGGACATGGTGACCAGCCGTGACCTACAGAATATATATCCAAGAATCACAGACAAAATCATGATCAAATTGGCAGACAGCGGTTACGAAAAAAGCCGTAACTGAATGGAGAAAATATTCGCTCACTTGCTCGGTGTAGTTGTGGCTGATGAGGAGTCATTCTTTCAATTCTTTCATAAGGGGACAAGAATACCAAGCGTGTGGTGAAAAGACCAAACACAGGGAATAATTTCGGGAAAAGCAGTCGTAGAAGAGGCAAATGCAAGATCTAATGTCGTGTTAAGAGTGTGTGGTGGGATTACATACAATCTGATTAGTTGAAGGAAAATACTCTAATGTGTAAACACTCAAAGAAAATTACTTTGAAAATTACTCTAATGTGTAAACACTCAAAGAGTGCAGTTGAAATGAACTCCTTGGACAACACTTCATGTATGTTTTTTAGATCAAAAGCAAGGCCATGCGGAGGTCGTCGACATTCTGTTGAAACGAACTGGCCACATCTCAGTATGGGATGAAAGCCATCTATTAAAAATTTTTTGTTATCATCGTCGGCTGTTAAACGGCTTTCAGCCAATGCGATAATGTCACACGCAAGATAGTTGTCATCACAGCGTACCAAATCAAAATGAGCGGCCATACTCAAAATTGTATGAGAAGAAGCAATTTGAAAATTAGACACAAAAAAATAAAAAAAATGTCCCCCATTTGGTCAATTTTTTTCGGATCGCCAAAATGAGTAATTTTTCAAAAGAGGCCTATATAGGGAGTATTCGTGAAAAATTTGAAGAAAATTTGATCAAAACTGTGGGAGAAGAAGCATTTTGAAAATTGGCAACCACAAAATTACAAATGTCCCCCATTTGGCCAATTTTTGGCGGATCGCCAAAATAAGTAATTTTTCAAGAGAGATCTACCTTGAGAACAACTATCAAAAATAGGAAAGGAATCCGATCAAAATTGTGTGAGAAGAAGCAATTTGAAAATTGTAGACCAAAAAATTTGAAAATGTCCCCCATTTGGCCAATTTTTGGCGGATCGCCAAAATAAGTAATTTTTCAAAATAGGTCTACCTAGGGAATATGGGTGCAAAATTTGAAGAAAATCTGATCAAAATTGTGGGAGAAGAAGCATTTTGAAAATTGGCAACCACAAAATTACAAATGTCCCCCATTTGGCCAATTTTTGCCGGATCGCCAAAAAGAACAATTTTTCACGACAGGTCTACCTTGAGAACAACTATCCAAAATTGGAAAGGAATCCGACCAAAATTGTGCGAGAAGATCAATTTGAAAATTGTAGACCAAAAAATTTGAAAATGTCCCCCATTTGGCCAATGTTTGACGGATCACCAAAATAAGTAATTTTTCAAAATAGGTCTATCTTGGGGATATGGGTGCAAAATTTGAAGAAAATCTGATCAAAATTGTGGGAGAAGAAGCATTTTGAAAATTGGCAACCACAAAATTACAAATGTCCCCCATTTGGCCAATTTTTGGCGGATTGCCAAAAAAAGTAATTTTTCAAGAGAGATCTACCTTGAGAACAACTATCAAAAATTGGAAAGGAATCCGATCAAAATTGTGCGAGAAGAAGCAATTTGAAAATTGTAGACCAAAAAATTTGAAAATGTCCCCCATTTGGCCAATTTTTGGCGGATCGCCAAAATAAGTAATTTTTCAAAATAGGTCTACCTAGGGAATATATGGGTGCAAAATTTGAAGAAAATCTGATCAAAATTGTGGGAGAAGAAGCATTTTGAAAATTGGCAACCACAAAATTACAAATGTCCCCCATTTGGCCAATTTTTGGCGGATCGCCAAAAGGAGTAATTTTTCAAGACAGGTCTACCTTGAGAACAACTATCCAAAATTGGAAAGGAATCCGATCAAAATTGTGGGAGAAGAAGCAATTTGAAAATTTGACACCAAAAAATTAAAAAATGTCCCCCATTTGGCCAATTTTTGGCGGATCGCCAAAATGAGTAATTTTTCAAAAGAGGTCTACCTAGGGCATATTCGTGTAAAATTTGAGAGGAATCCGATCAAAACTGAAGGAGGAGAAGCATTTTGAAAATTGGCAACCGAAAAATTTGAAATGCCCCCCATTTGGCCAATTTTTGGCGGAGTGCCAAAAAAAATAATTTTTAAAGAGAAGTATACCTAGAGAACATTCGTGTAAAATTTGAGAGGAATCCGATCAAAACTGAAGGAGAAGAAGCATTTTAAGTAAAAGTTTACACACGTACATACACACATACATACGTACATACGTACATACGGACGACGGATACCCCTCTATTGATAAGATAAGACCAGCCCGACATAGTCGGCTGGTCTAAAAAGAGGTTTTCATGACTTTTTACTTAAAGAAGTCTTGAGAATATGCAGTCCCGACTTAGTGGATACAACATTATCTCTAACAATAATCTAGCAATGATCACAACAACTAGAGATCAATTTCCAATGTTATTAGAATATTTGACCGTAGTCTGAGATGCATTACTACCCTTTTGGAGATGAACTGCTTTTTTCATACAAAATCTGACCGAATGGAACAATCTGACAAATTCTAATAATTCAATCTGGCAAATTCACATTTAGATTACAGCACGTACGAAGGAGATTTAAAAATTAAGCCGTCTCTCTTGCAGTTTCTAAAATAAACCTGTTTCTTCTTAAAAATTTGACTAATTTAAAATTTAATGTTTTATGTTTCGACGTGTTTCCGGAACGTGTTTCCTAAATTTGGCCAATTTTGAAGTTATAGCATTTCGCCAATTCTTGGCGGATCTCCAAAAGACACTGCTAAGCTCATACTAACTTACACAGAGAAAGTACATCCAAATCTGAAAGTATTACGGCAAAACGTTTTCCAGTTGATATGTGAAAAAAGTTCCAAAAAAAAAAAAGGCTCTAAAATTTTAAAAGTTCTGGCACGATTCCAATTTTTGGTAGATTACCACAAAAAGTAATTGTCTAGTAGCGGGTAGAATCACAGACATTCTATCAAGGCAGTCTGACAAAAGGCGGTAACAGATTTTGTCAATAGGTTTTGTCAATCGAAAAACAAAAAAAACTTTAAAAGTGTCGCCAATGCACCAATTTTTGGTGCATTATCAAAAAAGTTACAGTCTGGTAGCTGATCATTCGTGTGTAGTATCAAAACAATCCGAGCACAACTCAATACTGAATAGTACCTTGGAAGGTCATCTACCGCAGATTTGTACCAACATACACAAAAACATTACAAATTTCTTATTTAATAATACAGTCTTTCAGTCACAAGGCACAGTTTTGGCACGGAGGCACACATTGCTAACTTCGTATTCTCCGCAAAAGCAAACTTTTTGTTTCAAGGCATTTTTTATGTGCGGGATAAAAGTCTAACAGAAAAATGACGTGACGAATGTACTAGACTCAGCGTTCTGGACTCAGCGAATAGCGAAGAAAGTTTTTACTAAACAGCTTCACAAATGCCGAACAAAACGAGGTTGGTATTGCAAACTCCAGCCTCCAGTTGAGTATAACCGCGAGGTTTCTTAAATATCCCAGAGTTTCTCCTGAGACAGTTGCATATTTTGTTCCTCTCTATTTAATTGCAAAAGTTTTGTTAATAATTATATTTATCTTACACATCAGACAAGCTCAAGTATGTATGATTACTCTTCCAATTAATGGATTTGAACAATACGCCATTGTAATTTGCATAGACGAAACTTTTCGTGTAAATGTTAACATTCTGCAGATTCAAAGACACTCTCTGAGACGCTCTGATGATATGTTCACGAAAATCCCTCCACATTCTAATCGAGAATTTTCCAACTGACATTCCAACGAAAATGTTCCCATTTATTATACGCTTAACAGCCACCGGGGAGAGCCGGCGGACTGTTCCAAGCCTTAGGCTGCTAATAGGGGAGAGCCGGCGGACTGTTCCAAGCCTTAGGCTGCTAACAGGGGAGAGCCGGCGGACTCTTCCAAACCTTAGGCTGCTAACAGGGGAGAGCCGGCGGACTGTTCCAAGCCTTAGGCTGCTAACAGGGGAGAGCCGGCGGACTCTTCCAAGCCTTAGGCTGCTAACAGGGGAGAGCCGGCGAACTCTTCCAAGCCTTAGGCTGCTAACAGGGGAGAGCCGGCGAACTCTTCCAAGCCTTAGGCTGCTAACAGGGGAGAGCCGGCGGACTGTTCCAAGCCTTAGGCTGCTAACACATTGTGTACTGATTTTGCCCTTTTCTCTTGACGTAGCATTAAAAAAGAGTTTTTCTTCTTCACAGTAATCGAATGGGCACACGCCATTCTGTCTCTGGTTATTTTTTTTAACCCAGTTTTTCGTACTGCGTTTCACTCAAGTCTTATCTTTCGATGTCATTACAAAATCTTCACTGTGATTCTCACTACCCAAGTCTCCCATGAGCTCTCTGCTCGCTTGTAAGAGAATATCTTTGTGTGCGGTCTGCATGTGACGCATAAGGGTACCGTCTGTGCTGTACTTCTTACCACAGTGTGCACATGACAGTTTAGCCTGTTTTAAATGGACAGTCTTCACGTGCCGCAGCAGGTCTCCTGGAATAATACTCAAGTCAGATTATTTACAATCTTTCAATAATTTCTCAGCTAAAGAGGAAAAGCGTGCGGATTTAAAAAAAAAAAAATAACTTCAATTTTCATAAAACGAAAATTATTATCCAGTCAAGAAATAACTGTCATGGGCCAATTCAAACTGCTATGGCGCCAAATCACACCCTTGCGAAAAGAGGAACCTCTACAAGACCTCCGATACAAGCTTTTGCCAGCATACGCCCTTAATTATTACCCAAGTGTTCCATGTTCTTATTCTGTAAATGCAATACAGAAACTCCATTACCTTTCTGTACAAACGTTTTGTCGCAGTGCTCACACGCGTACGGTTTGATCTTCATGTGAAATCTAATGTGTTTCTTCAGGTCATTCTCACGTAGAAATCCTAAAATTCACCAAAGTCATTTTTACGATTAACAAGATCCGACAAAACTAAAATTATCGAATATTAACCTCAAATGCATCGAAACAGAGGAGACCAAAGAACGTTTGGAATTTATTGCTGTAGTACCTTACAAAAATAAACGATTTTTTAATCAAACAGGGCTATATCAATAAGCAGCGAAAAAAACTGTCAGCCAGAAAAGGACGTTACTTAATTTATTATGATCTTATTTATTTTGTTACTTTTGCCTTCACCTAGGATGATAACTGATTTCAATATCACAACAACAATGTGGGCTGTTAGATAACATTACAAGCTGGGCCGGATATTGTACTAACATACCTTTGTGGCACTCTTGACAGCGGTGTGGATACGAGTTGGTATGTACAAGGCGGTGTCGCCTTAAATCACACTGTTGCAGAAACTCTCTATCACAGGTTTCACACTTGTACCGATGCTCATCCTGAAATCCAAACGCAAGACACTATGACACTATGGACTTCTGGGGTCATATTTTGGCCTTACAAAAACCAAATATGTACTGTACAAGTTTTATTACATTTTTCGTCTACTCTGACAACTGAAATAATACATATACACAAAAACATTTCTGTGTCATAGGCATTCATAAAAATACATGTTCAATGTGTACACAGTTTCGTTCTCGATGTCTACGGCAATGTTTTTCAATTCACTGTTGAACACCAAAACAGTCCATTGATGTTTGCTTTGTTTTACTCGTGCGATTTCTAGCCAGAAAGTCCAAAAGAAAATTGGCGTAGTTAAAAGCCTCTGTAGCATTCTCGCATGGGGTTCCGGACCATACCCCTCCCAGG